>CM041776.1:459821642-460503128 GCA_023374045.1 Limonium bicolor | reverse complement strand
ACATATCCATTATGCATCTTGTTTTGAAGAGCACGAATTATGATGAACAATAGTATAATTTTTTTTTGCACTTATATTTTTTAAGTTAAACATTTTGAAAAAAAATGTTGTTTCTCTCTCTTATGCTCACATTCACACACTGAGGGAGGAGAAGTTCACATGCGTGCAGGGGGTTACTTTCTCTTTATTTTTTTATTCCTTCGATAGATTTGCCATGTGTCCAGAAGTCACACTATACCTTGGCACTAGCGCCAGGGTCTCCTAATTGTTTTTTTCAATTTTTATTCAGTTTATGAGATACTTAAATGGTATCCTAAATGGCCACATTTTGTAAATTATTGTTAAACTATTACTTTAGGACCTATGTCATTGAAGTATTTTGAGCTCAAATGTGACCCACAAAACTTAATGAAAAGCGTACTAGAGTAAGCTCTATATATATTTAGGTTGGTTTTTTCCAATTTTGTTCATTTATGAAATGCTTAAGCAGTGTCCGAAATGGATGAAATTTTACATTAAATTATTATATTTCGGGCATATGCCATTTTCCAACTATATTGAGCTTCATTGTGACCCACATAACTTAATGAAAAGAGCATCAGAGTAAGTTTTATCCCGCTGATACAGATTCATATAGTGTAAGCTAGTAGGAAGTGTTGTTTGATATGTGTTGGCTGGTGTTTTTGACAGTAGAAAGTGTAACCAACCACCTACACCCTTCACTACAAAAACACCAACTCATATTTAACAAACACTTCCTACACTCAAAACAAAACATAAACATACATCTGCAACGAGTCGAGCTTTCACCTCCTAGCCCTTATCCATTTTAACCCACAACAATATTCTTTGCAGAAATGTCATGCTAAAAAGGAAAAGCAGCTCATCATAACGAACTTATTATCCGCAGCAACTAGCATTACACGTCTTCACCCTCTTCGATATCACAAGCGGTGAAATGGGTGGCTCTAGCTTACACTTCATCCCATCTTAGTTTGTTTCCTATCAGCGATGGTGAAGAAGCAGACGGCTCTAGCACACTTATATGAATCCGAATTAGTGGAAAAAATCTTACTCTAGTGCTCTTTTCATTTTGCAAAATTTGTCCATTTTGAAGACCATTTAATCATCTTCTAAACTGAACGGAAATTGGAAAAAACCAACCTGAATCTATATATATAGAGAGATAAAAGGTTTCTATCGTCACTTTTCATTAAGTCGTGTGGGTCAAATTTGAGCTCAAAATACTTGGGCAATGACATAGGTCAAAAATGTAATAGTTTGACAATGATTTTATAAAATTTTGCCCACTACGGAGACTGTTTAAACATCTCCTAAACTTGATGAAACTAGAAAAAACAACCTGAATATATATATACAGCTTACTTGTGCTTTTCATTAAGTCGTGTGGGCCACATTGAACTTAAAGTACTTGCAATTACGTAGGTCTGAAATACTTGATGCCATTTTTGTGTTCTTAAAAAAAGGCACTTGAAGCCGCCATGGATCAGGGAGGCTTCTGCTTCTTTGTTTAGAAGTCGCCTCGGCCCAATGCTGTTTGTACATATTGTACAGAAGCAGCCCCACCTTGAGGCGGTTTTGGTAAAAAGCAGCGAGGAGGCTTCTTAACCACACTTTGACATTTCTGGGTATTAAAAAAAAAAAACAGCCGGTGCTGGTAATTGTTTTTCATCCAAAATTGATATTGTTGTGAGAATTTCAACCTAGTCTCTTTTATGGAGAAATAAAGAAAAACAAAAAAACTAAACTAACTATCTAGGATAGATGTAGTCCGGGATGGATCTTTGCACCCATCCTCCCCTTACTACCAATTGTCAACCCTTGAAACTCATAGCTAAACAACGAAACACTTATGTAACACCCTACCATTAATACAATCATTACGTCCAGTCTCCTCGTGCTTTCAGATTCACGCAGCGGAACATACATACATACATACGATGGGTGATACAATGCTGTTAACCACCCACGTGGCTAACAAGGCTACTACTACTGCTTACAGCATCGGTCTGATGGACCGGAATATCCGAGTGCTACACAATTACAATCTTCACTACAACTACTAATTAGGTATTACCACTTCCCATTCAATACAATACTCCATGAGTTCAATACATGCTAATACACCGAGTTTACTAAGATCCTTATACAAGTAGGATACCTCCTTCAATTCCATACATACTCATTAAGAGTCTAACCACTACCCATTCCTCACAACTACTTACTTCCTAAGCACAAGGGGTGTGCTAATTAGTACACCACTACATTCTACTACTACTATCCAAATGTAGTCACCGGTCTCGAGCCTTGACCATATCCTCTTCGGGTACTGCACACTAAAAACGTTCCCCCGAAGGGGTAAGCTTTCGCTGAGCATGATAACCGCATACCCCGCGTACTAGTGAGGGTACGCCGACCACTTGGTCGAATACATGCGATTGATTTCATTCAAACATACATGCATACGTGCTCTTATACACAATGTTACAATACATTACACAATGAATACATACATA
Source organism: Limonium bicolor (assembly GCA_023374045.1). NCBI lineage: Eukaryota > Viridiplantae > Streptophyta > Magnoliopsida > Caryophyllales > Plumbaginaceae > Limonium > Limonium bicolor. The sequence goes on along the minus strand of CM041776.1, from coordinate 460,500,591 downwards.
CACTTCAATGCATACTCATCATACATATATGGTATACTATACAAACCATCAGATACGTTCTTACCTTTTTGAAATCCACAATACACAATACATATACAGTACATACACAATACATACGCAATCCACCATACTTGTTAGCTCATGTAGGTCCACCCGGGTTAATCGGGTGGAGATTACTCTTTTACTCATTCCACAGTACTTCGCATCAATACTCATACTCATACATACTTATTTACTTACTTACTCTTACTCATGTTAAATCGTCAGGACCTCCGGCCCGGGGACTACTCCGTCCCACCACCGGGATTTACTTGACTCACCAATCCGGGATGCTACCCATTTAAGGGATTTGGGCCGCGGACCAGTTTAAGAGTCAGGAATCGGAGCCAACCTCTTGTGTCTCCTCATCCTCACGCGTGGCCGAAGCTATATCGGACTTCTACTCATTCCAGTTTACTCACTTAAGTTAGGAGTTAGGTAGTTAGGAATTAGCAGAAGTCATTCATACAAGCCAATACACAATTACGATGCTCAATACTCATTTATACGAAATACAATATGATACTTAAGTACAATACAAGATTCGAATACAATTCATCATCGTTCATATATTTCATGAATTATACAAACTAGTGTTCAAGACAATGAATATTAAGAACAACATAAGTCAAGCACAGATAAGTGCAATATAGTCCGATTCATGCATTTATCTTATTTAGGTGATCAAATAAGCACACAAATCGGGGTAACCAGATTAGGATACAGGGCATGAAGAAATCATACCGTTCACGTCGTACTTGTATCCCAACGTTCCTCCGGTGTTCCCAAATCAAATTCCTATGATATGCATACAATCGAATGATTAATCTAACTATCATTAACTTAATTCGATTACTCTTACGTTTCCTAACTCATACTGACTAAGTCTTTACCTTCTTTTCACTTATATTTCATTTACTTACCTTTCATTACTCATCCATGGTTTACTTACATATATATATACATATGTATAGGTGGGTATACATTATATATAATACAAGTTATAATCCTATAGTTTTTTTTTTTGTAAGTTATGGTCGTCCGACCCACCGTCCGACCCAAGCCCTGGGTCGGACCATTCCAGTAGTTTTGGTTCTGTTGTCTATGCTCTGTCCGACCCACGTCCGACTCACCCTCTGGGTCGGACGGAGTCAGAAAGTTCGACGACGGAATTTTTGCCTGTCCGACCCACATCCGACTCACGGCCCTGGGTGGAACCGTTCCAGAAAGGTTTATTTTCATTGCTTAAGCCCTGTCCGACCCACTGTCCGATCCAAGCTCTGGGTCAGACGGTAGCAGATTGTGCTACAGGCCTTATTTTTCCTTCCCAATTTCACCCATTGCTTCCCCAATCTTCCTACATACATCCTAACATGTTTAGTACTATTTAAGCCCTCTAAATCACCTTAATTCATCCACCAAATCCTTTGCTAAATCCATTAATCATCTTACACATTTTCCTCCCTTCTCCACCAACACATGTAACAGTTTTTGTTACACTTATGCTATAGATTTTACAATTGAATTCTCTCATCAAATACTTCCTCAATCTTTGCCATTCCTAGCATTCCAAATACTTTTCCAAGCCATTACATTACTTATACCCAAGTCCAACTCTCCTCTTACCAAATCTTGCCCACTAATTCTTCCTAGTTCTACAATGCAATTTAATATCTCTTTGCTACAGATTTTGGTTCCTACCTCCTCCATACACAATTTCCTCTCCTAATACCATTTCCAAGGCCTACAATGCATTGCCTCACCTCTTCAAGTCCAACACTCACTCCCTAGGTCATGTACATACGTTCTCCTAGTTCCTCCAATACCATTCAAAATCTTGCTACAGATTTTACATTCTTTCATTCTCATACCCAAAACTACTACTCCTAGTTATTAAACATCTCTACTAACTCCCATACACCTTGGTTTTCCTATTCACCAAGTCACCCATGCATGTCCATATTCCTACCAAAATTTCGCCATAGTTCACCTACATTTCTAACTTAACCATACACACATTTCTCGCCAAGTCAACCTATTCTAGCCACACCCTTACAAGGGTCCTACCAGCAATCAAGCAAATATAAATCCATCCCAATACACCAATACTCCATCAAACATCAATACTACTCATACACAACATACTTGGCTCCAAGCCTACAATTCACATACTAATTCACAATACTCAAACTCCAATACTACAATACCAATACAAGATTTTGGGTTCTTTATTTAGTTACCCATTCCCATAGTCTAATGCATTAAATTAACATTAGTAAAGAGCTCTTACCTTGAGCTTATAATTCCTTCATTCCCTTTTCAATTCTCTTCTTCCTTTCTTCCTTGCCCAAATCGGCCACATTGGGAATGGAGTGCCAAACTCCATTCCCATCACCTAAGCACACAAAATACGTAATTAACATAAAACCCTTAATTAATGCTAGTTCATAAAGATGTTTAGAACAAGATTTCTAGGGTTTACCTTTGGAGTGTCTTAGGAGGGATTTTAGCCCTTGGTTCAAGAAGGTGTTCTCATCACCATTGGAGGGTTGAAGCAAAACCCTAAAACAAGAGGAAAACAAGGTAAGAGAGAGAGACAAAAATCGGCAATACTAAGGAGATGGAGAAAAGTGAGGTCTTTCATGGAGATTTTTACCTTGTTGGAAAGAGGAGACTCCAAGCTCCATAATGGTGTGCTTTTCTCTTCAAATGGGGAAGACCCATGTAGATGAAGTTGCTCATTTTCGGATTTTGAAAGATAGAAGTGTAGAGGATGATGAGGGGATTACAAATATGTAATTATTTTTGTGATTGGAGCTCAAATGGAGGTAGAGCATGGGGAGGAAGTGAGAGTTTCCATTGGAGCTTCTTGAAGCTATCCAAAATCGCCCAACAGAGGGAGAGAAGAGAGAGAAATCGGTGGAGGGGGAAGAGGAAAGAGGAGAGAGAATGAGTGAAATGTGAGAGTGAGGTGAGAGGGAAGGGAATAAAGTAGTTTCTACTTATTACTTTTTGCTTTTGCTCTCTTATTACTTAGCTACATGTGTGTGAGAGGGGTTAATTTAACGCATTAAAACCGGCCCCCTACAGTTACACTAGTTGGAGCGTTTTTCGTCTTTACAGAAAACACTCGTTATTTTACCCGGTTTAGGTATATTTTCTAACCGGGTTCGTTTTCCGGAATTTTCTTGCTTAATTATTTTTATTGGTTATTAAGCTTCCATAAAGCTTAATAATATTATTTAATGACTTATAATTTTTACGGGTTCGTTTGACCACTTAAAATCATGTTTTCAGGTTTTCTCGAAAAAAGTGCGTTAACGCTCTATTAGCGTTTTAATACATTATTTGGATCCGTTTTCTTCAGGAGTCGTTCTCATATAATATTAGGCCTTGTTAAGTCTTTAGAATCCATATACGCTACCCGAGGTCTCATACCTATGGTTATTTAAAGCTTATTTAGCGTTTTCCACTTTTAAGCGTTTCTTTATTTCTTTAGGATTTATTTTTTCCTCCCCAAATTACTTAAGCGTTATTAGGCTCTTAAATACGGATTAGGATAATTTTAATCACCATATTTAAGGTCGGGGTATTTCAATCTACCCCCTTAAGAACTTGTCCTCAAAGTTGTTCGAGGTTATAGGTTTACAATGCTTTCTCATTATTATATTCTAATACCAAGGCCATACCTTCTTTCTCCTTACAATTCCCAAATCCGTTACTCAAGGTTTCTCCTTTCCATCTCATACCAATGCCACCATAATTACTCCAATCCATATTACTATCAACCATCCGGTTCCTCATTACAAAATTTATACTACATACAATGCAAAGCTATCCCAAAGCAATGCAATACAATCAATCCGCAGGCGCTCAGGTCATCTAGACACAGGACTCCTTTATGTCCTGCTGCCCTTGGAATACTACAACATGCTACACTATATCTTCTCCGGTACAAGCTTCCCACAAATCCTTCATCTCCAGGCTAAGGAAATTCCTTCCTACAGCTAATTAGAAATTTTCTAAAGCATACAACTCCAAATTTCAATTTATATTCATTACTTCTATCCTATGTGTTTCTTGTGACCACTTGAGGGGAGCTTCAAGAATCATTCGACCCTGATGTGATCAGCATCAGTTTGAATTATCTCCACCCCAATTGTGTTCGGTTTCCCCCGATCTGATCAGGATCAAGTTCGACTTCTCACATCAGTTTCAAAACAAACAATTAATTTAATGTTTTCATTTTCTATCTTTTTACCCTTTCTAGTTGTGATACGAATTCATACATCTCCAAAGGATGGAATCAATCCATCATCATCCTCACTCTACTTCCGAATGCTTTACTCATGGTTCAATACCTAAATGCTCATTTCTTCAACCTTCACTACTTCCCTCCATTACTCTCCATCATTTCAATTATTCTAAACTAGGGATTACCATATTATAAAATTTAGTCATCCTCAATTTATTTACCCTAAACTTACACTACTCATGGGCTACATTCCTCTACTATCTCAATCATTTCGTACACACTTCTTCAACGACTACAATACTTGTGGAGCTCCGTCCACTACTCATTACTTTCTTTTATTAATACTCTTACATGGTGTTACAGGGTAGGTATATCCATCCCATGGTATTTGCATCTCTCATGCTAATTACCATATCAATATGAATGAATACTTATGTTTATTTAACATAGTATCAATCATCAATTCGATTCTCATTTGTGCCATGCACATTATGGTTTATGTGTTTTATTTATAAAATTCACATTATGCAGTTTTCACTCTACCCCCCTTTAAAAGGATTACGCCCCGTAATCTACCATATGTTATATTATTAAACATTGGTTTAATCAGTCTGGGCAAACTGAAGCGTTGAGCTTCACTACGGTATACTATACAATATGCTCTGGTCAAGGGGTCTTAACCATACCAATGGTTTTAGTCTTTGCACCAAGGATTTCTATGAGTTATTTAATAACTCATCATTAATTCGGTTCTAGCCTATTAGGCTTCAAGGCATTAATAGCCATTTTGCTAGTACTAGGTATATTATCTCCTAGCTAGGGCCCAAAGTTCTGCTGCGGACCCTGATACTGGGTTATTCACCCTTCTTGTTATCCTTAATGTGCTATACATCCCCTTCTTATCCGTCTTATTATGGGACATAAGGTTACTAGACAAATGCGGTATTCTTTTACCGTGTTTGAACTCAATGAGTTTAAGATTTATAACCAGCTCTCTGGTAATCTACACATGCTATTCGTGCTTCTACGATTATTCGTTAAGTTCCTCCGACTTATTGTCAGGCGGGGTTAGGTCACCACTTAACTGTAGTGCTTCCTCTGTTGTCAATAGCTTTTGAATTATACCAGTTCTTCTGGTTCAGTACAAGTGTCCTTTACTTGTATAACCTTGCATTTTCTATGCGTCGGTCCTTGTGACTTTCTTAAGTCCCTTTTCACTCTTTTATTCCACTGGAATTCACAACTGTGATTGTTAGTGTGTTTCACACTCTTCGTGCTCCTTTGGCCTTAGGCCGCACGGTCTGTTGCTAAGAATGCTTGACTGGCTTATGCCATGTTTGTGGTGAAAAGAAGGGTTTACTACGGTTTACATTCTCCATATCCCTAGCCATCCCATTAGGTCATTAGCTGCACAAGTGCAATGCCAAAACACCCAGTCATACAGAGTGCAGAGGCGTAAACGCTTGGCAGTAAGTCACTTATGTGATAGGAAAGAATATTTCTGTCTGTCTTCTCATACTTATACTCCGTGTCATTATCTATTACTCCCTCATAGCGGTCGCTTGTTGCGCACCGTATTCTTACTCATTGTACAACATTGTTTTTACTGTTTCTGTTACTGTGGTAGTTCCTCTTTACTTATTGCCATTATCATTGGCACCATTTCCTTCTGGTGTACATACACTAGGGGGTTCCTAGTTCGTATATATGACGGTTGTCGTAGTATACCGCAATAATATTATCTTCCCATTGTGGGGATGTTTTATTTCAATTTAGGTTTCATGTGTAGGTTAGCTTACCTCACATTACTTCCTCATTCATGATATAGTTTGCCAAATAACTCGGTTGACCGAGGATGAGGTAATTCATCGGGTTATAAGCTCTCTCGAGCGTTAGTCATATGTGGTGTTCAACGTGTATTCACATTGATTGTTTTGACAATTACTGTCCTCTCAAAGCTGAGCATTAGTTACAGGCTCTAGCTGTGTAGTTCCACTTGTATGCATATCACCGGACATCCCAAGAACTCTAGGGGTTTTCTGGTCCCGTTCTCTAATTGAAGAGTATTTCATCACTGATAGGTGAAAGTTCTTGTTGAGGGGTTGTCTCCACTCATAGGTCTCATGACGAGGTTTATCATGTTGGTGTTTATACAACGGTTCACCACATGCTTGGGTGCATACAGAGTATGCTTGCTCCTTAAATCGTGATGGTTTGGAAATCTCATTTCCTTATTCCATCGTCTCTTGGCAACATCTACAAGCGTATGCTTTACTGTTATGATGGATGGAAGCCTTTCCTGAGGGTCCGCATCATTACCGCATTGATGATCTTTGGTCAACAAGAGGTGTTCTTCCTCTGGTTTTTGTAGTGTCCAAATGTGGACTAGGCCATCGTTGGCATTATCATGATTCCTATGCCTCTGTGGTACCATCGACAGAAGGCATGACGGTAATTAAGAACTCCGTCAACTGTATACTAGACTGATGCTCTAGTGACAGTGACACTGAGATGGCCATTACTCCGAGCCACTCATAGAGTTGGGTTTGAATTGATGGTCCAGTTGTTGATTTCTTGTCGTATGAGGCAATACCTCTTGCAAGTCTTGTTAACAAATGGTACAGGTTTTGCAACCGTTTAAGTTTATATAACGTATTTGGTTTATGGCTTCTGAGCCGTATTGCTACAAGCTATGCTCTTGCAAGCTGCTTATACATGTTTCCACTCCATGTATATACTGTCATAGGTTGGAGATATTATTGGGCTCCATGGTAAGTCGTGGCATCACGCTTCCGTTCATAGGAGACTCTTAGGCAATCTGGTGCTGATCAGTGCCTTTTGTAGACTAGGGTATTTCCTGTCAAGTGAAATCCCTTCGGTGTCTTAACCGAGTGTTCGTTCCAGCTCCTGTATTCTTATCTTGACGCTTTGTTTGGCTGTTGTTAATCCAGTCACCCTCAAGGATTGCTCCTGGGTGTTGTTATTAGATTATGTCGTTACATCCGGCTAATGTTTATGATATGTTGTCCACTGTACCGTCTTGTGGTATCGTACTTGAGTTGTCCCTTTTTGGGTTATAACGTCTCCCTTTCTTGGGTAGACTGTTTACACTTGCTCCTAGTGCTTAAGACTAGGTTTGGTATCCCCTTCAATGATGGAGTATACTTGTGGTAATCTTGGGGTTGCTCTTGGGAATTCCGCCCCGTTTGTTGAATCGTTAGGTTCACGTTAGGCATTCGCCTTACTGTGTTTAGGCTGGGTATGCCATCCAGCTATCAGGTAGTTGCTTGGATTATTTGAGACATATCCAATGTCTATACTTACTAGTATGTGCTCTTTGCACTTCCTAGTTCTTATTCCTCATCTTCAGATGGATTCTCTGAGTTCCTTGATACTTGATCGTCTGAGGTGTCCAGCTGTTCTGATTTGAACTCACTCACGGTCCGTAGAACGGAGTTGACTACTTCCCGCGTGTCGCACACTACATGTATACATACGTGGGGTACCTTGTTGATACGTTACCACTTACCCAACTATATGTCAGGCCCGCAAGCTCCTTCGGAGTGTGGTTTTCCCACATCCCGTAACGGGTACACTCGTAGTGTTCGTCACACGCCTAGGTGAAGTATTCTATTGTCAACTCCTCTTGTATCATTCTTTGATACTCACCGTAATTCTGTTGGTTTGGTTTTAAAATCCAAGGTTTAAAAGAAAAGTTGTGGTTTGAAAGGAAAATCTGGGTTAAAATTGCGGTTCGGTGTTAAAAGGAGTCTCTCATGGCATAGCCATGTTTGAGGTCTTGACTAAGTCTGGCTTCTCGCAGACTGGTATGTTCTAAATGAAGTGGTCGGGCCGTTAGGCCTTTCCAAGGTTCCATTCTTTCAGTGTCAGGATTGTGATCCAGTAATTGCTTCATCGTAGTCACGGTACATTACTATGTACCTGTGGCGTGTTAGAGTTCCTTTATGTATCTCTGTCTTTACTGCACTTGCCGTGGCAAGTGCGTGGTACCGGTGGTTTTTGGGTAATCCTATACCAATCTTGGTATGGTTTCTGCTTGTATTTGATAGTCTTGTTGACTCTTCCCTGGATCTTATTGATTTATGATTGGGATACTCGATCCTTTTAAGTAGCTTCTCATTGATCTTGACATGGTTGTCTTGGTCGGGGTACTTCCCCAATCCTTAGGAATCCCCATTTATTTAGTTTTATGTTTTCCCTTGTTGCTCGTTCCCACTGGTTTACCGTGGTTATCGAGCCTTAGCTTGTTTAGGCACTACCCTTGTAGTCCTATCGGTTCATATCCCGTGGATATCCTTGTAGCTGTGTAAGCTATGTCGGCCAGGTATTGTAACCGTTTGGCGTCGTAGTTTTGGAACTAACCGCTTCCGACTATGTCCTTAGTCAGCCAGCATACCGTTGGTGGTATTATTCAAGTATTACTATCTGTAGACTTGTGTCTCGGGTTCCGTTACTGCTCCCTTTTCCATTCCGTTACACGGTGAGTGCTTCTTTCCTGCTGTTGGTTGACTAGCTAGGTTTTGCGACTGCTAAGCACGTCGCCCCATGCTGTTGTAAGTTGCAGCCTCCTCGTGGTTGGAGTGCTCATCCTACCGCTATTAAGTGCGGGTGTTGTGGTTCAACCGGGATCCATCTCCGGGACTTCCAGTTCTCGGCATCTACTACGTGTCGGTTCTTGTTTACCGTGTGATTGTTTCACAACTGCCAGATCGGGTTTTCCCCGGGTATGAGAGGTCTTTCCTCTCTCTGGCGTCCTTTCCCAAGTTATACAATGGGATGCGGTGGGCGGGACTGGTATTGTAGGTATCCGGTACTCACCGGGAGTTCCTATCTAGCATATCTCTAATGCTAACACTCAGCCCTTAGCCCTAAGCTTCTAAATCCTAACTCGGTATTCCCTAAACTCGGTATTTCCAGTCATCAGAGCGATACTTCGCTCTGATACCACTTTTTGTAACACCCCTACCATTAATACAATCATTACCGTCCAGTCTCCTCGTGCTTTCAGATTCACGCAGCGGATACATACATACATACGATGGGTGATACAATGCCGTTAACCACCCACGTGGCTAACAAGGCTACTACTACTGCTTACAGCATCGGTCTGATGGACCGGAATATCCGAGTGCTACACAATTACAATCTTCACTACAACTACTAATTAGGTATTACCACTTCCCATTCAATACAATACTCCATGAGTTCAATACATGCTAATACACCGAGTTTACTAAGATCCTTATACAAGTAGGATACCTCCTTCAATTCCATACATACTCATTAAGAGTCTAACCACTACCCATTCCTCACAACTACTTACTTCCTAAGTACAAGGGGTGTGCTAATTAGTACACCTCTACATTCTACTACTACTATCCAAATGTAGTCACCGGTCTCGAGCCTTGACCATATCCTCTTCGGGTACCTGCACACTAAAAACGTTCCCCCGAAGTCAGCTTTCGCTGAGCATGATAACCGCATACCCCGCGTACTAGTGAGGGTACGCCGACCACTTGGTCGAATACATGCGATTGATTTCATTCAAACATACATGTATACATGCTCTTATACACAATGTTACAATACATTACACAATGAATACATACATACACTTCAATGCATACTCATCAATCATATATGGTATACTATACAAACCATCAGATACGTTCTTACCTTTTCGAAATCCGCAATACACAATACATATACAGTACATACACAATACATACGCAATCCACCATACTTGTTAGCTCATGTTGGTCCACCCGGGTTAATCGGGTGGAGATTACTCTTTTACTCGTTCCACAGTACTTCGCATCCATACTCATACTCATACATACTTACTTACTTACTTACTCTTACTCATGTTAAGTCGTCGGGACCTCCGGCCGGGGACTACTCCGTCCCACCACCGGGATTTACTTGACTCACCAATCCGGGATGCTACCCATTTAAGGGATTTGGGCCGCGGACCAGTTTAAGAGTCAGGAATCGGATCCAACCTCTTGTGTCTCCTCATCCTCACGCGTGGCCGAAGCTATATCGGACTTCTACTCATTCCAGTTTACTCACTTAAGTTAGGAGTTAGGTAGTTAGGAATTAGCAGAAGTCATTCATACAAGCCACATACACAATTACGATGCTCAATACTCATTTATACGAAATACAATACGATACTTAAGTACAATACAAGATTCGAATACAATTCATCATCGTTCATATATTTCATGAATTATACAAACTAGTGTTCAAGACAATAAATATCAAGAACAACATAAGTCAAGCACAGATAAGTGCAATATAGTCCGATTCATGCATTTATCTTATTTAGGTGATCAAATAAGCACACAAATCGGGGTAACCAGATTAGGATACAGGGCATGAAGAAATCATACCGTTCACCGTCGTACTTGTATCCCAACGTTCCTCCGGTGTTCCCAAATCAAATTCCTATGATATACATACAATCGAATGATTAATCTAACTATCATTAACTTAATTCGATTACTCTTACGTTTCCTAACTCATACTGACTAAGTCTTTACCTTCTTTTCACTTATATTTCATTTACTTACCTTTCATTACTCATCCATGGTTTACTCACATATATATATACATATGTATAGGTGGGTATACATATATATATATATATATATACTAGTTATAATCCTATAGTTTTTTTTTGTAAGTTATGGGTCGTCCACCCACCGTCCACCCAAGCCCTGGGTCGGACCATTCCAGTAGTTTCGGTTCTGTTGTCTATGCCTGTCCGACCCACGTCCGACTCACCCTCTGGGTCGGACGGAGTCAGAAAGTTCGACGACGGAATTTTTGCCTGTCCGACCCACGTCCGACTCACGGCCCTGGGTCGGACCGTTCCAGAAAGGTTTATTTTCGTTGCTTAAGCCCAGTCCGACCCACTGTCCGATCCAGGCTCTGGGTCAGACGGTAGCAGATTGTGCTACAGGCCTTATTTTTCCTTCCCAATTTCACCCATTGCTTCCCCAATCTTCCTACATACATCCTAACATGTTTTAGTACTATTTAAGCCCTCTAAATCACCTTAATTCATCCCACCAAATCCTTTGCTAAATCCGTTAATCATCTTACACATTTTCCTCCTCCCTTCTCCACCAACACATGTAACAGTTTTTGTTACACTTATGCTACAGATTTTACAATTCAATTCTCTCATCCAATACTTCCTCAATCCTTGCCATTCCTAGAATTCCAAATACTTTTCCAAGCCATTACATTACTTATACCCAAGTCCAACTCTCCTCATACCAAATCTTGCCCACTAATTCTTCCTAGTTCTACAATACAATTTAATATCTCTTTGCTACAGATTTTGGTTCCTACCTCCTCCATACACAATTTCCTCTCCTAATACCATTTCCAAGGCCTACAATGCATTGCCTCACCTCTTCAAGTCCAACACTCACTCCATAGGTCATGTACATACGTTCTCCTAGTTCCTCCAATGCCATTCAACAACTCTTGCTACAGATTTTACATTCTTTCATTCTCATACCCAAAACTACTACTCCATAGTTATTAAACATCTCTACTAACTCCCATACACCCTTGGTTTTCCTATTCACCAAGTCACCCATGCATGTCCATATTCCTACCAAAATTTCACCATACTTCACCTACATTTCTAACTTAACCATACACACATTTTCTCGCCAAGTTCATACCTATTCTAGCCACACCCTTACAAGGGTCCTACCAGCAATCAAGCAAATATAAATCCATCCCAATACACCAATACTCCATCAAACATCAATACTAATACTCATACACAACATACTTGGCTCCAAGGCCTACAATTCACATACTAATTCACAAATACTCAAACTTCCAATACTACAATACCAATACAAGATTTTGGGTTCTTTAGTTAGTTGCCCATTCCCATAGTCTAATGCATTAAATTAACATTAGTAAAGAGCTCTTACCTTGAGCTTATAATTCCTTCATTCCCTTTTCAATTCTCTTCTTCCTTTCTTCCTTGCCCAAATCGGCCACATTGGGAATGGAGTTGCCAAACTCCATTCCCATCACCCAAAGCACACAAAATATGTGTAATTAACATACTAACCCCTTAATTAATGCTAGTTCATAAAGATGTTTAGAACAAGATTTCTAGGGTTTACCTTTGGAGTGTCTTAGGAGGGATTTTAGCCCTTGGTTCAAGAAGGTGTTCTCATCACCATTGGAGGGTTGAAGCAAAACCCCAAAACAAGAGGAAAACAAGGTAAGAGAGAGAGACAAAAATCGGCCATACTAAGGAGATGGAGAAAAGTGAGGTCTTTCATGGAGATTTTTACCTTGTTGGAAAGAGGAGACTCCAAGCTCCATAATGGTGTGCTTTTCTCTTCAAATGGGGAAGACCCATGTAGATGAAGTTGCTCATTTTCGGATTTTGAAAAGAGAGAAGTGTAGAGGATGATGGGGGATTACAAATATGTAATTATTTTTATGATTGGAGCTCAAATGGAGGTAGAGCATGGGAGAGAAGTGAGAGTTTCCATTGGAGCTTCTTGAAGCTCTCCAAAATCGCCCAACAGAGGGAGAGAAGAGAGAGAAATCGGTGGAGGGGAAGAGGAAAGGAGAGTGAGTGAAATGTGAGAGGGGTGAGAGGGAAGGGAAATAAAGTAGTTTCTACTTTATTACTTTTTGCTTTTGCTCTCTTATTTACTTAGCTAGTTACATGTGTGTGAGAGGGGTTAATTTAACCCATTAAAAACCGGCCCCCCTACAGTTACACTAGTTGGAGCGTTTTCATCTTTTACAGAAAACACTCGTTATTTTACCCGGTTTAGGTACTATTCACTAACCGGGCTCGTTTTCCGGAATTTTCTTGCTTAATTATTTTTATTGGTTATTAAGCTTCCATAAATGCTTAATAATATTTATTTAATGACTTATAATTTTTACGGGTTCGTTTGACCACTTAAAATCACGTTTTCGGGTTTTCTCGAAAAACGTGCGTTAACGCTCTATTAGCGTTTTAATACATTATTTGGATCCGTTTTCTTCGGGAGTCATTCCCAAATAATATTTAGGCCTTGTTAAGCCTTTAGAATCCATATATTACGCTACCCGAGGTCTCATACCTCCTATGGTTATTTAACGCTTATTTAGCGTTTTCCGCTTTTAAGCGTTTCTTTATTTCTTTAGGATTTATTTTTTTTCCTCCCCAATATTACTTAAGCGTTATTAGGCTCTTAAATACGGATTAGGATAATTTTAATCACCATATTTAAGGTCGGGGTATTTCACGGTTATTTACCATGGTTTTATGGTGACTTTGATGCTCTTTCATCTCTGGAAATTTAGGCTGAAAACACCTTGTTAAGCCCTTGGAACTTTGAGGTAAAAATCTAGTCTTTTAATGACTTAGAATTGTTCTTATGGTTGGTTCAGTTTTCAGAACCTAAATATATCATGTCTTGCTGTATAAACATGTTTAAGAGTGGTGGAAAATTCCTCCCAACCTGCCGTGGCCAAACAAGCCCTTAAAGATCAATTATATCAAGGTATAACGCCTTAATCTTGTGTTTTAATACCTTGGGAGCTTGTATTAATTTGTGCCATGAGTGAACATAGCTAAATGGTCATTTTTTACTTCAAAAATGACTAGGAAATGTTATAGAAACTTTGGCTAAGTTAAATAAGTGAATTAATAACATAATTGTCAAATTTAAGACATTATGTGAAGTTTGGTAATTAATGAAGAATTTTGTGTGAGGGCCGAGAGTTTACAATGTTTTTGATGAAATTTTTAGTGTAATTTATATTACAAGTTCAAGGTTGTAATAAGGCCATGTCAATAGGCCATTTTTTGAAGTTTAAAAGATTGTTTAATTTAATTTATGCACTTAGCATAAGAATTGGGGTCAAACCGGTAATTGCGAAAAATATATAAAGTCTTGGGAAATTGTAGATGAAATTTGGGGTTTAAAATGAATTTAAATAAAAATTATAACATTTTATAAAGTTTCATGTCAAAATTGTAAATATAGGAAAGTTTAGGGTGTACCTTGGAATTACCAGAAATTCTGGGTACAAAATGAAGTTATAACGAACCTTGGTCTATTAGGAATTTTTAGGAATTTATTTGGTTAAATTTTGGATAACAAATGGGGTAGAAATGCAATAACCAAAAGTATGTGGGTTAGGAATGATATTTATAACCTTTTGGTGTAGTTTGGTGATTTTTAGAATAATATAAGAGGTTTTAATGAGAAATGTGTATAATATATAGGTTTAATAACATTAGAAACTATATGTTATAAAAGGTGGCTAAAATGTAATTTTATAAATTTGTTGGGATTGGAAATTAAATTCTGGACAGAATGGGTCTGCTAGGAATTTTCCAGCATTTATAACCACATGTTATACAATTATAATGACATATATATATATATATATATAATATAAAATATATGTTATAAGTGTAACAATATAATAACATTTGGGGTTATTATGCAATTTCTGAAAGAATATGGGAAATTAATAAAAACCGACAGACTTGAGTGTTGTTTGGTATTTTATGACATACTATAACTATACGTTATAAATTGTATAATGATATAAATGTCATAATATATGTTATATAACTATAATGTAACATTATATAAATAATGTGGTGGTTTTGTAATAAAAGAAATAAAGGTGGCAGTTGCGATAATATGGGTATTTAGAATTGAAAATCTATAATATGGTTTATAATGTTATAACGGTTATAACATTTATAACATGGAAATATTCATTAAGGAAGAATTAATATATTATAAAGAAATACCATGTAATAAATGGTCCCATAATTCATATATATATATATATATGATATGGAGTGAATTATATAGTATGGTTGAGTAACCATATAATATCACTAGTGGGATGACATAAAGTGGAGAAATATGATTATAGACATTAATTAAAGATTGTTCTAAGATTTTAATTAGTATATGAAATAAGATGGATTATATAGTTCAAGGTATTTAATGAGAAATATATAAGTATGTAAGCTTGGATAAACTAACATTGGAGAAATAAATACTAAGGAGGGATGTATAATATGATCGAATATATACATGCATATAGTGTCAAACTATATAATATACAAGTGTATAATAATACATGCGATAATGAATGTATAAGTTATTTATTAATAAACGACAATCTTCCCATGCATGCGAGAGAACGTTTACGTAAAACTAATCCTGAATTAAACCGAAAACCCGAGAGACGTTATTAGCTAATAACGGGGAATGAATCAGGAGGGATTAGCGATGGTACGAGGTACCGTAGAGTAATGTTGTTATACGAGATGCTAATACGTAGTGTGATACGTATTATTAGATTGTTAGAGGCGTCTCGAGGAGCATCAGATTTAGCTTGATTCATACTCCACGGTCCTATTTTCCAGGTGCACGGTATGTTATTATGTGGCTTGATTGTCTCTAAGGATTTCCTCAGTTCAGACATTGTGTGAAAATCTGTGATAAGATTGAATGTCTGCTTGTGTGAATTAATATGCATGAATTGTATATTAATGTTGCTTTATTATTATTACTGTTGTGCGATAACAATACTGTTCGTATATATGAACATATTTATAAAACGAACTAGCGGCTATGATGCTATCTTATATGTGTAATATAAGGAGCGTAAGAATAGCGTTGTAGCATTAGGAAGCAGCTCTCGTATCTAACACTAGATCCCAAGTCGATATACTTAGGATTGAACTAACGACCTTAGCCTGCTGTGTTAGGAAAATGGTAATGCGATGCGATGGTATAGATGAACAATCCAAGAGGATGTGGCTCTTGGTGTGAATTGTGATCAACTAACGATACTAGGAGGCCGTGTGAGTATCTGTAAGTATCAAGGAAAATTCCAGCAGACTACAGATGGTTTGTCTGTCGGAGACTCTACCGCTGGAGTGGCTACTGCCGTGGTTGACCCAGCATGAGATATGGGTATGAATAGAGACACGTCATTTTAACGAGATGTCGTCATAGGCATGAGACTAAACAATATACGAACAGCTAGATATCTCGTATTACTAGTGAGAATCATCTAAGGCTTTAAGGCCAAGACGAGCATAAACTGAACATTTATAACTCTCGTACTGTCTCGCTAGTTGTTTAGTATGCTTATAATATACTGATGTATGATATGTGAATAGCATGATTTATGTGGGGCATTTCCAGATTAGTTGAGTTGAGTCGCTGTAATCGTTTATGAATTATTGTGGATTGGTTAAGTTGAGTCGCTGTACTCGTATGTGAATTATTATGTATTTGGTTGAGTTGAGTCGTTGTACTCGTATGTGAATTATTATGTATTTGGTTGAGTTGAGTCGCTGTACTCGTATGTGAATTATTATGTATTTGGTTGAGTTGAGTCGTTGTAGTCGTATGTGAATTATTATGTATTTGATTGAGCTGAGTCGCTGTACTCGTATGTGAATTATTGTGTATTTGGTTGAGCTGAGTCGTTGTGCTCAAATGAGAATCATTATGTGTTTGGTTGAGTGGAGTCCTTGTACTCATATATGCGTTGTGGCGCATTTCAGTTAGTTTATTGTGGTGTGATATGTGAAGCTGGGGGTGTTATACCCAAAATTTTGACCCCCTGGTTAGGGACTACAAGGTACTGGTGTTGCGAGAGGCATTTTAATCAAGCAGTGAGGAATTCCGGCTCGATCAGCGTGTTCCATGGCATGAGGAGCGGCTTCGTCACTTTCAGGGGCGTTTTGGTAATCTTTAAAGGCTCCTAAGACCCCCTATAAGCTTTCTCTCTCCTCCAAAGGATGCCCAAATCAGCTTGAAATGCCTTGATATTTTAACCCATGATAGAGGATGACATTCTAAGCATAATGGCGTTGGAATTTTGATTTTTCGAATTTCCAATAATTTTCTAGCAATTTCTGACTGAATCTGACGAGAAATTCAATTTAAAAATATTCCAACATTTAAAAAATCCGATTCCACTTCAGAAATTCATAATTTCCATCCTTGACACGTGGTTAAAATTTCATAGCAAAATTCCTTTGGGAAGTCACTTAATTAAAATATCAAAAAATCTTACTTTTACTAGATTTTCTTTATCTTTAAGAAAGTCTATATAAGGGGATAGGGTTTTGGATAAAAGAAAAAACCTCACATGCTCAAGAACCCTAGAGAGTCCAAAAAGGCAGTCTCCTCTCTCTCTCTCTCACGTTTTCCAACACCCGGCCACCCAAATCATACCGAAAATCCCCCGAAATCACCATCTAAACATGTTTTCCAATTCCCAAAGCACCAATAATCATCAAAACCCCACAAGAACACCACCAAAGCGTGAAGAACAGCAAGAACAACCAACAACCAGAAGCTCGGTTCGAAATCCTTTCGGGTCTGCCATCAACGAAGCACTCGACGAATCCCGGTGTGAAGAAACGTTGTGAATCCGAAGGTAAAACAGGTAGAAACTCCACTTCCCTAATTCTCTACGGTATTATCTGTCTGTCCTCAAAATTTGGGCTCGAACTAACCCCTCTACGCTTCTGTATTGCTATTTGTTTAAGCTTCTGTCCAATAACTTGTTTACCAAGTTTCGTGCTTAATTCGAATTCAAATTGAAAACTTTAAATCACTAACGTCTTGTACATCTTTCAGGCTACACACCCATAAAATTTGAGCCAAAAACACCTTCGGGAACAGCCTCAACGCCGCCGTCCGAGGGCTGTCCGCACCCACGGACGTCGTGTCCGGGGTCCCGGACTCCCTGTCCGTAAGCTCGGACACCCACGGACGGCGGCGGGATTTTTAATTTTTAAAAATTAGTTTTTTTTAATAATGTCCGGGCCCACGGACAGCCTGTCCGTGGCCCGGACTTTACAATTTTCTGTTTAATTCGACTTTTATCTTCATATAGGTTAACTGGGGTCCGTGGTTTCGGACATTAGGTCCGTGGCTACGGACGGAAGCGAAATTTGACCTAATTCTGCCTCCGAAACCCTAGTTTAGGTAATTTTAATTTCCACTTTAATTTTCTGTCAAAAAATGTTAAAAAACACAAAAAAAAACAGAAGCTCGCGCACTTAGGTTAAAACGACTCGTAATAAGCCGTAAATAAACTAAGTAGAGGAAAAATGACCAGGAAGGGTAATGAAAGTAATTGAACCCTAAATAAGTCGAATATCAAGCCCCCGAACCCAAACTCTCCTTTCCTGATTTAATCTAGGTCAAAATTAGGTGGCGACTCATAATAGGTTCCAGTGAGCTAGCTTAGGTTTTAATAATTATTGTTATATGACGTAGTTATTTATCTTAGGTTATAAGTGGACCTAAAACCCGTTTAGATCATAATCAACTTTAATCAACATAGGATAGGGTTTAAAATCGAGGCTCACAGGGGGCTTGTTTATTATTTGAGTTTACTACAAAATTATTATTGCTTTACAGTTTTATATTAAACGACATGCATAAAAATGAATTACATGCTCTCGACCAATTAACTGGGGGTCTGAGGGGGCATGATAGTCATGTAGTAACATACTCAGCAGGGGCTGATTCCATACCATAAACAAACACTTTCAGGTATGCAGCTTCCAGTGTTGACAGAGAGCAGGACGCGGTAGGTAGCTAGTCACAGTTATTTAAATATGAACTGTTGTATTACGACACGAACGTAGAAATGTGTATAGGACTTGAATACTTAGAATGCTCACTATGATTGTATTTTCTATTGGAATGGAAAGTTAAGTTTATCTCTTATTGTCACTGTGGGAAAATGTTTCGTATTGTGATTGTTTAAGTTGGAGACGTTACCACTCGTATGGGCGAGTGAGAACGGTAACACCGGTAGTTTACCGGTAGTTCGATAATGTTTATATTACCGCTGTGATTTTATGTTAAGTACGACGTTTGGATGACGATTAGGAGTCGATTAGGTAGGGGTGTTACATTGATAATGTGCACAGTTCGACATTTTGATTAACAAACTGATTTAGGAATGCTAAAAAAGAAAGGGGATGCGGTCGAATTTTTCTAAGATTTGATATGGTTTAATATTGATCGAGCACTGAATGAAATGTCTTTGGAATTGTTTAGAAAAATATAGGGTACGTAATGGACTTAGCCAAAAACTTACTGCATATAAAGGTTTATAATGACCTAGTTATGTTTATAAAATTATATTATAAGTTTTGGATAGGTTGAAATAAGGTTTCAACACATAAGTAGCAAGTTTATTAAGTTATGTGGTTAAAATGCAATTTTTATGAAGTTTGGAGTATAAGCTGTGTACAGCCGTGGCTATTCAGTAACTAGGGGTCCTTAATGACCTTAATATGTATATAAACTTATGTATTAAGTTTTGGAATGATTAGTTAAGTGTTAAGGAATTAAAATGACAAAATATAAAGTTTTATGGGTGTTAATATAATTGTATGAAAATCTGGGGTCAAACCATGATTTTTAGTGGAGATGAACACTTAGGAATAGGGATGTCAAAATCGGGTGTCAGGTCGGGTTGAGCTCAACCCGAACCCGACCCGAAAATAGTTTAGGTCAACCCCCCAACCCGAACCCGGAGTGGGTTATATTTCTTCAACCCGAACCTGACCCGTTTTTTCAAAATTTATTTTATTTTTAAAATTTTGAATTTTTTAATAAATAAATATAATACTTTAATATTAATTAATTATTATGTACTATATTTAATCATAAATCACTAATTAAATATTTATTTTAGTCATAAATTAATCATTAAACAATAATTAAAGTCATTAAATATAACATATTTTATATTTTTAATTAATTTTTGTTGGGTTACAGGTTAGCGGGTTCAACCCGAACCCGAAGCGGGTTTCAATGATCCAACCCGAACCCAACCCGAAAATCTTTTCGGGTCAAAAATCTCACCCCGAATCTGGCTTTTTATGGGCCGTTTCCGGGTCGGATTTTGGGTTCGGGTCAAGATTGACATTCCTACTTAGGAACATTAATATAAATATTGGTGATTATGGGTGCTAATTATTAATTTATAATATTACAACTATAATTTTAGAGGAATTATAAATCTTATAAGTATTAAAATGAACAAAAGATTCATTAATGGGGTCAACATGTAATTAAATAATTATGGAGTGTCAAACAAGTATAAAAGCCGAATTGGGGGCTGATTGGTAAATTGAAATATTAAATTTTAATTTTAATAAGTTAAAGTACCTAAATGTAAATTAATAGTATAAAGTGGAGTAAATTTGTAAATTGTTATAAGTATGGTCAAGGGAGTGATTTGGTGGTCAACCTTGACCAATGTTGAGGTTTTGACCAAAATAAAATAAAAGGAGTAATTAACTTAGTGATTTAATAAAGTGTTAAGTTAAAAATGAAATTTACAAAACCACTTGGGGTGTTTGTATAATTTCTGAAAAAATAGGTGCTGGAATTGAATTATGAAGACCTAAGGGGTCTGTTCGGATTATTGGAGGAATTTTGGGTTAGATTTGGAGATTTAATAAATTAAGGAATATAATATATAGTTTTAGTATTTAAGTGTAACATTTATAAAACTTATGGAGTTAATATGTACATAACTGAAAATTTGGGCTACAAAAAATATTAGGATAGCCTAGGGGCTGTTTGGAAATTTAAGAAAAATATTTGGATAATTTTTGAAATTAAATAAGCTAGTATGCATAATATTAAGCTTTAGTATTAAATTGTAAGTTTATGAAATAAGGGGGACAATATATAGTTAAAAGAGAGTTGTGGATGAATAGAAGTAATCTGGGAAAGAATTAAGGTGTTGTTCGGATGTGTATGTGTGTATATTATGATGTTTGGAAACTTTAGGTTATAAATTAAATAAGATTAGAAATGTAACAAATATAACGTTTGGGTGATTTTGTAAATAATCAAAAGTTAAAGGGGAAAAGATTATAAATACCGAAAGGATTATAGGTAGGTTTGGAATTAATAAACCTATGGCCGATTGTATTATAAAGTTTAGAATGATATAATGTGTCATTATATCAAAGTATAGAAGAGTATGTTATAAAGGGATTAATATGGTATAAGTATACCTTATAAACAATCACATGAAAGAATGGGCTTAAGTTGGAAAAATTGGGAAGTATATATATAGTTAGAAACCTATGATATAAGGAACTTGATAATGTAAAATACATTGTGTAACATTAAGATAAATTCTTTAAAAGGGATATGTGTGTAAATGACTCAAGTAAATAAATGTATACTCCACATGGTATAATGAATTAATTCATTATGGGAACCTTATAATTCACATGGTGTGAATTTATTATATAAGGTGAAGAAGATGTAACCTGATTGATTAATCATATAAGTTTAATGTGGAAAGAATTCTGGGTTGGAATATAATTATAAGTGTATAATTCGTAGTGGGTATATAAATATACAAAGTTGAAATATAACTTGGTCACAGAAAATATAGTGATGAACCATATACTCATATATCAATATGTCTGTGTGTGTGTACGTAAATATACCAATCAGAATAACCTGGATAAATATCATGGGATATTAGGAATTTAATCTCTAAGTAGTAACCATTATTACGCTACTAAATATTACACTCTTGCAACTATAGAGTATGACTGAATTGAATCCCGAGTTCAAATGAAGAACCCGAGCCAAACAAATAACCAGTTAAGGGGTTAATTACTGAGTAAGGGTTAGAACTTATTCTGGGATGATTAAATAGACTCGACACCTAGGTACTGATATTAGAGTTATGTATTCCAGAGATACGGGTTCGAGATACGAGCTTCAAAAGAGATAGATGATAAGCGTGATACGTCACACTAGCATTATTCAACGGTGAACGGTATATTAATTGTGAGGTCTGAACATCCTGAGAGTTTCCTTGGGTCCAGACGTAGTGTGTTTACCTGTAAGAGTGATATCTATGATTTATGCATGCGACCATTGTAACACCCCTAATCCTAAACCTGTAACAACGTCGCAAGTCGTAGCATAATAAATAACAATTCACAGCGGAAAATAAAACTATCTACCTTGGTGTTACACGCCGTTACTCACCCTTGTGAGTAACAAGGCATCCTTACTCTTTCCAACAATACAACTCCTCACGTTGTGATGAGCAGATACTGAGCACTCTAATTATTACAAACCAAATCCAACTAAGAAACCAACTGAATACGAAAACCTCCTTAATACAATACAAATAAAGCCAAAGGTGTTTGTTGAAAACACATCAGCTACCCCCGTGTCCCGCACTCCGGCTTGAGTCTTCTTCAATAACCTGGAATGTTTGGCCCATTGAAGGGCTCAACAATTGAAATGCTGGTATGCTAAATGTAGTCTTAAATCATCTAGATTCCTTAAGTCGTTTTAGCCATCTTGATATTAGATTCTTTACATGAAATACCGGTTTACAATAACAACAGTAATAACTGTAAACATTAAACAATCACATAACAACTCACTTTTAAACATCAATGTACAATAGTACACAACACCAATAACCACACATCAATAATCCATAGCAATAACCAATAATCTCACATCAATAACAATAACCAATAATCACACATCAATAATCCAAACAAGATACGCGTATTAAACTGTACTTGTTAGTTGGCCACCTGGCCCTTATCCTTTAAACCAATCACTTAACTTTTTCCAATTAATTTCCACCTCAGGCGTCATGTCAAGACAACCCTTAATAATTTATCAATGGACGATAGTCCCCTGGGTTCCAATGGAACCGTTACCAGCTGACCTTATGGCCCTGGATAATATATTGACCGATCCGGTTGAACCTGTGCACCAACGGCAGTGCCATCCGCCATCCTCGAATGTGACTGATGGATTCCCATGAGTGACTCCCCATTGAAGTCTCTCGTAGTGATCACGATGCATAACCAGAAAGTCAAAACAGTCTGGATTCCTCTCTTTATAAGTTAGCTCTTTTTGTCAGTGACATAATAACCAATCCTTGAGTTAAGACTATAACAGTTGACCATCAGTTAGGTTCATTAATACCTAAAGATCAGTTAGTCTTGTTCCAGTTTAGATGTATAAACTTCCAGTGAAACACCCCTGAACAATTAATCACATAAAATCATAAACGCGAGAAGATTATCCGAAAATAACGCGTTATATATGAACAATTAAATCTAGTATATACATGTCCGAAAGCGTGACAACGTTATATACTAATATAGTCACGTACTTATAGAGGTACGAATACAAAAATACATGTACCTGACGTTACGACATTGTAACGTTGTAAATAAGTAATAATAACATCGCATAACATCGTAACAAAAATAATGCAATATAATATATAGTCTTACATATATACATAAATAAATAAACATGTGTGTAGCTTATACAAAAAAAAAGAGAGAGAAAAGGAGCAAATACGCTCCCGCTGAGGTTCGAACCCTGTACCTCTCGTATACCCCCTGAACGTCTTAACCAGTTGAGCTATGCTCGAATTCAGTAACTTATGCCACTGAATCAAAATTGGTATTGAATCTAATAAGGTAACTACAAAGAAAAGAATCAAATGTCTCTCTGTAGCAGTGCCGGTCTCTTCCTCCTTCTTCCTCGTTTCAGAACCCGATAAAAAAAAACAGAAACCATGATATTCAAGCTCAACGACAGAAGTGTTTTGTATATTCTAGTGCCCATAATTTCTCTTGTAACTTGGAATCACTCAGGCCTTACTCCCTTGCCTCTCCCTCGTGATACTCCTACTCGATTAGAAAAAAAAAACTGAGAATCATAGACCAGTCCTCGGTAGCTCCATGGCGACAAGAATCCTGCTTCAGATTCTTAAGACTCCATGCCACTCCTTAACCTATGACTACCTAAAGTACTCTCTGCATCATCGACCAATTCAAACACAAAGGAAAAGAAAACAATAACAACAATGTTTTTGAACTGCCCGACAATTAGAAACACCAGAGGGTTGTCTTGACCTATGTTAAAACACTCAACCATCCAACAGGGACATCAAATTTTGTGTTCCTTCTCAAACTCCTATGCACCAGTGTGCCCACTTCCCTGACTTCCACAAATTCCTCCATTGTCCTCTGTAACAGTAGCTCCACGTCAGTCAAACTATGCTCTTGTGTCGACTTCTGGCACTAGGGAATCAAATGGGAAGACAGCCACATTAATCCATCTATTATGCCCATACTCCCTAGGAACTTAGATCCATGAACACCGTTAGAGTGGGTTCTGATCTGTACTGAAACAAAAAAAAAACGAAAGAACTACTGTCCACTAGCAACTGTCTAACCGTGTGCTTTTCAGTTTCCTCCGACTTCATCCCCCTGATTAATACCCTGGCTCAACTATTCTCCTCTTTCCCTTGCATGCTGTGTCAACCTCAACTCAAGTAAGCTCCTGCTGTTACTCATGCGTGTAGGTAAGCCCAGCTGGCAAGGCTGCTTCCTTTTTCTGTTTTCCTGTTCTTGTTTCCTGTCCTCTTGTTATTCCTGATTCCTCTCCTTCCTTTCTACCACATGATCAGTGATTCAAGTGCTATTGATCCCCAACTGTGCAAGTCCTGGAGAAATCTCTGAAACAGATCTATAGGAAAAGAAACCAGCAAGGAAAAACTGAAACAGATCCTCCTTTTTTCTCTGGCTTGGGTCTGTCGCAAACTGCCATTCATTTTCCTCTTCATGTACTACATGAAACTTCCTTGCAGTTCCTCTGGGCCTTGTTGAGAATTCCTTGAGTAAAAGCTGATCAAACGCTCCTAGAACACATAACCAGAAGGTGAGCACCTGAAACAATTTTCTCCCACCATTTCACCCACTATTTCTCGGTAATACCAAGTCTAACTTCTGAGGAATTTCACTCAGCTTACCGTCGGGTGGTCAAGGTGCAAGGAGTCCCACAGTGTGCCAATATCAACGAAGAGAGGCCGCTACGATATTAAATTGGTGAGGTATTTCTAAACTAATCCCATGATCTGAAAACAAAGCAACCTGTTGCTAATAGAGAAATTGTTAGGATAAACTATATACAAAAGAACAAATAATAAACTAATCCTACAACTCTACTACGGGTAGCAAAATAAAACCTGGTCGGAGTATAGTGTAAGTATATTATGACCGAGAGTGTCGAACCCAAGGGACTTATAGAAAACTAGTCCTAATCCGGGCAAAAGCCTATTCTATAATAATAAGGGGGGAAATGTAAATGACACAATAATTAACTAAAACCTATCTAAATGCGAGGTTTAGGACTAAACCACCCTAAGTACCAACATGATCACGCAATGCAACTTCAAGATGCACGGCATATTCAAATTCTTGAATGTGCCGGACAGGAAGCACCCGACAGTGCATCCGGCATGTTCATATGGTGAAAACCACTCTCTTGCTTCGAACAAGAAACTCAAAACCCATTAACAAATCGAGCATATGTCATGCTACGAAATGAACAAGGAGATGGGGGAAGATGGATTAACTCGCAATCTTTAATGCTAACCCTAAATTATAGGTGAAAACATCAAAGACCACTAAGATTTGTCTAACCTATCCTACTCTTGGGCTTTTCCCCCTCAAGTAGAATTTGCATAAGAGAATGAGTGATCAACTAATTCCCTTGCCATAAGAACCAGAATCTTAATGAATGCTTGAATTTGTATTGAAATAATCATATTGTTTACATAGAGGAATTCATCCCTAGCCAAAGCCTAACAAGGATTCCTACTTCACCATCCACTCAAATAAAGAAGGAATACATAAGGGAGAAGGAGATTGGTTATAGCCTTAACCCGAAAAGGAAATCTTCTCTTCTTCTTGGGATGGATCCGTAGAAAAGCCTTGGACTCCAACACTTGGAATGAGGCGGAAATAAATCGTGGAATGGAGTGTAATATAATGTTGGAATGTCCCCATTGATGTAGACTCTCGACCTATTTATAGGGCTTCAATATGTCTCTGACCGGGCGTCGTGCCGGATCATCGGTAGCCGGTACACGTGGGAAATGTGCTTAACTGTTAACGGTTGAAACCGTCAATTCTGCGGTAAACAGTACATATGTCGGGTAGGATATACCCGGTATCACACCCGGCAGCGGTTGGAAATCACGTGGAACACATGTGCTGTCGTATGGTCAACCGAAGCGACTCTATACTCATGTCGGATAGAATTTACCCGGCATCGAATCCGGCAAGGCCTCTTTTCTGTTCTGTGTTCATGCCGTGTAGAACCAACCAGGCATCGAATCCGGCATCAAAGGAATTTCTGCCTAGAGATGCGTTCCTTGTATCTAAAACACATAAAACATATGACTGTGCAAATAATATACTTTAACGCATAATCTATCATAAATAACACATATATAACTTTATTTAGATAATTATAATACTAAATCTAGCACATAAAATATGATAAGTCTGCGACTTATCACCTGTCAAGTTCAGATGCTCAGTATTTCAAATTCTATAGTTTCTCCTTCTCTGTATAATCGAATTCAGAAACATTGTGAATGCTGTGTAGGTTGAATCTTGAGCTTAAAAGACATACCAACACGTTAGGATAATTGTGAATGAACTAAGGAAAAAGAATCAGATTAAGAAACAGAAAGGCAAAGAGATAATGAGACAGAATAATGGAATGTTGGGTTATAATTTCAGTTCATGTACTTTGCGGTTTCAGTATAGTTTGCACCAGTGTTGACAACAGAGTTGTCCTAGGTTGTTTTGGGTTTAGAAGCTAGCTAGGACAATTTATTAGTGACTAATAGTTTGAGGGAAGGAGAGTCAACTCGAGAACTAATAGAAAAAAAAGGAAGTTATCAGATTAAGTTTCGGTTCCAGTTTTCCTTCTCAGTTCCTATCATTCGGGTTAGGAAAATCATGTAGCTTAACTAGGTGACTTGAAGTCTGTCTCGGATCTAAAAAATTGACATAACAACTAACTAAAAATAGACTGTCTTGGGGTCAACAAGAACAGATTCGAGAGCAAAAAAAAAGAATCAACAATAACAGAACAGAAGTATATCAGTTTCTTAGTTCAGTCTTTTTTTCAGTTTTGGAATCTTCTTGTCCCAGAATAAACAGGTCTTTGTAGGATTAACCAGCTGTTTGGGATGGGTTGGAGTCTGAGATCTCGTCATACCATCTAAGTAAGAAGGGGAGTACCGGAGTCAAATCAGAAAATGGAAAGTTAGAAAAACACAGAAAAGAAACGAAGAAACTATCAGTTTATGTTTTGATCTCTGAAAGCTTGCTTCTGTATAACTTGGTACAGGGAGTTTTTAAGGGTTATAGTGGGAGTGTTAGGAGCTCAAAGTTTTACTAAATCATCTGACTAGATGTGATAACATTTTTGGGAAATAGAAAGTCCAAATTCGAGTAAAGAAAAATTAAGAAAGTGAAAGTTATTAGATTTTGTTTCAAATTTCAATGTTGATTGGTGTGCTGTTTTGGGCGATGTGCCAGAAGAGATAAAAGGGGTTGTGTTGGGCTAATAATGAACTCAAAATATGGCTAATACTTCTATCTAAGTTGCAGCACTCATTTGGAGGATTAGAAGTCAATTGATAGACTCACATAAGAAGATGAAGGACACCCAATTCTGTTTTGGTTCAGAATTTCAAAAAAAAGACTGTTGTCTCTGTGTAATTAGTACAGGAGCTACATGGGTGTTTATTGGGTTGCTTCTAAGTATAAGATATAGCTAGAACTGTAATAAAATACCCAATTAAGTCACTAAAGCAGTTGGGGGAGATCAAGAAACAGATTGGATAACCTAAGCAAAATAACTGAAGAAGAAGATATCAGTTCCACATTTTCAGTTTACAGTTTCTACTGAGAACTTAAGTCGTGTGATTCTGTTACAGAGAACTATAGAAGGTTGTATTGAGTAGTAAATGAGCCTAAAGCATTATAATGCACTTAAGTAAATCTTAAGAACCGTGGGAAAAATAGAAAGACAAGTAACAGAAAAAAAAAGCCAGTCCATGGGTTGGTTCCAGTCAGTTCAGTGTTATATTTCAGTCTCTAGTTCCTGTCTGGTAGGTGTCCATGCCACCCTAGGGTCTGTTCTTGAATGCTAAAACTGTATAACACACTAAATCACGTAAGGCAAGAAGTGGGAGGATCTGGAAGTCAAACCAGGAAACTAAGGAAAAGAGAGAGGAAATGATGTAGCAGTTTCTGTTTTCAGTTTTTTTCTGAAATCCTTGCCTCTGTGTAACCGAAATTCAGGTGGCATAGAAGTGTTGTATTAACCTGCTATTGAACCCAACACCTAGCTAATCAACCTAAGTAATTCTATACAAGAAAATTAAGTGGATTAGAAACTGGTAAATGAACTACAAGTGGAGTAAGGGAGGAGTATTACACTGACTTCAGTTTCAGATTTTGGGTTGTTGTTTCTGTGCATTTGAGTACAGCAGTTGGATGAGTGTTTTTACTAGGTAATTTTGAGTTTAAAACATTATTAACACCTATACCTAGTAGGGTAATGCTGAGGGAAGGAGTGAAACATTCGTTGAACTAAAGAATAACAAGAGACAAGAAGAAACATTTGGATTGTGGTTTCAGTTTTTCATTGACATTATAGTTTCTGTATAACTGTGTTACAAGGGTATTATAAGTGTGATTCCAGTTTAATAATGAACCCAAATGATAGCTAATCAATATAAGAGGTTAATGAAACATGTGGAGAAGGTTAAACATCAATTACTACATTAAAAGTGAGGTTAGATAAGGTGTTACATGGGAAATGTGTTTCTGATTAGGAAACTTTTGGACTTCTGTATAAATGGGTGTAGGGGTATTGTATGGTCTATATTATCATTATACAAGGGTTAAAACATTGCTCACCTATTTATCTAAGGAGGGAATACCCAATAGACAAGTTATATCTATTTTATATAAACTTGTTACATAATTAGCGCTTACAACGCTTTAAAACATAAGCTAGGGAAAAAGGGCTTAGTTAACGTGTAAAACAAGATGTGAATGTCCTAGGAGTAAGATAAGCCTAGAATTAATACATGGGAAGTTCTAAGGGTTAATATAAACTAAGCATTTAACAACACACCTAGGGAATAACACCCAATATAAAGTGCCATCACATGAAATAATAAACTGACACATTGTTTTAATTAACGCTAGGGCCATAGCGAACTCTGACCAGGACCCCGTGCGTGAGACAACTCGTACTTTTGAATAAGGTATGGACATGTGTGGTTCTTATGTTGTCGTGTTACACGGCTTGTTTGTTGTGTGCCTTGTGTGAAAATGACCTTAAGATTAAAGCATGAAATTGAATTGCTTGCCCATCATGTTATATGATTGCTATATCATTGTTGTATGTTATTTGCAAGCACACGGTAGTTTAGTCCCTACTCGTGTATGGAACTTGAGATGAACCACAACGAACTACGAAAACAACGAAAACTCTATGAAGGGGAACTCCTCTCTGACCATTGAGGACGTACCATGACACCCACTATGGTGTCTATTCATTAATGATAATGAAGAAGCAAATCTCAACTGCTGGAACATGAGAATAACCCGAAAAGATAACATCTCGGGCCACGCGTATGGAATACTCGGGAGTTGGTATCTGCATCAGATCCTTCGCCCTTCTATGTGGAGCACATCCTGGAGTCTAGAGGTGACTCCGCTTTCTCGACCTGGGTGTCGGGAATGGGGGAGTGACAAATTGGTGGAGCTTATCCTGGAGTCTAGAGGCGACTCCGCTTTCGGCACACACGTCGGGAATGGGGGACTAGCTATGGAGGAGACGTCCTCCAACGTGCGGTGACAAGAGAACTCACAATTAATCCATAAAGAAGCAAAGAAAGATGGGCACCTATACTATATGGTCACGGGAACTAACCTACATCCCAGACCTGGTGCAAGATGAGAGAGAAATACACATGATGGAAACAAAGGAAAAAGAAATGAAAACACTCAACGGTGAATGATCCCACTATGAGGATCATCATTATTTGAATTCTCTTGTAAGCTCTACTTGTTTACATGCTTGAGGTGCTTGTTGTTATCCCTATACTCAACATGTTGGGTGTTGCTATGTTGATGTTGTATATTGTGTGTTATTGTTTACTATAGCATGCAAATTGGACTTAATCATATTCGACCAAGTAGTCGTGTAGCCCGGCAACATGCGGGCTACACACGTTCATACTCAGCATAGTTTTGCTGAGTCCTTTATTTTTACAGGTATGAAGCTAGAAACAGGCGGAGAGTAGGATGGGTGACTACCATAGGGGTAGTCCATATGGGCAAGACTTTTATGTAGTATGTTTTAATGTATGGGTTGTGACTATGTAACACTAAACCCCTGGTTGTATGTTTCGGTTTGTGTAATTTAAGTAAGAACTTATGATGTCGACTCTCGGTACTTGGTTTGTACTTCCCGTTTGTACTTGGATTTGGTTATGGTTTTAATTCCAGTCATTCAAACCGTAGCTTGTTGTTGATAGTGTTGTGGTGTCAACCACGTGGGTGGTTGATGTCTGTAACACCTGGATGGAGTTGTAAATCCGCTGCTTAGACTTACCGTGATTTCGTTTGGCGCATCATTCGTACTGTTGTTCAGTTATTCGGGGGTGTTATAGAAAGTGGTATCGGAGCGTAGTTGTGCTCTGATGACTGGAACAGAGGAGTACCGAGAATAGGAAAACCTAAATTTGGGAAACGGGGTTAAGGGTTAGTAGTGTGAGGCACGCCTTTACTAATTTAAACCGCTGACAAGGGCGATACTAACTTGCAGTAAGTTCTTGTGAATGTTCTAAACTAACAACGACATTTTCAGATGTCTGGACGACGAGGTCGAGGACGAGGCCGTGTCCAAATGGAGCAAGATAGCATAGCTGCAGGGCAGACCATAGCTGAGATAGTAGCAGCAACCCTAGGTCACATGGGTTTCCAGCCAGGAGCCCAGCAGGCACCACCGGCACCACAACCTCACCCACCCAGGGAGACAAACTGGGTGAAGAGCTTAGCAGAACTTCGACCAGCTGAGTTCCGAGGAGAGATGGACCCCACCTACCTAGAGAACTACATCAGCCTCCTAGAGACCGCCTTCGACACTTTGAATGTTCCGGCTGAGGCTAAGGTCAGACTCGCAGCCTATTACCTACGAGAGTCAGCAAGCGATTGGTGGAAGCTTGTGAAGAATACTCACCTAGTTGACCCCATGTTTGGATAGGATGCTTACACTGCATTGCTGAGGGCTAAGTACTACCCCGCCCACCTCCGGACCAAGAAGCGGATTGAGCTAGACACTCTGAGACAGACCGAGGGGATGACATTAGACAATTACTACTCGGCGTTCACCGCTCTACTTCGTGTACTTCCAGGCTTGGGATATTCAGATGAGATCCTAGTGGAGCGTTTCTATGGTGGACTAAATCACCGCATCAGATACGGCATGGGGCCCAGTCGATATGCCATGATCTAGGTTAAACTTGAACTATGAATTTAAATTGAGTATTATATTGTGAAGAGTTTACTAAACCCAACGTTTGCACAGGACTGCTATCATGCAGCGTCCCAGGTTGAGATCACTGCCCAGATGCGGGATGAGGAGTTCGTGAAGAAATGGAAGGCAAAAGGCGGTGACTCAGAGGACCGTAAACAGAAGGGTGCTGACAGGAGTAAGCGCTACCCGAACAGGAAGCGGGCGAGATACTATGGGGACAAGCCTACAGAGAGACTTCAGCTGAGCCACCCGGCTACGGCGACTAAGGCGTTCCGCTCCTACCCACCCAAGGGTAAAACTAAACAGACTCTAACACTTAAATATCTTTACAGTTATCATGACATGTTGTTGACTAACCAAGTAACCAGTGTAGGGATAGGAGCCGGTCCGAGCAAATGGACCGAGCGTCGATATATCTGTAGACGATGCTCGAAGAACCACCCCGGAGTTGATTGCCAGGGCGAGCAGGTAGAGTGCTTTTACTGTAAGAAGCACGGGCACAGGCCTTTGAGTGCTTCATGAATCCCGAGATCAAGAATTACAGTCCCGGCTATAGTGCGAGAGGTGACCAGAGATCGGGACCCGGAGGCCAGCGTGGAGCCCAGCACACCCAGCCTACGCACGGAGCGGGATCCTGAGACTCCCAGAAGGCATCTACCTCGAGGCCAGGGAAGGCGGTCTTGCACATCATGGACCGCACTGCGGGACCGGACACACCTACAGCTGCAGGTAAACCTTGAAACCCTAAATGTTTGAAAAGCATGCCCAAATCCTTGTATGCCAAGCTGTATGACCATGCATGAAATTTGCTAGATTACTAGTACCACTAAAGAACTAGATTATCTGTAAATGCAGTAGAAACCTTTGATATGCGCTTCCCGATAAATCCAACCCTCTAACCCGATGAGTACAGCCTTGAGAATCCCCACTACCCAAGCGAAACGTGCCAAGTGATCCAGCCCGGGATGATCCTATTACCAGGATACCTAACACCTGAAGCTCAAGTAGCCATTATTCGAAGATGTCGTAAGTTTGGAGTGGGACCAGGCGGGTTCTACACACCGACATACCCCGGAGGAAAGATGATGAACCTAAGAATGATGTGCCTAGGTAAGATTTGGAACCCATATACGAAGAGCTATCACACCGATGGAGCACCTGCACCACCAATTCCCGACGACTTTCTATCCCTAATTACGGCAACCCTACGCGTTGCACAGCAACGCGAAGTACCACCAGTGCCCGACCTACAAGCCGACATCTGCATCATCAACTTCTACGAGAGGGAAGGCCGACTTGGATTACACCAAGACAAGGACGAGACGCAGGAGACCCTAGAGCAGGGGATACCCATAGTGTCTGTGTCCATCGGAGATGATGCTGAGTTCCTCTATGGTGAAGAAAAGAGGATTGACCGAGCTATGAAGATCTGGCTAAAATCCGGTTACGTGTTGATCATGGGCGGACCATCGAGAATGCTATACCACGGGATTAAGAGAATTAAGCCGAACACAGCACCCTCAACAGTGATAAACGCTACCCATATGAAGCCTGGATGACTAAACCTAACCTTTAGGAAATACTAAGCCATGTACCTTTTGTATTAAATGTGTAATGGAAATGAACATGTAATGTTAGAAAGATGAATAAAGAAGGTTGATTATCTACAACTCTTCTCGTACCATCACTAACTTTGCTTATAACCGTTATTTTGGGAATAGGTGTTGAACCCTGGAGAGAGGGTACCCTGAGCATTCTCACACAGGCTCAGGCCGACAGCGGCCATATTATCACTGGTACTTTCCCGATGAATGGAGTTCCAGCCTCAGTACTATTTGACTCCAGAGCGTCACACTCATTCGTATCCCCGACATTAGCCAAGCAGTTGCACCTAGAGCCCGTGGAGTTAGAAGACTTCAGTGTGACACTACCTTCTAAAGAAAGAGTTCGTTGTACCCGGTATTTCCGAGGAGCCACCATCAGAATCCGAGAGGAGGATTTCCCATTAGATCTGATAGAGATCAGAGGACTGGGTTTTGACGTCATTGTGGGCATGAAGTGGCTAGAGAAACGCCGAGGTCGTATATTGTGTGCCGAGCATAGATTACTGCTAAAGAGCCCGTCCGGCGTTACTGTGTCTTACCGACAGAACCCCCGATAGCCGTCTGTCAAAGTCATTTCAGCCATGACCATGGCCAAGGAGATTCAGAAGCAGCAGGAGGTGTACCTCTGTTATGTACAGGATACTCAGCAAGACCCAGAGTTTAATCCAGATGTACCCGTGGTTGGGGAGTTTCCAGACCTCTTCCCTAAGGAGCTTCCCGGTATGCCACCACCCCGAGAAGTCGAGTTCACTATTGACTTAGTACCCGGGACAGGACCTATTGCCAAAGCCCCGTACAGAATGGCCCTGGTAGAGATGGCGGAGTTAAAGGAGCAATTGAAGGAGTTGTTGGATAAGGGATTCATACGCCCGAGCGTATCCCCTTGGGGCGCACCCGTACTGTTTGTCAAGAAGAAAGACGGCAGTCTCCGGTTGTGCATTGATTATCGAGAGCTGAATGCAGTGACAGTGAAGAACCGCTACCCTGTACCACGCATAGATGATCTGTTCGACCAGCTCAGAGGAGCGACAGTATTTTCGAAGATCGACCTCAGTTCAGGATACCATCAAATCCCAGTGAAGGAGAGCGACATCGAAAAGACCGCATTTAGGGCCCGATACGGTCACTACAAATTCACAGTTATGCCGTTTGGACTGACTAATGCTCCAGCAAGGTTTATGGACTTGATGCATCGAGTTTTCAGAGATCAGTTGGACAAGACAGTTGTGGTATTTATTGATGATATACTAGTTTATTCAAGAACCAAGGAAGAGCATCACCACCATCTCAGGCAAGTACTCGAGATTCTTAGAACCAACCAGCTGTACACCAAATTTTCTAAGTGTGAATTCTGGTTAGATCAGGTAGCATTTCTTGGACATATCATTTCGGTTGCCGAGATAGCAGTGGATCCGGCTAAGGTGGAGGCAGTACGTACATGGCCGAGACCGAAGTCTGTGACAGATATACGAAGTTTCCTTGGTCTAGCAGGCTACTACCGACGGTTTGTTAAGGACTTCTCCCGCATCGCAAAACCTATGACAAACCTCATCAAGAAAGATACCCCTTTCACATGGACAGAAGACTATGAGGCAGTATTTCAGAAGTTGAAAGACGCATTGACCTCAGCTCCTATCCTCACAATTCCTGAAGGTACTGATGGATATGAAGTCTACTGTGATGCATCCGGTATGGGTATGGGATGTGTCCTCATGCAGCACGGGAAGGTTGTTGCCTATGCCTCCCGGCAGCTGAAGAAGCACGAGGAGCACTACCCCACACATGATCTTGAGCTAGGAGCAGTCGTGTTTGCACTCAAAATTTGGCGCCATTATCTCTACGGTTCCCAGATCACCATCGACTCCGACCACAAAAGCTTGAAGTATGTATTCACCCAAAAAGAACTGAATATGAGACAACGCAGATGGATGGAGTTCCTCAAAGACTATGATATTAATCTTCAGTATAAGGAAGGCAAAGCCAATGTAGTTGCCGATGCACTTAGCCGCCGAGCTCACACATTGCATACACTCATGGCAGGCACCAGCCTAGTTGAAGAAGTGCATAATGCTCAGCAGAACGACAGAGTGATGGCTGATATTAGACGAAAGTTAATTGATGGCACGCTAGATAAGAAGAAGTATGACTACCGACTTCATGAGGATGGCCTGATTCGTGTGAATGGCAGATTATGTATTCCCCACGAGAGCGTAGAGCTCAAGGAGCGCATCATGAGAGAGTCTCATTCTTCTACTACCTCTATTCACCCTAGCTTCAAAAATGTACAAAGACATGAAGCGATACTTTTGGTGGGTTGGCATGAAGAACGACGTCTTGAACTTCGTTATCAGATGCCTCACCTGTTAGAAAATAAAATTTGAACACCAAAAATCTGGAGTCACAGTGCAGCCAATGCCTATCCCAAAGTGGAAATTCTATGATCTATCGATGGATTTTGTAGTGGGACTGCCACCGACTCGAGGATGATTGAATATGATATGGGTGATTGTTGATCGCCTTACCAAGGTAGCAAGATTCATTCCAATGATGGACACATGGAAGGTGTCGAAACTAGCCGAGCTTTTTGATAAGAAGATTTTAAGACACCATGGAGTGCCAAAGACCATAGTGTCAGATAGGGACACGAGATTCCTTTCGAGATACTGAAGAGCTTCACGAGAAGCATTAGGCACCGAGCTGAAGCTCAGCACTGCTTTTCACCCGTAGACCGATGGTCAGACGGAGAGAACCATTCAAACCCTAGAGGACATGCTCAGAGCATGTGCCTTAGATTTCCAGGGCAGTTGGTTGGATAAGTTGCACCTTATCGAGTTTGCATATAATAACAGTTATCACGCCTCAATCAAGATGCCACCTTTTCAGGCGTTATATGGTAGACCTTGCCGTACACCGTTGTGCTGGGATGATTTCAATGAAGCTTTTATCATAGGCCCAGACTATTTACAACAGGTTCAGGCTGAGGTTCAGCACAGATCAGAAAGAACATAAAGGCCGCGCAGGATAGACAGAAAGCATATGCAGATAACAGACGTCGAGACCTAGAGTTCGCCGTAGCGACCAGGTGTTCTTACGAGTGTCACGATGAAAGGAATTTTCAGGTTTCGACAAAAAGGAAAGTTGAGCCCGAAATTCGTAGGTCCCTACAGTATTAGGGAGTGTGTGGGCCCGTTGCTTATTGACTTGATTTACCCTCAGAGTTGGGAAGAGTTCATGATATTTTCCACGTCTCTCAGCTCAAGAAATACATGCCTGATCCCTCACATGTACTACAGCCCGAGAGGCTAGTCCTAGAGCCCACATTGAGATCAGTGGAGACCCCTCAAAGAATTCTGACACTAAGACCCGGGAGACCCGGAACAAGTCAATTAGACTAGTGAAGGTGTTATGGTCAAACCAAGATATGAGGAAGCCACATGGAGCTGGAAGATAAGATGAGAGATATGTACCCCCATCTTTTCACCGATACTTCGTTTAGTGTAGGGTACGAGGGCGTACCCCTCTTTTAAGGGGGGTAAGCGCGTTTGTTTTGGATGTTTTTGCATGTGTCACTGTGTTGTAATCCTACAACCACATGTTGATGGTTGGTAGACTTGTGTGTGAGAATGTTATGCACGTACATGTACGCTCTGTATGAATGAATGTTGTGTGCCTTAGTTCGCACTTTAGCATGTTATATGCTCTGTATGAATGAATGTTGGGTGCCTTGGTTTGCATCTTAGCATGTTATATGCATTGCTAGCATCTTGGTCTACTATGAGAACTTGTGTGAAGCCACTAATGTGGTAGGGTGCTTAGAAGCACTGAGAATTATAATTATGGGACTTAATCCCTTGGTTATCGTGAATGAATGCGGGACTTGATCCCTAAGATTACGGGAGTGGAAAATACAAGTTAAGGAATTAAGACTTCGGGACGAAGTCTCTTTAAGGGGGGTAAGTTGAAACACCCCTGAACAATTAATCACATAAAATCATAAACGCGAGAAGATTATCCGAAAATAACGTGCTATATAATTCGGACATAAAATAATTTATGAACAATTAAATCTAGTATATACATGTTCGAAAGCGTGACAACGTTATATACTAATATAGTCACGTACTTATAGAGGTACGAATACGAAAATACATGTACCTAACGTTACGACATTGTAACGTTGTAAATAAGTAATAATAACGTCGCATAACATCGTAACAAAAATAATACAATATAATATATAGTCTTACATATATACATAAATAAATAAACATGTGTGTAGCTTATACAAAAAAAAGAGAGAAAATGAGCAAATACGCTCCCGCTGAGGTTCAAACCGCATACCTCTCGTATACCCCCTGAACATCTTAACCGGTTGAGCTATGCTCGAATTCGGTAACTTATGCCACTGAAGCAAAATTGGTATCGAATCTAATAAGGTAACTACAAAGAAAAGAATCAAATGTCTCTCTGTAGCAGTGCCGGTCTCTTCCTCCTTCTTCCTCGTTTCAGAACCCGATAAAAAAAACAGAAACCATGATATTCAAGCTCAACGACAGAAGTGTTTTGTATATTCTAGTGCCCATGATTTCTCTTGTAACTTGAAATCACTCAGGCCTTACTCCCTCGCCTCTCCCTCGTGATACTCCTGCTCGATTAGAAAAAAAATCCGAGAACCACAGACCAGTCCTCGGTAGCTCCATGGCGACAAGAATCCTACTTCAGATTCTTGAGACTCCATGCCACTCCTTAACCTATGACTACCTAAAGTACTCTCTGCATCATCGACCAATTCAAACACAAAGGAAAAGAAAACAATAACAACAATGTTTTTGAACTGCCCGACAATCAGAAACACCAGAGGGTTGTCTTGACCTCTGTTTAAACACTCAACCATCCAACAGGGACATCAAATTTTGTGTTCCTTCTTAAACTCCTACGCACCAGTGTGCCCACTTCCCTGACTTCCATAAATTCCTCCATTGTCCTCTGTAACAGCAGCTCCACGTCAGTCAAACCATGCTCTTGTGTCGACTTCTAGCACTAGGGAATCAAATGGGAAGACAACCACATTAATCCATCTCTTATGCCCATACTCCCTAGGAACATAGAGCCATGAACACCGCTAGAGTGGGTTATGATCTGTACTAAAAAAAAACGAAAGAACTACTGTCCACTAGCAACTGTCTAACCGTGTGCTTTTCAGTTTCCTCCGACTTCATCCCCCTGATTAATACCCTGGCTCAACTATTCTCCTCTTTCCCTCGCATGTCGTGCCAACCTCAACTCAGGTAAGCTCCTGCTGTTACTCATGCGTGTAGGTAAGCCCAGCTGGCAAGGCTGTTTCCTTTTTCTGTTTTCCTGTTCTTGTTTTTTGTCCTCCTGTTATTCCTGATTTCTCCTTCCTTTCTACCACATGATCAGTGATTCAAGTGCTATTGATCACCAGCTGTGCAAGTCCTGGAGAAATCTCTGAAACAGATCTATAGGAAAAGAAACCAGCAAGGTAAAACTGAAACAGATCCTCCATTTTTCTCTGGCTTGGGTCTGTCGCAAACTGCCATTCATTGTCCTCTTCATGTACTACATGAAACTTCCTTGCAGTTCCTCTGTGCCTTGTTGAGAATTCCTTGAGTAAAAGCTGCTCAAACGCTCCTGGAACACATAACTAGAAGGTGAGCACCTGAAACAATTTCCCCCCACCATTTCACCCACTATTTCTCTGTAATACCAAGTCAAACTTCTGAGGAATTTCACTCAGCTTACCGTCGGGTGGTCAAGGTGCAGGGAGTCCCACAGTGTGCCAATATCAACAAAGAAAGGCCGCTAAGATATTAAATGGTGAGCTATTTCTAAACTAATCCCATGATCTGAAAACAAAGCAACCTGTCAAGTTCAGATGCTGTATTTCAAATTCTGTAGTTTCTCCTTCTCTGTATAATCGAATTCAGAAACATTGTGAATGTTGTGTAGGTTGAATCTTGAGCTTAAAAGACTTACCAACACATTAGGCTAACTGTGAATGAACTAAGGAAAAAGAATCAAATTAAGAAACAGAAAAGCAAAGAGATAATGAGACAGAATAATGGAATGTTGGGTTATAATTTCAGTTCATGTACTTTGCGGTTTCAGTATAGTTTGCACCAGTGTTGACAATAGAGTTGTCCTAGGTTGTTTTGGATTTAGAAGCTAGCTAGGACAATTTATTAGTGACTAAATAGTTTGAGGGAAGGAGAGTCAACTCGAGAACTAATCGAAAAAAAAGAAAGTTATCAGATTAAGTTTCGGTTCCAGTTTTCCTTCTCAGTTCCTATCATTAGGTTAGGAAAATCATGTAGCTTAACTAGGTGACTTGAAGTCTGTCTCGGATCTATAAACTTGACATAACACTAACTAAATAAATAGACTGTCTTGGGGTCAACAAGAAACAGATTCGAGAACAAAAAAAAAGAAACAACAATAACAGAACAGAAGTATATCAGTTTCTTAGTTCAGTTTTTTCAGTTTTAGAATCTTCTTGTCCCAGTATAAACAGGTCTCTGTAGGATTAACCAGCTGTTTGGGATGGGTTGGAGTATGAGATCTCGCCATACCATCTAAGTAAGAAGGGGAGTACCGGAGTCAAATCAGAAAATGGAAAGTTAGAAAAACAACAGAAAAGAAACAGAAGAAAGAACTATCAGTTTATGTTTTGCTCTCTGAAAGCTTGCTTCTGTATAACTTGGTACAGGGAGTTTTTAAGGGGTTATAGTGGGAGTGTTAGGAGCTCAAAGTTTTACTAAATCATCTGACTAGATGTGATAACATTTTTGGGAAATAGAAAGTCCAAACTCGAGAGTAAAGAAAAATTAAGAGAAGTGAAAGTTATCAGATTTTGTTTCAGATTTCAATGTTGATTGGTGTGTTGTTTTGGGCGATGTGCCAGAAGAGATAAAAGGGGTTGTGTTGGGCTAATAATGAACTCAAAATAGGGCTAATACTTCTATCTAAGTTGCTGCACTCATTTGGAGGATTAGAAGTCAATTGATAGACTCACATAAGAAGATGAAGGAGGCACACCAATTCTGTTTTGGTTCAAATTTCAAAAAAAAACTGATGTCTCAGTGTAATTAGTACAGGAGCTACATGGGTGTTTATTGGGTTGCTTCTAAGTATAAGATATAGCTAGAACTGTAATAAAATACCCAATTAAGTCACTAAAGCAGTTGGGGGAGATCAAGAAATAGATTGGATAACCGAAGCAAAATAACTGAAGAAGAAGATATCAGTTCCACATTTTCAGTTTACAGTTTCTACTGAGAACTTAAGTCTGTGTGATTCTGTTACAGAGAACTATAGAAGGTTGTATTGAGTAGTAAATGAGCCTAAAGCATTATAATGCACTTAAGTAAATCTGTAAGCACCGTGGAAAAATAGAAAGACAAGTAACAGAAAAGAAAATGCAACAGTCCATGGGTTCTGTTCCAGTCAGTTCAGTGTTATATTTCAGTCTTCAAGTTCCTGTCAGGTAGGTGTCCATGCCACCCTAAGGTCTGTTCTTGAATGCTAAAATTGTATAACACACTAAATCACGTAAGGCAAGAAGTGGGAGGATCTGGAAGTCAAACCAGGAAACTGAGGAAAAGAGAGAGGGAATGATGTAGCAGTTTCTGTTTCAGTTTTTTTTTCTGAAATCCTTGCCTCTGTGTAACCGAAATTCAGGTGGCATAGAAGTGTTGTATTAACCTGCTATTGAACCCAACACCTAGCTAATCAACCTAAGTAATTCTATACAAGAAAATTGAGTGGATTAGAAACTAGTAAATGAACTACAAGTGGAGTAAGGGAGGAGTATTACACTGACTTCAGTTTCAGATTTTGGGTAGTTGCTGTTTTTGTGCATTTGATTACAGCAGTTGGATGAGTGTTTTTACTAGGGTAATTTTGAGTTTAAAGCATTATTAACACCTATACCTAGTAGGGTAATGCTGAGGGAAGGAGTGAAACATTCGTTGAACTAAAGAATAACAAGAGACAAGAAGAAACATTTGGATTGTGGTTTCAGTTTTTCATTGACATTATAGTTTCTGTATAACTGTGTTACAAGGGTATTATAAGTGTGATTCCAGTTTAATAATGATCCCAAATGATAGCTAATCAATATAAGTAGGTTAATGAAACATGTGGAGAAGGTTAAACATCAATTACTACATTAAAAGTGAGGTTAGATAAG
The DNA here is from genome assembly GCA_023374045.1 of Limonium bicolor. Lineage (NCBI taxonomy): Eukaryota > Viridiplantae > Streptophyta > Magnoliopsida > Caryophyllales > Plumbaginaceae > Limonium > Limonium bicolor. Next base: position 460,458,954 of record CM041776.1, on the reverse strand, counting down.
GTGTTACATGGGAAATGTGTTTCTGATTAGGAAACTTTTGGACTTCTGTATAAATGGGTGTTAGGGGTATTGTATGGTCTATATTATCATTATACAAGGGTTAAAACATTGCTCACCTATTTATCTAAGAAGGGAATACCCAATAGACAAGTTATATCTATTTTATATAAACTTGTTACATAATTAGAGCTTACAACGCTTTAAAACATAAGCTAGGGAAAAAGGGCTTAGTTAACGTGTAAAACAAGATGTGAATGTCCTAGGAGTAAGATAAGCCTAGAATTAATACATGGGAAGTTCTAAGGGTTAATATAAACTAAGCATTTAACAACACACCTAGGGAATAACACCCAATATAAAGTGTCATCACATGAAATAATAAACTGACACATTGTTTTAATTAACGCTAGGGCCGTAGCGAACTCTGACCAGGACCCCGTGCGTGAGACAACTTGTTGGGCAAAATAGTAGTTAAACTATCTTGCTAACTATGGGCAGTGAACCCAATATTTGTAGTACAACAAGGTCGTATCCACAGAGACTTCGCAACTATCTAATTAATTATCCAGTTAGTAAATGTACAAAAAGATAAATAAAAGTGCATAAATAATAAACTGTAAATAAAAGGGGGTTTAGCCGGAGGCAAGCTTGATTTTTAGGACCAGTGCAGAAATAATAAAAACAGTAAAATAAAGTAAATGGATGGATGGAAAAAGGTATCCTAGGATAGCGGGGAAATTTCCTAAATTACTTAAACAATTCATAACCATGTCTCAATTATTTATTGTCTATGGAGTTAATAAGTGTCAGTTACGAACTCTTAGTCATAGCCTCAGTATTTTCCTGCTTAATCCGGAGTGTAAATACCAAGATTAATTCCTTTGTTGGTACCTTGACTATCTCAAAATCATATGTTGATAGTTACCAAATAAATGCAGTAGTTTGTCACGCTAAGCATTTAACAATATTTGCTGAAAGGAATTAAAACAAGTTTAATAAGTGAAACAGGTGATAAATATTTATTTAAGTACAGACATTAATTATAATCCTAATTTGCTCTTATTTGTCTGTTTAAGAATTTATCTTGTGGCCTTCCTAAATCATAGATAAGGACAACTCTTAATTAATTCAGTAGACTTTTTACAATCAGAAAAAGTCTAAAATCATTAATTAGCATTAAGCAAGAATTCTTTTAATAACAGCGATGGATTTTATCTGCTAATCAAGAAGATAATATCTAACGTTTGTCTTTCTTTGTGGTCTATTCTCAGATTTACAAAATCATTGAAATAATAGAAACCGTAAATGCATAAAAATGATCAGTTCTTAAGCATTTAATAATTTAGAGAGACAAAACAAATATTTATAAGCAAACTTGGTATTAATAACAAGTCTGAATTATTTGGGGTCAAACCCCATCCTAGGATACGAGTAAATTCACTCAGACATTAACAGTAATAAAAAGAAAGCAGAGATAGCTATTAATTTGGAGACTGCCGGCGGAGACTGGACTGCGATTCGCTTCTGCTCCAGCTCCCTTTTCTTCTCTTCTTCGTATCGTGCTTCTGCTGTGTGGTGGAATGAAGAATAAAACTAAAATGGAGAAGTGGAGGATAAGAGGTGAATGGTGGTGGTCGTGGTCGATTGTCTGTAACGGTGGTCTAAGTCTAATTTGGATTCAGGAAGGGATCATTTATTTGAGCAGAGCAGCGTGGGTTTTATAGAAGAAAGGAAGGGGAAGAAGACAGAGGGAACACCGCGTGAGCAATTTCAGTAATGGATTGGGGGCGGCAGATCGCGTGAGTAACTGTCGGCAGGCACCTGATATTGCTGAAGAAGCAGTTCGACATGTCTGTAGGCGCCGCAAAGGAAGAAGCAACTTGGGGAAGACAGTCGGCGAAGAAGAAAACTGTCGCGTTAATTTCTGGATCTGCGTCGTATTTACACACGTCCTCCCCATGTCCACGTTTGTGTCCAGCCATTTCTAGGCGGACAGCTCATGTCCACGTTTGTGTCCAGCCATTTCTAGGCGGACACATTTGCTCTTGTCCGGGTAAAGTTGGGCGGACACAAGCCACGTCCGGGTAAAGTTGGGCAGACACGTTTGTGTCCTACCCCTATCCACCCTTTGTTATGCGGTCAAGTCAAGGACAACACATGGACAACACACGGACGTGTGTTGTGTCCTACCCCTGTCCACCCTTTGTTATGCGGACAAGTCCAGGACAACACACGGACAACACACAGACGTGTGTATTTGACTTGTGAATTTTGACCGGCTCTAGATTCTTCGTTTGGACTCCGTTTTTCGAGCCGTTTGCGTCTATGCGTTCGTCTCTTCGTGTACTTTGCTCCTAGCTTGGTTTTCCTCATGTTTAACTAATAAAGTTGTGAGATAATCAATAAAACATAAACTAGAGGAAAAACATACGATAAGTGAGAAATGAGCAAGAAAAGTGCTGATATAATATATGAAATACACCTATAAAACATGCTCATTTAGATACTTATCACACCCCCACACTTATCTTTTGCTTGTCCTCAAGCAAAACCATGTACCCAAGTAAGTAGGGAATGCTCAATACTAACAAATATTATTATGAAGGGTAGGATAAACAAGTGAACAGTACATGATCTTTAAACTTTTCGAGGAGTGTGATCCATCAACTGCTGCTGGCACAGGTGTACTCAGGGTAAAAATAAAAATTAGAGTTTCGGGGTATGATCCGGAGTACTTCAATGCTTCTTAACTAAGGTGACTTTGAGAACTTTTACCATGGCCACCTTCTCTCAAGAATGGGCATTGAGGAGAAAACAAAAGGAAAAATAGATTATACATTTGTTTCACTTTTGCATAAGAGATGAGAAGATAATATGTAAGCATCAAGCTTTTGTATTTAAGAACACTCAACTCTCTTTGTTGGTTACCAATGGTGTCTCGCAAGTCCCTTATTTGTTTTTTTTTTAATTTTATTTTGACAGAGAAGCACCCCTTAGCAATCCCTAAGAGAGAAGACAGAAGGAACCCCTGAGTAATAAAAATCCAACCATTGCAGATCATTTGGTCACACCGCATAAAAATGCTCCTCAAAAGTAATCAAAATTTTAAAATTTGTCCCATTTATACCATTTATCCCACAATTCATAACAGTATTTATTCTTAAAGAGAACAACCCACATATAAAGGGTCCACGATATTGAATTTGGACAAACGCAAGATTAGTAGAGAGATTAAGCATTTAAGCACAAAATGTCACTGAAAAGGGCATACTCCCCCACACTTAAATTGAACAATGTCCTCATTGTTCACCAGAAAAAACAAGGGAAAGGTTTTCAGAAGACCTTTTGGTAAGCAGATAAAATAGAGAAAACACAAAGGTCACAAATAAACATTTAAGTACATAAACGCTCCTCTGCAGATTTTATTTAAATAAAAGCATAATTAAAGAAACTGGTACTCCTCTGATATTATTTTTGCTTGCGTTTATAGGAGTTCCCCCACACTCGAGCTTCAACCTCAAGTAGCGTAGCTTGGTTGCGGTGTAGACATGAAGTTGCACCTGCATAAGACACTAGAAGCAACCATACTACAAACGGGGTTAAGAGTTAGCAAAAACAAAATTTAAAGGGAACCTGAAAATTAAAAGAGCATAAAAACTTATAAAAGATAAGTACATCCGGGTTGCCTCCCGGGAAGCTGCCCTTCTTTAACGTCTTTGGCTAGACGCCTGCTTCGTTATCCTGGATCAAAAATATAAGTAGACAACAGCTCTGCCAGGAAGACGAAGTTGGCAGTAATTAAAAACAAACCACCTGGATCAAAACAAAACGTTACTTCGGCAAATATAATAGGAAAATGAATACTCCACAAAACCTGGTGTTTGAGGAGGTACTGCCGGTAGCGTAGTTCTAACAGGAGACCAGGTGTGATTGGCTTTGCTTCCTCAAATTGGAAGATGTAAAAATCATTCTCTTGTTGTTGAGGCTTATGGTAAGAGCCTTGATGGTAATCAACGTCAGAGGGAAGTGGCTCCTTGAAATTGATTACAGCACTCTCTTCTGATGGCTCGGAGGGAGGCGGTATCTCCTCCTTCTCAAGGTTGAGGATGTATCCACCCTTATCTTCTGGTAAAGCACGGTGAAGGAGGGGAAATAGTAGTTGACTTCAGAGGGAGGAAACTCCATGAAGTCCAAAGAGAAACTCTCTTCTGAGGAGTTATCTTCATAATCAAGCTGATGGTTGTTTGGTGATGGATTCTCTAATTTGAATAAGGGAGGAGGTGGAGAGTAGCTTATGTCCTCAGCAGGTTGTTCCTCCTCGTGAACCACTTCATTCAGTTGTTGAACCGGTTGTTCCATGCGTTCGACCTGATCTAGCGTTCTTTGCCGGATCATTTCAGAGGTTGAGGTAAAATTTGCCATCATTTCCCTTAAAATGGTGTTGTCTCTCTCTATTGCAACCATAGGACAATGGGAACTTTCATGGTCTCCTCCACACTCTTGGCACACAAAGATGGGGATAGGCTTGAGAGATGACTTGTAATCCTCCAAGAGAGCTCTCAATTCAGTATTTGGGTCTGAACATTGGGGGCTTTCATGATACTCTCCGCACCTTTGACAGACACTCCATTGATTGTAGTTCTCTGCGCCATAGGGGTAACCATACCAACTTCCTGCTTGATCGTAGTGACCATCCATCAGAATTAAGTACCTTTAAAAACAAAACAAAATTTATACATAAAAGGGCAAATAACGGAAATAAAAGAAAAACTAAACAGATAATAAACCATATAGTTGGACCGAAGTCCCCGGCAACGGCGCCAAAAACTTGTTGGGCAAAATAGTAGTTAAACTATCTTGCTAAGTATGGGCAGTGAACCCAATCTTTGTAGTACAACAAGGTCGTATCCACAGAGACTTCGCAACTATCTAATTAATTATCCAGTTAGTAAATGTACAAAAAGATAAATAAAAGTGCATAAATAATAAACTGTAAATAAAAGGGGGTTTAGCCGGAGGCAAGCTTGATTTTTAGGACCAGTGCAGAAATAATAAAAACAGTAAAATAAAGTAAATGGATGGATGGAAAAAGGTATCCTAGGATAGCGAGGGAATTTCCTAAATTACTTAAACAATTCATAACCATGTCTCAATTATTTATTGTCTATGGAGTTAATAAGTGTCAGTTACGAACTCTTAGTCATAGCCTCAGTATTTTCCTGCTCAATCCGGAGTGTAAATACCAAGATTAATTCCTTTGTTGGTACCTTGACTATCTCAAAATCATATGTTGATAGTTACCAAATAAATGCAGTAGTTTGTCATGCTAAGCATTTAACAATATTTGCTGAAAGGAATTAAAACAAGTTTAATAAGTGAAACAGGTGATAAATATTTATTTAAGTACAGACATTAATTATAATCCTAATTTGCTCTTATTTGTCTGTTTAAGAATTTATCTTGTGGCCTTCCTAAATCATAGATAAGGACAACTCTTAATTAATTCAGTAGACTTTTTACAATCAGAAAAGGTCTAAAATCATTAATTAGCATTAAGCAAGAATTCTTTTAATAACAGCGATGGATTTTATCTGCTAATCAAGGAGATAATATCTAACGTTTGTCTTTCTTTGTGGTCTATTCTCAGATTTACAAAATCATTGAAATAAGAGAAACCGTAAATGCATAAAAATGATCAGTTCTTAAGCATTTAATAATTTAGAGAGACAAAACAAATATTTATAAGCAAACTTGGTATTAATAATAAGTCTGAATTATTTGGGGTCAAACCCCATCCTAGGATACGAGTAAATTCACTCAGACATTAACAGTAATAAAAAGAAAGTAGAGATAGCCATTAATTTGGAGACTGCCGGCGGAGACTGGACTGCGATTCGCTTCTGCTCCAGCTCCCTTTTCTTCTCTTCTTCTTATCGTGCTTCTGCTGTGGTGGAATGAAGAATAAAACTAAAATGGAGAAGTGGAGGATAAGAGGTGAATGGTGGTGGTCGTGGTCGATTGTCTGTAACGGTGGTCTAAGTCTAATTTGGATTCAGGAAGGGATCATTTATTTGAGCAGAGCAGCGTGGGTTTTATAGAAGAAAGGAAGGGGAAGAAGACAGAGGGAACACCGCGTGAGCAATTTCAGTAATGGATTGGGGGCGGCAGATCGCGTGAGTAACTGTCGGCAGGCACCTGATATTGCTGAAGAAGCAGTTCGACATGTCTGTAGGCGCCGCAAAGGAAGAAGCAACTTGGGGAAGACAGTCGGCGAAGAAGAAAACTGTCGCGTTAATTTCTGGATCTGCGTCGTATTTACACACGTCCTCCCCGTGTCCACGTTTGTGTCCAGCCATTTCTAGGCGGACAGCTCATGTCCACGTTTGTGTCCAGCCATTTCTAGGCGGACACATTTGCTCTTGTCCGGGTAAAGTTGGGCGGACACAAGCCACGTCCGGGTAAAGTTGGGCAGACACGTTTGTGTCCTACCCCTGTCCACCCTTTGTTATGCGGTCAAGTCAAGGACAACACATGGACAACACACGGACGTGTGTTGTGTCCTACCCCTGTCCACCCTTTGTTATGCGGACAAGTCAAGGACAACACACGGACAACACACGATGTATTTTGACTCGTGAATTTTGACCGGCTCTAGATTCTTCGTTTGGACTCCGTTTTTCGAGCCGTTTGCGTCTATGCGTTCGTCTCTTCGTGTACTTTGCTCCTAGCTTGGTTTTCCTCATGTTTAACCAATAAAGTTGTGAGATAATCAATAAAACATAAACTAGAGGAAAAACATACGATAAGTGAGAAATGAGCAAGAAAAGTGCTGATATAATATATGAAATACACCTATAAAACATGCTCATTTAGATACTTATCACACCCCCACACTTACCTTTTGCTTGTCCTCAAGCATGTGTGGTTCGTATGTTGCCGTGTTACACGGCTTGTTTGCTGAGTGCCTTGTGTGAAAATGACCTTAAGATTAAAGCATGAAATTGGATTGCTTGCCCATCATGTTATATGATTGTTATATCATTGTTGTATATTATTTGCGCGCACATGGTAGTTTAGTCCCTTCTCATGTATGGAACTTGAGATGAACCACAACGAACTACGAAAACAACGAAAACTCTATGAAGGGGAACTCCTCTCTAACCATTGAGGACGTACCATGACACCCACTACGGTGTCTTTTCATTAATGATAAAGAAGAAGCAAATCTCAACTGCTGGAACATGAAAATAACCCGGGAAGACAACATCTCGGGCCGCGTGGTATGGAATACTCGGGAGTTGGTATCTGCATCAGATCCTTCACCCTTCTATGTGGAGCACATCCTGGAGTCTAGAGGTGACTCCGCTTTCTCGACCCTGGGTGTCGGGAATGGGGGAGTGACAAATTGGTGGAGCTTATCCTGGAGTCTAGAGGCGACTCCGCTTTCTCGGCACACGACGTCGGGAATGGGGGACTAGCTATGGAGGAGACGTCCTCCAACCTGCGGTGACAAGAGAACTCACAATTAATCCATAAAGAAGCAAAGAAAGATGGGCACCTATACTATATGGTCACGAGAACTAACCTACATCCCAGACCTGGTGCAAGATGAGAAAGAGAAATACACATGATGGAAACAAAGGAAAAAGAAATGGAAACACTCAACGTTGAATGATCCCACTGTGAGGATCATCATTATTTGAATTCTCTTGTAAGCTATACTTGTTTTACATGCTTGAGGTGCTTGTTGTTATCCTTATACTCAACATGTTGGGTGTTGCTATGTTGATGTTGTATATTGTGTTATTGTTTTACTATAGCATGCAAATTGGACTTAATCATATTCGACCAAGTAGTCGTGTAGCCCGGCAACATGCGGGCTACACACGTTCATACTCAGCATAGTTTTGCTGAGTCCTTTATTTTTACAGGTATGAAGCTGGAAACAGGCGGAGAGTAGGCAGGGTGACTACCATAGGGGTAGTCCATATGGGCAAGACTTTTATGTAGTATGTTTTAATGTATGGGTTGTGACTATGTAACACTAAACCCCTGGTTGTATGTTTCGGTTTGTGTAATTTAAGTAAGAACTTATGATGTAGACTCTCGGTACTTGGTTTGTACTTCCCGTTTGTACTTGGATTTGGTTATGGTTTTAATTCCAGTCATTCAGACCATAGCTTGTTGTTGATAGTGTTGTTGTGTCAACAACGTGGGTGGTTGACGTCTGTGACACCCGGATGGAGTTGTAAATCCGCTGCTTAGACTTACCGTGATTTCGTTTGGCGCATCATTCGTACTACTGTTTGGTTATTCGAGGGTGTTACATCCAGTCATAAGACGTTCGCGTAAAAATACAACGCAACAATGTTGAGCAATACAATATACAATATCATATACATAAAATCACAGATATCGCTCTTAAACAATTAACACATCATGTATGGACCTTAGGATAATCCTTAGGACATTCAGTGTTATACCCAAAATTTTGACCCCCTGGTTAGGGTCTACGAGGTACTGGTGTTGTGAGAGGCATTTTAATCAAGCGGTGAGGGATCCCGGCCCGATCGGCACGTTCCATGGCATGGGGAGCAGCTTCGTCACTTTCAGGGGCGTTTTGGTAATCTTTAAAGGCTCCTAAGACCTCTTGTAAGCTTTCTCTCTCCTCCAAAGGATGCCCAAATCAGCTTGAAACGCTTTGATATTTTAACCCATGATAGAGGATGACATTTTAAGCATAATGGCGTTGGAATTTTGATTTTTCGAATTTCCAATAATTTTCTAGCAATTTCTGACTGAATCTGACGAGAAATTCAATTTAAAAATATTCCACATTTAAAAAATCGTTCCACTCAGAAAATTCATAATCCATCCTTGACATGTGGTTAAAATTTCACAGCAAAATTTTTGGGAAGTCACTTAACTAAAATATAAAAATCTTACTTTTACTAGATTTTCTTTATCTTTAAGAAAGTCTATATAAGGGGATAGGTTTTTGGATAAAATAGAACCTCATATGCTCAAGAACCCTAGAGAGTCAGAAAACACAGCCTCCTCACTCTCTCTCACGTTTTCCAACACCCGGCCACCCAAATCATACCGAAAATCCCCCGAAATCACCATCTAAACACGTTTTCCAATCCCCAAAGCATCAATAGTCATCAAAACCCCACAAAAACACCACCAAAACGTGAAGAACAGCAAGAACAACCAACAACCAGAAGCTTGGTCGAAATCCTCTCGGGTCTGCCATCAACGGAGCACTCGACGAATCCCGGTGTGAAGAAACATTGTGAATCCGAAGGTAAAACAGGTAGAAACTCCACTTCCCTAATTTCCACGGTATTATCTGCTTGCCTCAAATTTGGGCTCAAACTAACCTTCGTACGCTTCTGTATTGCTGTTTATTCAAGCTTCTGTCCAATAACTTGTTTACCAAGTTTCGTGCATAATTCGAATTCAAATTGAGAACTTTCGATCACTAACGCTTGTACATCTTTCAGGCTACACCCATAAAATTTGAGTCGAAAACACCTTCGGGAACAGCCTTAACGCCCGTCCGAGGGCGGTCCGCACCCACGGACGTCATGTCCGGGGTCCCGGACTCCTTGTCCGTAAGCCCGGACGCCCACGGACGGCGGGAGATTTTTAAATTTTAAAAATTTAGGTTTTTCTAATAATGTCCGGGCCCACGGACGGCCTGTCCGTGGCCCCGGACTTTACAACTTTCTGTTTTCTGTTTAATTCGACTTTTATTTTCATATAGGTTAACTAGGGTCCGTGGTCTCGGACATTAGGTCCGTGGCCACGGACGGAAACAAAATTTGACCTAATTCTGCCTCCGAAACCCTAGTTTAGGTAATTTTAATTTCCACTTTAGTTTTCTGTCAAAAAATGCTAAAAAACACAAAAAAACAGAAGCTCGCGCACTTAGGTTAAAACGACTCGTAATAAGCCGTAAATAAACCAAGTAGAGGAAAAACGACCTAGGAAGGGTAATGAAAGTAATTGAACCCTAATTAAGTCGAATATCAAGCCCCCGAACCCGAACTCTCCTTTCCTAATTTGATCTAGGTTAAAATTAGGTGGCGACTCATAATAGGTTCCAGTGAGCTAGCTTAGGTTTTAATAATTATTGTTTTATTGACATAGTTATTAATCTTAGGTTATAAGTGGACCTAAAACCCGATTAGATCCTAATCAACTTTAATCAACATAGGATAGGGTTTAAAATCGAGGCTCACAGACTGGCGACTCTGCTGGGGACAACTTCTTAATTTTAACTTGTTTAATTTTAAGAAAGAGGGCTTAACTCGAAAATTGTTTATTTATGGCTTTAATACTTTGTTCATTTACTTCTGTGCGCACTTTAATTTCTGCACCTTTGCATCATGTGAGAGCGAGGGTCCACACAAACCAGTTTCACCCCGGGACCCATCTAGGGTCCCCTGTCAGGGACTCACACCTTTTAGGTGATGTGAATAAGCGGGGGAAAAGAGGAGGATGTCGTCTAACCACATCCCCTTAATACCTGGGCCTTAGCCCCAAGCGTTTTCCTGGCAGTGTCCTTACCTAGCCCATTGTTTGGTCAGTCAAAGACCCGACCGTAGACGCACACCTTTAGGTGATGTGAAAAAAGTGGGGAAACCCAAAGAGAATAGCGTGCAAGCCTATTCCTTTGTGGTGACCTGGGCCCAAGCCCCAAGCACCTCTCCGGATCGATCCATACCCAAATTGATTTAACCGTCAAGTGAGGACATGTTGAATTTGTGTGGGCCTTGTTTGCTTGTATGATCAGCCCATTACCTAGCCTAGAGATTGATAGGAACTTCTCCTACATTAACCTAGCCCAACCGAATTGGCGGCTCTACTTGTTTGCGGCCCAGAGGCCCTGTTTGGTTTAACATGTGAGTCGTTCGGGCTTCGGCCCAAAAGCTTAGACTTAGGTGATTTCTCTTCTGGCCCAATTTGAATTATCCAATTAGTTCTAGGCCCAAAAAAAAAGGAAATCCACCTGGACTTGAAATAACCCACAAGTTCTGAAAAATATCTTTTTCTGCTTAACAACCATCTTCTCTGGCCCAAGGAAAGTTAGGCCCATTTGTGGTTTAGGGACCATTCCAGCCCATGTGCTTTACTCCAGGCCCAAACACATTCCGGCCCAAGGGCTCATTCTAGACTAGGTAAACTTCTTATTTGGGCCCTAGCCCCAAACCCTAGATCTAGGTTCACCTCTCAGGCCCAATCAAAGCCATCTGTCTAGATTTCAGCCCAAGTTCCAGTTCATAAGATACTCCAGCCCAAACACCTCATTCTCTGGGTATCCTGGCCCACTTGCTTTCAGCCTAAGTCTGTTTCGATCTATCTTGTGAAGCATCATGTTTCAGCCCACTTCCTTTTGTTAGCTAATAATGGACACCTTGGACACAGGTAGACTCAAGTCCTAAGTACGGTCCAATCGACATGGAAGCCCAGCTTGCAATTTTGGAACAAAGGCACATGGCCACCATTGAAGCCATGGAGCAGAGGCATAGTGCTGCCATGGACGCCGTGGAATCTAACTACGTTGCTGTTATCGAAGAGTTGAAAGCAAAGGCTCTTTCCCTCGAGTCCGAACGCCAAGCTCGGGATGAGTTAGTGGACAGGCTTCTCAACACCCTTTATGAATGCATTGAAGTTGGCTCCATTAGGGTCCGAGGATCGGAGGGGAATGTCAAAGAAATTGCTACAGAACTCAGGAAAGTGATCAGACAACCAGGAGCAGCAACTTGCATCCAAAGCTGCACCCGTAAGAGAACCAGGCAACATGAGGAAGACAGTGATCGACAGTCAAGAGGACCTGGTTGGAGCGTTGGGACAGTAGAACCATCCCGACGGAGTTCTCGACAGAGAGAGTTTACAGACATCGGCCGAACACCAAGACAAGCACTTGAAGAGCTTCGAGGAAGATATCCGATGCAACCGCTCGCCCTGAGGCCAGGAACTACTCATTTGGGGAAGGATCTTAATCAATTTTGTCACTTTCATCAGCTGCCCGGTCACGACACTGACCACTGCAGAGCCCTACAACACAGAATCCAGGATCTGATTGACCAAGGGCTCCAATTCTAAGAACATGGTGGGGAGCAGAGCACGCGTGCCCAGGCATCATCAGAAATGTTGTTTTTTAGTGTTTTTCTCATTAAATGCATTTCTTTTCTTGATTAGTTGTCTTTCAACTTTTGTAGTAGTTAGTTCCCTTGAATCATTTTCGGTAGTTTTCCTGAGTTTGTAATTTCCAACATTATTCTTTTTGTTGAATAAAACATAATTCCTTTTTCATTTATTCGAAAAGACTTTAAAAAAAGAGTACTCACGTCTTTCAAGGATCACGAAGTAATCATTTTCTGACTATGCAATGGAACGACTTGTCTCTTGTTTCTAAAAATTTCAACATGCCTAACCAAACACCACAACTCACCCCATAATATCCAAACAACCCACAATGAGGTTCAAGGCCCACATCTATCAAACTGTTGTTACAAACCCCAAATCAATACTGGGGGCAATCCGAGTTTAGGATCATTGTCTTCGAATCTTTCGTTTAAATATGCGAACAAGTCTCAGAGTGAGAATTCACGAGAGTGTCTTGAGCGGAAAAACCATGAGTGAACGAGCGTGTCATTTTTACACGACTCCGGTGAGTCCACATTCAAAGGTGAGGTAAACGGTATAACTCTGACCGAAGGAGATAATTTGTAAATTTACGCTTAGACCTGTGAAAAGTAACAAAGAACGGATATACGACTATCAGGAATGACGAAGCACCTAGGTACAGCACCACATAGCCAAAAGCTTGTAAACCCTGTCATTAAACCCTAGGCACCCCCGCTGAGCCTTTCATATATCCCTTTTCGATATTATGAACTCCACAAAATAACCCAGCCAATGATGAATGTCCGACCCGGTGACCAAAGGAGGCGAGGAGCCCGACTCTCAGATAACATTCTCATCAGTCCGAAGAAGCAATGCCGCTATCAGCATGACAAAGTGATCCGCAAATGGTCCTAGAGTGACACAGGATCCAAAGAGCTCACATCAAAACAGCTCTCGAAGCCCAAAACCGGGAAACACAAGAACCCCGAAGGCAAAGTCAAGAAAGGATAAAGAAAAAAGGCAAACCCGAAGTGCCTCGAAGAAATCCAAATGACAAAGAGAAGAGAAATGGTGTAAAGGACAACTTCAAAGTCCAAGTCCAGAAGCTCAAAAACAACGACAACACAAAGCAGCTAGACGACTTCAAGACAAGGAAGATGAATCCGAGAGAAGACACAAAGTGCAGCTTTGGTCACCCCTTTAAACTCCACATACCTCAAACATCCCTCATGGTCCATTGTCTTGCATCACACACCCCATGGCCATGTTATAAGCCTCAAAGACTTCCGACTTGGTAGTTGTGTATCCAATCACGTGAAAGTAACAGATCGAATGCGTAAATTCATCAAATATCAAATTCAATGGTCTAGAGTTGTGACCGTAAGTGAGAAACGAGTGTAAACACCAAACACGTCGAGTGTAGGTTAGGAAGCACCAAATCAGAACATAAGCCTTGACCCTGTGAGGACGAGACTCATTCGCACGTTGATCAAAGAAAATACTGGGGGCAATCGATCGGAACGATCGATTGCCATGAACTCTAGCTTTCTTATGTCTTAAGGGAAAAATACTGGGGGCAATTGTTGGCTTCAACCATTGCATGACAACACAATTGGAACCCAAAGGCTTAAGCTCACCACCCCATCCCACCACAGGCACATATAAGCCCTTACCTACCACATAAACCACTCAGGCACATACAGCCTTACCACCACATCAACACCACAGGCCCACATAAGCCCTTACCTTACTTCATTACACCACACCCCACCCCCCCCACCCCCCCCCAAACCCCCCCCATACACCCCCACCCCCACAAGCCCTTACCTTCACTTCATACACCACACAGGCCCACATAAGCCCTTACCTTCACATCATACACCATACCCCACCGGCGGCATGTTCATCTCGTAGGAGATAAATTACAAGTCCGAAGTCTATAGTTAGGAAATGATGATTCGCTTTCCTTTTCACTAAACAGAATTTCTTCAAACAACAATTTCTTGTCTTGAACAACTTTCCTTTAAACACTTCGGTTTCATAAACCTCATCATGGCCGCATTTGGCACACTTTCTAGCAATGTCTTGCTTTGGACAATTTTTGATCCTTAACATTGCCATGTTTGGCACATTTTCCAATGATTTCTTGTTTTGGACAAGTTTCCTACATACACTTTGATTGTATTTTGACATGCACATCATCTTTGCCATTTTGGCACTTTCATAATCAACTTTCATTATGATCATTTGCATAAAGATAACCTTGCATCCGTCCGTACGAAACTCCTCATCATAGACCAGAGAGATACAGATTCTCACCCCGAAGATACAGATTCTTCAGAGATACAGATTCTCACCCCGAAGATACAGATTCTTCAGAGATACAGATTCTTGCCCCGAAGATACAGATTCTTTAGAGATACAGATTCTCACCCGATCAGAGACAGATTCTCAGCCAAAGATTCAGATTCACCAGAGTAGATGAACTCAACCTCAGGCTCATCACGAACCTGATTTCCTACCATTCCACTTAGGCACCCATGGTCCTACTTTACATTCGTCAATTTACGCACACATCACATCAATCTCATTACATCTCCTTTCATTTTTAGGTTCCCGACACCTTATAATGCTCGGCGTATCCTATTCAACTCCAGGTTCCCGACACCTTACAATGCTCGGCGTATTCCAATCAAACTCCAGGTTCCCGACACCTTATAATGCTCGGGTAATCCATTCAACTTCAGGTTCCCGACACCTTATAATGCTCGGCGTATTCCATTCAAATTTCAGGTTCCCGACACTTTATAATGCTCGGCGTAATCCATTCAACTTCAGGTTCCCGACACCTTATAATGCTCGGCGTATTCCATTCAAATTTCAGGTTCCCGACACCTTATAATGCTCGGCGTAATCCATTCAAATTTCAGGTTCCCGACACCTTATAATGCTCGGCGTAATCTATTCAGCTTCAGGTTCCCGACGCCTAATAATGCTCGGTGTATTTCATTCAGCTTCAGGTTCCCGACACCTTATAATGCTCGGCGTATTTCATTCAGCTTCAGGTTCCCGACACCTTATAATGCTCGGCGTATTCCATTTAATTTTAGGTTCCCGGCACCTTAGATGCTCGGTCTTGATTATTCATTAGTTCAGTGCACTTTTCACATTTTAGGTAGTCAACGCCTTAGAATCGCTTGACATGTACTTCACTCCTTTAAAGGTAGTCAACGCCTTAGAATAGCTTGACATCATTTCATTCATTATAGGTAGTCAACGCCTTAGAATCGCTTGACATCATCTCATTCATTATAGGTAGTCAACGCCTTAGAATCGCTTGACATCATCTCATTCTCTATAGGTAGTCAACGCCTTAGAATTGCTTGACATCATCTCATTCGTCATAGGTAGTCAACGCCTTAGAACCGCTTGACAACATCTCATTCATTGTAGGTAGTCAGCGCCTTAGAACCGCTTGACATCATCTCATTCATTGTAGGTAGTCAGCGCCTTAGAATAGCTCGACACAACTTATCAGTTTTCTGATAACATGCAGGGTCTTGGAAACATTTGAAATTTTGGGGTATCACTCAGGCATCAACTAGCCTTCTCACTTTCATTACAAAGTCTAGTTGACGGGGGGCAATCTGTTATACCCAAAATTTTGACCCCCTGGTTAGGGTCTACGAGGTACTGGTGTTGTGAGAGGCATTTAATCAAGCGGTGAGGGATCCCGCCCGATCGGCACGTTCCATGGCATGGGGAGCAGCTTCGTCACTTTCAGGGGCGTTTTGGTAATCTTTAAAGGCTCCTAAGACCTCTTGTAAGCTTTCTCTCTCCTCCAAAGGATGCCCAAATCAGCTTGAAACGCTTTGATATTTTAACCCATGATAGAGGATGACATTTTAAGCATAGTGGCGTTGGAATTTTGATTTTTCGAATTTCCAATAATTTCTAGCAATTTCTGACTGAATCTGACGAGAAATTCAATTTAAAAATGTTCCAATATTCAAAAATTCGGTTCCACCTCAGAAAATTCATAATATCCATCCTTGACATGTGATTAAAATCTCACAGCAAAATTCATTGGGGAAGTCACTTAATTAAAATATCAAAAAATCTTACTTTTACTAGATTTTCTTTATCTTTAAGAAAGTCTATATAAGGGGGTAGGTTTTTGGATAATAGGGGAACCTCATACGCTCAAGAACCCTAGAGAGTCAGAAAACACAACCTCTCACTCTCTCTCACGTTTTCCAACACCCGGCCACCCAAATCATACCGAAAATCCCCCGAAATCACCATCTAAACACGTTTTCCAATCCCCCAAAGCATCAATAGTCATCAAAACCCCACAAAAACACCACCAAACGTGAAGAACAGCAAGAACAACCAACAACCAGAAGCTGGGTCGAAATCCTCTCGGGTTGCCATCAACGGAGCACTCGACGAATCCCGGTGTGAAGAAACATTGTGAATCCGAAGGTAAAACAGGTAGAACTCCACTTCCCTAATTCTCCACGGTATTATCTGCCTTGCCTCAAAATTTGGGCTCAAACTAACCTTCGTACGCTTCTGTATTGCTGTTTATTCAAGCTTCTGTCCAATAACTTGTTTACCAAGTTTCGTGCATAATTCGAATTCAAATTGAGAACTTTCGATCACTAACGCATTGTACATCTTTCAGGCTACACCCATAAAATTTGAGTCGAAAACACCTTCGGGAACAGCCTTAACGCCGCCATCCGAGGCGGTCCGCACCCACGGACGTCGTGTCCGGGGTCCCGGACTCCTTGTCCGTAAGCCCGGACGCCCACGGATGGCGGCGAGATTTTTAAATTTTAAAAATTTAGGTTTTTCTAATAATGTCCGGGCCCACGGACGGCCTGTCCGTGGCCCCGGACTTTACAACTTTCTGTTTTCTGTTTAATTCGACTTTTATTTTCATATAGGTTAACTAGGGTCCGTGGTCTCGGACATTAGGTCCGTGGCCACGGACGGAAACAAAATTTGACCTAATTCTGCCTCCGAAACCCTAGTTCAGGTAATTTTAATTTTCACTTTAGTTTTCTGTCAAAAATGCTAAAAAACACAAAAAAACAGAAGCTCGCGCACTTAGGTTAAAACGACTCGTAATAAGCCGTAAATAAACCAAGTAGAGGAAAAACGACCTAGGAAGGGTAATGAAGTAATTGAACCCTAATTAAGTCGAATATCAAGCCCCCGAACCCGAACTCTCCTTTCCTAATTTAATCTAGGTCAAAATTAGGTGGCGACTCATAATAGGTTCCAGTGAGCTAGCCTAGGTTTTAATAATTGTTGTTATGTGACATAGTTATTAATCTTAGACTATAAGTGGACCTAAAACCCAATTAGATCCTAATCAGCTTTAATCAACATAGGATAGGGTTTAAAATCGAGGCTCACATTCAGACCACACAATTAACATACCGTTCACCAAGTAATTGCTAGCTTAACAAATTCATGTTCAGTAGTCCTTTCCCACGCTTTATATTTACAAGCAATACCAGTTAATATTAATATAACCACTCACTAAATATTACAGTATTGAAATACCCCAAACCTTAATGTGCCAATTAATTGTGTAATTATGATTTTCGAAGGCTAAATAAGTCCTCAAGATCATTGGTGAAGAAATAGAAACCAAAAAGAAGAAGAAAATGCGTAAAAGTCACAGAACGTGAAAATGCGTATTTAATTATTTTAGGAGGTACATAACCTTCATTAGGGTTATAAATATATTTCTATACCCTAATTACACACTAAGAAATATGTGGGAAAAATTCCGGAAGAAAACGGATCCGAACAATGCGTTAAAACGCTAACGGAGTCTTAAGGCGCGTTTTTCGAGAAAACCTGAAAACGTGACTTTAAACAGTTAAATGACCCCGTAAAAATCATAGTTGATTATGTAACTATAATAAAATGTTAATGGGAGTTTAATAACCATTAAAATAAATGAAACAAAGAATTCCAGAAAACGGTCCCGGGTAGTAAATAGTGTGAAACCGGGTAAATAAACGAGCGTTTTCTGTAAAAGACGAAAACCGCTCCAGTGTGTATACATTAGTGGGCCGGTTTTATTAATGTAGACAGCTCACTCACACATGACTAGTTAACTAACTAATTAAGTCAAAAGAGCCAAAATAACAAAAGGGTACAAATACCCCTTTTTCCCTCTCTCTTCCTTATTTTCTTTTCCCCTCTCTTTCCTCTCCTTCCTCTCTCTCTTTCTTCCCAGCCGGCTCCATCTCCTTCCCCAATTCACCGATTTCTCTCCTCCTTCTCCAATGGCTACTCCAACTTCAATGCCATGCCCAAGCTTCATACAAGCTCCAATCACAAAATAATCACATATTCTTCTTCCTCTCATCCTCCTCTATCATCCTCTCTTTTTAAAATTCCAAAAGGATGAAGTTGACCTCCATGGGTTTTCCCCATTTGAAGAGAAAATGGCACCAATGTGGAGCTTGGAGTCTCCTCTTCCTTCTAAGGTAAAATTTCCAAGAAAAAGTCATTTTTCCTTCATCTCTTGGTGTAATCGATTTTTCACCATTTTGATACCTTGTTTTCCTCCTTGTTTTTGAGCTCCAAATTAACCCTACAATGGTGGAGTAATCCCCTTCTTGATTCAAGGGTGAGAATCCCTCTTAAAAAGCTTCAAAAAGGTAAACCCTAACTTTGTGTTCTAGCCCTTTGATTAAATTGAGATATTCTAAGGGTTAGGTAATTAATGGAGTGTGTTTTTATGTTCTTGGATGTTGGGATGGAGTTTGGAAACTCCATGCCCTCTTAGCTGATTTTGGAGAAGATGAGGAGCAAGAGGAGAATTAAGGAGACTTGTGAAATTAAGGTAAGAAAACTACCTTGAACCTTGTTCTTAATTGTTTTAGAGTTTGGGATGGGTAAACAAATTAATGAACCTAACATTGTGGATTGAAACCTATGTTGAGAATGTGTTTAATTGATTTTAGAGAGGTTGTGAATTAATGGTTGAATTGAGGGCCTTAAGAGCCAAATGTTTTGAGTTTGTGATTGATATTGTGGTTATTGAGATCATGGAGATTATGGTGATTGTGTTGTTGTTAATGGATTTTGAGGATGTGTTATGTGTTGGTAGGACCCTTGAAAGGGTGTGGCTAGATTAGGAATGGAGAGGATGAGAATTGGTGAAGATGGAGATGTAAAGTTTATGGGGAGGTTATGGCAAAATTTTAGTAGAAAATGAGTGTTTGAGGATGGCTTGATGGATGAGAGAACTTAGGTGTTCAATTGGGTTGTTTAATGTTTAGTAGAGTGGAGTGGTGGCCTTGTAATGGTGGATGAATAATGGAGATAAGAGAGTGCAAAATCTATAGCATAATGGTGCTTGATAACTTGGAATTTCAAGGAAAAGAACGGGTGTTTGTAACTTGTGGAACAAGGAGTGAGTGTAAGTTCTTAGGAGTGCATTTCTGGGTAGAAATTGCCTCTGTTAGCTGAGTTTTCTGGCACGTCCGAACTTCCGTCCGAACTTGGAAGTTCGGACATGCCCCGTTGCAATTAAATTTTCCGAGTTTTAAGTTGCGTCCGAACTTCCGTCCGAACTTGGAAGTTCGGACACTTGAAAATTTTTCTTTGGTTATTTTGTTTCGACATGTGTCCGAACTTCGAAGCTCGGACACAAGTTCGGACGCTTGAAAAGTTTTTCTCAGATTTGCTTCGACTTGTGTCCGAACTTTGAAGCTCGGACACAAGTTCGGACAGTTGGAATTTTCCTTTGATTTTGCTTCGACTTGTGTCCGAACTTTGAAGCTCGGACACAAGTTCGGACATTCGTCAGTTTTCACTCTTTTGAGTCTCGACTTGCGTCCGAACTTCGGAAGCTCGGACACAAGTTCGGACATAGTGCGGTTTTGACCAAAAACCTTGTTTAATGTTAGAAAATCATATCCGATGAAATACCCCGTAATTAAAAATAGTGATTAATTAGGCTAATGAATAATTTAGAAGCTTAATTAAGTATAAATAATCATGAGTGACCAAATCCCGAAGTAAACGGATCCTTAAAACGGATTAAAAACACTAACGAACCTTAAAGCACGTTTTTCGAGGTAACCGGGGAAACAAGTCTTTAAGCGGGTCAAATAGACTCGTAACAATTTTGGCCAACTAAATAATCATTAATAAATATTAGTGAAGCTTTAGAACCAATAAAATCAATAAAACGAGAGATTAGTAAAAACTATCAAAAACGGGAAGTTGTGGGGTAGAAATATAAATAATCAAAACTTATGTGTCCACTTTTAAAATAAAAAGTGAAAGTTGGTGTGTGTGGGCTGTACTAGCCGATGGGCTCCCCCTCTCACTCTCACACACTCTATTAATTCCTCTTATTTACAAACAAACAAAACAATAAAGTAAACCCCCACTCACCTTTATTCTCTCTCTCCTCCATTTCATTCTCTTCACTCACGTAGAGCTCCCCCTCCTCCTCTCTGATTTTTTGTCTTTCTTCCACTGCAAACCGATGGCCATGGGAGCTTGAAGAAACTCACAAATATACTCACTTCTCTCCTCTTGTAACCCCCGTTAAGCTCTTCCAAAAATTATAAAAACTACACCATTGGAATCCTCTCACCTAGAGCTACATTCCTATCTTTTCAAAAATAAAAAACAACAACTTTCATCTCCATGGGTATGGAGCATTTGGAGCTTCAAGACTACCATTAGAACCACCTCATTCTCCTTGTTCTTTTAAGGTAAAAATATTCTCAAAACTCCATCTTTTTCTAACCCTTATGGGCAAAACGAATTTGCAAACTAAACCCCTGCTTGCTCCTCTTGTGCCCAGCCGATTTTGGCATTTTTGAAAGGGTGGAAAGATCATTCTTGAGCTGCTCCAAGTATTTCATAAACCCTTGCAAGGTAATAAAATCTCCAAACCCTAGAACTTACATTAAAGCTTGAATAATGTTAGGGTTAGTTTTAGTATTGAATGTGTGTGTATGTATGGGTTATGATATTAGATTTGTGAAGTACTATAACTGGTGGAGAAAGAGAGGAAGAAAGAAGAAGGAAGAAGAAAGGAGAAGCTAGTAAAACAACAAGGTAAATCACATTCTCTTGTGTAGTTAGTAATGTACAATGTAACAGATTTTTAGAAGTGAAAATTGGTATTGTTAAATGGTAATGTATTGGTAGTAAATGTGTAGGAGGAAACAAGTGTGTTAAACCTTTGTAAACAATTAAAAACTGTCACAAACATAGTTGGGAGCTAATGTTTGAGTGCAGGAAATAA
Source organism: Limonium bicolor (assembly GCA_023374045.1). NCBI lineage: Eukaryota > Viridiplantae > Streptophyta > Magnoliopsida > Caryophyllales > Plumbaginaceae > Limonium > Limonium bicolor. The sequence goes on along the minus strand of CM041776.1, from coordinate 460,437,515 downwards.
ATGTTGCTTAGTGTAGTATTTGTGTATAAGAGATGGGAATATTGATTTTGGTTATGAACAGGTGGTATGATCATTTATGTGAGTGTAAACAATGTGGTGAGAGTGTAAAATTATAGGGGAGACTATGGCAAAATTTACTTAGAAACTAGTGGACTTAAGAGATTAGAAACTAGGTGAATGGCATAGGTTGTAACAGATTTTAATAGAGAAAGATAGAGGGTGTATTAGGAGAGATAGTTAATGTAGTTGTAAGGCATTAGAGGTGCTAGAAATGACATTAGAAGAGGGAGCCATTGATGGAGAGTGATAGAGCAAAAATCTGTAGCATAATGTAGTAAGGGAAGGAACAATGTGAGTGTTGGAGTGAAACTAGGAAAATTGTGTGTATAAGTTAGTATAGAATTGTGTAATGAATTAGGAAATGAATTAGCATGATTTAGAGTGTTTAAATTGTACTAAAACATGTTAGGATGTATGTAGGAAGATTGGGGAAGCAATGGGTGAAATTGGGAAAGAAAAATAAAATCTGTAGCAATGTTCTGACTTCGTCCGACCCAGACGGTGGGTCGGACAGTGGGTCGGACGGGACATAAGCATCGATAATAAATCTTTCTGTAATGGTCCGACCCAGGACCGTGGATCGGACGTGGGTCAGACAGGTGAAAAAAAATAAGGATCGAAGTTTCTGTCTTCGTCCGACCCAGAGTATGGGTCGGACAGTGGGTCGGACGGAGCAGGGACACGGGACCAAAACCTTCTGGAACGGTCCGACCCAGAGGGTATGGGTCGGACGGAATAGTGCTGGGTCGGACAGGGTGAATTTCAGAGGAAACTCTACTGGAATGGTCCGACCCAGGGATTGGGTCGGACGGTGGGTCGGACGGCCCATTACTTACAAAAAAAAACTGTAAGCTTATAATAGTAATTATATATATACATATATATATATATATATATATATGTATACCCACCTATACATATGTATGTATATATGTAAGTAAACCATGGATAAGTAATGAAAGGTAAGTAAATGAAATACAAGTGTATGGAATGTAAAGACTTAGTAAGTATGGATTAGTAAACGTAAGAGTAATGAGTTAAGTTAATGATGGCTATAATAATCATTTAATTGTATATGTATAAAATAGGATTTGATTTGTGACACCGGAAGAACGTTTGGAAACACGTACGACGGTGAACGGTATGGATTCCTCATGCCCCGTATGCTATCTTGGTTACTCTGATTTGTGTGTTGTGTGCTAATTGATCAACAAATAAGATAAATGCACGAATCGGAGTTATCATGTTTACTTGTGAATATGTAATGTTGTATATTGTCTTTAAATCTAGTTTGTATAATTCATGAAATGTTTGGATGAATATGAATGTGTGTATGTATGTTGTATCGTATTGTGACCGATTATTTGTGTGAATGGACTTCTAACTTATTCCTAACAAGCTAACCATCCTAACTCAAATTGGTAATTAAATTGGAATGAGTAGAAGTCCGATATAGTTTCGGCCACGCGTGAGGATGAGGAGACACAAGAGGTTGGATCCGATTCCTGACTCTTAAACTAGTTCGCGGCCCAAATCCCTTAAGTGGGTAGCATCCCGGATTGGTGAGTCAAGTAAATCCCGGAGGTGGGACGGAGTAGTCCCCAGGGCCGGAGGTCCCAACGACTTAACTTGAGTATAAGTAAGTAAGTAAGAATGAGTAAGTAAAGTAAATGAAAGTAAGTAAGTGTAAGTAAGAGTAAGTAACGAGTAAAAGAGTAAAAGCATTCCGATTAACCCGGATGCGTAATTTGGCTAACAATGTGAAGGTAAGTAATGTATGCACTAGTGTATTGATGCCTTGAATTGTATGATGTATTGTAAATGAATGTATGTTGTATGCAAAGCATGTATGTATGAAATAAATGAACAGCATGTTTAGTGGACGTCAAATAGTCGGCGTGCCCTAGCTAGCACTCGGTATATGCGGAGTTTATACGCAGCGTTTGCTGAGCCCCTTGGGGCACCATTTTTACTACACGCAGGTACTCGAGAAGGATGAAGAGGACGAAGAGTTTTATTTTGGCTTCTTTTTGGATTGTAAACATTGAATGATGATTGGTGTACTGAGTAGTACATGGCTGTAGTTTTTGATTAGCCGGTGTACCATGGGGTACACCTTTTTGGGATACTGTGAAGGGATTTTAATTGGTATAGATGAGTAGTTGGTAGGTACTCATTCTTTTGGAAGATTGGAAAGGGATGTAAGTATACACTTTAAATACTCGGTGATCCAGGAATGTAATATTGCGATCTTTCGTAATCAGTAAGTAATGTTTTAGTAGCTCGGTATACTATGTGCATCAGACCGTCACTGTAAGTAGGAATAGTCTTGCTAGCCGTATGGGCGGTTAGCGGCGTTGTATCACCCGCCGTATTAGGTAGTATTTCCGCTGCAAGTAACTCTGAATTATGGGATGATTGGACGGTAAGCATAGGATTAGCGGTTGGGGTGTTACAAAAAGTGGTATCAGAGCGTAGTTACGCTCTGATGTCCATAAGTACCGAGCATAGGGGATTACCGAGTTAGGATTTCAACCGTCTTAAGACGAATACTTAGAAACCTAACTAGGAACTACCGTTATTAATAACGGATACCCTTGACGTTCTTAGGAACGATACCTTGTTAAAATTTCAAGACCTTTGAGTCATATCTTGCGGAGCCTAATGTAACTGCTAAATGTTCAGATGTCAGGAAGAGGTCCAGGTCGCCTTAGAGGAGGGGGCAATGACGGACCCGGCACGCAGACGATAGCTGAAATCGTCGCTGCCACGGTAGCACAGATGCTACCACAAGTAATCCAAGCAATGCAACAAAACCAGTAGAACCCACAAACTCAAGCGGGGCCAATCCCTCCCCCGCCACCCAGAGAAGTAAACTGGGTAAAAGCTATCGCAGACCTCCGTCCTCCCTGCTTTAGAGGCGAGAGCGATCCTGCAAAGCTAGAAGCCTACATCTCTGAAATGGAGACTGCTTTTGAGACCCTCGAAGCTCCTGCTGGAGTTCGAGTGAGAGTAGCTGCTTACTACCTCAAGGATGCTGCTATGGACTGGTGGAAACTAGTCAAGCACGAGTATGTCAGCGACCCCACCTTTGATTGGGAGTCCTTTGCCGCTATCCTCCGATCCAAGTACTATCCGGAGCATGTAAAGACTAAGAAAAGGCTAGAGCTGGATGCCTTGAAATGACAGACAAGATGTCTGTGGATGAGTACTACCGCACCTTCACTTCCATCCTCCGTCTTCTCCCTGATCTAGGATACACCGGCCAGGTGTTGGTCGATCGCTTTTATGGCGGTCTGAGCCATCGCCTTCGGTACGGTATGGGCTACACTCGATTTACCTCTCTTCAGGTAAATATCGGTTAACCCTTAGTATCATTTCAATTCCTTGAATTCCTTAAATTCCTTGAATTCTTTGAGTCTTGCCTTATCCTTCTTAAATGAGAATCCCGGCTAATACCTGAAACTTCAGGAGTGTTATCACGCGGCTTCTCGCGTTGAAATCACTTGCCAGCTAAGGGATGAAGAAACCGCGCTGAAGCGCAAGGCCAACAACAAGAACACCAATGGCGAGGAGCAGAACCAGGGTAAAAGCTGGAAAAAGAAGAAGGGAAATTTCTTTCAGCAATCCCAAAAGAAATTCCCAAGTGAAAGCAATGCCCATGCTGAGCAGGGCAAACCGGTTGAACTTCTTCAACTCGGTTCATCTGCACCGGTGGCCGCAAAGCAACTGAGATCATACCCACCTAAGGGTAAACTTCTATTTCTAATTCGTATTCGTATCAGTATCATATCTAGTATATCCACGCACACATGTGCTAACCCTCTACACCTTAGGTTCTGGCTCCGGTTCCACCAAAACCTTCTCCGATGGCCGCACCTATGTGTGCAGAAAGTGCAACCAGGACCATCCCGGCAAGGACTGCTATGGGAGAGAAATCAAATGCTACAACTGTCAGAAACCAGGACACACGGCCAATAAGTGCCCAGAGAATGCAAAGCCAAAAGGGAACTACCAAAGCTACAGGCAGAGGGAAGGCAATGAGGTTGCATCTGGCGATGCACCGACCCAGCAGGCACCGCAGGGACAGGGATCCCGGGGACCTCAGCGGAGTGCACCTCAGAGGCAGCCTGTCCTTCATGTGATTGACCGTGATGGGTCCGGTTCTAAGTCCGGCCCAGGTAATTATCCGAACCTTTAATCCTTGAAGTAGCATGACTAAGTAGTAGAGTAACTGTTTGAATGAATGCATGAGTAAATAAAATGAAGTGTGTATTAAGCATGAAAAGAAGTAGTTGAAACTAGCACTCACCGTAGATGAAATTTGTAACCATAGGAAGCTTTAGTATCTGTTATCCGATACCGGTAAACCTGAATCAAGAAGAGACCGACATCACCAACCACTACTACACCAACGAACAGTGTCAGGTCATCCGACCAGGTATGATCTTATTAAGGGGATACCTGACACCCGAAGCGCAAATCTCAATCATTCGACGATGCAACGAACTGGGAACGGGTCCAGGTGGATTTTATACACCCGAATTCCCCGGTGGAGCGAAGATGAAGCTAAAAATGATGTGCTTGGGAAAGGACTAGAATCCTTATACCAAGACATACCAGGAGACACGAACACAAGATGGAGCGACGCCACCGACAATACCACCAGAGTTTCAGACACTCGTCACACAAGCAGTAGAACTTGCACAGCAATGCGAACATGAACCGATCCCCGCACTTGAAGCGGACCTCTGTATTGTCAACTTCTATGAGAAAGAAGGACGACTTGGGTTACACCAAGACAAGGACGAGACAGCGGAATCCCTTGAACAAGGAGTGCCCGTAGTGTCTTGGTCCATTGGTGATGACGCCATCTTTATGTATAGCGAACAGAAGCGTGTGGACCTCGCACAAAAATTGGTATTGAGATCAGGAGATGTCCTAATCATGGGTGGAAACTCTAGGATGCTGTATCACGGGATCAACAAGATCAAGTTGAATACGGCACCGCCGGCAATAATCAATGCCACACACATGAAACAGGACGCCTGAACCTTACCTTTAGAAAGTATTAAATTCATAGTATCATGTAATGCATTAGTAACGTGTATTAGAGACACGGTATGTATGATGGTTGGTTTATCAATAAAGAGCAGTGTTGATTTAATTCCACTTGTGTCCACCATCAACACTTATCCAATTGTGAATCCAATAGGTTGTGGACTCGGTGCCGAAGGTAACCTGAGCATCCTCACCGAAGCACAAGCCGGCAAGAGCGGCACCATTCTAACGGGAACATTCCCAGTGAACGACATTGATGCCAATGTGTTATTCGACTCCGGCGCCTCTCACACTTTCGTATCACCATCCTTTGTGAAGAGGTTGAAGCTAGATGCGGATGAGCTACCGAACTTCATGGTTACTCTCCCATCGAAGGAGCTAGTAAAGTGCACTAAATACTATCAATCAGCCACCATCGAAATCAAAAACGAAGCGTTTCCCATTTCCTTCATCGAATTCAATGGATTGGGATTCGACTTAATCATTGGAATGAATTGGTTGGAGCGGCACAAGGGTAGAATCCTCTGCGCCGAGCACCGATTGCTGCTCAAGAGTCCTTCTGGGGTTACTGTGTCTTACCGCCAGAGACCGAGAGAGCCTTCGACCACACTCATATCTGGTATGGATATGTACTGGGAGCTCAGAAAGGGCCACGAAGTATATCTGTGTTATGTACAAGACCTGGAGAGAGATCCAGAGTTCAGTGACGATGTACCAATAGTATTTGAATTTCCCGATGTATTCCCTAAGGAGCTACCCGGCATGCCACCTCAGAGAGCGGTTGAATTCAAAATTGATCTTTTGCCAGGTACCGGTCCCATTGCTAGGGCACCGTACCGTATGGCACCTGCTGAAATGACTGAACTGAAAGAACAACTGCGAGACCTTCTCGACAAAGGGTTTATACGCCCGAGCGTATCACCCTGGGGAGCACCGGTCCTCTTTGTGAAGAAGAAGGACGGCAGCCTACGACTTTGCATTGACTACCGCGAGTTGAATGCGGTCACAGTCAAGAATAAATACCCGTTGCCCCGCATCGACGATCTATTCGACCAGCAGAAAGGAGCATCAGTCTTCTCCAAGATTGACCTCCGTTCTGGGTATCATTAGATTGCAATCAAAGAGCAAGACATCGAGAAAACAGCATTCCGTACCAGATATGGCGACTACGAATTCACCGTCATGCCATTCGGTTTGTCAAATGCACCAGCTAAATTCATGGACCTCATGAATCGCCTATTCAGTGAGCAGTTGGATACTTCAGTTGTTGTCTTCATCGACGACATACTTGTATATTCAAAATCAGCAGAGGAACATGAAATTCATTTGAGGAAAGTGCTTGAGACACTGCGCGAGAACCAGCTGTATGCGAAGTTCTCCAAATGCTAGTTCTGGCTAGATCGGGTATCATTCCTTGGTCATGTCATCTCGAGCGCAGGTATCTCAGTTGACCCTTCTAAGATAGAAGCTGTACGATCATGGCCTAGACCCAAGACTGTTACCGACATTAGGAGCTTTCTTGGTCTAGCCGGTTACTACCGGAGATTTGTAAAGGACTTCTCAAAAGTCGCTAAGCCCATGACTACACTGATGAAGAAAGATGCACCATTTGTATGGACAGATGAGTGCGAGTTATCATTTTAGAAACTAAAAGACTCATTGACCTCAGCGCCCGTCCTTACTCTTCCAGAGGGCACAGAGGGATTTGAGGTATATTGTGATGCATCAGGCAAGAGAATGGGATGCGTACTCATGCAGCATGGCAAGGTTGTAGCTTATGCCTCCCGCCAGCTAAAAAAGCATGAGGAGAATTACCCGACACACTACTTAGAGTTAGGATCCATCGTCTTCGCCTTGAAGATATGGCGACACTATCTCTATGGGGTAAGCATCACCATCTACTCCGACCACAAGAGCTTACAGTATGTATTCAACAGAAAGAACTGAACTCGAGACAGAGAAGATGGATGGAGTTTCTTTCAGATTATGACATCGACTTGCAATATAAGGAAGGGAAGGCAAACGTTGTAGCCGACGCCCTGAGCCGTCGAGCACACTCGCTCCATTCGCTACTCGCTTCTTCTAGCTTGGTTGACGAGGTGCGAGATGCTCAGTTGAGCGACCCTTACCTAACCTAAATCAGACAAAAGATCGAAAATGGTACATTTGAGAAGAAAAAGTATGACTTCAAGCTACACGAAGATGGTTTGATTCGGTTGAATGGCAGGCTATGCGTCCCCCGAAGCAATGCTGAGCTAAGGGATCGCATCCTGCGAGAGTCACACAGTTCCACATTATCAGTCCACCCAGGAGCCTCCAAGATGTACAAAGACATTAAGAGGTACTTCTGGTGGTCTGGAATGAAGTCGGATGTGACAGAATTCATATTGAGATGCTTAACATGCCAAAAGGTGAAATTTGAACATCGTAGACCGGGCGGAATGGTACAATCGATGCCAGTTCCGGAGTGGAAATTTCATGATATCTCCATGGATTTTGTTGTAGGACTCCCACCTGCCAGGGGAGGACTCAACATGATCTGGGTTGTAGTCGATCGCCTTACCAAGGTTGCCAGATTCGTACCGATGAAGGACACTTGGAAGGTAGTAAAGCTAGCTGAGCTGTTCGACAAGGAGATTATCAGACATCACGGAGTCCCGAAAACAATAGTATCTGACTGTGACACCAGATTTCTTTCGAGATACTGGAGAGCTACAAGGGAAGTGTTGGGTACAGAATTGAAATTGAGTACCGCCTTCCATCCTCAGACCAACGGTCAGACAGAAAGGACTATCCAGACACTGGAGGACATGCTTCGGGCATGTGCCTTGGACTTTCAGGGGAGTTGGTTAGATAAGCTTCACCTTATCGAGTTCTCGTACAATAATAGTTATCACGCCTCGATTAAGATGTCGCCTTTCCAAGCTCTATACGGTAGACCTTGCCGTACACCCTTGTGTTGGGATGAGTCGAGTGAAGTGGTCATCATATGACCGGAGTATCTTGAGCAAGTGCAAGCGGAAGTGCAACAGATTCGAGCGAATATGAAGGCAGCCCAAGATAGACAGAAATCCTATGCGGATGTGAGACGACGCGACCTTGAGTTCGTCATGGGCGACCAAGTGTTCTTGCGAGTTTCACCTATGAAGGGTGTCTTCCGATTTGGCCAGAAGGGCAAGCTGAGCCCAAAGTTTGTAGGGCCCTATGCTATCACCGAAAGAGTTGGAGCTGTAGCCTACAGGTTAGCATTACCTGAGGACTTGGGGCGTGTGCATGATGTATTTCATGTGTCACAACTCAAGAAGTACATTGCTGATCCTTCTCATGTGCTAGAGCCGAGAGATTATCCATTGAGCCGACAATGAGATATGTTGAAACCCCGGTAAGAATCCTTGATAGGAAGACCAGAGACACTCGCCATAAGTCTATACGAATGGTGAAGGTCCTATGGTCAAACCATGATGTCGAAGAAGCGACATGGGAGTTGGAAGACGCCATGAAGGCTAAGTACCCACAGTTGTTCATAGACTAGAGAGTCTAGCGTTTAGTAATACGGGTACGGGTCGTACCCCTTTTAAGGGGGGTAGAGCCCTTTTGCTTTTGCATTGCTTCGGGGTAAGCATTGCATAGTGTGTAGGTATTGTAATAGGTTTTGTATGGCACATGTAGTGCGGAACGTATGTGTATGTATGTGTAATGTGTGTGTATGGATGTGTATGTACGATGTGTGATGTTGGTGTAATGTGTATGGTGAATTGCTATGTTGTATTGTGGAATGGTATGAATTGAAGTGTTGGATTGTGTATGTGAATGGTGTATGATGCTTGAAGTGTGTATGCTTGCAATGTGGAAGGAAGTAAACACCTCATAGGTGTAGTAAGACACATTAGTGCAATTGGTTTGCCTAATGAGTAGAATTACCTAAACCATTAACCTTGAGCAACTTTGAGGGCAAAGTTTCTTAAGGGGGGTAGATTGAAATACCCCGTAATTAAAAATAGTGATTAATTAGGCTAATGAATAATTCAGAAGCTTAATTAAGTATAAATAATCATGAGGGAGCAAATCCCGAAGAAAACGGATCCTTAAAACGGATTAAAAACACTAACGAACCTTAAAGCACGTTTTTTGAGGTAACCGGGGAAACATGTCTTTAAGCGGGTCAAATAGACTCGTAACAATTTTGGCCAACTAAATAATCATTAATAAATATTAGTGAAGCTTTAGAACCAATAAAATCAATAAAACGAGAGATTAGTAAAAACTGTCAAAAACGGGAAGTTGTGGGGTAGAAATATAAATAATCAAAACTTATGTGTCCACTTTTAAAATAAAAAGTGAAAGTTGGTGTGTGTGGGCTGTACTAGCCGATGGGCTCCCCCTCTCACTCTCACACACTCTATTAATTCCTCTTTTTACAAACAAACAAAACAATAAAGTAAACCCCCACTCACCTTTATTCTCTCTCTCCTCCATTTCATTCTCTTCACTCACGTAGAGCTCCCCCTCCTCCTCTCTGATTTTCTTTCTTTCTTCCACTGCAAACCGATGGCCATGGGAGCTTAAGAAACTCACAAATATACTCACTTCTCTCCTCTTGTAACCCCCTTTAAGCTCTTCCAAAAATTATAAAAACTACACCATTGGAATCCTCTCACCAAGAGCTACATTCCTATTTTCAAAAATCGAAAACAACAACTTTCATCTCCATGGGTATGGAGCATTTGGAGCTTCAAGACTACCATTAGAACCACCTCATTCTCCTTGTTCTTTTAAGGTAAAAATATTCTCAAAACTCCATCTTTTTCTAACCCTTATGGGCAAAACGAATTTGCAAACTAAACCCTTGCTTGCTCCTCTTGTGCCCAGCCGATTTTGGCATTTTTGAAAGGGTGGAAAGATCATTCTTGAGCTGCTCCAAGTATTTCATAAACCTTGCAAGGTAATGAAATCTCCAAACCCTAGAACTTACATTAAAGCTTAAATAATGTTAGGGTTAGTTTTAGTATTGAATGTGTGTGTATGTATGGGTTATGATATTAGATTTGTGAAGTACTATAACCGGTGGAGAAAGAGAGGAAGAAAGAAGAAGGAAGAAGAAAGGAGAAGCTAGTAAAACAACAAGGTAAATCACATTCTCTTGTGTAGTTAGTAATGTACAATGTAACAGATTTTTAGAAGTGAAAATTGGTATTGTTAAATGGTAATGTATTGGTAGTGAAATGTGTAGGAGGAAACAAGTGTGTTAAACCTTTGTAAACAATTAAAAACTGTCACAAACATAGTTGGGAGCTAATGTTTGAGTGCAGGAAATAAATGTTGCTTAGTGTAGTATTTGTGTATAAGAGATGGGAATATTGATTTTGGTTATGAACAGGTGGTATGATCATTTATGTGAGTGTAAACAATGTGGTGAGAGTGTAAAATTATAGGGGAGACTATGGCAAAATTTACTTAGAAACTAGTGGACTTAAGAGATTAGAAACTAGGTGAATGGCATAGGTTGTAACAGATTTTAATAGAGAAAGATAGAGGGTGTATTAGGAGAGATAGTTAATGTAGTTGTAAGGCATTAGAGGTGCTAGAAATGACATTAGAAGAGGGAGCCATTGATGGAGAGTGATAGAGCAAAAATCTGTAGCATAATGTAGTAAGGGAAGGAACAATGTGAGTGTTGGAGTGAAACAAGGAAAATTGTGTGTATAAGTTAGTATAGAATTGTGTAATGAATTAGGAAATGAATTAGCATGATTTAGAGTGTTTAAATTGTACTAAAACATGTTAGGATGTATGTAGGAAGATTGGGGAAGCAATGGGTGAAATTGGGAAAGAAAAATAAAATTGTAGCAATGTTCTGACTTCGTCCGACCCAGACGGTGGGTCGGACAGTGGGTCGGACGGGACATAAGCATCGATAATAAATCTTTCTGTAATGGTCCGACCCAGGACCGTGGATCGGACGTGGGCGGACAGGCGAAAAAAAAATAAGGATCGAAGTTTCTGTCTTCGTCCGACCCAGAGTATGGGTCGGACAGTGGGTCGGACGGAGCAGGGACACGGGACCGAAACCTTCTGGAACGGTCTAATCGAGAGAGTATGGGTCGGACGGAATAGTGCTGGGTCGGACAGGGTGAATTTCAGAGGACGAACTCTACTGGAATGGTCCGACCCAGGGATTGGGTCGGACGGTGGGTCGGACGGCCCATTACTTACAAAAAAAAAACTGTAAGCTTATGACTAGTATGTATATATATATATGTGTGTGTGTATACCCACCTATACATATGTATGTATATATGTAAGTAAACCATGGATAAGTAATGAAAGGTAAGTAAATGAAATACAAGTGTAAGGAATGTAAAGACTTAGTAAGTATGGATTAGTAAACGTAAGAGTAATGAGTTAAGTTAATGATGGCTATAATAATCATTTAATTGTATATGTATAAAATAGGATTTGATTTGTGACACCAGAAGAACGTTTGGAAACACGTACGATGGTGAACGGTATGGATTCCTCATGCCCCGTATGCTATCTTGGTTACTCTGATTTGTGTGTTGTGTGCTAATTGATCACCAAATAAGATAAATGCACGAATCGGAGTTATCATGTTTACTTGTGAATATGTAGTGTTGTATATTGTCTTTAAATCTAGTTTGTATAATTCATGAAATGTTTGGATGAATATGAATGTGTGTATGTATGTTGTATCGTATTGTGACCGATTATTTGTGTGAATGGACTTCTAACTTATTCCTAACAAGCTAACCATCCTAACTCAAATTGGTAATTAAATTGGAATGAGTAGAAGTCCGATATAGTTTCGGCCACGCGTGAGGATGAGGAGACACAAGAGGTTGGATCCGATTCCTGACTCTTAAACTAGTTCGCGGCCCAAATCCCTTAAGTGGGTAGCATCCCGGATTGGTGAGTCAAGTAAATCCCGGAGGTGGGACGGAGTAGTCCCCAGGGCCGGAGGTCCCGACGACTTAACTTGAGTATAAGTAAGTAAGTAAGAATGAGTAAGTAAAGTAAATGAAAGTAAGTAAGTGTAAGTAACGAGTAAAAGAGTAAAAGCATTCCAATTAACCCGGATGCGTAATTTGGCTAACAATGTGAAGGTAAGTAATGTATGCACTAGTGTATTGATGCCTTGAATTGTATGATGTATTGTAAATGAATGTATGTTGTATGCAAAGCATGTATGTATGAAATAAATGAACAGCATGTTTAGTGGACGTCAAATAGTCGGCGTGCCCTAGCTAGCACTCGGTATATGCGGAGTTTATACGCAGCGTTTGCTGAGCCCCTTGGGGCACCATTTTTACTACACACAGGTACTCGAGAAGGATGAAGAGGACGAAGAGTTTTATTTTGGTTTCTTTTTGGATTGTAAACATTGAATGATGATTGGTGTACTGAGTAGTACATGGCTGTAGTTTTTGATTAGCCGGTGTACCATGGGGTACACCTTTTTGGGATACTGTGAAGGGATTTTAATTGGTATAGATGAGTAGTTGGTAGGTACTCATTCTTTTGGAAGATTGGAAAGGGATGTAAGTATACACTTTAAATACTCGGTGATCCAGGAATGTAATATTGCGATCTTTCGTAATCAGACCGTCACTGTAAGTAGGAATAGCCTTGCTAGCCGTATGGGCGGTTAGCGGCGTTGTATCACCCGCCGTAGTAGGTAGTATTTCCGCTGCAAGTAACTCTGAATTATGGGATGATTGGACGGTAAGCATAGGATTAGCGGTTGGGGTGTTACATCCGATGATGGGGATTGATGAGTAATGATGTTATAAGGTTGTTAAAGACATGTTAAGTGAGTTATAATGGCAATTGAGTGGGTGGAAAGTTGTGATAAAAATGTGAAAGTAAAACAAGTTAAAAATGTGAAGTTATAAAACTACTTAACGGGAATAAGTCATGAGCTTTAAACTTTAAACAATCAAGTTACCCCGATGTTAACGAAAGTAAATGTAATGTTATCAGTTGTTCAAAGATTTGTCGAGGAACATGTGATGGCACGTTAGAGTGAACCCCCGGTGACAGGTATGGTTCTCTTGCAACCTGTGTCCTATCGGATTACACCGGCTTGTATGCCAACTTGTTTTTCTGTGTGTTTGCCACCTTGCAAGATAAAGCATGAAATGTGTTTACAGTAATTCATTAATGTGGCGCAAATAATTCCGATACCGTTTAACCTTAATTACGCGTTAAACCATAGCTAACCGACTCTAGAGTCACATAAGAGATCGGTATTCGGATTAACGTCCCAACCTATGGGAACGTACTAACTACGGCTATCCGTGCCTTTGTTGTATACTGTGGATATGTGCATTGTGTGTGACCTTTGCTTAATGTATCGTTGTTTAACAAATGTTGTTGTCCATGCTCGTCGAATGGATGATACATCCCTTGTGTGTGATTAACTAAACTAATAACACCAAAAGGTGTATGTATGTGGTATGTTCCATAAAGGAACTCCTAACTAATATGTATATAATATGGGGGGTGAGGAATCCGGTCGTTCCGGTCGCGCGTGTTGTTTGGGAGTTGATGTATATATGTGAATTAACTCCCACTCTATTATGTTAGGGTTGTTTCCTTCTTGGATTTCAACCTCCCACTAGCTTAGCCAAGGCTTACCTACCCGACCTCCAATCGGGCTAGGGGGGAAATTATGTGTAATGTTGTTAGGGTGTTGATGCCTATGTTCGCTTCGACCCCCTCTCTGTTATGTTATGGTTGTTTTTTTCCTCTTGAATTACAACCACCCACAAGCTTAACCAAGGCTTACCTAACTCATCATTATTGGAGCTAGGGGAAAATTGTGTAAGGTGCGATTGGTCCTATATTGAGGCCGCCACACCTAAGTGAAGTAAGTGTATGTATGGTGTGCTCGGGCTTATATTACCCCCGGCACATCCTAAGTAAAGTGTATGTTCTTTAAGAAAAATGGTATTAGGTTTTGTGCATGATGTTGCGTGGAGTATGTTGCTATGTTGGTGTGTGATGTATGTTCGTGAATGTTTTATGTGTCTAGTTTTACCATGCATGTCTTAAATATAATCAACCGTATGCTAAGACGACAAATAGTTGTGCGTGGCCCGGTAGCATGCGGGCTGCGGGATTACCATACCAGCATAGGTGCTGAGCCCCCTGGGGGGCCACCCTTTCTTCTCTTTCCTGTTTCAAGTACAAGGAACTGGAAGCCGTTCGAGAGTAGGACGGGGTAGTCGTTTGTATGTGGGTAGTCATATGAATTGTGTATGTATTGTAGGTGTAGTAAGACCGAAATTGTATCGGCGTTAGTTGGTAAATACTCGGTACAGTTGTAATGTAAGTGTATAAGGATTGTTGGACATGGAACGGGATTAATGTGTAGTTGCTCGGGATTTTAGTCCATCAGACCGGTACAATGTAGGTATGTTAGCCTTGTTAGCCACGTGGGTGGTTAACGGCATGTAACACGAAGGAGTTAATTGATGTTATGAGTTGTGATTTCCGCTGCATGTGTGGTTAAGTGTGTTGTTGTAGTTGGGGTGTTACAAGTATTGTCATTGTAGAGTTTATACTTGTCGTATACTAACTCTGTATGTTTTTAATTTCCCCCTGTTATTTAACAGTGGTTCTAGGTAGTACATCAGTTCGTTATTTTATGTGATATCCACATGTGATAATGAATTTCCCGATTCGAGATATATCTTTATCTCATTAATTATATATCCATAATTATTTTCACTTATTCCATACACCAATATAATTTGGTTATCCTTAATATAACCTCAATTGTTTTATAAATTTTATATTATATTCTTTTGGTTATTTTTATCATAACCACAATTATTTCATAAACCTTATACTATTCTCCATAATATACCATAATACATTATATTACTTAGTTTCAATTCCTTCCTTATTAAATTATAAAACCAACCTTATAAATCCGATAATTATATTTTGAAAACATATCTTTTATAATTTATCAATTAACCACATTACTTTTACAATTTACCAAATACCCTTACTAACTTTCGGTGATTACAATTTAATCTCACCAATTTTTATAAATTACTAATTAAGCCCATAAACTTTTCGGTAGTTACAATTCAATTACTCCAACTTTTACAAATTACCAAATGGCCATATAACCTTTATAATTTACTGAATACCCTTATTAATTTTCAGAAATTGCAAAACTAGTATATTAACTTTTATAAATTACCACATGACCACAATCATTTTTGGTCTTGACATATACCTTTCCTTTATTTACAATTTAATCCCAAAACTTTATATAAGTTACATATTAACTTATAAACTATAGTTTTAATATTTAATTTCTTTAAATAACCAAAACAATCCACATCTTTCTTCAATTTATATTTCCTTCCCATATTAAGTTCTATTTTTAATATATACTTCCATAAATTACATATTCACCCCAAAACTTTTATAAACTTAATATTTTATGTCATAAGTCATTTTAACCCAAAGTTTTTGGTCAACACTTTGACCAAGACTTAATCTCATAATTAATACTTTAACATGCCCATAAAATTATATATAATTCGTTTCACCTCCAAACTTTCCAATATTTACAAAATAGCCCCAAAACTTTGTTAAATGTTATTTTAACACTTATTTCAATTCACCAAAATTCATAATATTAATTCCTACCTTATATTATACCATAATTATACCAAATCCACCCTTTTATTCTTAGCAATTATAATAAGTACTCCAAACTTTTCAAAATTTACATTTTAGCCATATAACTTTATAAATTAGCCATTTAAATACTTGTAGCTATTTTTAATACTCCCGAAATTTATAATATAAGCTAATATACTTATACACTTCATAAATCACCAAACAATACATTAAGCTCTTGGCTTTAATTTTAATTTGCCATATAATTTTAAAACTGATTTTAAACTTTAAAAAAACATATAAATGTATATAAGCCCAGATAACACTTCTAAAAATTATGCAATGACTTAGAATGATTATAAACTAAAATAGAACATTTAGTCCTTAGATAATTCGGTTTAAACTATACATGTATCATAATTAATTTTTGTGACACATAATTATACCTTAAGGTAATAATCTTACCTTATATGTTATAAATTATTTTCTTGACATTATAACCTATAATAATTGGCCTTAATTTATGTAGAGGTTATATATAATTTTTATACCAAAGTTTGAAGCTTAAATCAAGCTTAAATTTAATAAACCTAATTATATAAATTTACTCCTTAAATCAAGATAATTCTTGTACTTCATTTCTCCTTGAATTCCAAGCTCTCCAAATGCTATCTTGATGAAGAGAATTCAGCCTCCTTGTATATATTTAGGAGATCCATTTGTTAGACTTCTAACAAGGATTCATAAGTAAGATTTGGAGTAGTTTTACAAAAGTTTACCTTAGGAATTTTCGGTAGACCTTGAGATGGTTGTAGATCTAAATTTCCTTCATGAAATAATGAAGAGAATATAGGTTTAGAAGTTCATAAATTTTTGGTAATAACCTTAGGTATTTTGCGAGGATTTTCAACATGAAAATATACCTTAACTTGATCTTGTTGTTCCTTGTGTTGTTGTTGAATTTAGGAACCTCCTTGGAACACCTATGCTTGGCGAAAATTGTAAGAGTTGTTAGGATGATTTCTTGCTTCAAGACTTAGGAGATTTAACTAGGAAATTACATAGAAATGATGTTAGAACTTAGAACACCATTAATGGAGCTTAGAAGCTCTAAGGAGTAAACTAGCAAATGAAGAAAGAAAAGAGAGGAAAGAGAGCTTACACATTCGGCCAAGGGGTTGGCAAAGGAAGAATGAAGCTACGTATGGTATTAGAAGAAGGCTTAGGAATGAATCAATTCTTTTGATAAACAATTGTCAAATTTGACTAGACTTTTTCCTTTGTTTATTCTCTTGATTATTGGCTCATAAGTGTCCTTAATTGCAGCAAGCTTTCGGCTGATTGCTAAAGAATAATGGAGGCTTTGTTTGTTAATTAAAACTAGAAGACAAAGGTAAGGTTGGTGCATGATTCTTTTGATTTTTCTAAGCTACTTTGCCTTGTTCCTTCCTTGTATTTACGGTTGTATGTGAGTAGGCTATTGTTTTTTTGTCTTTTGAAACATGAGAACATGCTAGGATGCTAGATGACTTATTTGATTAATTGTAGAGCAATCAAAGTTGCTTTTCTCCCCCTTGAATTCGGCCAGCATGTGCTAGTAAGGCCATTTAATTTTGTCTATATTTGACCATGACTTATGCTTGTTAGGTAGTGTATTCTTTTGATTAATTAACAGCAATCATACCTCCTCTTCCTGTATAGAAATGGGCAGCATATGGCTAGAGAACATGGCTGTTTCAATCCCATATATTAGATTAATGCTAAAGTAGATTCTAGCTTTCTTACTTTTGTGTATTTAAATTCCTATGACATTTCCTAACTTATTTCTTGTTGTTTTGTTGCAGGAAATCGGTGGTGAAGGTCTTCTTGACTGCATTTACTTGTTACATTATCATATAATACATGGTAGGATGAGTCATTATCCATAAGCCAATTTTTTAAGCCAAAACTAGCCAAATGAGACCCTAAATGGCGTCCAACATGGAGATTAATTGGGATTGATTTTTTATTTAATTCCTGTCACATTATATTGTACGAAGACCATATTATAACATGTAATAGGTTCCAGCATTTATTTGGTACATTTATATCATGGTAAAAGATGAAAGTTTTAAGGTAAAAATGCTGATTTTAGGTACCATTTTGATGATAAAATCGCCCCCACTTATACTATGAATTTATCACTTAATTAATTGATTTAGGTGGTAAATTTATCCCCTTTTAAGATTATCAACTCGTGGCTCCTCAAAATTTCCAAGGCAATTGCGTAAAACACATTTTTGTGACACCCGAAGGTGCGTTTTTGTGCTTTAAGGATTTTTCTGGAAAATAATTAGTCGCTATGAGTTACAAGTGTTTATTGACATTTTTATAGTCAATAATAATATTTAAGGTGTTACATTGAGTTATATGGGGTTATATATACTCGTAACTCAATTTCCGGGCTACTGGGACACTCCAGGGGCAAGAAGGAGCGTTATGAAATTTGTCCGAGAATTTTGTTTATTTTTGAGAAAGTGACTCCAGAGAATCCTCTTTAGGATGTTGAATAATGATGTTAGGAACTCTAAGAATTAATTATATAGGAGTTTGTGCCACCTCGGCACTCTCCGGGCCTTTCCGGGCCTTTATGGGGCCCCCATCGGGAACTTCCAGCACTTTATATTTAACTGGGAATTTATCATGATTACTTCATCATATATGTTTAGTAAAGTGTTTTTGGCTTTTGGAATGAAGCGTAATGCTTTATTTTATTTTATAAGGTATTTCCGGGACTTTCAGGCCTTAAGGGGCCCTTAAGGGAAATCCCGGGCATATTGTATTTTTACTCAGTTCTAACTGAGGACTTGTGTTTTAAAGGTCATAAAATGATCCTTGATTAACTTCATATGAGTTTTATAGCTTATATAACTTGTTTAGCTTAAGGTCGGGCTTTAACGCACGTTTTTGACCTTAAGGAGTTTAGGTGCGTTTTAACGCCCAAGTGTTTATATACTTTTCTCAGGGTTTAATAATCTCCAAAATAATATTTTTTTACCTTTATTTAGTTATTTAAAGGTTAGGGGTATTTCAGTCTACCCCCCTTAAAAGGACTTCGTCCCGAAGTCATAACTTATACTTACATATCCTATGGAATCAAGTTCCTCGTATCTATTCCATGTATGCTTATCATTCCTGGGTGTCAATACTATATTGACACCTCTACATTCCATCAGTAATCTGAGTAAGCAATTCGTACATAAACATAACCTTGCTCATGACAAACAATGTAGTCATTGCATAAGTAACTTGATAAATACTGTAAAGCAAATAAGTGTCCCTACTTCCTAGCTATCCCACTCGGTCATCACTGCACAAGTGCAATACCAAAACACTCAGTCCTACAGAGTGCGGAGGCGTAAACCCTTGGCAGTAAATCTCTTGTGTGATTGTAGGAATGAACATACCGCAAAGTAAATAAGTGCACCGTTATTAACCATCCAAGTGTTACATAGAACACAACCATAACCATTCAAGTGTCTCATAGGACACAACAATAACCAAGCGTCACATAGGACATATCAATAACCAAGTGTCATATAGGACATATCAATAACCATTCAACCAATTGCACACATGCGCAACAATCAAACACAATACTATTATAGACTACAGATATACAAGTCGCATGTGGTGCTCTACCCCCCTTAAAAAGGGTTACGCCCACGTACCCCCACAAGTATACACAAAACTAAGAGAAAAGTGCTGGATACTTGTCTCGCATGGAGTCTTCTAACTCCCATGTCGCCTCTTCAATGTCGTGGTTTGACCACAGAACCTTGACCCTTCTAATGGTCTTGTTCCTTGTCCCCCTAGTCTTATAGTCTAAAATGCGAACTGGGGTCTCCTTATATCTAAGTGTAGGATCTAGCTCGAGTGTCTCGCTCTAAGATATGTGATGGGTGAGGCACATACCGCTTTAGCTATGAAATGTGAAACACATTGTGCACTCTCCCAAGCTCAACAGGTAAATCTAATCTATAAGCTAATGGGCCCACTCGCATCGTAATAAGGTACAGTCCTACATACTTCGGCTTAAGCTTGCCCTTCTGCCCAAATCTAAAAAAAATTCCCTTCATAGGCGAAACTCTAAGGAACTCGATCGCCTACTACCAACTCGAGGTCTTTCCTAAGGACATCAGCATACGACTTCTGTCTGTTTAATAGGTATAGCCCTTAAGAATCTATGCATTCTCTAACCTGTTCCATAGTGCATTAGTATGCTTTTATATCTGAATCCCGTATGGATGGGTGAAGGTAATCTACCATTTTGTACATTGCCGATATTATCTTAGGGCTTGTTTAAACTATCATGTGTAACATTTTCCTTTAATCGCCTCTTGTAGTTGTAATCGTCGGTGCTCGGGTCTTTTGTTATTAATATTGGGGCATACTTAAAATCTCTATCTTTGATCTTCAGGTCATCCTCTTGTGATTCTGGTATTTAGTTTACTGTCGTCATATTTGGTTTTCATTTTCAATGTAAAGTATGAGCTATGGTCGAGCAATGCATCTTATGTATAATATAGGAAGATTTCTTTATATCATTGATTCAACAATTTTCGGTAGTACATACACGATTACTTATCGTCTGTTCATCAGGTATACCACAGTAGGGTTCCTGCTAAGGTTTCTAACAAGGCAGTTTCCTCTCAATTGAATATGTTCTTGCGGTTATGAATCAACTCATGTGAGTATTGGTATTTTGTTTCTACTCTATATATTCTACCATGTTTATAGATACGTTCCCCTTTAATATATTGGGTTTGATTTTCTAAAGAAAGGCATGAAAGTCGATCTTTCCTTCGAGATGGCAATTTGGCCATAACTTAGAAGGTAGCTTGAGAATACTTTTATTTAGGTAATTGTCTCTTGATCTCATATTTAATTTATTAACATGGTTCATGGAATAATAATAGTTAGTATTTTCCTCACAATAGGTTATTTTTCCAACATATGCGGAATTGTTTTAGCTATTTAATCTCCTCGGGGTAACCTGGACAACTTAACTCTTAATTTACACCTTCTACGTCTCATATACTTATTAGTCAATTTTTTTTATTAGATTTAAGAATAAATACTTACGTATCACAGAAATATTTGTGACCACTTGTAAGGAGTCTCAGGAATCATCCAACCCTGACGGGGTCAACATCAGTGTTGAACTATCCTTCCACACCATTTTGTGCTTGGTTTTCCCTTGATCAGACCATGATCAAGTTCGACCTCCCACGTAAAATATCAAACAACCACATAATTATCATTTCCAAATTTTATCTTAACAAACTTTGTGACGTGGTGATTACTACATGTACCTTTTCCCTTGATTGTTATACAACTATTCCAATAACTGTTATAACCTATACTCGAATCTAGTGTATTACCTAAATCCCCGGAACCCTATTCCTTTGATCAAATCATCAAGCGGGGAAGACAGTCTTTCCTCTTGGCATAAAAGGTAATTTCTTCTTAAAACATCTAGGAACATATTGTCTAATAATTATATCCATCAATCATTTTAATTCTTAAACCCATCATACAAGCAATGAATTCAGTTATGGACTTGGATGCCTTAGAGTACACTCTTCTCTTTAAAAGGCTTATCAAATGTTTAACTCACCAGGGCTTGATTATTGCCTATACTTTGGTTATCATCACTTGGAGCAAAGACAGTCATAGATATTACTAAATTTGGGATAAGACTCCAAGGAAAGGTTTTCATAACCCGATCAACAATTACCGTTCCATAAAGTATTATTTCCTCCGCCTTAAAGCTTGGCCTTTTCTTATTCCATCTAAACTCCATAAATCAAGTGAACCATATGTTCAGCCTAGGTTAAGTATCTCTTAATATCAGTACCATCTCAAACTAAGGTTTCCAGTTTGGATCCTACGGTTTGGTAACAGGACAATCAAAGCTTATTTTTGTTTCTATCTCTTAGAAACGTGGTTAATCCACAAGCTCAAAAGCTTCCAAAAATAGGTCAATTAGGTGTATCAAATAGAGGTTTTAGAATCATAGGGATTGGTACATAACGTTAGGAAGGTTTATGTGTAAAACAATTATTACAAGCCAAGGGGTATGTTTTCCTACTTTTAAATTTAACTTCCACTCACTTTTAGTGTATATATTAATTCAAACTTTTAATATAACTTATACCACCTTCATTGTAAGTGTCAAGGAGAGTTATTCGTTACCATGTTTATATTAAAATTTATATTACATAGGGGTTAACCCTATTTGATTTCTTGCGCTCTTCATTCGCTTTCATAAATTGAGCTGTCATAGAAGACATATGCTTGTATAGAACCATAAGGATAGTGTGCCTCAAAATAGGGTAGGTATATTTAATGATACTTAGCCCCCTGAAATGTATCAGTACTCCTCAACGTTTTAGGTTTACAACCTCCAAATTATATGTATATATGTAGCATTTGGTATTGCTAATTAGGTAATTCTCCCGACTTTAGAAATTATAGGTTCAAAGTTTGTTCTCTCCCCTTTATTAATGAGGAGTCCAGCACTGTCACTATATTGATGCTAGCTGAGACCCTTGGTATTTGCTTAGGTATCTTAAAACCCGTGCTTTTCCATTACGGATGTTTAGTTATATATTCTGAGATTCTGTTTCTCTATTTGTCATATTTTAAGGTTTCGCACTATCTTCTCGCGAAGTTAATAAGGGATTATAAGATTTTCTAGTATCACACTGAGCGGTAAGCTCGGTGCCTGGGTATCCCATAAAATTTCAGTGTTTGCTCTTCACATGCAGGTCTTCATCAAACCCTTTTGACAACTCATGTAGTCTTAAGTATTTTATATTAATTAATGTATTCCTTTTCATGACATCTGCTCGTCATTTAGGCAGGTCATACTTTGTAGTTACTGTAAGTTTGGATAGTTAATAACGCCCTTCAGCGGTCTAAGCAAAAACCAACTTATTATTCCTCACTGTACTATCTCACACCCTTTATCCCAAGGCTAATCTCGGTTTGTATTCGGTTTAATACTCTTAATCCTATGGTACATTAATCTGGATTCTTCACTATGTATCAACGCGTCTCCTGACTTCAAAATAATCTTGTTCACCTTATCCATCCTCTTCTTATCACCGTATAAAACTCAATATCATCTCCTATGGAGAATGATACAACTAGTATCCTAGGAACTCGTGCTCCATCTACCTTTCTTACTTCACTATATAACCTAGCCTGTGGATCCCAATCCTTACCCATACACATCATATATATAATTTAAGTTTTGATCCCTTCACATATCCTGGAGTGTAAAATCCTCCCAAGCCTATTCCCAAAGTTCTACATTCATTTTCAATGGCTATTTGTTCCTTTATAATTAAATATTTCTTGAGTAGGGTCATGCCGGGTCAAAGTACTTGGCATTCTGCCTCTGGATATTCTCGACCTTCGCACATAGGCTCAGGTGACCTCGGTCTCATAGGTAAGGAAAAACAAATGTCAAAGTATCCTATTAGGTGAGAGGTTACCTAAGTTAGGTCTCTCTAAAATTTTGATACTTACTAACACATACAAGTCTCATCGACTGATAATTATAAACACACATTCATGCATTATGCATTTGGTTTAAGTTCTAGGCTTACCGGTTTCGCGCTGAGTGCTAGCTTCAGCGCCTGAAGTTCCCACTGAGTACGGGGTATTTCTTCATGGAACTATCTCCTTTCCCTTCCACTCCTGGATGAGGATGGCTGTTCTCCCGGTCTTCTAGTATAGGTATTAGTCTACGGCGCTTGACCTCCTCTGGGTCCGCCCGCTTCAATAGCTGGTGTTCTCTATGAACCTCTAGCTCCCTTGTATACTCGGCTCTCTGGATTGGAAAAACATTCATACTCCCTGCGACCTTCTTTCTCGCAATAGCGACACTTCACCTTCCTGCCTGCGCAGTCTACGCCTGGGTGATCATTTCCACAGCGCTTACAGTAGTAGTGGCGCTGGGTTGGCTTATTGCCCTTAGGTGGTGCTGATCTAAGTGGATGAGCATCAATAACTGGGCCGGTCAGACAAGGGACCTGCTCCTTCGTCTTCTGACCATGGAAGTCCTTCCGCCCCTTCCTTTTATCAAAGAATTCCTTCCCCTTCCTGTAGTAACCGCCAGAGGTTGCTCACCATTATCTCCTTCAGTACTCTTTCTCTTCTTTCCCTGCGCCTCCTCTCTGGATTGAAGCATTAGTTCTGTTGCCGATGCGGCGACATAACACTCTTGAATAGTAGTGAAACGTATTGCTCCCATGGCGCCCTGGATGCGAAATTGCAAACCTCCCCTAAACTTCTAAATCTTCACAGTGTCGGGGTAGTCGACTCCTGGTATGTAGTCCAGCAAACTGGTGAACCGCACGTAGTACTGGTCAACTGTTTGACTCCCTTGGATTAAGGTCTCGATCTCCTGCCTTTTTCTCTGTTTTAGGTGTTCGGGGTAGTACTTCTCCCGTAACACTTCTACAAACACTGTCCATCCAAAGTCCAATGTAGCTCTACGGTGGCCCTCCACAGACCGCCACCAAATGTCAGCTACGTCCTTCAGGTTGTACGCGGTGATGTCGACTTTCTGGTCTTCTGGAACTCTGACAGCCTTGAACGCCTTCTAGTGCTCTATAATGAACTTCTCCAGTGCGGCGGGGTCCGGTTCCCCTGAATAAGTCAATACTCTTGTGTCTGCAACGCTCTTCAACTAGTTGGTTTCCCTGGGCTGCGGCGGGTGGGGTATGGCTCCCGTAAGTTGAGCTCCTAGTTGCTGCACGAAGGCCGCCATGGCTGCTGCTAGGCCTGGTACCTCTGGAACATCCACTGGCATCTCGCCACCGCGTCCACTGCTGCCTCCACGTGGTCTTCCTCTTGTCGACATCTATAGTATATTATTATTACTACTCGGTTGCTACACCGTTTTACATACACAATCACAAATATATAAGAGAGTTAGCCACTAGCAATAAAGATATTCCTAAATTTTTCTAGGTCATGAATCCTCACAGACGTTTCCCGTTTCTCATATGTCCTATGCTCGTTGTTCTTTACTCAGTATCTTTTCATCAGAGCGGTACTCCGCTCTGATACCACTATTTGTAACACCCCTAATCCTAAACATGTAACAAAGTCGCAAGTCGTAGCATAATAAATAACAATTTGTAGCGGAAAATAAAACTATCTACCTTAGTGTTACACGCCGTTACTCACCCTTGTGAGTAACAAGGCATCCTTACTCTTTCCAACAATACAACTCCTCACGCTGTGTTGAGCAGATACTGAGCACTCTAATTATTACAAACCAAATCTAACTAAATTAGCAACCAACTGAATACGAAAACCTCCTTAATACAATACAAATAAAACCAAAGGTGTTTGTTGAAAACACATCAGCTACCCCTGTGTCCCGCACTCCGGCTTGAGTCTTCTTCAATAACCTGGAATGTTTGGCCCATTGAAGGGCTCAGCAATCGAAATGCTGGTATGCTAAATGTAGTCTTAAATCATCTATATTCCTTAAGTCGTTTTAGCCATCTTGATATTAGATTCTTTACATGAAATACCGGTTTACAATAACAACAGTAATAACTGTAAACATTAAACAATCACATAACAACTCACCTGTAAACATCAATGTACAATAGTACACAACACCAATAACCACACATCAATAATCATAGCAATAACCAATAATCTCACATCAATAACAATAACCAATAATCACACATCAATAATCCAAACAAGATACGCGTATTAAACTGTACTTGTCAGTTGGCCACCTAGCCCTTATCCTTTAAACCAATCACTTAACCTTTTCCAATTAATTTCCACCTCAGGCGTCATGTCAAGACAACCCTTAATAATTTATCAATGGACGATAGTCCCCTGGGTTCCAATGGAACCGTTACCAGCTGACCTTATGGCCCTGGATAATATATTGACCGATCCGGTCGAACCTGTGCACCAACGGCAGTGCCCTCCGCCATCATCGAATGTGACTGATGGATTCCCTTGAGTGACTCCCCATTGAAGTCTCTCGTAGTGATCACGATGCGCAACCAGAAAGTCGAAACAGTCTGGATTCCTCTCTTTATAAGTTAGCTCTTTTTGTCAGTGACATAATAACTAATCCTTGAGTTAAGAGTATAAAATTGACCATCAGTTAGGTTCATTAATACCTAAAGGTCAGTTAGTCTTGTTTAATGGTGGCCACGGGTCCGGTTCCACCGGTTCCGGTTCCGGAAAATGTGTATTTGTATTCGGAACCGGTCTGGGCGGTTCCGGTCCCAGTTCAGGTTCTGAAATCTGGATTCGCTTCAGATTCGGTCAAAAAACCAGTTTCGGCCGGTTCCGGTTCCGGTTTCGGCCGGTTCCGGTTCCAGTTCTGATCGGTTCTGACCGGTTCTGGAGCGGTTCCGGAAAGATTCGATCGGCTCCAGTTGCTTCGTTTTAGCTCCGATTTGAGTTCCGTTTGAGCACACACGTTGCTCTTTTCATCCACTTTACTCTTAGATAGGTTATTCTTCAAGTTTATAATCTTAAATGTATAAGAAACAAAGACCTAGGAATTTTTATTGAATTTACAAAAAATAAGGAACAAAGAGAATTTTATTATATGATTCACTGCCTCATTAAAATATTATTAGGTAAAAACTCATTGGGAAAACCCTAATAAGGAAAAAGAGTACAGCTACTAAGAGGTTACATGATTTCAATTTGCAAGTCTTAAAAAAAATATTACATGGAAAAAAGTAATACTAAATTACTAATACATTCTAAAATATTACAAGATAGAAGTCCTAAGTGGTGTTATCCCCTTTCATCTCATACCAATCATCATGTTGGCCTTCATATTGCAATGCACGCGCTTGGGATCTAAGCTCGGCTAAGTCCCAATCATACTTCTCAACACAAACCTTGATTGAGTCCGGTGCAAGGCTTGATCTCTTTTCATCCAATACTCGTTTGCCGGTACTAAACGCCGACTCTGAAGCCACGGTTGATGCTGGAATTGCTAGCACATCTCGGGCTATCTTTGAAAGGATTGGAAACTTGGCTTCATGTGCTTGTCACCACTTAAGAACATCTATACCACCATCATTATCATCAAAACTAAAAGTAAAGTTAATATAATCATCATATGTACAAAATCTGGAACCCAATTGAACTGATCTTGGTCTTTTCAAAATACTAGAAATCAAAGAAATGCTTTTGCTACCGAGGCATGGTGGTTTAGAAGAGGAACCACAACCACTAGCAGAAGAAAGTTCCCCCGGACGATACTTTGAAGTATATTCATCGTGTATCTTTTTCAATGCTACATTAACCTTTTGTACATACCATCCCTGGGTGGACCTCCTGGAACAATACTATAATAATAATCAAGTAAATTTGTTAGACCTTCCAATTTTATTCCAACGGTAACTTCAACCGGTTCCGGGGCGGTTCAGTTCCGGTTCCAGGTTCCGAATCTGACGACGGTTCAGGCAGTTCCAGGCGGTTCCGGTTCCGGGCCCGGTTCGGGCTCGAATCTCAAAACATGTATTCGTATTTGGAACCGGCTGAGGCGGTTCGGTTTCGGTTCCGGTTCCCACCGGTTCCCGGCCGGTTTCGGTTCCAATCAGTTCCGGGTAGAACCGGACCCGATGGCCACCATTAGTCTTGTTCCAGTTTAGAGGTATAAACTTCCAGTCATAAGACGTTCGTGTAAAAATACAACGCAACAAAGTTGAGCAATACAGTACACAATATCATATACATAAAATCACAGATATCGGTCTTAAACAATTAACACATCATGTCTGGACCTTAGGATAATCCTTAGGACATTCAGACCACACAATTAACATACCGTTCACCAAGTAATTGCTAGCTTGACAAATTCCTGTTCAGTAGTTCCTTCCCGTACGCTGTTATATTTACAAGCAATACCGGGTAATATTAATATAACCACTCACTAAATATTACAGTATTGTCATTGTAGAGTTTATACTCGTCGTATACTAACTCTGTATGTTTTTAATTTCCCCCTGTTATTTAAAAGTGGTTCTAGGTAGTACATCAGTTCGTTATTTTATGTGATATCCACATGTGATAATGAATTTCCAATTCGAGATATATCTTTATCTCATTAATTATATATCCATAATTATTTTCACTTATTCCATACACCAATATTGAAATACCCCAAACTAATAAATCATGGATTAAACATCTAATCACATTGATTAAGGCCTAAACATGCCTTAAAAGTCAACTGAGAACAACAGTGGTCAACACAAAGCAACATATTGTACCCTTTGACTGTTTAGGGTAAATAAATACCCAAATGAACTACTTAGGACCTAAAAATTTGTCCTAAGCATATTAACACATTACTAAACATATTACAATTGTTGGACAACACTCCAATACAAAGAACAAGCATTTTCATGCTTCAAGGTCAAGTAGGGCAAAAATGTGCTCTAAGGATACCTTAAAGGTCTAATGACCTCTAAATGATATAAAATTGGATACCATGATCAAATATCATGTAAGGAACACAAAAAACAAATCTCAAAGAAAACAGAGCTCAGAAACACCCTGTGACACAAAATGTGCACTAAAACACCTTAAAGCACGTTTTTGTGTATGAGCTCTAAGATAATGACTTTTTGTCATTTTAAAGACTGGAGTATATCATTTATAATATTAATGTGACATGATAGACTATATTTTAAAGTCTAAATCAAAGTTTGAAAATTAAAAATCAAAAATGACAATTTAGTATGAATAGTAACCCAAATAGTGCATTTTTAAGCAAAATTGACTAAGTTTGTCAATGGTCAATTAATGACCCTTCTAACCCCTTGGAGGTCGGCTTAGCAGCATGGAGGACAGCTCACTCAGCTTTAACACAAAATATCTACCAATTTGGTGAATCACCATTACTATTCCATATTATAATATAAACTTAACTTATAAGCTTAATTAAGCTTATTTCCTTCACTTGCCTTCTTGCCTGCCGACACCAGCTGCTTCATCCTCTCCATTTGCTCTCTAAAACCGTGGCTAAACATACCAAGAACAGAGGAGAACATCTTGCTACCTAGGTAAGCTTAATTAGTCATTTTATGATCATTTTCTTCACAATTCTTACATGTTTCAATGGAGCAAAGCATCAACACTTCCATCAATGTTCTTAGGTTGTTTTGGAGGTTAAATGAGGGTGTATCTCGGCATTAACAAGGGAAGAAGGTGGAGAAAGCTAATCTTGTTCTTAAGGTATAAAAATGTGCTATAAGCACATATCTTTTGATTCCCTTCAAATTCGGCTGTGAAACTTTGTTCCTAGCCTTATTATCTTCATCTTAACATACTTATTCAGTTGGTACATCAAGAACTTCAAGGTATAGCCAGATCCAAGCCAAAAACACCATTTTAGGCACTTTAAACAAGGTAAAAATTAGCCATCTTCTAATCTGAGTTATACCAGTTTAAAGCTTGGTTTTAGTAGCTCTTTTAATGATATTTCTCTACTGTAAAAACAGGCCGAGATCAACCTTGTTTACCTTGGTATTTTAAGGTAAATTTTACCTTGAAATTGACATTAAACACTTCTTATGGTTAGATCTTGCTTGGAGACTAATCATGCCTTAATTGCTGTTTGAAAACATGTAAACTAAGCTGTGGAAATATTATCTCCAATCAGCCGTGGCCAAACAAGGCTTATACTTGGCAAAAATAAGGTATAAATCACTTAAACCTACACTTGGTATATTAATATGTGTTTATACATATATATACATATTGTGTCGTGAGTGAATGGTTAATTAAGGTCTTATTTTGACCTTAGGTGATTTGGTTTAATAAATTTTATAACTAATTAATAAGCATAATTGTCAAATTTAAGACATTATGTGGAAAATTGGTAATTATTGAAAATATATGGTAAGGGCCGAGAGTTTATAGTACTTTTGGGCATTTATGTGTAATTCATTTTATAAGCCAATGTTTGTAATAAGGCCATGTATTTTAGGCCATTTTATTTATGCATTTATAAGCTTTTATTTAAGTTTAGGTGATATATAATTATTACCGCAAGGAATTGGGGTCTTAGGTGTAATTAAATTAAATTTGGGGGCAATAAAAGAATATAGCCGAAAATTGGATGTAACTCCCCATCCAACACTTACGCACTTAATAACAATCTGCAGCGGAAAATATACTTCATCACAATACTTAACTCGTTGGTGTTACACGCCGTTAACCACCCACGTGGCTAACAAGGCTATTACATATACATTGTACCGGTCTGATGGACTAGATTCCCGAGCGACTACACATTACTGTCCCTTTCCATTAACAACAGAAACAACATACACCTTTCAATTGTACCGAGTATTCACAAACGAATGCCGATAACAATTTCGGTCTTACTACACCTACTGTACATTTATAACTTAAATGATTACCCACGTACAAACGACTACCCCGTCCTACTCTCGAACGGCTTCCAGCTCCTTGTACCTGAAATAGGAAAAAGAAGAGAAAGGGTGGCCCCCCCAGGGGCTCAGCACCTTTGCTGGTATGGTAATCCCGCAGCCCGCATGCTACCGGGCCACGCACAACTATTTGTCGTCATAGCATGCGGTTGATTATATCAGAATCATGCATGTAAACTACTAATACACAACACATTACACTGCACAACAATGGCTATTAAAACAGCCAATACAACTACACTTAACAAATCACTCATTGTGATCTTTAACCCCTAGAGTGTTTCTCCTTTAACGGAGCTATTTCCTTAATAGACGACACATACCCACCATTCGGGTTATCCTTAAACGCCTCTTACAATAAACTGGGATTCATATCCATAATCCACATACTCCACATCTTAACAACATATCACATCACATCGCAATAAGAATTGCAGCACAACAACAATACATAACATAACGGGAACAGTTCCCCTTATGAACCGGCCCAAACATAGTCAGTTCACTTGTAGCCTAGAGAATGTTGCCAGTCTCATGATAAGCTCGTTACATAACTCGTTACCGTCTCGTTAAATGAACGGATAACTTAACACAAGGTGTCTCGGATATAGTGATCCAAGCACACCGAACAAACATAAACATAGTATGCCCCTGTGGCCCGACGTGAGTCAGTAAAATAGCCGTGGTTAAGCTAAAGGGAAGGTTGGAAACCAAATTGGAAAACAACCATAACATACAGAGAGGATCGAACCTGATATGACAACGACCCCCATACTCACACGCGTGGCCGGAACAGACCGGACTCCTCACTTCCCCCGTTAGCACTTGTTAGTAGTTCAACATTGTACTCAAATAACGAATCACAAACATTGGGTTAAGTCTTGTTAGACACACACACAAGGGAAGGGAGAGTCATACATTCACACACAACATCACACACAAACATCACATGACTAACTCACGCATAGTCGTGGTTAGAACGTTCCTTAGGTCGGAAACGTTATCACCGGATACCGTTCTCTTACGTTTACCTAATAGTGGTTAACTAGCCCTTCATGCGCATTCGAGGTTACCGGTATCGGCACGTAAACACACAACAACAATAACGACTGTAAACTCTTTCATGATTTATCTTATAACGTGGCAAACATACAGAAAAACACATTGGTATACAAGCCGGTGTAATCCGGTAGGACACAGGTTGCAAGAAAACCATACCTGTCACCGGAGTCCACTCTATCATGTCCACTTATGATCCTCGAACAATTCTCGAACAACTGGTAACATTATATGTACTTTTATTAACACTGGGGTAACATGATTGTTTAAAGTCTAATGCTCATAACTTATCCCCATTAACTTAGTTAAATAACTTCACATTTTAACTTGTTTTACTTTTACATTTTAATACAATTTTTCCCCCACTAAATTGTCATTATAACTCACTAGGGTTTACTACTTAAACCACACTTAGTTTATTTTTTTTTACATGTTTTGGGCCGTCCGACCCACAACTGGGTCGGACCGTTCCAGAAACTTTTTCCGTCTTTCAAATCCTCCCGTCCGACCCATGTCCGACCCAAGACCTCTGGGTCGGACCATTCCAGAAACATCAACGGGTGAATTAACTGGGGCTGTCCGACCCACCCTGGGTCGGACCACTGGGTCGGACAACATCAGAACTTGTCCAAAACTTGCCAAACTTCCTCCAAACTTTTCCTCAAGCCTCCTAATGTGTTCTAACATCATTTGGCACATTTAACCCTTCATATAACATCCATAAAACTCATTCTATAACTCCTTAAACACTTACTCTTTTCTTAACAAAATCCCTAACACTTATAATGTTTTCTCCTTAGTTTCTCCAAGTGGTGTTTCATAATTATGATAACCACTATGCCAAAAATGTTTCCTTACCATCATAACATCATCTCTCAAACATCTTTTCTTACTAACTAAATCTCCTTTTCCACACCTTACCTAAACATCATTTATTCCTTGTATATCAACATTACCTAAACCTTAAACAAACTTCTCCAAGACTTTAATACATCCTCAAAAACACTCATTGAATTCCTAGAACTTCAAGATAGTGCCTAATTCCTCGTAGCACTATATAACACCTTAATACATGTTTTTCTTCCCTAGTAAACATTCATTCATTCCTCACATTTCCTAGTTCGCCAAAACTCATTTAAGCACTTAAAACTTCTAATACATTATCCAAATTTTGCCATGGTTTCTCCTAGCATATTGTCATACAAAAACACATTGTTTTTCACCATTAGACATTCAATAACACCTAAATCCATCAAGAACCTTCTCACACACAAAACTTCACCAAATTTACACTACATCACAATATAGTGCATAATCAAATTGCTTGGCACTTAGGCCCTTAAATGACATGGCTCTTAGGCCCTTAAATAACATAAACCTTAAACACTGAATTTCCACATGTATATATTGCCTTTGACCTGCAAATACACCCAACAATGCATATGCCCTTAATAAACTTCTTAAGCACAATTCACTAGCTCTTTTCCCATTGGCTCCTTAGGTATTTTATTAAGCAAATCAAGCTCATTTTTCCTAAGGCATTTAAACTACATTGAGATAGTTTGTTTACCTCTTTTCCTCTCAAACTTCTTTCTTGTTTCCTTGAACCAAAATCAGCAAGGAGTTTGATCACTTGTCAACTTTCTATTCAATATACATATAAGGGTAATGAGCTTAAGAATTCACACTTAAACTCATATACAAACCCTAGCTTAACATAAGTGTTTTAATACACTAAAATGATATTTACCTTTGAATTTGAAAGAGAACTTGAATATGTAACAAGAGAGGACTCCACCAAGCCCTTGAATGGTTGGAATGAAGCTAGAACAAGGCAAAAGAAAACACCGTGAAGAAGGTGATTTCGGTCACTTATGAAAACAAAAGGAAATGAAGTTTTTCTTTGACTTTCCTTACCTTGAAGCAAGGGAGAATAACAAGGCATGAAAAGGTAAGCTCAAGCTCCTTCAATGGAGAATCTTCATGGCACCAAAATGGAGTTCTTGAAGATTTGAAAAGAGAGAAGTGTAGAGCTTGACCTAACTAAGACAAATATGGTCTTGGAATTGAATTTGGAGCATGGAGTCATGAGTTACAAGCATTCCAAGATGGAGAATGGTATATGGCTGTAGCAAACCGATGGAGAGAGGAGGAAGAAGATGGCTAACCGTGGGAAATGAAGTAAATAAGAGAATGAGGTGAGAGAGTGCTCTTGTTTAGATATTTATGTAATTAAAGTAGAATAGTACTTTACTTTATTTCTTTCTTTCTTTAATTGATTTGTAAATGGTGATGACTCACCCTACAAAAACCGGCCCCCATTTAATAATAAGGGTGTTTTGGTATTTTTTTTGACCAATTAACTTACTTATATTGACTTATGTCATAAACTAG
Organism: Limonium bicolor; assembly: GCA_023374045.1. Taxonomy (NCBI): domain Eukaryota; kingdom Viridiplantae; phylum Streptophyta; class Magnoliopsida; order Caryophyllales; family Plumbaginaceae; genus Limonium; species Limonium bicolor. The sequence continues at coordinate 460,403,760 of CM041776.1, read as the reverse complement.
CATTTTTTGTTACTATTCACAAAAACAAGGCACATTCTTGTGAAATTTTTGATTTCCCATTGATTTAGACCTCTAAATGTGATACTAAATAGTACATAGGTTAATTAAAGAGTAATGATGGACATTTAGCCATTCAAAACTTATTTACAAGATAATTTTTCAAAAATGTGCTTTAAGACTCCTTAAAGCACATTTTGTGTTTTAACTTGTTTCAAGCTTGTTTTTCTTTAGTAATTATTTAATATGTTCATTAATATTTATAAGGTATAGGTATGACCGGTCTTTTTAGTTTGTTTATTATACACATTTATCCCAAGCTTAGAGCACATTTTTGCCCATATTGACTTTAAGGCATTTATTTGTGTTTTGTTCGGTTTAATTGTCTACCAAGGTTTCCTAAGGACTTAATTAGCCTTGTTAAATCATAATTGAATATTATTAAGTCTTGGTAGGCTCTTTGGGTCCTAACCAAGTTCACTCCAAGCTTAGAGCATGTTTTTGCTCAAACTGTATCTTAGTGCTTTATTGCATTTTACTATGGTTTAAATTGTTCACTGATGTTTCTAAGGCACTTTTTAGCCTTTACATACCATAGTTTAGTATTTAAACAATATATTAAGGTTTGGGGTATTTCAATCTACCCCCCTTAAAAGAACTTAGTCCTCGAAGTTCACACTTCCCACACATCATTAGATTAAAACACGGGAATAACTCACAAAATAGAACTTCCATAACCAAACGTACTTTATATCACACCCTCGGACTTAATGGTCCGGGTAACACATTCACATGCATACATAACATAACATAACATAACATACTTACATGATAACCTCGGACTCAATGGTCCGGGTATCTTAACAACATTTGCACATACATAACAACCCTTAGACTCTTGGGTCGGGGCAACATAACCACATTTAGACCCATAGGTCTTGCTAACATAACAGCCTTTAGACACGTAGGTCTATGTAACACAACAACATTTAGACTCATAGGTCTTAATAACATACACTTTTGGAACTCAAGGTCAAAATAATATTTATTACACATACCACACAACATGTCATAGCATGTATAACAATCAAAAATATCTTTGATATAAATTGTGATCCCGCAGAACCCGGTCGCAATGGACACCTTCCGTCCCCGTTCCTTTGGGAGATCAAAACAATCACTTAAATTTGAAATTTTTCCTTGTGAGGTTAAGTAAGAGAACTTTAATTATGTAAAGTATCTATCGACATTTTATATATACCAATTCAAAATCCTTTTGAAAACACATACAACTCCAAGTCCAACTTATGCTCTTTGCTTCTTTCTTAGTGTGGTTATTTGTGACCACTTATAGGGAGCTTCAAGAGTCATCCAACCCTGATGTGATCAGCATCAGTGTTGAACTATCCTTCCACCCCAATTTGTGTTTGGCTTCCCTTGATCGCATGCAAATCAAGTTCCACTTCCCACTTCATTTTCAAGCATCAAATAAACCACCCATTTCCAATTTTCTATCTTTTTAATCATTCTAATCATGATCATAACATCTCCAAGGGATAGAACTCCGTCTATCAATTACCTCCATTCACCTTAACCCTGTTGCCTAGGGAATCTTATTCTCGCTAGGTTCTATGTCGGTTTCATACCCTTTTTATGAATCACTATATTGTATACATACACATATATTTTATCGAAATACAACACACAGTTTCATATTTATACACTGTCGGGGTTTTTGTTCCCCCGGGAGTTTCTCTACTCCCCCCACTTGTACTATCACACACAATTGTTAACAAATACACACACTTATCACAATGGTATTCGCATCTTCTGTGCGCAATTACCACAATTAAACCATGAATGAATGCGTATGTTTACGTAACACACACACCAATCATCAAAACAATTATTTTGTGCTATGCACAACATAAGTCACGTACACTTGTACGGTAATACACACTAAGTGGTTTTGCGCTCTACCCCCCTTAAAAGGGATTACGCCCACGTAATCAATCACTTAATCATTGGTTTAAAAAAGTTCTACCGTCGTGAAGTGTTTCAACTTCCACGCGGTCTGTTATACAATGTGTTCTGGTTAGAGGATCTTGACCATATTGGCGGTTTAGTCCCTAAACCAAGAATTCTCATTGGAGTTTGCTTTAACTCTTAACTGGTTTCGATTCTGGACTGTGAGGCTTCTAGGCATTAATAATTAGCATTTATTCATATTCACAATGCATATTCGGTATCTGAAACATGGGTTCACTGGCCTCTGCTGCACAACTTTGATAACTGTAGAGCTTAGTTTGCCCCACTCGTTATTCTTAATGTATTGTACTTCTCCAATTATCACCTTTGTCTTGGCAATAACGGTTTCTCAACCGATGCGTGGTATCTCTTACCGTGAACGAACTCGGTGAGTTTCAAAACTTTCCATCCACTTCTCTAATAACCTACTGTGTAAACTGCTACGTACTTCACAATAATTGACTCGTTTCTTCCGACTTACTGTCAGTTGAGGTTGAGCTACTACCTAGTGTGTAGTGCTCTCTCAGCTATTTCCCACACTTGAGGTATATTCCATACCGATATCTAGTATTCCGTGTTACTGCAGTCACTTGTTGTTAATCATGCCTCCACATTTGGTTTTGTACATGTATTCTTTCACTGGTGCGGCCTTGCATTTCCTATGCATCGGCCATTATAACATTATTCTTCCACAATTAACATGTTCCCAATTCCTAGTTATCCCACTCGATCATTACTGCGCAAATGCAATACCAAAACACTCAGTCATACAGAGTGCAGAGGCGTAAACTCTTGACAGTAAATCTCTTATGCGATTCGCAATGGAATTCACACTGTGTTTCACTGAGATTCTTATCTCGTAACACTGGCTGGCTTACTGCCTGGTTCATTTGTTAACACTTACTGTTGTACCTCCACTGGGTTTAACTCATAACTCGGCTCATTCGCCATTTTATCATTTAACAACACTTATACAACGGTCGCTTACAGCGCACCGTGCTCTTACCCCTTGTATAACACTAACTTACATTGTATTCACTGTCATCTTAGCTTCCACACATATACTTGCATCATTCGTATTATGGTTCATCATTCATTTGGATGACTACTGAATGCTCCTTGAGCGTAGCTCACTCGAGTTACAAGCTGGCGCTATTCAGCCCGGTGCTTCACATGCTACTAAACTAACTGTTTTCTCGCAATAACAACATAGCTAATCCTTAACATATTTCTTGAACTTGATTCATATAACTACTGCTTCAGCGGTTTCATAACCTCGAGAGGTATCCCCACTCTTAAAGCAGTGGTTCGTTCTCCGCTCTATTTAGTTGTACAACGCAAACTTCTGCAATCAATCAATTTACATATTACACTTTATTTGTGGCTTATAAGCCTTACTGCCTCGAGCTCTGCTCACCGTAGGCTGTTCACACTCATGTACTTCTCTGTACAACATTACATGGTTTGGATGTCATATTGGGCTCCATGACAAGGTCGTTGCATCACGTTTCCTTTCATGGGATGCCCCTTAGGATTGTCAGTCCGTCTCCTGACAACCTATGTCTAAACTGGGTGTTAGTTTCAACCCTTGTGTTTCTGTCACGTTTTCCCGTTCAACAATTGTTGATGCAAACACCCTTCAAGGATTTCTCCTGGGTGTTGTTGAGTTATGTCATTACATCTGGCTCGCACTTATTGGTATATTCAGTTAGCCACGCCGGTTGTGTTCTTAACTGGTTTATTATCCTCTCCTGTGAAGATCAACATTTCCTGGTAGTGTAGGTACTCATTCTGGGAGTTTCATCCCGTTCATTGGATATTAACGTGCCCAATTTAGGCATCTGCCTTGCCACGTACAGGCTCCAGCTATCATGTTTATCCCTGAGGATCCTTAAGACATATGCGATGTCTTTACGTAACAGTCAGTGCATTTCGTATTCCCTGACTCTTAAACATTTCCTTGAAATGAATTCACTAATTCCTTTAGTTTTTGTTAACTTAACTAAGTTCCTTTACTTTAACCATTCTTGGTAATCCGTTGCTCTTGCTTGACTTTTACTGCTGACCGTAGAATGGAGTCGACTACTTCCCGTGTTCCGGACTCTACTCGTATACATATGTGGGGTACCATACTGATACATTACTACCTACCCAACTAACCCATAAGTAGGTCTGTCAGGCCCACAAGCTCCTATCGGAGTGCGGTCGTCCCACATTACAGTTGGTACACTCGTAGTGTCCGTCACACGCCTAGGTGAAGTATTCTGTTGTCAACTCCCTTATATTGTCCTGTGACAATATGCATTCCTTGCTTCCCGAACTTAATCGAGGGAAAGTCTCTCCACTGTTGTATTATTTAGAACTCGCTCCATTTCCCCGGGTTGTTACCCTTGGGTTTACCGGTTTCCTTTCCGGTTATTCAAAAGTAAACTGGGTATGACTTACCTACCGTGTGGCACTGAGGCCGGTGTAGGTCCCCTGGTTTGGTTTTTTTTTAAAAGAAGGTAGAAAACGAGTATGGGTTTGAAAGAAAATTTGGTTCTGAAAGAAAAGAGTTTGAAATAAATCTGAGTTTGAAAGAAAAATTTTCATGGTTTCACAACGTCTTCTTGCCTTGACCAAGTCTAGCTTCTTGCTGACTGGTTTATCTCCTCATACATTGGTTAAGCCCTCCACGGTTATGATAATCTCCTTTAACTTCATGTTACTTCACTAAGTACTTTGTATTTGCTAAAAATTTTCCCGAACAGCCCTGTTATAGCAGCACTTGCCATGGCAAGTGTGCCATGCTAACTGGCTATCGGTTATCACACACACCGGTTGCGGTGTTGTTCTTACCCGCACTGTCATCAGTGGCCTTGTTGGCCCTTACCCGACTTTACAGTCTTGACAATAAATCCTCTGAGTGACTTCTCACTGTCTTCACATAATAATCATTAACTAGGGTATTTCCCATCCTTGGAGATCCCTTTTTACTTAGTACTGTATCTTCTTCGTAGCCCGTTCCACGCATTTGTCGTGGTTACTGAGACTTGTCTCTTGTTTGGGCACTACGTTGTAGTTCCCTTGTCGGTTGGTATACCGTTGGTGTATCATTTAACAACTGTGGTCCCGTAGACACTCGTCTCGGGTTTCATTAATCCACTTTTTGCCCGTTGCACGGTTGGTGCGTTGCAAGCTGGTTATTCTCGACTGCTCGGCATGTCGACCCAGGTTGCCGGAAATTCTATTCTTCTATACACAGATTCTTCACTCTTCGCTATGAAATGCGGTTAACATTGTTTAGATGGGAACTGTCTCCGGGATTCCCAGTTTTCGGGATCTACCGTATGACAGGTTCTTCGTACCTTTAGAGGTGTTTAATAACAGCCAGATCGGGTATTCCCGGGTAAGAGAGGACTTCCATCTCTCTGGCGTTCCTTCCCAAGTTATAAAACAGGGATTGTGGAGGGCGGGATGGATATTGTAGGTTCCCAGTGTACACTGGTAATTCCTATCTAGCGTATCTCTCACGCTATCACTCAACCCTTAACCCAAAGTACTAAAATCCTAACTCGGTACTTCCTAAGCTCGGTAATTCAGTCATCAGAGCGATACTTCGCTCTGATACCACTTTTTGTAACACCCCATCCAACACTTACGCACTTAATAACAATCTGCAGCGGAAAATATACTTCATCACAATACTTAACTCGTTGGTGTTACACGCCGTTAACCACCCACGTGGCTAACAAGGCTATTACATATACATTGTACCGGTCTGATGGACTAGATTCCCGAGCGACTACACATTACTGTCCCTTTCCATTAACAACAGAAACAACATACACCTTTCAACTGTACCGAGTATTCACAAACGAATGCCGATAACAATTTCGGTCTTACTACACCTACTGTACATTTATAACTTAAATGATTACCCACGTACAAACGACTACCCCGTCCTACTCTCGAACGGCTTCCAGCTCCTTGTACCTGAAATATGAAAAAGAAGAGAAAGGGTGCCCCCCCCAGGGGCTCAGCACCTTTGCTGGTATGGTAATCCCGCAGCCCGCATGCTACCGGGCCACGCACAACTATTTGTCGTCTTAGCATGCGGTTGATTATATCATAATCATGCATGTAAACTACTAATACACAACACATTACACTGCACAACAATGGCTCATTAAAACAGCCAATACAACTACACTTAACAAATCACTCATTGTGATCTTTAACCCCTAGAGTGTTCCTCCTTTAACGGAGCTATTTCCTTAATAGACGACACATACCCACCATTCGGGTTATCCTTAAACGCCTCTTACAATAAACTGGGATTCATATCCATAATCCACATACTCCACATCTTAACAACATATCACATCACATCGCAATAAGAATTGCAGCATAACAACAATACATAACATAACGGGAACGGTTCCCCTTATGAACCGGCCCAAACATAGTCAGTTCACTTGTAGCCTAGAGAATGTTGACAGTCTCATGATAAGCTCATTACATAACTCGTTACCGTCTCGTTAAATGAACGGATAACTTAACACAAGGTGTCTCGGATATAGTGATCCAAGCACACCGAACAAACATAAACATAGTATGCCCCTGTGGCTCGACGTGAGTCAGTAAAATAGCCTTGGTTAAGCTAAAGGGAAGGTTGGAAACCAAATTGGGAAACAACCATAACATACAGAGAGGATCGAACCTGATATGACAATGACCCCCATACTCACACGCGTGGCCGGAACAGACCGGACTCCTCACTTCCCCCGTTAGCACTTGTTAGTAGTTCAACATTGTACTCAAATAATGAATCACAAACATTGGGTTAAGTCTTGTTAGACACACACACAAGGGAAGGGAGAGTCATACATTCACACACAACATCACACACAAACATCACATGACTAACTCACGCATAGCCGTGGTTAGAACGTTCCTTAGGTCGGAAACGTTATCACCGGATACCGTTCTCTTACGTTTACCTAATAGTGGTTAACTAGCCCTTCATGCGCATTCGAGGTTACCGGTATCGGCACGTAAACACACAACAACAATAACGACTGTAAACTCGTTTCATGATTTATCTTATAACGTGGCAAACATATAGAAAAACACATTGGCATACAAGCCGGTGTAATCCGGTAGGACACAGGTTGCAAGAAAACCATACCTGTCACCGGAGTCCACTCTATCATGTCCACTTATGATCCTCGAACAATTCTCGAACAACTGGTAACATTATATGTACTTTTATTAACACTGGGGTAACATGATTGTTTAAAGTCTAATGCTCATAACTTATCCCCGTTAACTTAGTTAAATAACTTCACATTTTAACTTGTTTTACTTTTACATTTTAATACAATTTTTCCCCCACTAAATTGTCATTATAACTCACTAGGGTTTACTACTTAAACCACACTTAGTTTTTTTTTTTTACATGTTTTGGGCCGTCCGACCCACCGTCCGACCCACAACTGGGTTGGACCGTTCCAGAAACTTTTTCCGTCTTTCAAATCCTCCCGTCCGACCCATGTCCGACCCAAGACCTCTGGGTCGGACCATTCCAGAAACATCAACGGGTGAATTAACTGGGGCTGTCCGACCCACCCTAGGTCGGACCACTGGGTCGGACAACATCAGAACTTGTCCAAAACTTGCCAAACTTCCTCCAAACTTTTCCTCAAGCCTCCTAATGTGTTCTAACATCATTTGGCACATTTAACCCTTCATATAACATCCATAAAACTCATTCTATAACTCCTTAAACACTTACTCTTTTCTTAACAAAATCCCTAACATAAATGTTTTCTCCTTAGTTTCTCCAAGTGGTGTTTCATAATTATGATAACCACAATGCCAAAAATGTTTCCTTACCATCATAACATCATCTCTCAAACATCTTTTCTTACTAACTAAATCTCCTTTTCCACACCTTACCTAAACATCATTTATTCCTTGTATATCAACATTACCTAAACCTTAAACAAACTTCTCCAAGACTTTAATACATCCTCAAAAACACTCATTGAATTCCTAGAACTTCAAGATAGTGCCTAATTCCTCGTAGCACTATATAACACCTTAATACATGTTTTTCTTCCCTAGTAAACATTCATTCATTCCTCACATTTCCTAGTTCGCCAAAACTCATTTAAGCACTTAAAACTTCTTATACATTATCCAAATTTTGCCATGGGTTCTCCTAGCATATTGTCATACAAAAACACATTGTTTTTCACCATTAGACATTCAATAACACCTAAATCCATCAAGAACCTTCTCACACACAAAACTTCACCAAATTTACACTACATCACAGTATAGTGCATAATCAAATTGCTTGGCACTTAGGCCCTTAAATAACATGGCTCTTAGGCCCTTAAATAACATAAACCTTAAACACTGAATTTCCACATGTATATATTGCCTTTGACCTGCAAATACACCCAACAATGCATATGCCCTTAATAACTTCTAAGCACAATTCACTAGCTCTTTTCCCATTGGCTCCTTAGGTATTTTATTAAGCAAATCAAGCTCATTTTTCCTAAGGCATTTAAACTACATTGAGATAGTTTGTTTACCTCTTTTCCTCTCAAACTTCTTTCTTGTTTCCTTGAACCGAAAATCAGCAAGGAGTTTGATCACTTGTCAACTTTCTATTCAATATACATATAAGGGTAATGAGCTTAAGAATTCACACTTAAACTCATATACAAACCCTAGCTTAACATAAGTGTTTTAATACACTAAAATGATATTTACCTTTGAATTTGAAAGAGAACTTGAATATGTAACAAGAGAGGACTCCACCAACCCCTTGAATGGTTGGAATGAAGCTAGAAAAAGGCAAAAAAAACACCATGAAGAGGGTGATTTCGGTCACTTATGAAAACAAAGGAAATAAAGTTTTTCTTTGACTTTCCTTACCTTGAAGCAAGGGAGAATAACAAGGCATGAAAAGGTAAGCTCAAGCTCCTTCATGGCACCAAAATGGAGTTCTTGAAGATTTGAAAAGAGAGAAGTGTAGAGCTTGACCTAACTAAGACAAATATGGTCTTGGAATTGAATTTGGAGCATGGAGTCATGAGTTACAAGCATTCCAAGATGGAGAATGGTATATGGCTGTAGCAAACGATGGAGAGAGGAGGAAGAATGGCTAACCGTGGGAAATGAAGGAAATAAGAGAATGAGGTGAGAGAGTGCTCTTGTTTATTTATATAATTAAAGTAGAATAGTACTTTACTTTATTTCTTTCTTTCTTTAATTGATTTGTAAATGGTGATGACTCACCCTACAAAAACCGGCCCCCATTTAATAATAAGGGTGTTTTGGTCTTTGTTGACCAATTAACTTACTTATATTGACTTATGTCATAAACTAGCATTTTTTGTTACTATTCACAAAAACAAGGCACATTCTTGTGAAATTTTTGATTTCCCATTGATTTAGACCTCCAAATGTGATACTAAATAGTACATAGGTTAATTAAAGAGTAATTGGACATTTAGCCATTCAAAACTTATTTACAAGACAATTTTTCAAAAATGTGCTTTAAGACTCCTTAAAGCACATTTTGTGTTTTAACTTGTTTTCAAGCTTGGTTTTCTTTAGTAATTGATTTAATATGTTCATTAACATATTTATAAGGTATAGGTATGACCTTTAGGTCTTATACAAATTTATCCCAAGCTTAGAGCACATTTTTGCCCATATTGACTTTAAGGCATTTATTTGTGTTTTGTTTGGTTTAATTGTCTACCAAGGTTTACTAAGGACTTAATTAGCCTTTTTAAATCATAATTGAATATTATTAAGTCTTGGTAGGCTCTTTGGGTCCTAACCAAGTTCACTCCAAGCTTAGAGCATGTTTTTGCTCAAACTGTATCTTAGTGCTTTATTGCATTTTACTATGGTTTAAATTGTTCACTGATGTTTCTAAGGCACTTTTTAGCCTTTACATACCATAGTTTAGTATTTAAACAATATATTAAGGTTTGGGGTATTTCATTGGAGGTTTAAAGGAGTATATATAAAAATTATAAGATTATATAAAGTTTTGGGGTTAAATGGTAATTTCTAGAAAATATGGGTATAAAACCATATTATATGGAGATTAATGGTCAAGGAAATATTAAGGTGGTCAACCTTGACCATATGGTAGGTTTTGACCAAATTAAATAAGTTAGATAACTTATTTAAGGTTTTATAATAAGATAAGTATTTTATTGTAACAATTTTATAACATATGTGGTATATATGCTATTTCCGAAAATAAAGGGGTGTATAATGGTATTATAAACACCCATGGGCTATTAGGAATTTTTAGGAATTTATTGGGATGATTTTGGAATTAAAATAAACTATATATGTATAATATATAGTTATTATGTCATTATGACACTTTGGAGTAATATATGTGGTGGTATAGCAAATACCGAAAGTATATGGGTTAGTAAGGGTAATTATAACCCTTTGGTGAAATTTGGTGATTTTTAGAATTATATAAGAGTATTTATTAAGATATATGTATAATATATAGTTTTAATGATATAATAAAACTATATGTTATAAATAGGGCCAAATGGGAATTATAAAACAGAACAAGGTCTGTTCGGAATTTACAAAAATATAACCATAGGTTATACCCTTTTTATAAGTTAGAAATGTTATATTAAATGGTATATATAACATGGTATAAATAATGGGGTGATTTTGTAAATAAAGGAAACTATGGTTTATGGAAAAGAATAAGGTTTAATATATATGCCTATGCGGCAATATATAATAGTTTTGTATAAAAACTATAGGTTATAAGTTAAAGGAAATAAAGATATCATATCAAATGATATTAGTATATGGTATAACATTACATAATGTTATGTGGTCAAAATAGAATTTAAATAAATTCAAGGGCTGTACCGAAATATTAAAGGTTGGAAAATGAATTTTAGACTAAGGTCTATAATGTTATAACAATTATATGGTTTAAATGGAATTAATATAAGTGAGAATATTCACATTAAATAATGTGACAAACTATAAATAAATAAGATTTATAAACTAAGGTATTTATTGAATAAACCTTAGGAGTTGTAATTATACAACATAAAATGTTACATAATATTAGGATAATAATCTTAATATAAGTTGTATAAAATAATACAACTAATGGGAATAATCATCTAATAAAAGATGATAAAATGTAACATATAATATAAGAGTTTATTAAACTCACGAAATTTACCTGTGTGGTAAATATATACATACACAAGAATAATGTATATAAGAATGGATGTATAATATGGTTGGAAGCCATATAATATAATGGTGGTGGTTATTACAAAAAAATAGTTACAAACTATAAGGTATAAGTTTTTGGATGCAAATATTATTTGCTAAAGGTAATGGAGTATATAATACAATGTATTATAATGGATGGTGGAAAATGATACAATATAATATAATAATGCATGCATACATGCAACTATAGGTTATGTACCTATATTAATGGTGGGTAAGATTAAAGAAAAATAACGAATTAAACTTAGCAGTCGAAATATTTTGACATATGAGTTTTAGTAACAAAGCCGACTGGTTTAGAGAAACCCGTAACAAATAATTGTAGAAATCCGGGGATGAACTGTCGGGGTTACTTGTTATTTGGAAATACCGGATGTAGTTAGTCATGGAGACTGACTTATAGTTTTATTACCGTTTAGATCATACTTCAGACGAGGACGTTTGACGAGCTAGTGGTCTACACTGCGCATCCTAGGTCTTGGTGAACGGTATGTAAAGGGGTTTGATCCGAGTTGTCCTAAGGAAACTCCTTGGGCTCGGATTTGGTTGATATCACTTGTGTGTTAAGTGTTTTGGATACATGTATGTGATTGTGTGCTACTGCATTAATTATATGCACGAGCGTCCTACGGGACTAACACTACGTCGACTATAGATCGACTTATATAAACATACATATACGTTAATGTGATAACATGACGGTTACTTGATATAATACCATAGTATTAATATTAAGTATATGGCAACCTAAGTAAAATACTTAGGGACGAGTCACGACATTGTCGGTCTCTAGAGCATGGATCTCGAACATGAATATAACCTAGATTACTTCTAGGTATGCGTGAGACCCATTGGGCAGCTAACTAATAATTATATTCTCCATAAGACTAAGAGCATATCATAAACATTATGAGAGAGAGATGGTATGAGTTGAGGTGAGGAATCCCGGTAGTTTACGAACTACTTGGTTGCGCAGTTGTGATCACTGAGGGGTTCCCGATCGGGTTCCGCTCCAGGTTATACCCATACTAGCCCTATTTGGATCGTGGGTCAGGTAGCCTACGGCTTTTATATGGACGTCTTACGAGACACAAGTGAATAGTCAGGGGCCTCCGGACCTCTGGCGAAATGAGCACCTTTGTGTGTACGGGAGGACTACTGTCCATGGTGAGGTTATAGGGTTGTCTTAACATGACGCCCAACTGGTATAAATTAAACATGGTTGGATGGGGCCTTAAAGGCCAAGGTAAATTAACTATGGAAACTGTACGCTACGGCGATTGTACATTGTACATATGGATGGGGCCTTGAAGGCCAAATTAAATTAAATTAACAACGGATGGTGAACGCTACGGCGATTGTACATTATACTGTTATTCGCGATACGTTCGATATACAATTGTTGTTGTGATATTTTATGAATGTTGAGTTGGATGGATGGTTAAGTGTTTATGAATGTTTGGATGGATAGTTATGTATATTATACATATATATATTTACAGTATTGATTATAACTGTAAAATGGTAAAGCATGAAACCAATCTAATAATAAGATGGTTAAAATGACTAAGTGACCAATAGGGTCCAGGCCCGGCATACTCAGCGTCTATCGCTGATACTACACCATTGCAGGTTGTTGATTATCGCCGAAGCCGAAGTGCGGGAACAGGGTAATTAGAGTTTATTTTAATTACCGCACATGGAGTTGTATTATGATACGGTTATGTATATTCAGGTTTGGGTAGACGCTCACTTGTCGATGTTTATGATTTATGGACTTAGTATGATGTATAGGAGTTTTTCTCGTTATCACGGCGGTTAGCAGTTTGTTTATGTTGGAAGTTGGATGTAGTTTGGCTTCGTTGCTCGCATGGGCGAGTAATGGCCGGTGACACCCGAGTGAGTATTGTTGTTATTATTTATTCTTCCGCTGTAAGACGTTTTATTTATTGCTACGTGAGGGATTATTACGTGATTATGGAGAGGGGTGTTACAAATATAATTTGGTTATCATTAATATAACCTCAATTGTTTTATAAACTTTATATTATATTCTTTTGGTTATTTTTATCATAACCACAATTATTTCATAAACCTTATACTATTCTCCATAATATACCATAATACATTATATTACCTAGTTTCAATTCCTTCCTTATTAAATTATAAAACCAACCTTATAAATCCGATAATTATATTTTGAACACATATCTTTTATAATTTATCAATTAACCACATTACTTTTACAATTTACCAAATACCCTTACTAACTTTCGGTGATTACAATTTAATCTCACCAATTTTTATAAATTACTAATTAAGCCCAAAAACTTTTCGGTAGTTACAATTCAATTACTCCAACTTTTACAAATTACCAAATGGCCATATAACCTTTATAATTTACTAAATACCCTTATTAATTTTTGGAAATTGCAAAACAAGTATGTTAACTTTTATAAATTACCACATGACCACAATTATTTTCAGTCTTGACATATACTTTCCTTTATTTACAATTTAATCCCAAAACTTTATATAAGTTACATATTAACTTATAAACTATAGTTTTAATATTTAATTTCTTTAAATAACCAAAACAATCCACATCTTTCTTCAATTTATATTTCCGCCCCATATTAAGTTCTATTTTTCATATATACTTCCATAAATTACATATTCACCCCAAAACTTTTATAAACTTGGTATTTTATGTCATAAGTCATTTTAACCCAAAGTTTTTGGTCAACACTTTGACCAAGACTTAATCTCATAATTAATACTTTAACATGCCTATAAAATCATATATAATTCGGTTTCACCTCCAAACTTTCCAATATTTACAAAATAGCCCCAAAACTTTATTAAATGTTATTTTAACACTTAAACACTTATTTCAATTCACCAAAATTCATAATATTAATTCCTACCTTATATTATACCATAATTATACCAAATCCACCCTTTTATTCTCGGCAATTATAATAAGTACTCCAAACTTTTCAAAATTTACATTTTAGCCACATAACTTTATAAATTAGCCATTTAAATACTTGTAGTTATTTTTAATACTCCCAAAATTTATAATATAAGCTAATATACTTATACACTTCATAAATCACCAAACAATACATTAAGCTCTCGGCTTTAATTTTATTTTACCATATAGTTTTAAAACTTGATTTAAACTTTATAATAAATACATATAAATGTATATAAGCCATATAACACTTCTAAAAATTATGCTAATGACTTAGAATGATATAAACTCAAAATAGAACATTTAGGCCTTAGATAATTCGGTTTAACTATACATGTATCATAATTAATTTTTGTGACACATAATTATACCTTAAGGTAATAATCTTACCTTATATGTTATAAATTATTTTATTGACATTATAACCTATAATAATTCGGCCTTAATTTATTTAGAGGTTATATATAATTTTTATACCAAAGTTTGAAGCTTAAATCAAGCTTAAACTTAATAAACCTTAATTATATAAACTTACTCCTTAAATCAAGATAATTCTTGTACTTGATTTCTCCTTGAATTCCAAGCTCTCCAAATGCTATCTTGATGAAGAGAATTCGGCCTCCTTGTATATATTTAGGAGATCCATTTGTTAGACTTCTAACAAGGATTCATAAGTAAGATTTGGAGTAGTTTTACAAGAGTTTACCTTAGGAATGTTTCAAGGAATTTTCGGTAGACCTTGAGATGGTTGTAGGTCTAAATTTCCTTCATGAAATAATGAAGAGAATATAGGTTTAGAAGTTCATAAATTTTCGGTAATAACCTTAGGTATTTTGCTAGGATTTTCAACATGAAAATATACCTTAACTTGATCTTGTTGTTCCTTGTGTTGTTGTTGAATTTAGGAACCTCCTTGGAACACCTATGCTTGGCGAAAATTGTAAGAGTTGTTAGGATGATTTCTTGCTTCAGGACTTAGGAGATTTAACTAGGAAATTATATAGAAATGATGTTAGAACTTAGAACACCATTAATGGAGCTTATAAGCTCTAAGGAGTAAACTAGCAAATGAAGAAAGAAAAGAGAGGAAAGAGAGCTTACACATTCGGCCAAGGGGTTGGCAAAGGAAGAATGAAGCTCACGTATGGTATTAGAAGAAGGCTTAGGAATTAATCAATTTCTTTTGATAAACAATTGTCAAATTTGACTAGACTTTTTCCTTTGTTTATTCCCTTGATTATTGGCTCAATAAGTGTCCTTAATTGCAGCAAGCTTTCGGCTGATTGGTAAAGAATAATGGAGGTTTTGTTTGTTAATTAAAACTAGAAGACAAAGGTAAGGTTGGTGCATGATTCTTTTGATTTTTCTAAGCTACTTTGTCTTTGTTCCTTCCTTATATTTACGGTAGTGTATGTGTGAGTAGGCTATTGTTTTCTTTGTCTTTTGAAACATGAGAACATGCTAGGATGCTAGATGACTTATTTGATTAATTGTAGAGCAATCAAAGTTGCTCCCCCCCCCCCCCCTTGAATTCGGCCAGCATGTGCTAGTAAGGCCATTTAATTTTGTCTATATTTGACCATGACTTATGCTTAGTTAGGTAGTGTATTCTTTTGATTAATTAACAGAAATCATACCTCCTCTTCCTGTACAGAAATCGGCAGCATATGGCTAGAGAACATGGCTGTTTCAATCCATATATTAGATTAATGCTAAAGTAGATTCTAGCTTTCTTACTTTTGTGTATTTAAATTCCTATGACATTTCCTAACTTATTTCTTGTTGTTTTGTTGCAGGAAATCGGTGGTGAAGGTCTTATTTGACTGCATTTACTTGTTACATTATCATATAATACATGGTAGGATGAGTCATTATCCATAAGCCAATTTTCTAAGCCAAAACTAGCCAAATGAGACCCTAAATGGCGCCCAACATGGAGATTAATTGGGATTGATTTTTGATTTAATTCCTGTCACATTATATTTTACTAAGACCATATTATAACATGTAATAGGTTCCAGCATTTATTTGGTACATTTATATCATGGTAAAAGATGAAAGTCTTAAGGTAAAAATGCTGATTTTAGGTACCTTTTTGATGATAAAATCGCCCCCACTTATACTATGAATTTAGCACTGACATTAATTTATTTAGGTGGTCAATTTATCCCCTTTTAAGATTATCAACGCATGGATCCTCAAAATTTCCAAGGCAATTGCGTAAAACACATTTTTGTGACACCCGAAGGTGTGTTTTTGTGCTTTAAGGATTTTTCTGAAAAATAATTAGTTTCTATGAGTTCCAAGTGTTTATTGACATTGTTTATAGTCAATAATAATATATTAAGGTGTTACATTGAGTTATATGGGGTTATATAAACTCGTAACTCAATTTCCGGGCTACCGGGACACTCCCGGGGCAAAAAGGAGCGTTAAGAAATTCGTCCGAGAACTTTGTTTATTTTTGAGAAAGTGGCTCAAGAATCCTCTTTAGGATGTTGAATAATGATGTTAGGAACTCTAATAATTAATTATATAGGAGTTCGTGCCACCTCGGCACTCCTCCGGGGCCTTCCCGGGCCTTTATGGGGCCCCCATCGGGAACTTCCGAGCACTTTATATTTAACTGGTAATTTATCATGATTACTTCATCATATATGTTTAGTAAAGTGTTTTTGGGCTTTTGGAATGAACTGTAATGCTTTATTTTATTTTATAAGGTATTTCCGGGACTTTCAGGCCTTAAGGGAACTCCCGGGCATATTGTATTTTTACTCAGTTCTAACAGAAGACTTGTGTTTTAAAGGTCATAAAATGATCCTTGATTAACTTCATATGAGTTTTATAGCTTATATAACTTGTTTAGCTTAAGGTCGGGCTTTAACTCACGTTTTTGACCTTAAGGAGTTTAGGTGTGTTTTAACGCCCAAGTGTTTATATACTTTTCTCAGGGTTTAATAATCCCCCAAATAATATTTATTTACCTTTATTTAATTATTTAAAGGTTAGGGGTATTTCAACCATGTAAATTGTATTGCTCGGCACCATTGCGTTTCATTATTACATGAACGTTTTTTAGATTTGAATTTTATACCTCTAAACTTGAATATGACTTAGACGACCTTTAGGTATCACGAGAACCAAATTGGCAGTCAAGTAAGATAGTCTTAAGCCTAAATATTTGATCTTAGGTTAATGGTTAAAGAATTTAGTTACATGATGGTTTGGAGGAGGAAATCCAGTTAGTCTCGACTATCTGGTTGCGCAGCGTGATCACTACGAGGGACTACTATCAAGATCTACTCAAGGAAATCCATACATCCACATTCGATGATGGCAGAGGGCACTACTTTTGGTGCAGGCTTCGGCCAAATTGGACGCCTTCAAAGGCAATTGAGATAAGTCCAGGACCAAAGGGCCGGCTGGCAAATGTTCCATTTATTGGTTCCCAAGGACTACCGTCCAGTGTTATCAAACACTAACAAGTTATTAAGGGTTGTCCTAACTTGACACCCGAGGTGGTAATTGACTAAGATGGTTAAGAGGTTGGTTAAAAGAATAATGGGGCCTCAAGGCCGAGTAACGAGGATGATAAGTTAAAACGCGTATCTCGTTTGGTATTATTTTATTTGGTTGATTGGTTGGTTATGTGGTGACATTATTGGATGAACTGCTGTGTGTTTGCTTAAAGCATTTACAGCTTATTATTATTGTTGTAAATTGGAAAAGCATGAAATGAACCGCATGTTAAGATGACTAAATGACCTAAGGGATCCGAATGATTCTAAGATTACACTTTAGCATACCAGCGTAGTTTGTTGAGCCCGTTTAGGGCCACCACATTACAGGTTGTTGATCGGGTCGTGAAGCCGGAGTGCGGGACACTAAGTAGTTAGCGCATTTTGATATTGCACTTCTAGATTTGGTATGTATTATGTTATGGAGATTCGGATGTAATTGGCTAGTAGCTCACTTGTTCGGTTTTTTGGATTGTGTTGTAAACTATGGATGGTTAGTATCTGGTCATCACAGTGGCTATATGTATTAGGTTTATCATGACGGTATGTGGTTGCCTAGTTACTCACAAGGGTGAGTGATGGCGTGTAACACCAATGTGATAGTTAGTTTAAATTTCTGCTGCAAATTACGTCATTAATTATGCTACGACTTGCGAGAATATGAGATTAGGATTAGGGGTGTTACACACAGTGGTTTAAATGTTTACATGGGTCATCGGAAAATGCTTCCAAAAGGTCACAAATATTGTAGGATGTAGAAGGAGCGATGGGAAAACTTATCACAACGTAGCACGTGCGCCTTTGTCAGGTATAGAGGTTTACATAAAGATACAAAATGTCGTTAATAACTTCGATCCACCTACCAATAATGGTGAAAAGAGTGTATGCAAAAAGAAGTCAATATTTGGGAACTTGAGTACTGACAACATTTGGAGGTCAGGCATTGTATTGACGGAATGCATGTTAAAAAAATGTGGGTGAAAGTGTGACCGGAACCTTATTGAACTTAAAAGGTAAGACAAATAATCATTTAAAGGGGAGGAAAGATCTAGTTGAGTTGGGCATACGCAATGAGCTTGGTCCGAAAGAACTAGGAAAACGCATATTCTTGCTGTAATCATGAGATCAATATATGCACGTAAAATCCCACATTATCTAGGAAGCCCAATGAAGCCCAATAACCAAGCAGGATTCCATCCTAAAACCTATTGGCAATAGGTGAAGTAGCACTTTTAATTATTAAGCACTCACAAGGTTCTTCCTTTTCTGATGTGGTTTTCTATAGCTTACACGTGCAACACACTAAAATTATCCCCCTCACATGTGAGCTCGATCTCCTCTCCCCCTATCGATCTTAACTACCGCAACTTTGCACGCCAACAAGTTGACTACCACTACCACCACCACCACCACCACCACTGTGGCTCACCCAGAGTCTCTCTACTCTGCACGTCAACTTGTTGATTGGCTCACCCAGAGTCTCCACGATAGCCCAGGCCGTAACTTCGGCTCTGATGCCACTTGTAAGCTTGAGATCGACAGATGCACGTAAAAACGCACATATCTAGGAATCCTAATGAGGCCCAATAACCAAGTGGGGTTCCATCCTAAAACCAATTGACAATAAGTGGAGTAGCCCTCTTAATTATTAAGCACTCACAAGGTTCTTCATTTTCTGATGTGGTTCTCTACAACTCACACGTGCAACGCACTAACACTTGCCCCCGCATGTCACATTCTATCTAAACAAGAGAAACATAGATTATACAGTACTATTCACAACATCAAAATGTCATCGGGGTATTCCTCAAACATAAGAAGCCTAGTGCCAATGTCAAAACAGAAGTTAGTAGGAATGAAATCTCATGATATCACGTGTTAAAATTTTTTGCCTGTTGCAATGCATGTGATCTATGTTAAGTCGAGATCCTCTAGTTTTGATGATAATAAACCTTGTGTTGTGTATTTAACATATTTGTCAAGCTTTATGATTCATATAGACAGGCAAAAGAGTGGCTTAGCAAGCAAGGTTGCAAGCGCACTCGGTTCACGACATGTGCCCAACCAGTCGGGCACCTGTCTAGGGGAGCTCACGCTAGAACTTCTAGCACACACAAGAAGTCAGGCACCACACGAAGATATCTGTTATATTTCAGGAGTAAATCAAAGACAAAGACTGCAAGAAGATCGACATATTTATGCAGACTCACATATTCACACTATCAACTAGCACACGACCAAAACACAACTCATTAATGTGCAAATGGACAAGATAAGTAAAGGGCTACTTATCAGAACAATTACATAGCCATAATGAAGACTAAAGGAGCATTTATGAGCATTTAATGAGCCAGACAGGATCAGACAAGTGGCGCACACAAGTGTTGCTCGACCAATCAAGAGAGATGCCACCAACATGTTCAGTAGCAAGGTGACACGTGTTCCGAAAACTCCAGATCAAGTTGAAGCCTTTCTATAATACTAGTGTGGTTGTTATGTGATAGGACGAAAGTATAATAGACTCCTTGACTTTACAAGCTTATAGGACGGTAGTTACATCCTAACTAATTGTATATATACTTGCATTTATTTTGTATGAAAGTAAGCCTGTACAAGAGAGAAGAATATAGAGATATTCAGAGCAAGTGTGAGTTAGACATAAGTGTGTGTAAAGGCTAGAGAGTTGGTGAGCTGGTTAGGATTGGTGTTGTGTGACAACACTTTGTGAATTGGTTAACTGATTAGTTGGGGAGCGGTTGGGGAACCGTATGCCGGCTGTCAAGAGAGGGTAGAGGACTTTGGGATAAAGCTCTAAACTGTCCCAGAGTCCGTGTGTGAGGGCGGGGGAGATTGAGTGAATTTTTGTGTGTAAATTCTCAATCAAAATGGAGTTTCCAGTTTAAGTTTATTCCGCGTATTTCCTTAACCAACAAAGTTTAATTGAGTCCACGATACGTCCACGACTGAGCGGGGACACATCAGGAGCGCTAGCTAGTTTCAATCTTGCTTGGTGGTCTGAGAAACATAGTCACAAATTTTTATGTGTTTCTCAAAGCAATTTCTAGTAAACTGGTTGACATGAACACTCTGAAGAAGCTACTGAAAGATCTTGTTGTCACCATGTGCCAACTAAAGATGAAGTTTCCTCCCTCATTCTTTGATATCATGGTAAATTTTCTTGTACATTTGGTCGGAGAGATCAAAGATTGTGGATCTTTGTATCGTCGGTACATGTACCTATTCAAAAGATATATAGGTGAGTTGAAAAAGAAAATGAAGAATCGTTGCCACCCAGAAGGTAGTTTCATAGAGGGAGCTATAATAGAGGAAGTGGTTGATTTGTGCACCCATTATCTTCAAGGTGTTGAATATATTTATCTTCCACGTTCTAGACATGAGGGTAGAGTCCATGGTGTTGATACTATTGGAAGAAAGTTAAAGAGAATTAACATAGAAAAGTCTTAACAAGGCTCATTTAGTTGTATTGAGTCACGTTGAAGATGTTGAACCATATTTTGATGAACACTTGTCCGTTCTTAGAGCACAACATTCTGACATGAGTGACATTAGATTGAAGAATGAGCAGAATAAGACTTTTATGAATTGGTTCAAGGAAAGAGTGATGTCTGATCGGTCCACTAATGTGCTAGAGCTAGTGAAATTGGTGGCTCTTGGATCAAATCTTGATGTTGTTTCTTACGAGGGATACGATGAAAATGGCTTCACATTCTGTACAGATCATCACAGTCGTAAATAAACGTCTAAAAATAGTGGTGTGGAGATAGTGGTGTATCTAAATTTGTTCAAAGTTAAGGGTGTGGGTCCGAATCCAGTAGCAATGAAATAATCATACGACAGTGTGATACAAGATATTTGGGTCTTGGATTATAACAGTTATGAAATGTGTATAGTTTGCTGCAACTGGGTTGACAACAAACATGGCTACTGTGAGGATGATCATTGTATGAAATTGGTTCAACAGCCTAGAGCGACACCCACTATAGAGCCGTTTGTTGTTCGAACAAAGGCAAAACAAGTATTTTATATCACTTATTCTTGCGATCATAAATGGTTTGTTGTGCTTAAAGGCAAGAGATGAATAGCTGGTATGGATGGTGTTGTTAATGAGGATGATTATGACACAAACTATGAAACACCAACTATTCCTATTTCATTATAGGCAGATAGTGATCTCATGGCTCAGCGTGACTATATACGGTTAGACCATAATGAAAGAATGTGTATTGACAAATGATCATTTATGTAAGTTTATAGGAATTTTTTGTAATTTTTTTGTATTTGTTATATATGTTGTTTGAAAAATGCTTATTTTGTAGCATTATTTTAAGTGGTTAACTAATAATTGGAATTTTTTGTTTTGCAGAAATAGACCATAACGAGGACATTGACTTTTATGTCCCGAGGCATTTAATGATATTACGGGTGCCCCAACACAGCATATAGTTGATGCTCCCTTGACCTCTACCAACAGTGTTACAAAGAAAATATGGGGTAGAGGGCCGACTAGAGGGCTGAAGCTGCAGAAGGAATCTGAGATAGATCTAGCATGGGACAGATTCAAACGATATTGCGACGGCAGTAGAGCAGAGTTGGCAGCATGCTGGGAACTCTGTCGAAGTCCTATGTGTCTATGAACCAAAAGTGGCGACAAGTTACATAAGAGGTAAAGGAGATGATATATAAGAAAGTGCAAGAACGGTACAAAATTCCAGACGATGCAAGGGACACCGTTCTTTCACTTGTGGATGGTACGGCTAGGGCGTTTCACCATTATCTGGTCTCCAAGTGGATCAACACGAATAACCCAAATCCAGTGCCACCGTTTGTGGTATACAATGGGATGATCACTGAGGAGGAGTGAAGGTGGTTCTACGAGGAGTACCAGACTTTGAAGTTAAGGGTATCTTCAACTTATAGGTATCTTGAACACTTTTTTAATATTAATGTGTAATTATCAACCTAATTATTTATTTGATAGCAAAATCAAGAACAATCAATGTTGAACCATGAAGCATGAGTCCATCCGCATACAATGGGAAGAAAAGGATATGTGGGCAGCATGGAAGAATGGCAGCAAGCGGGTTCGCTGACTATGAGGAACGAGGATGACCATTGAGGATCTAGTTGTGGCGAGTAGGACTCAGATGTAGTTACTTGGATTCCAAAGAGTAAACAGAGAGGGCCAGAGGCAGTATCCTCATACTGAGACAGCACAGTCTGAAGCTGCACAGAGAGAGAGAGCGAGAGAGAGAGAGAGAGAGACATCTTTGCTCCGCCTTCTCAAGATGATCTGCTCAATCAAGCACTTGGAATGAGGGATCACCCGAGACGTGTTAGAGGATTTGGGGGAGAAGTGTGGAGAAGCATGTATTCCCAAAGGCTGCGAGGCAGACTTTGGGTGTTGCTAATTGCGAAGTAGTGCTTAAAAGAAAGCTAGCTGCTGAGTGTCAAGCTGCAGAAGAGAGACTCCATAAAGCTTTGAAGGTGATGACACAGCAGAGTCAAGTAGATCCTTCTCGGTCTTCTTCCTCATCCATTTGTGCTTCGCTAACCTCAAGGTAGGTTCCTTTTTCAATATTGCACTCTTAAAGTGAAATAATATTAAATTTATGACTTTATTAAATTAATTCCCATGTTTGTTAAAGGAAAAAAAGAACTGACGTCCTCAAATACCGGTTGAGGGGGTTATTGTGGATGTTTCCTACGGGACAGTCCTACCATCTGGGCCACTCACGTTGATTAATTTCAATTGTCTGCCTGCCTTCTACACCTGTGTGACCCTGAACCTTCTTATTGAAGGATATGAAAATGTATACCTTCTGATGGCTATTGATAACAAGTGCACGCTGATTGAAGCAAAGGGAGACATGCTACCATGGCCATCATATTTTGTCATTGTCACTGATAAGGTAATAGTGTTTAACAATTACTTTAATACTCAAATATGATGTTGCTTTTCATAATTTTAATGTGGTTACGTTTGGTAGATCCCTCGTATGCCCCCTTGTGAGAAACATCACGATTTTAAAGTTAATAAGAATTAATTTAACCAGCCGATAAGAAGCACGAGAAGTGGTTGAAGAGACACACATGTCACTGATGAGGTAATAGCATTTAACAAATAATTTAATAATCAAATATCAAGTTGTTTGTCATAATTTTAATGTGGTTACATTTAGATAGATCCCTTGGATGCATCCTCGTGTGGAACATCACAACATGGGAGTTTATGAGATGATCAACCAACCGACAAGAGGCACAAGAAGTGGTCAAAGGGACACACATGTCACTATCTGCGCTACAAAGGAAAAGAGCAAGGTAGATGCCTGCGGTAAGTCCAAGGTAGCATTGAAGACATGCAAGATTATGTCTGTAAGTCTCTCTTTCCTGTAATTTAAAGTCTTATTAAATAAATTAATAAGTCTAATTAGCTAACTTTTTTAGGTTTTTGTATATATATATATATATATGCTTGTGTTTAATACTGAGAGAGAGGCGCATCAATAAGGTTTCGGTGGTGTACTTGGAACGTTTGTCATTTGATAAGGCAGGCAGGGAACCTGCCGTTCTC
The DNA here is from genome assembly GCA_023374045.1 of Limonium bicolor. Taxonomy (NCBI): domain Eukaryota; kingdom Viridiplantae; phylum Streptophyta; class Magnoliopsida; order Caryophyllales; family Plumbaginaceae; genus Limonium; species Limonium bicolor. The sequence goes on along the minus strand of CM041776.1, from coordinate 460,379,342 downwards.
ATTCACTACTTGACTCATTGCTTTAAAATTGCTGAGCGGGATAGCATCACTAGTAGAAAAAACATTATATACCATGGTTATTTCGCTTATATACTATGGTTAAAAACCGTGGTATTTGCTCCCGTCGCAAATGCCAAAATATTATATACCACGGTTCAAAACCGTGGTTTTAAATGAAGATAAAAACCACGGTTCTATAAACCGTCATTTTTAAAGTATTCTCGCGCGGAACTTGTTAACTATAAACCACGGTTTATGCCAATAACCGTCATTTATAGTGAGTAATAAATGACGGTTATTCTAAAAACCGTGGATATAGTAAAAAAACACGGTTATAAACCACGGGTAGGGCAACCGTCATTATAGTACATGCCGGAGAGAATAAACCACGGTTTTTGGAGAACCGTGGTATAAACCGTCACACCGGAGAGAATAAACCACAGTTTTTGGAGAACCGTGGTATATAACCTCACGGTTTATAATAAATGACGGTTATTCTAAAAACCGTGGTATATAAGGTGAAAAAAAACAACGAATAAACCACGGTTATACATGAAACCGTGGTTTATAGTCCATGATTTTTCAAATCTTTGCCTTCAATCTTGAAATCTCAACAGAGCGCATATACAAGACAATGAAGATGCCAGATTATGTATGTTCCTTGTTTGTGAATTAAGGTTGCAAAATCGTGAGTGAAGAATGGAAGCGCAGTATGCTCCTTGTTCGCCGGTGGGTTCCAAAATTACCGTGAGGTTGAAGAGAACGGATGTGGCGTAGAGCATGTTTGTTGTTCGCCGGCTGGGGTAGCAAAAATTACAATGAGTGGAGATAAGGATGAGACGCAGAGCACGTACCTTGTTCACCAGTGTGGGTTGCAAAAATTACCATGAAAACAAGATAATGAGAAAGGTAGGAGCATGTTCCTTGTTCGCCAGTATGGGTAGCAAATTTACAGTGCGGTTGATATGGCATAGATCATGTTCCTTATTCACTAGTATGGGTTGCGAAATTACCGGGAGGTTGAAGAGATGGCGTAGAGCGTGTTCCATGTTCGCCGGCGTGGGTTGTAAAAATTACCGGGAGGTGAAGAGAATGAGGAAGAGGCGCGTTCAATCCTTGTTCGCCAGTGTGGGTTGCAATTACAGTGAGAGAAATATATAAGAGAACAAAGAGAGCCACGTTAATTTGGGCCGAAAATTAAAATTCCCGCTCAGACTATATACCATGGTTCTCCAAAAACCGTGGTTTATTCTCTCCGGCGTGATGGTTATATACCACGGTTCTTTAAAAACCGTGATTTATTCTCTCCGGCGTGACGGTTATATACCACGGTTCTCAAAAAACCGTGGTTTATTCTCTCCGGCGTGACGGTTATATACCACGGTTCTCCAAAAACTGTGGTTTATTCTCTCCGGCATGTACTATAAATGACGCTTGCCCTACAAACCGTGGTTTATAAGTTAACTATATACCACGGTTCTCCAAAAACCGTGGTTTATAAGTAAACTATATACCACGGTTCTCTAAAAACCGTGGTTTATTCTCTCCGGCGTGTACTATAAATGACGGTTTCCCTAGAAACCGTGGTTTATAAACTTTAAACCACGGTTTTTCATTTAACCGTGGTTTAAGTGTCGTCATTTAAAATGTTTTTTCTACTAGTGCATCAGCTATTTGATGATGTCATATCATCAAACGTGGGTACATATACTTTTAAACTTGCATATGAATTATTATAGTTCAGTAGTTCATTAATTTTTCTCAAATGTTATTGAATTTGAAATTGAAGCAATCACTAGGTCCTATTTTTTTCTCCACCGCTACATCAACATTACTTATGCTCGATCTGTTGGGACAATGGGATGATTTCAAGATAGAAGACTAGTCAAGAGGTAAATCTGATGCATAATTGTAAGTGCTTGAATCAAATTAATGATATTAATTGTTCATTGTGCTTAATGCTTTTTTTAAATATGCAACAGTGCTCATAAAAACTCCACCCTTAATGAATTTAATCAGTTAACAATCAAATTCATTCAGGTACAGGTAATTCATATGTCACTATAGTTATCGTTAATTTACAAGTACTTTCATATGCATGTGTTTTTTGTAATATAGTGCCCTAGGCTAGGTGACTTCAAGAGTTGCGGCTACTTCGTCATGAGATACATGTACGAGTTTTGTTGGGGTGTCCAGTAGTTTGATGATGAAGAGAAGGTAAACTAATGCTTAATTTGACTAATATCTTACTAATTGTTTGACACTTTTTTTTAATGTAAAATATACATATTTTGGTCTACGATTAATTTGTATTCCCTTCCTTTGCGTAGATTGGTGATAACTTTCTAAAAGCTGGATTTACTTATGCGGCTCAAGAATTAATTGTAGTGCGAGAACACTTAGCTAGCTTCCTTCTCAAGATTAACTGGTATCCAAGCTTGCTAGTGTTTTGTGTCGTGTTTGTTATGTACATTTAAGAGGTAGAAACTAGCTACTGAAGATTGTTTTTTATTGTAAATGGTTAATTGTTATTGATAGAAATGCATTTATGGCAAAGATTGCATTAGTTCAATGCAGTTGGTGCGTTTTGTGGTAATACAACTCTTTGGAGCTGCTTTAGGTATGTATGCATGTAATATCCCACATCGAGATATGACTGTTAATGTGAAAAATTTAAAAAGACACATATGGGTTGACTACAACAACAAGGTCCTCCACTTTTAGGCCCAAGTGAGGAAAGGGGCTTGAAAGAGGCTAGTTTTCAAGCCCAAATGGCTTGAGATTTAGGTGTTGGACAGTTGCCCATATGGGGTGTTACAAATGGTATCATAGTGAACTCGGGACCGTGTCGGGATGGGCTACCGGACACCTACCAAGGAGGTCCAAGGACTTGGAAGTTAGGCTTGCGACAAGGACGTCGCTGAAATACCCGCGAAATTCGAGTTAGGATATGCATAATATATAGTTGATATGAGTAAGTTAATCATCGAATATGGAATTATTGGCTAGTCCAAGAATGGTGTTATTAACGGGCTCATAGAAGTTAAAATAATTATCTTACCTTTCCTTCTTCTTTCTAAATTGTTTTTAGTCTTGTATATCCTTTCCTTATCTTTTCCCTAAATTAGTTAAATAATAATATATACCGACATTACCACAATCTCCTCACTTCTCTTAAATTACTTACTTAGTATTTATTTATTTATTTATTTCTAAACAATTATCTCCCCATAGAAGATGATTCCATCCATCCTTGTCCTTCCACAACAGCTGAACTATTTTCTTTCTCACTTTATTTCAAATTAGTAAATTATTCTCTATTTTTTTAATCAATTAATTGGTAGGAATCTAGTCTCCCTTTCAAATTATTTACAACATTAATTATTTATTTTCCCTTCTAAAACTAATTACATTATTATTTAATTAATATTATTCCTCTCTTTTTTACAATTAACTTCTATTTATAACACAATCTCCACCACCATCCCCTTCATCCTCATCGTGGCGCTTCTATGCTCCTTCTTCCCAAATACATAATTTATTGTTCCTTCCTGATTTCTTAAAGTTCTTTCCTGGTGCCGGTTTAGAGATTAAGGAGTGTAAGGTCTATTACTTGGATAGGGTTCCAATTTATTTTCGGTTGTGATTGGCGAATTCTGATTGCAGATTATTATGAATATTGACACATCGACGGCGGGCGCTTCCTGTGATAGTGTTGAACTGTCTTCCTGAGTCACGTGAATAACCAGGTAAATTTTGTGCTCATGTTTGTTTTGATTGTATGAAATTGGTTATTGGAAAATGTTTTGGAAACCCATGTTGAGGATTTTGGATTGGGATTTATCCCCACGCGATGTGAACTTTTTATTGAGGTTTATCAATGGATATTGGATTGTGGTTTTGGGAGTCTTTCACAGCATTAATTACTTTGCCGATGGAGTCCATAGGTGCTCCATATTAATTGTTGGTACCATGTACCTCTCTCTCTCTCTCTCTCTCTATATATATATATATATATTTATATATATATATATTTGCGCTGCGAACAGTGAAACGCAGTTAAGCTCTATGATCTAGTCTATGGACTGATGATTCATAGGGGGTGTGCACACTTAAGGACTTAAGGTGAGGTGGTGTTTGACGGTCCCATAGGTGACTGTCCATATTGTGTTGTGGTTGATTCCTATTGAAAGGACCCCCGTTGTTCTTATCAAAGTATTCTGGTTGCTAGAAATATGGTTTTATTGCTGGCTTATACTCTCTTTCGTTGGATTGATTTATGAAATAAAAAGAAATTTCAAAATGTATTTTACATAATAAGGCGGGATTTACTCAGTTTCACTAATTTGCGCGATCCCTTCGTGTTTTTGTATATTGTTTACTGATCGCAGGTACGGATTGCTGACGTTGGGGCTAGGATTACACTGTCACATAGAAGTAGGAGTTGAATAATTGTTTAGACACTATGTTTATTTACAATGGTTTGAGTTATTTACCTTTGAGATGTTGAATAATGCCTGAGCCCTTAATGGGTGTTGAGTGTGACGGTATCGCCCTGGTTTCATTGATTTTCCGCTATAGTTTTGAGTCAAACTCTTGCTAATTATGTTCATACTATTATTCCATTGCAATTACAATTCATTTTGAGATTATTAAGTTTTGATTCCAAAGTTGTTTCCGCTATGTTTCTATGGTAACTTTTACTATATATGTTTATAAAAACATTTACCATCTATTAGCATCAGTTTCGTGGTTATTCTGTACCTTTTTCTAACTCTGGTTTCGTTCTGAGTTTCGCAATTCTGGACCTGTCCGAACGTTCGTTCGAACATCCATGTTCGGACAGGCCCCGAGAGTGTTTTATTTTTCAATGTTTGAGTGTGTCCGAACATCTGTCCGAACTTACACGTTCGGACAGCATGCGAGGACGGGTCTGAACTGTAAGTCTCGGCATTGGTCCGAACTTACATGTTCGGACCAATGTTCAGACCTCGTACTGGATATTTATCAGAACCAGTGTCCAAACTTACATGTTCGGACACACATTCAGACATCTGTATGTTTAACTCTCGACTTGTGTCCGAACGTCAATGTCCGGACACAAGTTCAGACGTTTTCACCCTCTGTATTCAAACTCTCAACTTGTGTCCCAACTTCAATGTTCGGACACAAGTTCGGACACTCAGTATTTCTCAATAAATTTTCTTCTCGGCTTGTGTCCGAACATCAACGTCCGGACGCAAGTTCAGACAAAGCTTTCTTTTCAGTTTTAGGATTCGTTTGGAGTCTGTTTTCAAATCTATTTGCGGTGTTACATCCGTATCGGCGTACTTTCGTTTAAGACAAAATCCAGGGTGTTACAGTCGCTTTCTTTGAGTGGGGGAGTATGTAATATCCCACATCGAGATATAACTAGTAATGTGAATAATTTATAAAGACGCATATGGGTTGACTGCAACAACAAGGTCTTCCACTTTTAGGCCCAAGTGAGGATAAAGGGCTTGAAAGGGGCTAGTTTTCAAGCGCCAATGGCTTGAGAGCTAGGTTGTTGGACAGTTGCTCATATGGGGTGTTACAATGCATTTGTGGTACTGTAGTAGGTTTGGTGTATTTGTAAAAAAACAAAAAATAAATAATTTTTTAAAAAATAAATGACTTTACATTATGGTTCATGAGGAACCGTAATCTAAAGTGCTTTGGCTACGAGTGAGAGAGGGCTTTACATTACGGTTTCCTCAGGAATCGTAATCTATTGTCAATCTGTAAATTACAGTTACTATGGAAACCGTAATTTAAAGCTCACTCACGTGCACGCCAAGGGGCTTTAGATTACGGTTTATATCACCTGTAATGTAAAGTTCAATGATATCCCGCGCCCAGACAAGGCTTTTAATTATAGTTTTAAACTGTAATTTAAAAGCTATCGGGTATAGATGACGCTGGCGTTAACTACGATTCAAAACTGTAATTAAACATAATGTTTGACCGTAACTTTTTCCGTCCGCTCCACTAGTGTAACCTAATTACAAGGGATAATAATTTTTTGTTATTCCCCACAAGATAATACCGGTAACAAATTTTGTTACAAATTGTTGCTGAGAAGCGCACCTTTATAAGCTTCTAGATAAAATAATATTGATGAGTTTGTTGAGAAAATCACTCTTGGATCATTGTTGGCTCCAACTGTTTCTCACATCAAACTTCTTAATTGATTATATATTTACATTCCCCTTTTTGGTGTGAGCCAACATATATAGTGAGATTATATAGCATTCCCCTACAGATTAGCAAAGCTAGCAACATTAAAGAAAGCCACCGTCCATGGCCCACAAACGCCCTGTCAGTGGCCTCGGACCTTTCAAATTTTTGTTATTCTACAATTTTGACTTTTCTATACAATTTGCTTAATTAGGGTCTGTAGGTTCGGATGTTAGGTCCGTGACCACGGATAGAACTAAAATTTGACCATAATCGGATTCTGAAACCCTAATTCAAGTTATTTCAAATTCCACTTTAATTTGCAGTCAACAAATGTCAAAAAATACAAAAAAAAACAGAAATCTACGCACTTAGGTTAAATTGACTTCGTAATAAGCCATAAATAACATAAGTAGAGGAAAAACGACTTAGAAGGGTACTAAAAGTAATTTGAACCCGGAAAAGTCGAATACCAAGCCCTCGAACCCGAACTCTATGTAACGCCCCTACCATTAATACATGCTTACCGTCCAATCTCCTTACACATCAGATACACGCAGCGGATACTTACTTACATACAATGGGTGATACAATGCCGTTAACCACCCACGTGGCTAACAAGGCTACTACTACTGCTTACAGCATCGGTCTGATGGACCGGAATCCCGAGTACTACACATCTATAATACATACTCCATTCATCAATCAAATACAACAATGTGCCATTCAATCCTTACTCCCCCATAATCCATACAATACAACATACTCAACCGAGTCTACTAGGATCCTTATACAATTATAATATCTCTTCCAAGTTCATACATACTCACTAAGAGTCTACATCTACCCATTCCTCACCACTACTAACTTTCTAAGTACAAGGGTGTGCCGCCGGTCTCTTACCTTGACCACATCCACTTCTGGTACCTGCACACTAAAAACGTTCCCCCTAGGGGGTCAGCTTTCGCTGCGCATGATAACCGCATACCCCGCGTACTAGTGAGGGTACGCCGACCACTTGGTCGAATACATGCGGTTGATTTCATTCAAACATACATGCATACATGCTCTTATACATAATATTACAATACATTACGCAAGACATACACACATACATACACTTCATTACATACAAGAAGTACAACATAAACCATTCAATACATACTTACCTTTTTCCGAATTACACATACACATTACAACAATATACATTCTTGTTAGCTTCATTGGTCCACCCGGGTTAATCGGGTGGAGATTACTCTTTTACTCGTTATTTCATACTTACGCATCCATACTCATACTCATACATACTTACGGATCCATACTTACTTACTCTTACTCTTACTCAAGTTAAGTCGTCGGGACCTCCGGCCCTGGGGACTACTCCGTCCCACCTCCGGGATTTACTTGACTCACCAATCCGGGATGCTACCCATTTAAGGGATTTGGGCCGCGGACCAGTTTAAGAGTCAGGAATTGCAGCCAACCTCTTGTGACTCCGCATCCTCACGCGTGGCCGAAGCTATATCGGACTTCTACTCATTCCGGTTTACTCACTTAAGTTAGGAGTTAGGTAGTTAGGAATTAGCAGAAGTCATTCATACAAGCCACATACATAATTACTATGCTCAATACCCATTTATACAAAATACAATACAATACTTAAGTACCATACAAGATTCGAATACAAGTCATCATCATTCATACATTTCATGAATTATACAAACTAGTGCTCAAGACAATAAATATCGAGAACAACATAAGTCAAGCACAGGTAAGTGCAATATAGTCCGATTCATGCATTTATCTTATTTAGGCGATCAAATAAGCACACAAATCGGGGTAACCAGATTAGGATACAAGGCATGAAGAAATCATACCTTTCACCGTTGTACTTGTATCCCAACGTTCCTCCGGTGTTCACAAATCATATCCTATTATATATACATACAGATGAATAATTAATCTATCTATCATTAACTTAACCCGATTACTCTTACGTTTACTAATCCATACTTACTAAGTCTTGTATTACAATACTTATATTTTATTTACTTATTCCTAATTACTTAACAATGGTTTACTTACGTATATATGCACATATGTATAGGTGGGTATACATATACATACATATATATACTAACCATAGTCTTATGTTTTTTTTGTAAGTTTTGACCCGACCGAACTTGCGACCGATCTTGCAAGTTCGGTCCAAGTCTAGGCTACATCGGGTGAAAATTCCAGGGCCGACCGACCTTGCAAGTCCGGTCCCAAGGTCGGTCCATTCCAGTGAGTTACTTAACGGAAAATTTTAGCCCGACCGACCTTGCAAGTCCGGTCGCAAGGTCGGTCCATTCCAGTGGCTTACAAGACGGAAATTTTTCTGGCCGACCGAACTTGCAAGTCTCGCAAGTTCGGTCCATTCCAGACGGTTACTGACGGGAGAATTTTCTGGTCCACCGAACTTGCAAGTCCGGTCGCAAGTTCGGTCCATTCCAGAAGCATTCCCGTCTTTGTAAATCTGGGCTCGACCGAACTTGCAAGTCCGGTCGCAAGTTCGGTCCGGCCCAGTATTTGCATTTTTATTTCTGTTTTCAGTTCTCTCTTTTACCCATTACTTCCCCATTGTTCCTACACTCAATCCCACATGTTTTACCACTAAATAAACCTCTTAATACACCTCAGTTCATCCATCGATTCCCTACTCATTCCTAAATCCACATACACAATTTCTCTCACTTTCTTTCAACACTTACAATAGTTTTCTTTCCTCTTATGCTACAGATTCTCATACTCCATTCTACCATCCAATACTTCCTCTACCAATGTCACTCCTAGCATCCCAAATACCTCTTCTTACTTTGCCAATTCACTTCCAAGCAATTGTACCATCTATACCCAAGTCCAACATTCATTTACCAATTCCTACACACTAGTTTTTCCCTAACTTCTCCAAGGCATTTTTACACTTTGCTACAGATTTTGGTTTCCACTACCATGCTACCGATTTATCACTCAACTTCTAACCTCTATTACTTCCTCAACTAATGCTACTCCTAGCATCCAAAATACATTACTCACAACCTAATCCCTTCCCATTTCAACCTCATATCCAAATCTGTTACAAGCTACTAAAACACTCATTTTAACTTTCCAAAATCTGTTCCAAATGTATCTAAGTCCTCAAATTCTTGGATAAAATTCGACATAGTCTCCCCTACAATTCTTATACACTCTCACCGCAATGTTTCCTCACACATTAACATCATCTCACCTGTTCATACACAACATCAATATACAAGCTCCCATACACAAATACCAATACTAAAACACTACTAAAAATTCCTGCACTCAACAACCCAATACCTAACTAAGTTTCAATACATTTTACATGTCTTTCAACGGTTTTAAGCACTTAGATTCTCCTGCACAATACATCACTACACAATACCATTTCCATTACTCATTTCAAACTTCTAAAATTCTATTACATGCATATATATACAAAGTTACACAAAAGAGCATCCTTACCTTGTTTCTCCTTCTAGTTTTCTTTCTTCCTCTTGCCTCTTCCTTCTCTCCCTACCGGTTATAGTACTTCACTCAATCTATCATTATAACCCATACATACACACCATTTCAATACTAAAACTAACCCTAAACATTATTTAAGCTTTAATGTAGGTTTTAGGGTTTAGAAAATTGCATTACCTTGCAAGGGTGCAAATGAAGCTTGGAGTGGTTCAAGAACAAGATTTCCAACTCCCTCAACAAGCCAAAATCGGCTAGAATGCAAAGAAACCAAACAAGGTTTTAGCTTCATTTTCGTTTTGCCCATGAGGCTAGAAAAACAAAGGAGTTTCAAGAAGATTTTTACCTTAAAATGACAAGGAGGAAGAGGTGGTTCTAATGGTGGTCTTGAAACTCCAAATGCTCCATACCCATGGAGATGAAAGTTGTTGTTTTCGATTTTTGAAAAGATAGGAATGTAGCTCTTGATGAGAGGATTCCAATGGTGTAGTTTTTATAATTTTCAGAGAAGGTTTGATAGAGTAACAAGAGGAGAGAAGTGAGGTTTTTAGTGGGTTCTCTCAAGCTTCCATGGAAATCGCTTGGGGAAGGAGAAGGAAGAAATGAGAGAGTGAGGGTGGGGGTTCACGTGAGAGAAAGAATGGGGAGTAGGAGAGAGAGTGTGTGAGTGAGTAAGGTAATAAAGTAGGTTAGTTTACTTTATTAGTTTTGTTGTTTTGTAAATAAGAGAGTGAGTGTGTGAGAGAGTGTGAGAGGGGAGTCCCCATCGGACACACACAGCACACACATACCACTTTTACTTTTTATTTTCAAAGTGGACACATAAGTTTTGGTTATTTATGTTTCTACCCCACAACTTCCCGTTTTTGACAGTTTTTACTAATTTCTCATTTTATTGATTTTATTGGTTCTAAGGCTTCACTAATATTTATTAATGATTATTTAGTTGACCAACATTGTTACGAGTCTATTTGACCCGCTTAAAGTTACGTTTTCTCGGTTACCTCGAAAAACGCGCTTTAAGGTTCGTTAGTGATTTTAACCCGTTTTAAGGATCCGTTTTCTTCGGGATTTGTTCCCATATATTATTTAGGTCTTATTAAACCTTTGGAATCCATATAATACGCTAACCGAGGTCTCATACCTCCTATGGTTATTTTAACGCTTATTTAGCGTTTTTCACTTTTAAGCGTTTCTTTATTTCTTTTTAGATTTATTCTCCTTACCAATATTAATTAGGTACCATTAGGCCCTTAAATACGTATTAGATTAATTTTAATCCTTATGTTTAAGTTCGGGGTATTTCAATCTACCCCCCTTAGGAACTTTGTCCTCAAAGTTGTTCGAGGTTATGGGTTTACAATGCTTACTCATTCTTACGTGTCTAATACCAAAGCCATACCTTCTTCCTCTTACCATCCCAAATCTGTTACTCAAGGTTCCTACATACTATACCATACCATACCATACTAATGCACAATAATCACTCCAATCCGCATTACTACCGACCATCCGGTTCCTCATTACCAATTTATACATACATACAATGCAAGGCTATTCCCAAAGCAATGCAATACACATTCCAATCCCGTAGGGGCTCAGGTCATCTAGACACGGGACTCCTCTATGTCCCGCCGCCCTTGGAATAATACCACATACTACCTTACTATCTTCTTCGGTACTCACTTCTAACACATCATCATTCTCCATACTAAAAGAAATTCTTCCACCACTACCAATTAAAAATTTCTAAAACATACAACTCCATATTCCAATTTATACTCGTTACTTCTATCCTATGTGTGATTCTTGTGACCACTTGAGGGGAGCTTCAAGAATCGTTCGACCCTGATGTGATCAGCACCAGTGTTGAACTATCTTTCCACCCCAATTTGTGTTCGGTTTCCCTTGATCTGATCAGGATCAAGTTCGATTCCCACATCAGTTTCAGACAAGTAGATAATTTAATTGTTTTCATTTTCTATCTTTTTACTCTTTCTAGTCGTAATTACGAATTCATACATCTCCAAAGGATGGAAACCGTCCATCAATCGTCCTCACTCTACTTCCCAAATGCTTTACTCCATGGTTCAATCCTAATGCTCATTTCATCAACCTTCACTACTTCCATCCATTACTCACCATCATCTCCTATATTCTAACTAAGGAATACTACACTTATAAGATTTAGTTGACTTCGATTGTTTCAAATATTTTACTTGCGATTCCACTACTCATAAACTTCATTCATCTACTACTCTCATTCATTCCGTACTACTTCTTCAAAGGTTACAATACTTGTGGAGCTCCGTCCACTACTCATTACTTTTCTTTTACTAATACTCTTACATCGGTGTTACAAGATAGATATATCCATCCCATGGTATTTGCATGGCTAATGCCTAATTACCATAATTACAATATGAATGAGTACTTATGTTTATTTAACATAGTATCAATCATCAATTTGGTTCTCATTTGTGCTATGCACATCATGGTTTATGTGTTTTATTCACAAAACTTACATTAAGCGGTTTTCGCTCTACCCCCCTTAAAAGGGATTACGCCCACGTAATCTACCATATTTTATTATTATTAAACTTTGGTTTAATCAGTCTGGGCAAACTGAAGCGTTTAGCTTCACTACCGTATACTATACAATATGCTCTGGTCAAAGGGATCTTAACCATACCAATGGTTTAGTCCTTGCACCAAGAATTCCTATATGAGTTTCTTTAACTCATAATTAATTCGGTTCTAGCCTAACCGGCTTCAAGGCATTAATAGCCATTCTATTATACTTACTAGGTATATTGTCTCCTAGCTAGGGCCCACTAGCTTCTGCTGTGCGACCCTGATAGCTTGGGTTACTTACCCTTCGTGTTATCATTAATGTGCTATACATCACCTTTTTATCCGTCTATTATGGGAATAAGGTTTACTAGACAAATGTGGTATTCTTTTACCGTGGTTGAACTCAATGAGTTTCAGATTTATAACCAGCTCTCTGGTAATAACTGCACATGCTATTCGTGCTTCCATGATTATTCGTTAAGTTCCTCCGACTTATTGTCGGGCGAGGTTAAGCCACTATTTAGTTATAGCGCTTCCTCTGTTGTCAATAGCTCCTGGATTACACCACTTCTTCTGGTTCAGTACAAGTGTTCTTTACTTGTATGACCTTGCATTTTCTATGCGTTGGTCCTAGTGACTTCCTTGTATCTCCTTTCACCTTATATTCCAATGGAATTCACATCTTGTGATTATTAGTGTGTTGTACACTCTTCGTGCTTCTTTGGCCTTAGGCCGCATTGTATGTTACTAGTCTTGCTTGACTGGCTTATGCCATGTTTGTGGTGAAAGGAAAGATTTATTACGGTTTACATTCTCCATATCCCTAGCCATCTCATTAGATCCTTAGCTGAACAAGTGCAATGCCAAAACACTCAGTCATACAGAGTGCAGAGGCGTAAACGCTTGACAGTAAGTCACTTATGTGATAGGAAAGAATATTTCTGTGTGTCATCTCATACTTATACTCCGTGTCATTGCTTAACTACTTCCTCATAGCGGTCGCCTGTTGCGCACCGTATTCTTACTCATTGTACAACATTGCTTTTACTGTTTCTGTTACTGTGGTAGTTCCTTTTTACTTAGTGACATTGTCATTGGCACCATTTCCTTATGGTGTAAATACACTAGGAGTTTCCTGTGTTTGTGTGTATGACGGTTGTCGTAGTATACGGAAATCTTATTATCTTCCCAATGCGGAGATGTCTTATTCCACTTAGGTTTTATGTGTAGGTTAACTTACCTCACATTCTATCATCATTTGTGATACAATTTACCAAGTATCTTGGTTGACCAAGGGTAAAGCAATTTACCGGTTTACAAGCTCTCTTGAGCGTTGGTCATTCATGGTGTGCAATGTGCACTCACACTGATTGTTTTTTGACAATTACTGTCCTCCCAAAGCTGAGCATTGATTATAGGCTCTAGCTGTGCGGTTTTATTCTTGTATGAATATCACCGGGACATCCCAAGATACTTCAAGGGTTTTCTGGTCCCGCTCTCCAATTGAGAGTATTCTATTACTGATAAATGAAAGTTCTTGTTGAGGGGTTTGTCTCCACTCATAGGTCTAATAACAAGGTTTGCTATGTTGGTGTTTACACAATGGCCCACCACTTGTTTGGGTGTATATAGAGTATGCTTACTCCTTTAAGTCGTAATGGTTTGGAAATCTCATTTCCTTATTCCATCACCCCTTGGCAATATCTATTGCGTGGTTTTATTGTTATAGTAGATAGAAGCCTTTTCTAAGGGTTCACATCATCACCGCATTGGTGGTCTTCGGTTGGCGAGGGGTACCTTCCCTTGGGTTTCTCGTAGTGTCCAAGCGTGGACTAGGCTAATGTTGGCATTATCATGATTCTTATGCCTCTGTGTACAATTGCTACAGTAGGCAAGAGGGGTAATTAAACTCCGTCAACTGCATACTAGACTGGTGCTCTAGTGACAGTGGCACTGAGGTGGCCATTACTCCAAGCCACTCAGGATGTTGGGTTTGAACTGAGGGTCCAGTTGTTGATTTCTTGTCGTATGAGATAATATCTCTTGCAAGTCTTGCTCTCAAATGGTGTGGGTTATGCAACCATTAGGGTTTACATAACATAGTTGGTTGATGGCTTTTAAGCCGTATTGCTGCGAGCTATGCTCTTCGCAAGCTGCTTATATCTGTTTCCCCTCCTTGTATACCATCACAGGTTGGAGGTGTTGCTGGCCTCCATGGTAAGTCGTGACATCACGCTTCCGCTCATAGGAGGCCCTTTAGGCGAAATGGTATTAATGGGTGCCTCTCAGTACCTTAGGGTATTTCCTGTTAAGTGAAATCCCTTCGGTGTCCTAACCGAATGTTCGTTTTAGCTCCCGTGCTCATATCATTATGCTTGTTCAACTGTTGTTAACGCAGACACCCTTCAAGGATCGCTCATGTGTGCTGGTAGTTATGCCGTTACATCCGGCTAATGTTTATAACATGTGTTGTCCTCTATACCGTCTTATGGCATTGCATTAAGCTATCTCCTTTCGGGCTATGACGTCTCCCGTCGTTGGGTAGACCATTTATACTTGCTCCTAGTGCTTGAGACTAGGTTTAAATATCCTCACCGATGATGGGTTGGCTCCGTGGTAATCTTGTGATTGCTCTTGGGAATTCTGTCCCGTTTGTTGAGTATCGTGGTGTTCACGTTAGGCGATTGCCTTACTATGTTTAGGCTGGGTATACCTTCCAGCTGTCATGTATTGTTTGGGTTATTTGAGACATATCCAATGTCTATACTTATTAGTCTGTGCTTTTACACTTCCCAATCTTCATTCCTTATCTTCAGATGGATTCTCTGAGTTCCTTATACTTGTTCCTTAACTGAGTTTCCTTCTCCTTGATTGTCGGTGGTGTCCAGTTGTTCTGGTTTGAATTCACTCATGATCCGTAGAACGGAGTTGACTACTTCCCGTGTGTCATACACTACATGTGTACATACGTGGGGTACCATGCTGATACGTTACCACTTACCTAACTATATGTCAGGCCCGCAAGCTCCTTCAGAGTGTGGTTGTCCCACATCCCGTAACGGGTACACTCGTAATGTTCGTCACACGCCTAGGTGAAGTATTCTGTTGTCAACTCCTCTTGTATCATTCTGTGATACTCACCATAATCATGTTGGTTCGGTTTTTAAAATCCAAGGGTTTAAAAGAAGGTTTGTGGTTTTGAAAGAAAACTTGGTTTGAAAACTGTGGTTCGGTGTTAAAAGAAGTTCTTCATGGCATAGCCATGTTCGAAATCTTGACCAAGTCTAGCCTCTCGCTGACTAGTATGTTCTAAATACAGTGGTCGGGCCGTTAGGCCTTTCCAAGGTTCCATTCCTTCAGTTTCAAGATTTGTGATCCCATAGTTGCTTCATTGTAGTCACGGTACATTACTATGTACCTGTGGTGTGTTAGAGTTTCTTTACGTATCTCTGTCCTTACTGCACTTGCCGTGGCAAGTGCGTGGTACCGGTGGTTTTTGGGTAATCCTATACCAATCTTGGTAGGGTTTCCGCCTGCATTTGGTAGTCTTGTCGACTCTTCCTTTGATCTTATTGATCCTCAATTGGTATACTCGCTCCTTTAGGTAGCTTCTTGGTGATCTAGACATGGCTGTCGTAGATCTGGGTACTTCTCCACTCCTTGGAGGTTCCCGTTCTGTTTGGTTTAGTGTCGTTCCTTGTGGCTCGTTCCAACACATTTGTGGTGGTTACTGAGCCTTTCCCGTTTAGGTACTACGCTTGTAGTCCTATTGGATTGTATCTCATGGTTGTTCTTGTAGTTGTCTGAGCTTATTGCCCAGGTACTGCAACCTTAATGGCATTATAGTTTTGGAGTTAACCGCTTCCGACTATGTCCTTAGTCGGCTAGCATACCGTTGGTGGTATTATTCAAGTATTACTATCCCGTAGACTTGTGTCTCGGTTCCGCTACTGCTCCCTTTTTCATTCCGTTGCACGGTTAGTGCTTCTATCCTGCTGTTGGTTGACTAGCTAGGTTTCGCGACTGCTAAGCACGTCGCCCCATGCTGTTGCATGTTGTAGTCTACTTATGGTTGGGTTTCTCATTCTTCCGCCATTAAGTGCGGGTATTGTTGTCCAGCCGGGATCCATCTCCAGGACTTCCAATTCCTGGAATCTACCATATGTCGGTTCCTGTTACCGTGTGATTGCTTCACAACTGCCAGATCGGGTTTCCCCGAGTATGAGAAGACTTTTCTTATCTCTGGCGTCCTTTCCCAAGTTATACAGTGGGGTTTGCGGCGGGCGGGACTGGTATTGTAGGTATCCGGTACTCACCGGTAGTTCCTAACTAGCATATCTCTAATGCTAACACTCAGCCCTTAGCCCTAAGCTTCTAATTCCTAGCTCGGTATTCCTAAACTCGGTATTTCCAGTCATCAGAGCGATACTTCGCTCTGATACCACTTTTGTAACACCCCTACCATTAATACATGCTTACCGTCCAATCTCCTTACACATCAGATACACGCAGCGGATACTTACTTACATACGATGGGTGATACAATGCCGTTAACCACCTACGTGGCTAACAAGGCTACTACTACTGCTTACAGCATCGGTCTGATGGACCGGAATCCCGAGTACTACACATCTATAATACATACTTCATTCATCAATCAAATACAACAATGCGCCATTCAATCCTTACTCCCCCATAATCCATACAATACAATATACTCAACCGAGTCTACTAGGATCCTTATACAATTAAATATCTCTTCCAAGTTCATACACTACAAAATAAGAGTATTATAGTGACACACATATATTGTGACACCTAACTAAGTGTCACTATAGATAGTTTATATTGACACATAAATGTGTTACTAGAGCTTTTCTAATTTTTACTGACTCTTTTATACAAATGTCAATATAACTCTGTATTTACTGACTAAAAATTAAAATTAACTAAAATTTTACTGACTCATATTTTTATGAGCCACTAAATATATATCATTATAACTAATAACTTTTATACATATGTCACTAAAAATTTGATTTCAAAATAAACTCCACACCGACGGCTTCTTCTCCCTCATTTGAGCGACGACTTCTTCTTCCTCATTCGAGCGACCGAAACTCCCAGCGACCAGAAACTCACCCCGCTGTGCACAGATGGAGAGCCCTCGACACCAGATTATTTGATTTTTGTGACTTGTAAGTTTTTTGCACCAGATCTAGATCCAGGAGTTTTCCCCTATTTTAATTAAATTAGGGTTATTGAGCATAAATTATGGGTTTCCTGCTCTTTCTTCACTCAGATTTCTGCTCTTGCTTCACTCACACCAGGTTGGTTTACATTATTTCTTCCTTTCTTGTTATTTCTCTGGTGTAGTTGCTTCACGAGTGGTAGGTCACTACAGTTGATCCAAACTTACGCCCTGGTATATCAGAACGAGTGTTGAAACTTACGCCCTGGTGTAGTTGCTTCACGAGCTTGTTGATTGTTCCTTGGCAAACTTAACTAATGTTTGTTCCTTAGTATTAAATACTCTAATCAGTGTCTCCACTCTTCGAAATTTATTCTTTAATTTTATTCATATATCCTCCGAACATAAAATTGATAGTATTATTATCTGGTAGGTCAGGGTGGGTTTCCAATTACTGACAATAGAATTCCAAATTCTATACAAAAAAGTGAATGAATCGCATATATGTATATTAATGAATTTTGGTTAAACAAAGGCTTGGTTCCAGAATTTGCATACTACGTGTAGGTTTGGGCATCCCCTGCATGTGTTTTTCCACTTTAATCCTTGATTTTAGAAAAGTTTGAATTGATGACTAAAGCTACATCATCTTGTCTGGGCATATGTCGATCTTTCTTTGATACTATTTGTTTATTTGACATAACACATGTATTTTACTGGATAATTGGGTTTTTGATCATATAGTTAGTAGTAATATAGTAATTGGGTTTCCTGGGGCATACAGAAAAGTATCTGTGGAGCTGAAGGTTTGGGACACACTCTTGATGTTACTTGCATTACATTTTCATGATTGTTGCTTATAGTGTATCTCATATGATTCTACAATTTTTCCACTTGACAGATTCACCACCTTGCAGTTGATGCTTTGTTGAAGAGCAGCAAAGTGGATGAAATTGAAGGCAATGATCTCTTTGGTTTATACCCAGAAACAAATCCTGAAGGACAAATACCCAGCGAACAGTATAGTTTTGATGAGACTACATGTGGACCTGCTTTCCTCATTCTCAAACCGTTGGTTAAAAGATGTCTTGAAGATGTAATGAACTCACAGAATGTACTTGCATATGCGGTATTGCAACATTTATATCGATGGATTTGCAGGCTGCAACTTATAGTACGATGATCAATTCATATGCAAGTTCAACCTTTGTGATTTATCTGATTAGCGGTTTTCAATTTTTTTGCAGCCCTTCATCCAAACTTCATGATTCGGCAATTCACAGAATGCTTTACAAGGTATATATACTAAATGCTCTTCTGCAATTGGTTTTTCATTGCTCTATATAATCAATGTACAGAACATCAAATATGTTTTGCATTCAAGTAGCGACAGTCGGTTGTTTCTCTTAAATATACGTGGCAGGCTATGCAAAAGGTATTTGCATTGCTAGTGGCTGACTTTCACAAATTGTGATTGAACCTCAGCATTTCTGGCATTCATTGCTGTTTATGGATGAGGTAGGTGTGCTCAACTGCCGAGAGTTATTAGAGCATGCTAAACGAGAAATTGTAGGAAAACTATATACATAAAAAGAATAAAATAATAACTAAACCTACAACTCTACTACGGGTAGCAAAATAAAACCCGGTCAGAGTATAGTGTAAATATATTACGACCGAGAGTATCGAACCCAAGGGACTTATAGAAAATTAGTCCTAATCCGGTAATACCTATTCTAAGACAAGGGGGGAAATTGAAATGTTTTCTAATCCTAATCAAAACTAACTAAACTAAGTGGTAATTATAATGAAATTATCCTTGATCCAGGGTGTGAAACCATCTAGCATCAATATGAACTCTAAACATAAACACAGGCCTTCGAATTAACCAACAACTGAACACGCCGGGTGTCCAGCCGGGCACCATATGCACGGCACATTCAAAGACATTGAATGTGCCGGACACAGGAGATCCGGCATTACACCCGGCACGTTCAAAATGTAAATGCCACTCTCTTGCTCCGCAACGAAAACAAGAAACTCATCCCTATTAACAAATCGAGCATATATCATGCCACGAAATGAACAAGGAAATGGGGGAAGATGGATTAATTCTCACTCTTACTACTAACCCTTAAGTCATAAGAAGAGAGTAGGAAGACCATTAAGAGAGTCTAACCTATCTTACTTGGGACTTATCTTCCACAAGTAAGAATTGCATGAAGAGAAAAAGAGATCAACCTATTCTCTTTCAATAAGAACCTTACTCTTAATAAACTTGACAATTATATTAAAGAAATCATATTGTTTACAAGAAGGAATTCATCCCTAACCAAGAATAAGCAAGGAGTTCTACATCTCCATCCACACAACTACAAGAAGAGAATACAATGGGGAGAAGGGAATGGTCATAGCCTTAACCCGACAGGATCTTCTTCTTCTTCTTCGCGTGGATGGAACCGTAGAAACTTCCTTGGACACCAACAATGGAGTGGGGTAGAATTGGAGTTGTGAGTGGAGTGTATAGGGGTGTTGAAGTGTGTCAAATTGTAGCCTTCCTCGGCCTATTTATAGGCATCAAAATGTCTCCTGCCGGGCGTCGTGCCGGATCACCAATAGCCGGCACACGTGATAAATGCGCCCAACTGTTAACGGTCGAAACCGTCAATTCCGCGCGAAACAGTGCCTATGCCGGGTAGGAGATACCCGGCATCACACCCGGCACTAGCTAAATCTCCAACGGTCAATAACGGCCATCGTCTGGTCAACTGTGGCGACTCTTCACTTATGCCGGATGGGATCTACCCGGCATTTGGTCCGGCAAGGCCTCTTTTCTGTTCTGTGCTTTTGCCGTGCAGAAACTACCCGGCATGGAATCCGGCTTCAACTGAACTTTTGCCTAGAAAATCATTCCTTGCATAGAAAACTCATAAAAACATAAAATATGATAAGTCTGCGGCTTATCAGAGCAGCCTTATTTTAAGTATGATGGTGAATGTCATGGTGCTGATTCAATGTATTTTTTCTTATTCTAGTACAATTATGGGGGTATCCAGGCAAGCAACCAAAAGGGAATATCTGCCAGCCAGATCAACAGTTGGTGACTTCATTGACAACTCTCAAAATTGAGCCTGTATGGAATTGGAGTATTGCAAACCACTTACCTAAAACAGCTCAGGTAAGCTTTTCTAAACACTATGATTAAACAGTCGCCCTGGTTTAGAGTACCTGGCGCATATCTAATTTGTCAAAATACATCATGTTTATTCACCTCTCAGAAATATTATGAAAATTGTTCTTCTTTGCTTCGAAAGAGTAGGATAATCAAGAGATTTGCTCATGGAGCTTTCCGTTACAGTCATTGCTATTCTGAAGTTATACATGGAGCTTTTGCCGGTAGTTTTATTTTACAGTGGCAAATTTATCAACAGGAAAGGTTTTTCTCTTCCAATTTTCACGTGGGACGAGTTCCACTTTATAAGCTGCAGTAGTAGTATTAGTAGTCTGATTAAGTTTTTGAATTTAGGTTCCACATGATCTTGTCAGTGGCACAAATCAATCATACATGACAATGAATTGCACACGGACAAGGACAAGGACATTGTGGGCAAGGTTATTCATTTCAGTATTTTACTGTACTTATTAAGTTTCATTTTTGTTTTGCTTTGAGTTATTTGTATGTTAGTTCTGAATGTACAAATATATGCATGTGGTTGGTAGGTATGTTACTTTGAGTTCTGCATGTACAGAATATGTATGGTTTGTATGTTGTGATCTTCACCTTCTGTGTGGGTCTGTTGAGTTTTGTTACTTGAACTACATTGCTAGCTAGCTATGCTAGTCCTGAATGATGAAGCTGATTATATGGGGTGGGGGTACTAGTAGTCATCATCTTCTTTTGAGAAAAGTGACTATTTGAAAACAGAAAAAAAAGCTTGCCTGACCAAACCCTTCTTTTCTCTTTTTAACTTGATCTCCTCCTCAGTAGTACATGTTGCTAGAAGCAGCAGTAGCAGATGTTCCAAACTCAGGCATCTGAACAAAACTGGCTGCCAGATTTTGATTGCTTTTCAATATAACCAGTCTATTTCTTTGCCTTTATAACCAGATTTTGATTCCTTTTATTGTACTAGCAGTAGTACATGGATTGATCTCTCTTTTCTCTTCTTTTATAACCAGATTTTGATTCCTTTTATTGTATGAGTATAGACTGTATAGTGAATGTGCAAAAAAGAAAAAATGATACGTGTGTTTCATTGTAATTGTATGAGCATAGACTGTATATTGAATGTGTGCATGCATTTGATTTTATAGTTGATTGGTGAGATAACAATCAACATCATGATCCCCTTCTCCATGTCCTTTTTTTTTACAAGTTAGATAGAAACTTCCTTTTTCTGCCTATGTATGGTTTGCATTCCTGTCCAGAATTCTCCCATCTCTAGTTTGTTAGTGTATTAATATATGTGGTTTGTGAGAGGTTTTAATATTAAGTTTTTTTTTTGGCTAATTGCAGGTTCATCACATGCATGAATTTGTGGGTTGAAAAATGAAGCAAGAGCTGAAAAGATTCAAAGAGAATGACTACTTTTGTTACAAACTTTGACTACCAACTATTTAGTGTGTAGTACTTTAAAACTATGGGCTGTTTTGTGAGTAGGTTTGAAAACACTTTTATGAAAGTTCCAATTGCATTTTGATACTTTTAAGAGCTTGGAATTAGTGATGATATCAAAACTTTGATGTTGTTGAATTGGTGAATTAATAGAAATATTTCAGTTCTTACTATTTGATCACAAGATCTTTCATATGATGAATATTGTTGAAACAATGTTTACTGACATAAAATATAATCTATACTGACACTTGTTAGTGTCCCTAAAATATTGATTAGGTTATCTGTTAATATGCTATATGGACACAAAAAAAAGTGTCATTAAAACATTTTTACTGACAGACAAAGAGTGTCAGTATAGCTTTGTTCGAAACACTTATTCAGCTGTTGAAATAGTGTTCACTGACACATATATAAGTGTCAGTATAGAGTTAACTGACAGATAAACATTTGTCAGTATAGGGTAAACTGACACAAAAAAAAGTGTCAGTATAGCTCTACACCTTTCACCGACATTTCGTTTTTGTGTCAGTAAAGACCTATAGTAACTACGGTACGACCGACTTTATTTTTGTGTGTCGGTAAATCCCGGTACACCCTATACTGACACTTTTTTGGGTTTTACTGACACTTTTTTTGTGTCAGTAAAACACTTTTTTCTTGTAGTGATACATACTCACTAAGAGTCTACATCTACCCATTCCTCACCACTACTTACTTTCGAAGTACAAGGGTGTGCTGCCGGTCTCTTACCTTGACCACATCCGCTTCAGGTACCTGCACACTAAAAACGTTCCCCCTAGGGGGTCAGCTTTCGCTGCGCATGATAACCGCATACCCCGCGTACTAGTGAGGGTACGCCGACCACTTGGTCGAATACATGCGGTTGATTTCATTCAAACATACATGCATACATTCTCTTATACATAATATTACAATACATTACGCAAGACATACACACATATACACTTCATTACATACAAGAAGTACAACATAAACCATTCAATACATACTTACCTTTTTCCGAATTACACATACACATTACATACACAATATACATTTCTTGTTAGCTTCATTGGTCCACCCGGGTTAATCGGGGGGAGATTACTCTTTTACTCTTTATTTCATACTTACGCATCCATACTCATACTCATACATACTTACAGATCCATACTTACTTACTCTTACTCTTACTCAAGTTAAGTCGTCGGGACCTCCGGCCCTGGGGACTACTCCGTCCCACCTCCGGGATTTACTTGACTCACCAATCCGGGATGCTACCCATTTAAGGGATTCGGGCCGCGGACCAGTTTAAGAGTCAGGAATTGCAGTCCCAACCTCTTGTGACTCCGCATCCTCATGTGGCCGAAGCTATCTCGACTTCTACTCATTCCGGTTTATACACTTAGTTTAGGAGTTAGGTAGTTAGGAATTAGCAGAGTCATTCATACAAGCCACATACACAATTACTATGCTCAATACCCATTTATACAAAATACAATACAATACTTAAGTACCATACAAGATTCGAATACAAGTCATCATTCATACATTCATGAATTATACAAACTAGTGCTCAAGACAATAAATATCGAGAACAACATAAGTCAAGCACAGGTAAGTGCAATATAGTCCGATTCATGCATTTATCTTATTTAGGCGATCAAATAAGCACACAAATCGGGGTAACCAGATTAGGATACAGGGCATGAAGAAATCATACCTTTCACCGTTGTACTTGTATCCCAACGTTCCTCCGGTGTTCACAAATCATATCCTTATATATACATACAGTTGAATGATTAATCTATCTATCATTAACTTAACCCGATTACTCTTACGTTTACTAATCCATACTACTAAGTCTTGTATTATAATACTTATATTTTATTTACTTATTCCTAATTACTTAACAATGGTTTACTTACGTATATATGCACATATGTATAGGTGGGTATACATATACATACATATATATACTAACCATAGTCTTATGTTTTTTTTTTTAAGTTTTGACCCGACCGAACTTGCGACCGATCTTGCAAGTTCGGTCCAAGTCAGTAGGCTACATCGGGTGAAAATTCCAGGGCCGACCGACCTTGCAAGTCCGGTCCCAAGGTCGGTCCATTCCAGTGAGTTACTTAACGGAAAATTTTAGCCCGACCGACCTTGCAAGTCCGGTCGCAAGGTCGGTCCATTCTAGTAGCTTACAAGATGGAAATTTTTCTGGCCGACCGAACTTGCAAGTCCGGTCGCAAGTTCGGTCCAGGACGTACTGACGGGAGAATTTTTCTGGTCCGACCGAACTTGCAAGTCCGGTCGCAAGTTCGGTCCATTCCAGAAGCATTCCCGTCTTTGTAAATCTGGGCTCGACCGAACTTGCAAGTCCGGTCGCAAGTTTGGTCCGGCCCAGTATTTGCATTTTTATTTCTGTTTGCAGTTCTCTCTTTTACCCATTACTTCCCCATTGTTCCTACACTCAATCCCACATGTGTTACCACTAAATAAACCTCTTAATACACCTCAGTTCATCCATCGATTCCCTACTCATTCCTAAATCCACATACACAATTTCTCTCACTTTCTTTCAACACTTACAATAGTTTTCTTTCCTCTTATGCTACAGATTCTCATACTCCATTCTACCATCCAATACTTCCTCTACCAATGTCACTCCTAGCATCCCAAATACCTCTTCTTACTTTGCCAATTCACTTCCAAGCAATTGTACCATCTATACCCAAGTCCAACATTCATTTACCAATTCCTACACACTAGTTTTTCCCTAACTTCTCCAAGGCATTTTTACACTTTGCTACAGATTTTGGTTTCCACTACCATGCTACCGATTTATCACTCAACTTCTAACCTCTATTACTTCCTCAACTAATGCTACTCCTAGCATCCAAAATACATTACTCACAACCTAATCCCTTCCCATTTACAACCTCATATCCAAATCTGTTACAAGCTACTAAAACACTCATTTCAACTTTCCAAAATCTGTTCCAAATGTATCTAAGTCCTCAAATTCCTGGATAAAATTCGACATAGTCTCCCCTACAATTCTTATACACTCTCACCGCAATGTTTCCTCACACATTAACATCATCTCACCTTCATACACAACATCAATATACAAGCTCCCATACACAAATACCAATACTAAAACACTACTAAAAATTCCTGCACTCAACAACCCAATACCCAACTAAGTTTCAATACATTTTACATGTCTTTCAACGGTTTTAAGCACTTAGATTCTCCTGCACAATACATTACTACACAATACCATTTCCATTACTCATTTCAAACTTCTAAAATTCTATTACATGCATATATATACAAAGTTACACAAAAGAGCATCCTTACCTTGTTTCTCCTTCTAGTTTTCTTTCTTCCTCTTGCCTCTTCCTTTTCTCCCTACCAGTTATAGTACTTCACTCAATCTATCATTATAACCCATACATACACACCATTTCAATACTAAAACTAACCCTAAACATTATTTAAGCTTTAATGTAGGTTTTAGGGTTTAGAAAATTGCATTACCTTGCAAGGGTGCAAATGAAGCTTGGAGTGGTTCAAGAACAAGATTTCCAACTCCCTCAACAAGCCAAAATCGTCTAGAATGCAAAGAAACCAAACAAGGTTTTAGCTTCATTTTCGTTTTGCCCATGAGGCTAGAAAAACAAAGGAGTTTCAAGAAGATTTTTACCTTAAAATGACAAGGAGGAAGAGGTGGTTCTAATGGTGGTCTTGAAACTCCAAATGCTCCATACCCATGGAGATGAAAGTTGTTGTTTTCGATTTTTGAAAAGATAGGAATGTAGCTTTTGATGAGAGGATTCCAATGGTGTAGTTTTTATAATTTTCGGGGAAGGTTTGATAGAGTAACAAGAGGAGAGAAGTGAGGTTTTTAGTGGGTTCTCTCAAGCTTCCATGGAAATCGCTTGGGGAAGGAGAAGGAAGAAATGAGAGAGTGAGGGTGGGGGTTCACGTGAGAGAAGAGAATGGGGAGTAGGAGAGAGAGTGTGTGAGTGAGTAATGTAATAAAGTAGGTTAGTTTACTTTATTAGTTTTGTTGTTTTGTAAATAAGAGAGTGAGTGTGTGAGAGAGTGTGAGAGGGGGAGTCCCCATCGGACACACACAGCACACACATACCACTTTTACTTTTTATTTTCAAAGTGGACACATAAGTTTTGGTTATTTATGTTTCTACCCCACAACTTCCCATTTTTGACAGTTTTTACTAATTTCTCGTTTTATTGATTTTATTGGTTCTAAGGCTTCACTAATATTTATTAATGATTATTTAGTTGACCAACATTGTTACGAGTCTATTTGACCCGCTTAAAGTTACGTTTTCTCGGTTACCTCGAAAAACGCGCTTTAAGGTTCGTTAGTGATTTTAACCCGTTTTAAGGATCCATTTTCTTCGGGATTTGTTCCCATATATTATTTAGGTCTTATTAAACCTTTGGAATCCATATAATACGCTAACCGAGGTCTCATACCTCCTATGGTTATTTTAACGCTTATTTAGCGTTTTTCACTTTTTAAGCGTTTCTTTATTTCTTTTTAGATTTAATCTCCTTACCAATATTAATTAGGTACCATTAGGCCCTTAAATACGTATTAGATTAATTTTAATCCTTATGTTTAAGTTCGGGGTATTTCACTCTACCTTTCCAAATTTACAGTAGGTTAAAATTAGTGGCGACTCTTAATAGGTTCCAGTGAGCTAAATTAGGATTTAATAATTATAGTTATTTGACTTAGTTATTAAACTTATGTTATGAGTGGACCTAGAACCTGACCAAATCCTAGTCAACCCGAATCAACATAGAATAGTGGTTCAAAAATCGAGACTCACAGGATGGCGACTCTACTGGTGACTTAACTCTTAACATTAACTTGTTTAATTTTAAGATAAGAGGGTTTAACTCGAAATTGATTATTTTACGGATTTTATTATGTTGTGTGTTTACGTTCGTGTGCACTTTAAATTTCTTCACTTATGCGTCATATGAGAGCGAGGGCCCACGCAAACTGATTTCACCCTAGGACTGCATTAGGAGACCCTTGTTAGGGACTCACACCTTTCTAGGTGATGTGAATAAGTGGGGGAAAAGAGGAGGATGTCATCTAACCACATCCCCTTAATACTGGGCTTCGGCTCCAAGTATCTTCCTGGCAGTATCCTTACCAAGCCCAACGTTTGGTCAGTCAAAGACACGACTGTAGACTCATACCTTATGGTGATGTGAAACAAGTGGGGAAGCCCAAAGAGGAAATCGTGTAAACTCTATCCCTTTGCGGTATCCTGGGCCCAAGTGTAACAGTCCAGTATCCCACTATTGTGATATTGTCCTCTTTGGCACGCAGGCCGCACGGTTTTGTTCCTGGGGTTTCCTAGCCCTAAAAGGCCTCACACCAGAGTGGCCTAGCAGAAGCGGAAATCCATACCCGTGGTGGATATTGTCCCCTGTAGAGTTTTGTTTCGAAGGGTCAATATATACACCTCTCTAGAGGCCTCACAACAAGGAGAGGTATCCCCACCCATATAAGGAGTGGTTCATTCTCCCCTCCAATCGATGTGGGAGGTAAACCTCAAGGATATTACACCAAGCCCCAAGCACCTCTTTGGATCGATCCTTACCCAGTTTGATTTAAGCGTCTACAGTGGACATGTTGAACTTGTATGAAAGCCTTGTTTGCTCGATCGGCCCATTATCAATCCTAGAGATTGATAGGAGCTTTCCTTACATCCAATTCAGCCCAACCTAAAATTTACGGCTTATTTGTTTATAGCCCAAAGGCCCTACATGGTTCAAATAAATGAGTTGGTTGTCTGGTTTCAGCTCAAAAACCTAGATCTACATTATTTTCTTTTCGGCCAAATCTGAATTATCCATTTAGATTTAGTACTATGACAAAAGAGTATCCACTTGAATCTGAATAACTTACTAGACTTGAAAAATCAATCATTCAAATAAGGCCTTTTCCTTAAGATCTTTTTGGGCCCAACTGTTTGTTAACCTCTTCTGGCCCATGTGTCTCGCTTCCAGATTAAGGATATTCGGGCCCATACATCTTCTTGCAGTTTAGAAATCATTCCTGCCCATACGCCTTACTTCTAGCCTAAATACTTTCCAGCCCAAGTGTAGCATTCTCAAAATATTCTGGCCCAAGTGCCTCATTCTGAAAACACTTTCCGGCCCATGTGCCTCACTCGGGCTCAAGCATCTATCCATGAATATTATGGCCCAAGTGCCACATTCTGTAAGCATCCAGACCTAGATGTCTATACATAATCCTTAGAGCATTCCAGCCCACTTGCTTTTAGTCTAAACACATTTCAGCCCCAAGTGTCACTTTATCAATACATCCCAGATCAAGTGCCCATCCCAATGTAGAATTCTGGCCTGTTTCCTTCTGTTTGCTAATGATTGTCACTTCGGAACCAAGTAAGCCCGGATCCCAAGCACGGCTAGGGAGGAAACCCAATCAACGTGAAAGCCCAGTTTGCCGCTTTGGAACAAAAGTACATGGCCACCATTTATGGCATGGAACAGAAACATAGGTCCACCACTAATGCCATGGAGTCCAAGTATGTCACCATTATCGAAGAGTTGAGAAATAAAGTTAATTCCCTTGATATTGGCCATCAGTAAAACATTACGGGGAAGATTGTCAACACCGAGAATAAGCACGACTACATTGAAATGAACTCTATTGGAGGTTATAATGACCCGGGTTCGCAAGTGATCGTAATCGTACGGCTCTGGGTCTTCCATAATCCCTGTATAGCACCCTCGAATTTCCCCTCCTTTGGAGGCAAATCCCGAACTGAAGTGCATCCACGGCACTCTGTAAATACAAACCCAACATGGAACCCAATCGAACGAGTGGTCGTTAACCACCATACCTGGTTGCATCCTCCAGACGGTAAAGAGAAATTATTCAACAAGCTAAGGCCCGCAGAACAACACCGCCAGAAGTCCTTGCAGTTCTTCAAATTTGACAGTGAAAGGCGCAACCTTATAGATTTTGAAGTACCCAAACGGTGCCCATGAGTTGGCGAGGATGATACGAAGGGTCGAGGGCGCCATGTCGAATCGGTGGTAGAGTGCAACCCGTAAGCTAGGATGGAGAGGCGAAAGATCGAAAGCATGATCAAGAGGGTAAAAGATTTGAGTGGGAGCAAGTAGAAGGACGGCTGGGGCAGTGTAGAGACGGTGAATCCATGATTGACATCGGGGAGAGGAATTCGGGAACAATCAGTGAAGGTGGTATATCAAGGGTTGGTGGCGAGAGTGAAGCCGAACACTTGTTATTGGCCAGTTTGGAATGATTGGAAAGCCGGCACGTCGTGGTTATGCTAAAGGCTACTAAATTGCCTTTACATAAAGGTATTAATGTCAGCCATATGGAGAAAAAATGTTAGCCATTTTTATAGGATAATATTGGCCTATAATATAAAAATTGATAGCCACCAATAACTAATAATAATATTTTATATGGAAGTTGTTATTTGCACTTACAAAATTATTAAATGCACTCATAGGCCGGCGACAGAATACAAGCTATAGGCTCAGTAGTCAACCTCAAAAATGATTTTTTAAGATTACTCTACACCAACATTACCCTATACCACAAACCATAAAAACCACTATATGATCAGTTAAAAAATACCGAGAACATTTTTAGGGTTTGTAATACAAGCATTGTAAGACCCTAAACCATAAATCCTTTATATAAGCAATGGAATAGTAACGATATACAACCGTGACCAATATTTTATTTAGCTATGGCATACATATTTATGTATACATGGCTTACATATCTTACTGTCTATGGCAACAATTTTTTGTATATAAAAGCTTAAACTAATAAATAAAAGATTGTTAGTCGTACATATACCCGAACATGTTAGTCAGCATAGATCTTAAATACCATCATAGGAAAGCTAAAACAATGAAAATCTATTTTAGGATTTGTAGTAAAGGGTTTAAGGTTGTTACCACAAACCTTTAAAATGTGTCGAGCCAATAACGATATTATAAAATATAAAACGAGTTAAAAAGGGATTCTCCTACACCACACACCCTAAAAACCATCATAGATAAATTTTTGTTCATAAACATTAAGATTCACTTAAATTTATTACTAACAATTATTTATATATTAAGATAGTTTTTTATATGATAGTTGTTATTTATAAATAATCATGGCTAATATTATGTATACCCATGACATATATAATTTTATATCAGTGGCCAATATTATTGCCTTTATGGTAAAGTTAAATCAGGTGCCTTTATCTAATCCTAGTACCAGATACACAGCTGACACTCACAGAGAGGAAGAATAGGCGATTCACATCCCGACAAATGGACTCTTATTAAGGAATTGAATAAGTTGAAATGAATAGAACTATACTGAAAATGACATGGAGCTGGATGTACATAAATATATAGTAATATGGGTCATGAGAATCCCATGTATCCTAACAAATCTTCACAAAAACAACGCCCACACGCAAGAAGCGTACAGATTAATTATCACAATAACAATACACAGACATGCCGACAATGTTTAATTATCGTTCAGTTTATTTGATCAGCTAGTTTTTTCTTTTTGTATGTCACATACTTCAATTATTATATTAACTATTTTTTTTCTAACTATTTTTTCTAATTTAAACCGACAACTGAAAAAGGGCGAAAGTATGATCGTTGTAGTAACATAAGCCCAGAGAGACGTTATATGGACTTCCAGTTCTTTAATAGAAGCAGGAATAGCATAAACAATTGGAGAAATTGGACATGTCCATCCTCTACAACCTATTGGAGATAGACGACGAGAAAAAGAAATCTACCCAAACGAACAAAACTATTAAAATGAATATACAAATAAAAACAAGCACCACTCAACCTTTAGATTTCTCTTTTTGCAACCCAAAATGGCAAAACTGATGTATGGCCGATTATAATTTCCCCTATTTCAATCTCCGAAAATCAGAAAAATAAATACTTGTCACATTCTTAAAGCCATAAAAAAAACATATTCACCCAAACCGCAAAAGAAAGCTCAAAAAGAAGTATTGGTCTCCTTAAGGTTGTTGGAGACTTCTCTCACGCTCAGTGACTTTAGCTGAGATCCGGTGCACTTTGCAAATGATGAACTCATAGTTTCACAGTTAAAAGCGGACCAAGTAGGTCGCATGCTTTTATAAGAATCCCCATTTTCGAAGTAATTAGCCTGATCAAAGTACCTTATTCTCTGCCTTGGAGTGCTCATCGATCTCATCTTTGCCTTGGCTGATTCAGTGGCGGCCATATAGCTTGGGAAGGTGGGAGAGCTGGTAGAAAGTGCGTCATCATGTGCGCAGTTAATCCCCTGCCTAACCAGGCAGAATGATCTTCTTGGATTAAAAAATGGGGATTGTAATTCCTCATCCATCAAATCAGTCTCTCTCAAAAAGTTCCTCTGTTTCAGTCGTAAGTTCCCTTCAGATCCAGCCTTTGATAGCAGAGAAGGCAAAAGGTTATCTACTAGTTTCTCCTTTTGGTGAAGTGATCTCTTTTCCTCTGTCCCACGAGGTCTGATAGAGGTTGTTAGCGTATCATTATATCGCCTGAAGAGGGGTTCATCTATCACCTGACAATACTGCGGGGGCTGCTCCTATAGACAACCAAAGCTTAATTATCAGTACCAATAAGTGGAGCCGGGCCTTTTATCAATATTGATAATGAACGGTAATGCGAGCTACACACAGTTCATATACTCAACCAAAAGTGTCGACAAAAAGGTAGGTGATGATAGAAATTGAATGAAGAGCAAAGCCTATATAAGCAAGTAATTATTACCCTATGCGAAAAAGAGTACTGCTTCATCCGCTCTCTTCTGTTGATAGCATCTTGATTTGTCATGAATACAGAAGATTCGGCTTCCTCCTTTCTAA
Organism: Limonium bicolor; assembly: GCA_023374045.1. Taxonomy (NCBI): domain Eukaryota; kingdom Viridiplantae; phylum Streptophyta; class Magnoliopsida; order Caryophyllales; family Plumbaginaceae; genus Limonium; species Limonium bicolor. The sequence goes on along the minus strand of CM041776.1, from coordinate 460,347,265 downwards.
AAATATTATTGCTCCAACCCATCTCAACCTTTGAACCAATCTGTTGAAACAAAGTTCCGTTCAATTCAACATCATTTTGTTTTTCCTCCTATTGGTTATAACTCATCCAGTGATCCAGTGTATAAGAAATAAAGTCTACACATATACAGCTAAGTACAATAAACTAACTGAAAATCCAACATACCCTGATTGCTTCCGTCTTCGTCCTTATTGGAGGGGGCATCTTATCCCAGACTTTACTACGACCTCCATCAGAACCAAAAGATCGTGATTTTCTTGTATGGGATTGTGGCATAGAAGAAGAAGATGAAGACGGCATAGAAGAAAAAGACGATAACATCGGCTTCAACTTGGGTCTAATGATATTTTTTCTCACTGCACGTCCACGGGCTATGGCTTGTAGTCTTACCAGTGCTTTCAATGCACGCAATGCTTTCCTTGCCTGATTCCAATTTTTATTTTAATTCATAACAACTGCAGGTTCTTAGTACACTTAGAAAATTAGAAAATATTCTGCAACTTTATTCTTTATAGTACTACATTTTACTACTTCAATCATACAAACAAATATTGAAAGTTAAGCACTGGAGCATAAGGGGGTATCATCAAGTGATTAGTCCAGCAGGTATTTTCAAGGTCATTTCGCCATTGGAATGGTGGTGTCAAGGAATGAAACCCAATTTAGATAAAAGAAAATAGAATGCAGTTACGCCAGTAGGGCTTTCTGAAGTTGCAATATGCGATACAGTAGTATTATACTGTATCAGGTCCTACATTCCTAGTCCAGACAAACAGATACTACTCCACTAGTTCAGTAGGCAACATTAAAGTCCTAAAAACTGTTTCTCAAATGTGAAAAAAGTGAAGTTTTTTACTTTCATTGAAGTAAATGCAACAAAATCCATTTTTTCAGAAGAAACAGTTGATATCATGAGTGACCATTAATTCATTTGGTTGGAACAGTAATGTTGATGCTAGAATATATGTCATAGAACTAGTTAGAGAAAAAACATCCAGTACACTACTTTAAAAAGCAGCAGTAGTAGTAGTACACACAGTAAAGAGAATTTAGTTACATTCCAATTACATTCATTTGTCTCCCTACACACTACATCCCAACATCACACCAATAATACACCAACCGCAAATAGACAAAAGGAAAACTTACAAGATAACCCCTGAAAGCAGTTTGGATCTTAGTGGCAGCCCTGTGATGATGCATTTTCTTGCCACTGTAGACATAGAAGGGTTTTGATTGATGCCGAACTCCAGTAAGCCGTACCACAGCTGCGGCTGCCTCAGCAGCAGCAACTGCAGCCTCTGCCGCAGCCGCAGTGGCTTTAGCAACGTTCAATGCATGTTTTCTCTGTTCTTCTCTCGCTTCGCTAAGTGTTGTCGGTGTTGTTGTGAAAGATGCTGGTAATTGTTTCAGTTTTTTGAAACTCCCAAGAATCCAGTTCAACCTCTTTGTTTTCTGCTGAAGAAAAGAAGTGGGGTTTATCCGGGATTCTAGGACCTTGAAACTGAATTAATCCACATGGAATATTCTTATTTAAATTCCAATTGCAAGCGGGTGAGAGGGGAAAAAGAAACCGTGAAGGTAAGATTTACGAGGTACCTTCTCCGGTTGCGTTTCTGACTCGCAGAGGAAGAGTTTCTTCAAGAGATTAACTAGCCAACTTTTCTTCTGACTAGCCATTGATGATTTGAAAATTCAGCACAGCAACAGAGCAGACTGATTGGTTTAGCGAAATTTTAACACCGGGATACTTTCTGCGAATTGAACCTGCATCAAAAATCTAACTATTCCATTTAACGATCTAATGACGACTAGTTTAAACGGTAGTATGATTACGTTGATCGCTCTATAACAAATAGTTAAGTCGAGCAACACGTTTTTAATCTGCTCTGTCCGGATTTCTAATCTATCCGTCCGGACCAGATAAAAAACTTCAGGTAAGAAAAACAGCCGTAAAACAATAACAACGACTCGGGACTCCCGATTCGGCAGCTGGCTATCGGATGTCACAAACCAGCGCTGATCAATAGGCGTACCTCGATAAGATGTCAGACGCGGAATTAAAACTCGATCTCGAATAATCCAAAAAAGCGTATACACCTGCAGAACAGAAGAACCACGACATAAATAAAATTTCTCCGCCGGTTTAACCAGAAAAAGCAATCAACAAGCCCTAAAATAAACCCGGACCTGCAAACTAGACGCAGTTCCTTACACACTCAGACCACTCTTCCCCGCAATTCTCCATAATTTCTCCAGGCTCCACTTCTTTCAAAATCCGATCGAACAACCGCTCTGTTTTTATCCGCAATAGGCCACAAGTGCGTTTACCTCGTGCCAGCAAGATCATGCAAGACGTACGGAAAGATCCTTCTTATTCACCACCATTAAGACGATAAGGTATTCTCTTTCCGGCTCCGATAAGAGGGAGAGCGACGGTTGTAGGAAGGAGGAAAAAACATGCTCGGCGCTCGAGCAAAGAAAAACAGAGCAGAACCCACACTGTGACAAAGACACGAAGAAAGAAAGTGAAGAGTGTAGTATGTTATTTTCTTGTGGCTGGGGGGAATGAAAGTGATGCTTGAGTACTACTACTACTACTACTTAAGGAGGAGGGGTGTGTCATTTCAGGGAGGAGACTCTTTTCCCTTCACTAGGTTTCCATTCCAACTGTCGCTTTCGTAACTGCCTGTGACTACTCCAAATGTTACCAGGAGAGGAATGATCAGATTTTACTGAAGTATCCCCAGGATGAATGTGATTAGTTCAGTACCTATATTTATACTGAGTGGGTGAGAATGGAATTTGGACGACAGCAACGCGATTAGCATGTGATGGCTGCCCTTTGGCGGGGAAATGATAGCCACCGCGCCTTAGCTGCCACGTGGCATACCGACTCACTACTAGTATACTGGTAGTAGTATCTTTTTTTTTCGCAGTATTACTACTATCGCAGACCCCAGACCTTATTTAAAAATGGTGGAAAGCCTCTTCATGTTATTTTTTCATATATAGCCTTTTTCAAAGGGATGACTTTGAATTTGATGAGCCAAAAGTTAGCGTTATGTTATGGGCCAGGAAATGCATCTTAAATTGAAGCTTTTGAAGTCACGATTTTCAACAATGTGAAAACACTGATATTGAAATGTGATTAAGAAGGGCATAAACTTTCTAACGACAATACCTAATTCCACTAACGTAGATTTACCGATCCTATATACTGATGAATTGTGTTTCTTGAATTGATTTAATTTAAGAGTGTTCTTATTCGTGGTCATTTCCTATGTAAAACAAAAAAAAATCAAAACACAGTGTGCAAAATCAAATATGGTTTAAAAATAATGGATGGCCAGACATAATTAATTTTTAAAGAGAAATCCAACATTCTACGTTGTCAAAGCTGATAAATTGACAAACATATAAGTTAGCGTAATTGATTAGAATTCCTTATATCTTGTTACCTTGTTCAAGTACATCTTTAAGATTGACCAATATGAATCCATAACTGCTTTTCCCAAACAAAATCTATAGCCACTAATTTGAAAAATAGCTCTTATAATATGTATTAACTTACCTTTTTATCAATATTTAATCTTACGTAGAAGAAAAACTGGAAAGAAGGTTTTTGAAAGTATGATGGAAATGATTCTAGAAATGAACTTGGATAATGCACCATAATGTTTCGTATCGTAACTACAGAGAAAAGAAAAGCACCTCAATATTCTGATACATTTCGAACACCCATTACTAATCTTTCTTTTTCTTAAAATAGAAATAAACATTATTGTATTGCTAAATCTTATCTTATTTACAAAAATATATATAGTTTATTTACACTTAAAAAAAAAGAGATCTTACCCATAGTCCTAAATAATTGGCAATAATAATTAGAGACCCGGCTCGAGCCGTTTCTTTTCTTTTTCTTTTTCTTTTTTATTTCTTTAGAAAATAGGCTCTCTTCTTCCAACGAGGGGAAGGTGCCCGTCCGGAGTTTTGAGCATGGTGCTCAATTAAATCTTGGTCTTTGGATTCTAAAAGAATAAATAGATGGTCTAAATTATACTAATTAATATAGGGGTATAGATGTCAAAATGAATTTATAATATTTTAAGTAAAGAACAAAAAAACATTCCCACGATCAATCTCACGATTTGAGATAAAATAATGTTTTTACTGAAATTGAAATGGAATTCTGATTTGAAAAAAAAAATTCTAGTTAAAAAGATATAAGAAAAAAGTTGAATTAAGTTATTACTTAATACAAGATTTCAAACAAAAACACTATCCACTTTTTCATTTTATAAATTGTATTGTCTACAAATAAAATCTATGTATTAACAAATAAATTTACACCTACATTTTTAAACATCTATCATTTTGTTTAAATATCTACGTTTTTACTTAAATGAGAAATTAATAAAAAATCTATACTATTACTAAACAAATCTATACTTGTATTTTAGGAAAAAAAAACAAAAGATCCACATATTAAGCAAATTGTTATTATAAAATATTTTGACATGAAAAATTGTATTGTCTAAATATAAAATCTACATTTTTATTAAACAAATCTACGCGTACATTTTAAAAATCTATCATTTTACTTAAATATCTACACTTTTATTTAAATGAGAAATTAATAAAAATCTACACTTCTATCAAACAAATCTACACTTCTATCAAACAAAACTACACTTCAACCAAACAAATGTACACTTCAACCAAACAAATCTACACGTCTACCAAACAAATCTACACTTCTACCAAACAAATCTACACTTCTATCAAACAAATCTACACTTCAACCAAACAAATCTACACTTCAACCAAACAAATCTACACGTCTACCAAACAAATCTACACTTCTACCAAACAAATCTACACTTCTATCAAACAAATCTACACTTGCATTTGAGGAAACTAAAAAGAAAGATCCACATTTTAAACAAATTGCTTAAAAATAAGCAAATATAAAATATTTTGACATGAATTCTTTAAAATCAATATAATAAGATCACAAATGTTTATTTATACTAAATAAAATTCCACTCTTTCATTTAAAAAATGTATTGTCTAAATACAAAATCTACAGTTTTATCAAACAAATCTACACCTACATTTTAAGAAATCTATCATTTTACTTAAAAATCTACACTTTTACTTAAATGATAAATTAATAATCTGTACCTCTACCAAGCAAATCTACACTCATATTTTAGAGAAAAAAAAAGATCCATATAATGAGGGGAAGTTATTATTGAAAAAAATTGTTATTAGTGAAAAAATTGAGTGAGAAGAAACTTCCGTATAATGAGGGGAAGTTATTAGTGAAAAAGATTGGGTGAGAAGAAACTTCCGTATAATGAGGGGAAGTTATTAGTAAAAAATATTTGTTATAATTGTAAAAGTATTATCGGTTAAAAACAGTTATTAAAATTTCAATTACAAAAGTCCATAATACCCTTTGTATAATTATCTAGTTGATTTTTCTTTTTACAAAATAAATTAATAAAAAGGCAAAAGTATTCACGGTGTGGATTAATTCTTAATAATAAAAACTGTAATCAAATGGCTGAAAAATACTTGAGCACATGCCCAAATTAATCACACATGGGCACGGTCCCATTTTGCTCTTCGTCATCATAACGCCCAAAAGATGGTGCGGGGATTATACTTTGAGCTGTTCAATGGGGTCCAAAAGTTGCAAATCGTTTACAAAAGCAATGCTGCCCGGTCAATTTAACGTGGAAGCCTTTTGAGTTGGACTGGCATAGGGTGACACTCATGACAGAGTTAACTATTAATCTCTTGAATCTTAAGTTTCACTCCGCGCATGTGTTCGGCCGACATAAGATAAGAGAGGAGAGCTCAATAAAACACTTATAAAGAGGGTACGAGTTCAGCTTATGAATCCTCCTCGATGATGCCCAGTGTTTGAAACTTCGGGTTCATGAACTCCGGATAATATACCTTGTACTAAAACTTGTATCTTAGTACTAGAGCCGATCATAATCAAGATAGCCCAACCGTCCAACCCGGTCCGGCCCGTATTTTTATCAATGGATATGGGTAAAAATAATAACTGGACGGGTTTGACAAAAAAAGCAGCCCAAATTTTTTTTCGGGCCGGGTTATGACTAAATATTTTACCCAGTTGATGGCCCGGTCCGGCCAGAATATCATAGTACATCTTACATTAGTATATGTTATTGTAAATATGTAAACAAAAGTAATAAAATACTTACGACAGTATAGTAGTAATTATTCAACTGAATGGACCGCATACTATTCGTCTTATAAAATTTGTTTTGTGCCGTGCACACTCTTCAAAATCTAAACTATGTATCTATACTTTAAAAACTATGTTACTAAATAGAGAAATTTGAGTTAAAAACGGGCTGGGCGGGCCGGGTTATGACATGAGCAATTTTTTAGGTGGGTGGGTTGGGTTCAGGTGATTGGCCCGATTGGGCGGGTTTGGACTAAACACTTAGCCCGATTGGACTGAAAATTTATATCTAGCCCGGTCCGAACCCGGCCCGTCCGCCCAGTTGATCAGCTCTACTTAATACAATCTACTATCTTAAAAAAAAAAGTCCTCCCTCGATGATGTTTTAGGTCTCATTCTTTTCAAAAGTGGAAGGAGATAGTTGATATAGGCTCAGTTCGTTTGTCAGCTTTTTTTTTTTACTAGATTAATGTAGCTTTATTTGACACTTGTCTAAATCTTATTTGTTATTTTTTAGGTGGGCTCCATCCTCCCTCTCACAAAGACATTTATCCAAAAAGCTACATATCCTGCTTTGGAAAACTTCACCAGATTAATGGAGTCACAGAACAACCCCATAGAGAGAGAAAAACGCAGCTTTTGTTGTGTCACGTATTTTATACTAGATGATAATAGATTATATCCTTAATCTTCCTAAAAAACAACAGCTAACCAAAGTAGTACCAATCTCATATTATATCTGTATCCGCCAGCTGAGAAGGAAATCTTTGGCAGATGCGATATAATTCTTTGGGGCCAATCAAATGAGATGAAAATCTACATATAAGATCATAAAAATCGTACTTAATTACAATGATATAGATATCAATAATAATAAGCATGAGGATGATGATTATCATGTTAATGATCATCATGATGGTAGCATGCAAGTTATACCCCATAATTGAGCACACTGGTTCTCATCATTAGGCAATTTTATGGGCTAACGTCTTAGTGGTCATAAAACAACAGCTTTTCCCTTTTCTATTCATTCTTGCTATTACTATATGATAGTAGGATATAAGGAGAAAATAAAAAGACGACACTTTGGAGTTCTCTCTCAATCTGAACCATAAAAGCCAGGTTGGATGCAATCACACCTGCGCCGAAAGAAACCCAACCCCAATCCATCAGGCAACAACCTTACCGGCCGGCACTTAAAACAAAACAAACATGAAACGCCAATTGATTGTTGAGACTGCTAACAAAGCTAAGTTCAGCAGTGGTTTGCTTATCTACAAGGCTATCAGTATACAACCCACTCAGACTTGTCATATCTACAGTATAGCGTGCATATAACTTCCATCTCCCTTTCTCATATGGATGGATGGTACTACTCTCCTTTTTCTGAATGATTGTTTGGCCGTTTTTATGCAAGTGAAAACTATCACTAATGACTAATCAATACTGAACCTGCACGAGTGATCCAGCTTGGAGGGAAATGAACCAGCTATGTTCAAGAACTCAACACCACTTCACTGTGCTTAGATCCATCCTCCATCCTTATCCATGACCTTATCAAGGTTGATTCTGTATTAATCTCAACAATCCGTGATCCTCTATCCCAGTTTCCATACCCACCATAACCAGTATGTCTGGCGTAGCATAGCCACATTTTCATGTAAGGGCAGCACCAGTCCAATCCATGGTCATGGCCGACAATTACAGCCTGAGTACAAACATATTATTAGCCAATAATTGTAAGAAACCTTCATGAAAGAAATACTAAATCTTGGATCTGACTTTGGCATTCTTGCTATGTAAGAGATGGGAATGGGATGGATCAACTTCTTTTGGTGGTTTCACATTACCTTTACCGAAGGCCTGTTTTCTAGTATCTTCATCATTCCTAACTCTGCTTCTTGGGGAGTGACTTTCTCTTTGTTAATCGATCCCACACAAGGCTTTGTTAGAAAAAACCATGGAGCCACTTGCCCATAGGCTCGACTAGGGATATGCCAAAAGATGATCTCAGGGACCCTGTTGTGAAGCATTCATATAGGGTTTTTTTCTTTAGACTCAGCACAAACTATTAATACAATTGGCCAACATCATTAGTATGAATCTCAACATTTTCATATAGATGGTAACTGTGTTAGATGATCATCAACATTGGAGAGGAAATGAGTAGATATTGCAGTAAAGTTTGACTCCTCTATCAGTAAATCAACAGTGTAATGATATAAACACTGTTTAAGGACACAAACTAGAGTGTATGCCTCTCCACCTGTACCTTGAATCAGGATTGACTTCTTCAGACTTCATCTTAAACCACTCCGACTGTGCACTCGAAATGACTTCCGGGTAGGATCCCCCACCAGAGTCCATAAAATACATGAATGCCAAGGAATCTTGCTTGTTCTCAGAAGATGAGATGTTCAGAACATAATTCGACACACTTGGCCACAGATTCATCGGGCCGCTCTGAGACATTGATAATGCATTGCAGCCAATCTCATGTTTTATCAGGTCCAAACGTGTAGTGCCAGTAAACCAGCAAGATGCATTTCCTATTGAACCAGCGATAACATCAAATCCCATCACAACTTCCAACACTACTATCACTTAAAGACGGAGAAAAAGTCACACGTTCTACAAAAATGGTTGGTTTCAAGCAATTTGGCTAACCAATCAAGGAGTCAGTCACCTGTACACGATGATGTTGTTGATGAGCAATTAAGAGGAGGAATCCCAGTTGTCGAAAACCACTCCATAGGCCAAACAAACTGTGCATCATCGTGGTTCCCAAACACACTGGCCCAAGGTATGCCCCTCTCTCTTGTCGGGGAAGTTGCTAAATCCCAGTACCTGCTTGCGTTTGCAATTGGTATGTTGTTGGCAGTAACGATATCTCCAAGATAGACCACGAAATCTGCCTTAAACCGGAGCATAGACAACATTAAACACATAGCAAATGCTATAAAGTATCAAGTATAAATATTACCAACAATATCAGTCAAGGTTGAACTTAGTTACTAATTTTGCAAAATTTTAATCGAGTAGAAAGTGCACTCTTTTAGCTGAACCCAAACCATTATTTGTTCTAAACTCTAGTATACTCAATCGTCATTCACAACATACAAGTATTCTCGCGGATCAGAAGTAATGTTAATCATTCGGTTCTAAGGAACTTCAAAGTACGCAATTTTCATATCCATTTGGAACATGATTCCCAGAGGCGACAGGTACCAGGCAATTGCAACTTTCATTAGGTCAAGAGCTTCCCCCTTTTCAATTCCGGAAATCAAGAGTCCGAAGATCAGGCTACTTAATAAATTACAGTAGAAAAAGCGATGGCTTCTAAACGACAGAAAAGAGGGAAAAACATAAAACACCTGGCGTTTCAGCATCGAGTACATTGGACATGACCCTGAGAGAGTTGAGGTCTTGCTTCGGTCCCCAGTCGGTCCACGCGTTCTCCCCGAAATGCAAATCTGCGAACACCGCGATCTTGAAGGGGGATCCAGAGTTCGGACGGAGGTGATTCTCTGGGGAAATTCTTAGCTCGACGGAGTGCACTTCCTCTAGTATCAGTTCTAGCTGCAGGATAAAAAGGAGCAACTGGCTGATCACCAACATCTTCAGCCTCCGACGTGCCGGCAGAGGTTTCTCCGTCCGTGCACCCGAGTTGTTTAGTTGCTCCTCTGTGGCCGGCAGGGAACTCACGGCTGCCTACGGCTTTCGCTGAGCAAGGCTGTCGATCTTTCTGTCGGATGTTGAACTTTATGGAGTGGAGGAAATAGCGCAATTGTCCCACTAGGGACGGGCGCAGCTCATTTGCTGCATACACAGGACTGCTGCAATTTACAAGAATTAAAAAAAAAACAAATCTTGAATGTTATCGTACATCACTAATAAAAGTGTGGTACCGGCGGTGTGATCGGTACATTCGGAAGACACTATTTTTTTTTTTTGAAAAAATAGTTGAGTCCTAGTTATCTAAATTGCATAGAACTATTATGATAAAATAAATCTCATTTTTAGAGTGTAATAATACAGTTGTGATGTTGTAAGTTATAAGTAACACTATTCTAATATCTATTTTATTTTATTAAATAATTTTAAGTTAAAAATCATTTTTGTTTGTTTGTGTTTTACTATATTGTATATGTTTATGTGTTATTTTAAAATTAAAATATATAATAAATTAAAATCTCTTGATGTATCATGTCTTGCTTTTTTAGAATATAATTGTTTAAATTACAATAATTTTGATATTCTATATTTTATAAATGATGAACTAGTACTAAATTAAATTCCGGTTATTACTAATTTTTTAAAAAATACTTTATATTACAATATCGTGTAACTTAATACACTTAAATAGTTCAATTATAAAATTGTACTATAATATTTCGAGTGTATAAATTGATTTTCGGACATTTTTATTTAGTGCTATAAATAAACTAAATTGATTGTTAAAATAGAAATACAAAAAAATAAAATAAAAAGAGTAGTATTTCATTGACATTACATCACCTCTTTTTCTTATGGGAAAAAGGTCAAACAAATATATAATTTTTATTATATACGTTTCCCCTCTAGGTCTAGTTCACTCAACCTGATTATTCTTTATACTTTCCATATATTTCACATCTTGACAATATATCATTTTTGTCAATTCAGTGTCAACTTTGTCTAGAAATTATACTTTATATCATCATTATTGTATGTGTTGATGAAACGTTGACACGTGGGGGATAAATGACTGAGAATCTTATGAGCAAGTAGTTTAGGAAGTTCTCATAAAGCGTATTGTTGCACGTTTGTTGTATCAAGATGGTGATCTTATTGACTTTACATTAAAACTAACAAAAAATACATTAAGTTACACTTTAAAAAAGAAAAATGAAGAAAATGGAAGTGGTAGAAGAGAAAAGAGACATATCCGAAAAATCATAAGGGGAAATTTGATTAAAAGAGTTCTAAAGAAACTTTATTTTAAAGATACTTATACAGTTAGATGTTCTGATAGTTCGTAACATGCACATGTAAAGTGATACTGAAACTATGTATGTGTTGATTATGAATGATTGGAACACATGAATTACTTTGAGAGTTAAACAACTTGTAGCTGCCATAGTTCTTGGTGAAGAATAAAACTTCATTTACTTCTATTTTAAAAACATGTACTAGTTGTGTATCTATATGTAACTATGTATTATCAAAAAAATCTATGTGTAACTATGTTATTCTAATTCTTTTAATATTTTCTCATTAAACTATGACTCCTTGCAGCAAATTTCCCACATATTGACTAAAAAAACAAAATCATTGCAAAAGATTGATTTCAAAAATGAAATGTTTCATGTCACTTGTATTTCGTTAACCTGTCACTTGTATTTCGTTAACCTGTCACTTGTATTTTGTTAACCTGTCACTTGTATTTTATTAACCTATCATTTGTATTTCATTAACCTATCACTTGTATTCGGTTAACCTGTCACTTGTATTTTGTTAACCTATCACTTGTATTTGGTTAACCTGTCACTTGTATTTGGTTAATCTGTCACTTGTATTTGGTTAACCTGTCACTTGTATTTCGTTAACCTGTCACTTTTATTTCATTAACCTATCACTTGTATTTCGTTAATCTGTCACTTGTATTTCGTTAACTTGTCACTTGTATTTCGTTAACCTGTCACTTGTATTTTGTTAACCTGACACTTATATTTCGTTAACTCGTCACCTGTATTTCGTTAACCTGACACCTGTATTTCATTAACTCGTCGCTTGTATTTCATTAACCTAACACTTGTATTTCGTTAACCTGTCACTTGTATTTCGTTAACCTGTCACTTATATTTCGTTAACCTGTCACCTGTATTTTGTTAACCTGTCACCTGTAATTTGTTAACCTGACATTTGTATTTCGCTAACCTGTCACTTGTATTTTGCTAACATGTCACTTTTATTTCGTTAACCTGTTATTTGGATATTGTAGTTATTGACAGTTAGTTTGCTTATTTTGACCGTTAAACAACTTGTAGCTAAATTAGAGAGAACAATATTAGCTACTATAGTAATTGGTGAAGAACAAAACTTCAACTACTTCAATTGTAAAAAATAAATACTTGTTGTGTATCTATTTGAAGCTTTGTTATTCAGATTTTCAGTTGTGTATCTGTTTGAAGCTTTGTTATTCAGATTTTCAGTGATTTAAAAATTATTAAGGTTTATAGTCTAGGGTCATTCGTGCTTTTAAATCTGCTTTAATTACATCAGTTTAAAAGTAGAATGATAAATAAGTCCTAGTTAAAAAAAAGTACACTAAGACATTTTATACGGTTACATTTAGGAATGAAGTGAAGACAAACATAAAAATTAAAACAAAAGAGAAGTTTTATTTTGCAGTCACCAAATTACTTTATGCAGTCACTTTTTCATGCATAAGAGACAGTCATTTGTTAGCAACCTACAAGCCCCTCAGATGTTGGGTGGCTAGAGCACCCACAACCGGTTGGCGGCCATAGCTCCTATATTCCTCGGTGGCCCAAATTTGGTTTATTTTTTTAGTCTGGTCACTGGCGACATTATAAAGTATAGAATGAGAAAAAAATTACCCTACATCACACACCCTAACCCCCCCCCCCCCTCAGAAAGTTAAAAACATCGAAGGCTAATTCAAGGGTTTGTATTAGAGGGTTTAGGATGACACTAATAATCTGTCGAGCCATTGTTGACATTGTAAAGTATAAAACAAGTTAAAAAAGATTATCCTCCACCACACACTCTAAAAGCCACCATAGGAAAGTTAAGAACGTTAAAGGCTTATTTTAGGGTTTATAGTCTAGGGTTTTGGGTCTAATGACCCTGAACCACACCCTAAAAATATGTCGAGTCAATGGTGAGATTATAAAGTAGAAAATGAGTTAAAAAAAGATTACCCTACTCCACACAGTAAAAACCACCATAAGAAAGTTAAAACATCGAATATACCCTAAAAACCACCTTAGACAGTTAAAACTTCGAATAATACATTTCAGGGTTGAAGTCTGTAGGCTACAGAAGGAATAGCCACTGGGTGGCTATACCAGCCTAGCCGCCGGTCGATTGTATATGTCCCAGCTGCTAGCTGACAACAACAGAGGTAGCCGCTGGGCGGCTGTCCCTTGTGTAACCAGTCGGCGGTTGTGCCTAGCTGGACCCTAGGTGAAATACCCCTAATCTTTAAAATATAATTAAATGATCTATTAATGATCTAAGATGATTATTAAATATATAAATATTATTGGGGAACAATCTAAAAGATCTCAACAAGGCAAAACACGCCTTAAGATCGGTAAAGCCAAAAATGTGCTTTAAGACACCATAAAGATTGTATGACCTCAAATGAGATCCAAAGTGGATTCCTAAGTATTATAATGAATCAAGGAACACAATAAAACCATTCTCAAGGAGAACTAAGCTCAGGAACACCCTGTGACACAAAAATGTGCGCTAAAACTCCTTAAAGCACGTTTTTGTGAGATTGCCTTTTAAATTGATTTTTAATGGGCTTAAAAATTATAATTATCCTTAAATATGATATATAATCATATTATATCATACTAGGAATTTAATTCCAGAAATTTACGAATTTTTACAAATTTAATATTAAAATATTAATAAAACCCTAAGTGGGGCCCGCATGAGTCAATATTGACCAAGCATGGTCAATGGTCAATAAATTGACCCACTTGGACCATGGAGGCCGGCTGCAATAAGAGAGGAGGGAGCATAAGTCATTGATTGACAAATAATGCTACCTAATACATGACTTTTCCAAAATAATGTTACTTTTTACATGATTTCAAATTTTACTTACCTTTCCCACTTCCTCCTTCCTTCCTTGTCCGATCTGCACCATACCAGCCGAGCCCTCTCCTTCCTCTCAAGCTCTCAAAGCTTGTTCTTGAGCATGGAAGGCAAGTCTAGCTCCTAAGCTCCTAATGTAAGTGTTTTAATGCCATTTTTAGCTCTTTTCTTCATCTCTTCACTACCAACACCTAAATTTCGTGGCTCATCAATTCCTATGGCTTATTATCAGTGTTCTAAGGTTAGAACAAGAGCTAAACTCGGCTGAGACCAGTAGAGGGACCAAGGTTGTTCAAATCTACATTTTAAGGTAAAAATGTGCTTTAAGCTCATAACTTTTGATTCCCTTCGAGTTTGGCTGTGAAACTTTGGTCATAGCCTCATCTTCTTCTCCTTTTCATATAGGATCTGTTGGTTAGCCATTTGGAGCAAGGGTGACCGAGATCCAAGAGAAATACTCTCTTTTAAGGCATTTTTCCAAGGTAAAACCTAATAAAAAGGTAGGATTTCGAGATCTAACTATTTCCTATGTTAATATGGTAGATCTAACACCTTGTGGTGTGTTTGGTTCAGGTCGAAAATACCTAGAACTTCCCTTGCATTTTTAAGGTGATTTTTGCCTTAAATCTTACATTAATTATTCCTTATGGTTAAGCTCAAGCTTGGAGTGTAACCATATCTTGTTTTTGTGTATTAAACATGTCTAAATCAAGTGGTGAATTTTCCTACAAGTGACCGAGCCTATACAAGGATAAATCAAGGTATAAACACCTTAAACTTATGATTTTGTAATTTAAGCATATATATATATATATATGGCCGAGAGTGAATGTATATATATAGGTCATATTGACCTAAAAATGGAAAAAATGGCTAAGATAAATTAAGCTAGTCATTTAAGGGATTTAATTAACATAATGGTCAAATTATGACATTATGTGGAAAAATAATTAAACCTAAGTGAGGCCGAATATATATGTGATATTTTGAGACATTTATTGTGTAATTTATTTTGCAAGTTCAAGGTTGTAATAAGGCCATGTCATTAGGCCATTTTAATTTAAGTTTATAAGCTTATTTAGTTTATTTATGCTTATAATTAAAGTTGGGGCCAATTCGTAATTATTAAGGAATTAGAAAGCCGTGGGTAAATTAAGAGCAATTTAGGGTTTTTAAATGAATTTAATAAAAAGTATAACATTTTATAAAGTTTTGGGTAAAAATTGTAAAAATAGAAAAGTATGGGGTGTTGTTGGTAATTACCGAAAGTTTGGGTCCCAATTGGTATTAGTAGTCAAGTTGACTATGTAGGAGACCTTGACCAAGTTTGGAGAATTTAAGGAATTAAAATACTACCTTATATTAAGATAGTAATTAAATTGTAAAAGATTTATAAGTCTTGGGGTGGTATTGTGATTTCCGAAAACTAGGGGTACTAAATGGAGCTTAGTACAAACCTTAGATTATTAGGGATTTTTAGAAGTTGATTTGGGTAAATTTGGAGTTTATATGAATTATCTAGGTATATTATAAGATATTTCATAACATTGTTACACATGGGTAACATATGTGGTAAAACCGAGATTTAGAGAAAGTATAAGGTTAATAATGATATTTATAACCTTTTGGTATGGTTTGGTAATTTTTGGGATTTTATATAAGGTTTTATGAAGATACATGTATAATATAGTTTTGGTGATATTAGAAACTATATGTTTAAAAAATGGGGTAAATTGGTGAATATAGAAAGTTAGGTGGTGGAAATTAAATTTAAATAGACCATGGGGTCTGCTCGGTATTTTGGAGAAATTATAACTATGGGTTATAAATATTTAAGGTTTAAGGATTATAATATAAGGTATACATTATAAGTGTAACAATGGAATATATTTTTGGGATTGATTTGTAAGTTATGGAAGTTGGTGGGAATTAATTAAAAACCGAGAGTTTAAGTGCTGTTTGGATTTTATAACAAAATATAACTATAGGTTATAATTGTTTTAATGACTTAAATGTCATAATATATGTTATATAACTATAATATAACATTAATTAGTGGTGGATTTTGTAAATATTTGGGAATTATAGGCGCGGTTCGGAAATATTACTATTTTGGAATGAAATTTATAATATGGTTTTTATGTTATAAGAGCTATAACATTTATAATATAAGAGGTATTCATCAAAAAGAATGAATATATTATAATGACTTACCATAATAAATAGCCCTATAATGCATATATATAAATAAATATATGTCATAGTGTGGAAAATATATATAGTTCAATAACTATGTGTTACCACAATTAAAATGATAAGAGATGAAGGGAAAAGAATTATAAACATTGGATATGGAATTCTAATGTTAAGAATGTACATGAAATAATGAGGATTTATATAATTCAAAGTATTTGTACATATGAATTATACAACGTTACACTTGGAAAAACTAACCTTAGAAAAATAAATACTAAGGTAGGATGTGTTGTGCATGACGAAGAATCATACATGCAATAAAGAAACAAACTATACGATCTACAAATATACGTTCAAGTTACATGCGATAACAAAGCCCAACAATAAGTATGTTAATATACGAGATAAGACTACGCATGTAATGTAACACTTTTCCAATCTCGAGTTAAACCGAAAGCCCGACCAACATTGACAGTTAATAACGGGGGGTTAACCGGGAGTTATTAGTGACGGTACGGGGTACCGTAGAATTTTGTGTTGTTATACAGTATGCTAATCAGTAGCATTATATATTGTATAGACTGTTAGAGACGACACACGGAGCATAGGATCTTGCTGATTCATACTCCACCGTAATACACCAGGGTGAACGGTATGTTATTTATGTGGCTTGATTGTCTCTGAGGATTTCCTCAGTTCAGACTTTGTGTGAAAATCTGTGATAAGATTGAATGTCTGCTTGTGTGAATTAATATGCTTGAGTTGTGTATTAATGCTGTTGTATTATTACTGTTGTGCGATAACAGTACTATTCGTATATATGAACATATTATAAAACGAACTAGCGGCAGTGATGCTATCTTATATGTGTAATATAAGGAACGTAAGTAAACGTTGTAGCATCAGGATAATGAGATATATATATTATCTGAGACTTATATACGGAGCATTGGCCTCTTTAACGCCGCTCTCGTATCTAACACTGGATTCCGAGTCGACATACTCGGGATTAGACTAACGACCTTAGTCTATCGTGTTAAGGAAAGCAATAAAATGATGCGATGGTATAGATGAGTTATCAAGAGGATGTGGCTCTTACTGTGAAATGTGATCCATTAACGATACTAGGATACCGTGTGGTAACCGTAAGTATCAGGATAAATTTCCAACGAACTACAGATTGTTCGTAGGACGGAGACTCTACCGCTGGAGTGGCTACTGCCGTGGGTGACCCGCCAAAGAGATGGGTAACTTAGAGACACGTCGTTCTAATGAGACGTTGTCATTAGACATGACCGAACAATTACGAACGATTACAATAACTCGTACATTAGGCGAACATTATTTGGGCGTGCATGCCAAAGATGAGGGTTCATACTCGTTTATAATTCTCATTGTTTCGCCTTGTTGTTCATTGGTTATGCTGTGTGGTTATGTGTGGTATGTTGGTGGTGTTGATTGAATAAGTCGTTGTACTCATAAGTGTGTGTTGTGAACTGGATTAATTAAATAAACTGTACTTATATCTGTGTGTGAACTGGATGAGTCGAGTCACTGTGCTCGTGTGTGGATTTTGTGGATTGTTCGTCGAACTAGTCGACGTACTCAACTATGAACTTTCAGGTGTTGTTGGAGTGGAGTCTACGAACTCATATAAGCGTTATAACTCTTTTAGTGGTCTATTACGATGCGATGTGTGGAGCCGGGGGCTTATTTGTTATTTGAGTTTACTGCAAAATATAATGTTGCTTTACAGTTTTAATATTAAACTATTTGTATGAAAATGGTTTGCATGCTCTCGACCAAATAACTGAATGGTCCGAGGGTGCATGACAGTCAGGTAATAACATACTCAGCAGGGGCTGATTCCATACCACCAACTACCATTTTTGCAGGTATGCAACTTCCGGTGTCGGCAAAGAGAGTGACGCGCTGGGTAGTATGATTACAGTTATTCGAACATGCACTGTTGCATTTTGATACGAACCTAGAAACGTGTATAGGTTTTGGATACTTAGAAAGCTCACTGTGAATGTATTATATTTTGGTTTGGGAAGTTTAGATCTATCTCTTGTTGTCACTGCGAGAAAATGTTTCGTATGTAAGAATATATCAGGAAGCACGTTATTACTCGCATGGGCGAGTAAGAACGGTGACACCAGTAGTTGAATTGTTGAGATTACCGCTGCGATTATATTGTTAAGTAAGATGATTAGGAGCCAATTAGAGTAGGGGTGTTACACTAGGAATGTTAAAGCGTTAAAGGTAATCTGCCTAGATAATTGAAACATTACGCAAGTGTATAACGATCACATAAAGATATCCCAGTGAACAACCATACCCTAAGATGTTAAAATGTTTAAAGTTTATTTTAGGGTTTGAAGTCTAGAGCGATCATAAACCACAAACCCTAAAAATTGTCAGGATAATTGAACCATTACAAAGATGTATAATGAATCACATAAAGATACCATATAGAGCAACCGTATCCTATGATTGTTAAATTGTTGAAGGTTTATTTTAGGGTTTGAAGTCTATGGTTTAGGGTCGCTCCCTAAACCTTAAACCACAAACCTTGTAAACTTATTAGGATAATGGAAACATTATAAAGGTCTATAATGGATCACATAAAGATACCCTAGCAAACAACTATACCCTAGGAATATTAATTCGTCAAATGTTTATTTCAGGGTTTGAAGTCTTAGGTTTAGGGTCTAGCCTAAACCACAAACCCTAGAAACCTGCCGGGATAATTCAAACATTATAACAATATAGATCAAATCACATAAAGATATCCTATGTAACACCCATACCCTAGGAATGTGAAAGCATCGAAAGTGACCTGTGAGGATAATTGAAACATTACAAAGGTGCATAATATCACATAAAGATATCGTAGGGAGCACGCAAACCAACTTAATTTGCAGTATGAATTAACCCAATATATCAAGTCATTATTGATGTGTTGCACAAGTATGTAGTTGGTAAAGGGAAAAAGATGCGAGCGTATCTAAAAAATCTACTCAACCTAAATGGCGGCCTCTAATATTTTATAATGTAAGATTTTATTGATTATAAATTTGTTAGTTTATTTAATACATACTCACTATTTTATTTACATCATTATAGGTCAAATGATTAGCTTTTAGTAAAATTTAACTTTTATTAAGATATCGTCTAGATATATAACAACAACATTAAAGTTTCATTTATAAAACACTTGGATAGGTTAGCATGAATCATCGTATGAAGTTGGGTGAAGTAATAGATATACGAAAAATAAAATACAAGACAATAAAGAATTATGAACAAGTACCAGATGCCTTGTTATCAAAATATGATAAAAGTTACTGAAATATGATAGTGAAAATACTAAGATAAAAAAAACTATAAAAAGAAGTTTCACTCATAGCAAAGATTAATAAGGTAATAAAAAAGACATTATAAAACAAAAATATGATTAATTTAATTTCATAATTTTTTCTTTCCATTCAATTGTACATATGAAAATTTTATTGTACGGATAATACTTTACTCTTACATTATTACCTATTTTTATCTGCGGCTATTAGTTTGTTTATTATTAAAAAAAGCTATTATTTAAATTGTTTATAATTCTAGCTATAAAATTACTTGTTATCTAGAAAAATAAAATATTGCAAATAAATTGATTTACCCTCATGAATCCGCCACTGTTAAGTCTTAACTACCAGATTATATAAATGTATTTGCTTTATAATATAGGGATCCAAAGAAGATGTAAATACATTTTATAAAAAAAAAGATCCCTCTTCTCTTTTATATATGATAGGACTGTGACATTATTTGATTTAAAAAAAAAAGAAAAAAAGAATTGTGACTTCAGTCGAAGAACCCGAAGACATGTGTACTTTGATTAGTATAATTGAATCCAACTACACGCGTTTTAATCACCCAAATTAAAAGTAACATTTTTTTAAAAAATACTCCCTCCGTCCTGAATTGACCGTCTCCTTTGCTTTATGGCACGTTTTTCCACTTCAATATTTAACATATAAGATAAAATAATTTTATAAAATGAAACAGTGTAACATATAGTTTATCATGTAAGGAATCATTTGCAAAATTCAAATTTTAAAAATTATTTTATCTTATATGTTAAATATTGAAGTCAAACGACACGTCCAAATAGTGAACAAGACGGTCAATTCTGGACGGAGGGAGTAAATAATATGTTGCGGCAGTCCTGCCGAAACGCCCTTGCAGCATCGCACCCACTTCCACTAGGGACGGAGCAGACAACTACATTACAGGTTTTACTTTATTTTTGTTTATTCCCATAATCTTACTTGTTCAGGAATTTTATGTTTCACCAGTATATACTTATTTTCTCTCTCTGAGGTATTTCTCGCCGGCATATTCGATGGAATGTGAAGGCTTTTGCTTTTTCAGGAGAGGTGGAATGTGAAGTTTTTGTTCTATACATACACAACCACTATTTCGCTATAATTATGTCCTGTTACTTCCAGCTACATTTATGGCATAGTGTGTATATATTTCTATTTCGTTCGGAAATGTTAGTTATTTTTTAAATAATTTAGGCTAGGGAGCAACAAATTTATAATACTACATTATTTTACTAAAATAAACTTATAACACACTTTAATTAATCACTATGTAAATTAAGTATCTTTAGTAACACAATAATTCAAAATGTTCATATATACATATGAGTACAATTTTATTAAATAAAAATAGTTATCTCTAACTATATTGGAGTGTAGTTAAGAACTTGCCTTAATGTATTGTTTTCCTACAATCGGAAACAGGATGGAGTATTATATACGCTCACACTCAAAAGACGTGACTCCCTCGTCGCAAGCCTAAATTCCATAGACCTCTTCGGTAGGTGTCAGGTATATTCCGACACAGTCCCGAGTCCGCTCTAATACCATTTGTAACAAATCATATAAGCAACTGTCTAACAACGTAGCTCTCAAGCCATTCAGGCTCTCTTAAGCCTCTTTTCCTCACTTGGACATTAAATTGGAAGATCTTGTTGTTGTCAACTTATACGTATCCTTATAAATCATTCATATTACTACTTATACCCCGATGTGGGATGGGGTATTACATGATCAAATGGGTAGATGGGCCGGGTTTAGGTTGGGCTGCCGTCAGGTCTGTTTCTAATGTTCAGGCCGGGTTAAACTTGATCAACTCTACCTCATACCTTAGGCTAACCCTAGACAGCCATTCACAATAAAAAAATCTTATCGTTTTAAAGGTGAAAGAGATAAGTGTAGATAGTTTTTGTACATATAAGCGTCAATAGCAAAGAATATCCAGGATCATGCCGCATACACTTAATCTTAGAAGACTAACAAAAGAGCTACTCCTCTATCACTTTAATTACTAGCTCATCCAAGAAAAATGACGGATGATAGGAAAATCTTAGAAATTGTGATGACAAGTAAAACAATCGGCATGAAGTAGTCAATAAAGCGCATTTTTCTCCTTCTCACTTAAACAGGATATTGCTTCATTGGACGAAAAATGGGAAGGTTCATAAGATCATAGGAGCATGCGATTCTCAAGACACAACAACAAGACAACATTCAAATTCCAATGACCTAGAAAACATGTGGCTATGAACCATGATGTTCCCACAACTTTTACGCTTTTAAGGCGAAGACAAATGTTCATATCTATAACGTATAGTGAGTGACAGATCGAATTGATTGCGTCATGTAGGAACAAGGTTCTAACGGTTGAAGAGCAAGAGAAATTTCTATTAGGCCCGGATGGAAGCATACGCCTAACTAAAAGAAAATAAAATTGTCCTAACTGAAGTGATGGGTGGCATGGAAAATCCCCCTTTACACTTGAGCTGCAAGCGCAAGTCCAAGTACCAAGTTTGTAATGTGAAACTAGAAGTGAAAAACTACAAAATAATACACTAAAATTTATAAACTAGTGTAAAAAAATAAAACAAAAGAATCATCTAGGTTGGCCATGAGTAACCTTCCCATCTTTGAGATCTTGGCTAGATAAAACAACATCTCAGGACCCACCAGGTTAGGTATTGGAACGAGGTAGATTCATTTGAGATCTAATAGGGATTATTTTTCTATATTCATTCATAAATACCCCACAGTTATGGTGAACTATCTTTAAATGAGGGAAGGAGGATTTGTTAAACGGATATTATATGGTTAACTACAGTGTGATGATGTTTGTATATGTTAAGTCAATCATTCAAGAAAAGAGTTCACATCACATCCAATATACTTCATTTACAAGTTCTACTGCATTTCACAGATTTAGGCCCTATTCTTTTCTCATATTATCAAACGAGTTTATTTAATCAGCTAGTTTTTTCTCTCTGTGTGTCGCATACATCAATTGTCATATCAACTATTTTTTCTCTCTATTTTTTCTAATATCAGCTGACAACTGACATCAGCTACATATTTCAGCTGACAACTGACATCAGCTACATATTTCAGCTGACAAAATAATGGGGTCAGGATAGATCTAAACTCATTGCTTAAGATACCATGAATGAGCGATCAATCCTACAATATATCTATTCCCTCCGTCCTGAATTGACCGTCCAGTTTATTATTCGGACATGTCGTTTGACTTTAATATTTAACATATAAGATAAAATAATTTTAAAATTTTAAGTTTTGCATATGATTCCTTGCATGATAAACGATATGTTACAAAATTTAGTTTTATAAAATTATTTTATCTTATATGTTTAATATTGAAGTGGAAAAACAAACTATAAAGTAAACAGGACGGTCAATTCAGGATGGAAGGAGTATAATTTAAAGATAATTGTACAATTTAATAAGAGTAATAGTAGTACATTTACTTTTAGAGTGTACTAATAGGGGTGAGCATTTAGTTTGGATATTTTGAATTTATCCAAAAACTAAATTAACCATTTTATTTTTGGATTTTTAACCAAATTTTCTAACCGAATTGAAAATTTTGGTTAACCGAATTATCCTAATTATAATTTTGTTTGGATTTGGTTTTGACTTTGTCAATTCGGTTAACCGAATTATCCAAGTTTTCTTTATAAAAGAATATTCTATTTTCTAATTCTAGTCTTTAGTGACAAATAGTCAAACACAAACCCTAAATTTTGGTAAGTTGAAATCCAAACTAGCTAAAATTTGGATTTCAGTTTGGATTTTGGATTTCACTTTTAAAAAATTTGGATTTCGGATAATTTGGATAATGGTTAATTCAGTTTTGGTCTTAATTTGGATAATTAAGTTTTTAATCGAAATAACCGAAATCCAATTTATTTTTTACAATTTGGATTTTGGTTAACCAAATTATCCAAATGATCACCCAGAATCGACTACACGGCCAGCTTGCACAGTATGTTGTGCGGTCCACTTATGTGTCAGTCCAGTCAATATGCTGACTAGACTGCTTATGTGGCACATGCGTGAGAAGAAAATTTATATTAACTTTAAATGGTTGTAACTTTTAATATATAAGTCCAAAATGAAAAAAATTATATCATTATTCACCTAAATTCGAGCTCTTCAAAACAAGACCAGTCATGAATATGTTTTGACAACTTTGAAAAAAATTTATTTTTACATGTTATGATGATACACTAAAAAGATACATATGATTCATTAATTTTGATATTATGATTCATTAAAATTGATATTATGATTCATTAAAATTGATATTATGATTTACTAACTAATAAGTGGTGAGTTAGATAACAAACTTTGGAACCCATTAAAAATTATTATCATTTTGTACTGTATTATTATTGTATGGTGTATTTTAAATCTTATATAGTGAATCATGTATTTTTCGTACATACCAAATTTGTTTTGTGTTGTATTATTGTATAATTTTTTTATTTTTATATGTTTACGTTGATACACTAAAATGATGATATGATTCATTAACTTTGATATTATGATTCATTAAAATTTATATTATGATTCATTAACTAATAAGTGGTGAGTTAGGTAACAAACTTCGGAACCGATAAAAAATCATTATTGTTTTGTAGTGTATTATTATTATTGTATGGTGCAATTTAAATCTTCTATGGTGAATCATGTATTTTTCATGCATACCAAATATTGTTTTGTATTGCATTATTGTTTAAATTTTTTTATTTTTATATGTTTACGATGATACACTAAAATGAAGATATGATTCATTAATTTTGATATTATGATTCATTAAAACTAATATTATGATTCATTAACTAACAAGTGGTGAATTAGATAATAAACTTTGAAACTAATAATGGATCATTATTGTAATGCATTATTATTATTGTTTTGTGGTGTATTATTATTATTATTATATGATGTATTTGAAGTCTTGTATAGTGAATTATATATTTTTTTAACATATTGATTTCAAAACAGATAATGAATCATTATTGTTTTGTAGTGTATTATTATTGTTGTATGGTGTATTTTAAACTGTATATGGTGAATCAAGTATGCTTTATATGTATAGATATATACATATAAAAAATATAAAATTTTAAAGTTGTCAAAATATATCCATGCCTGATCTTGTTTTGAAGAGCTTGAATTTAGATGAACAATGATATAATTTTTTTAAATTTTAGACTTATATTTTAAAAATTATAACCAATTAAAATTAATATAATAAAAAAACAGTCCAATTAACAAAACAATCCAGTCAGCAACTGACTGGACTGCCAAATGGACAAACAGCTGATTGGACTGCCAAGTGGACAAGGTTACACAATGATCGACGCGGCTTGGCCGCACAATCTATCGTCTAATACACTTCTACTTGTACTTTACCCGTGACTTACAAGAAAAGAGACACTAGCAATGGACGAAATAGCGCGGAGCTACTTAATTAGGCACGTGAGAGGTACACGAATTGAGTTTTCTTCCGGTTTGGTTACAGAGCTCCCTTTCACCACAGCTAGGATGTGGGCCACCGTTCTAGTTAGTTCCCTCAATCCCCTACACGCCTCTGCCTTTCCTTCTCGCTCGTGGGGACGGGGGCTAGAAGGGAGTTCAATTCTCTCACGAAACATGTGATCAATCTCTCCCTCCTCTTTCTCTCTCTTATGAAGATCTGATCTGACAAACCGTCAGAACATTTCAAAGGCAGCCGAAGAAACTAGGCTCCTCACCTCCTTCACAATAACCAAAGGACGACGCACGTCCTTCCCTCGGAATAATGATCGTTCTTTTTTCGTTTTAATATATCACTCACCCATTTCCCTCTCTCGACTCTCGCGCGCCCGCCGTCAAGAAATCCCTAACCTCAGCAAATTGGGCGAGCGGTGGCTGATATCTCTTGTTGTTAACAAAAATTTATGATCTCTGTTTCAGTGGGATTCTAGAAATTGCTCCTATTTCTCGGGAGCGAGTTGGTGCTAGAAATTTCTCATGAGGTAGCTCCTCGAACGATGGATGATCGACGGAGGGAAAAGAGCGATAATCATAGCAGCAGCAGCAGCACGAATTATCAACGTGGTTGGAGACAGAGGTCGAAGAACAAACGGCCGCCTCGATACGGTATCCGGTTATCTTTCTTTCTTTTTTTTTCTCTCTCTCTCGTGCAGTATTTCCTAACTGTTTCGTGGCTTTTTTTTTGTAAATTTCACGGCTGTTTACTACGATCTTTTGTTGGATGAAGTTTTTTTACGAATAATTGCGAAATCATTGACTAATTTTCCGTTCTTGGTTGTTTGTCTATGAAAAGATGTCATCGAGGGTTTAGGCGGGTTCCCTGAATTTCCCGGGAGCCTGGAGGAGCGTATTAGTTTTCTAGTTTTTTTTTCTGGTATTATCAGCGTGTGTGTACGTCAAGTATTTCTTTTCTAAAATGATGTCAAATAGGGCCTCCTATCCAAAACCTGACATTTCCTTCAATGTATTCCTAATGATGGATGGTTCTGGGTAAAGTAATGCCCTTCTTTTGGTAAAAAACTGTGATCCTCTGCACTAAATGTGGAAATATTCCCACCCATTGTTCTCACTAGTCACTACTCGTTATACTATTAATGTGGCTAACATTTTCTTATTCCCCTTTATTTCATTTCCATCTAGCTACTTTTGTTCAAAGAAGGATGTTCTTGACTGATAGACTGAAATGGAATATTCATCAGTGGCCAATATTTCTAATTCTATACTGATTTCAGGTGGTGGTGGGGAGAATAATAGATCTGTTTCTGAAAAGGAGAAAAGCTTCTTAGGTGGTGATGGGAAGAGATCTGTTCCAGAATGGGAGAAGAGTTTCTGTGCCAATGTTGGTCTAATTCCATGGGCGAGGCTATTGGAAGCAAAGAAATCCATGTTTCTCTATCAGGATATCCTCAACTGGGAAGATTCTGCTTGTAAGGAAGCCTTTAGAAATGCCAAGAGCTGGTACTGGGCCAAGATGAAAGGCCTTCCTTGTGACCACCTCAAAGTATCTGATCCTGATATTTACATAGACGAGATTGATTGGCAAGCAGGTGTTGATCCTGATCTCCTCAGGGACTTGGAAAGGGCGCCAAATACAGTTAGAGATCAGGAACATGTCAATGTGGGAAGTGATGAGGTTGTTATCCTTGGTTTGAAAGAGCGGAAAAAACCGGGTTACATGGGTGGTGAGACTAGTGGATGGGGAATTGTGGAAAAGAAGCCGGATTGTCACGATGATCAGGGATGGGGAGATTCAAATGAGCTTGATGGTTGGGGTGATGATGATGTTGGATGTGATTGGAAAGTGTGTATGACCATTGAAGATGATTGGAATGAAGCTGGTTGGGGTGGGAGGTCTAGAGATTGTAATGCCAATGGTTGTAGTAGGGGAGGGCAGATGGGAGATTCGAATGGAGCTGGCTGGGGCAGTCCATCGACAGAGTGGAATGAAGATGGTTGGGGTGGCCCAACTAGTGGATGGAATGAAGATGACTATGTCAGGCGTTGGGACAGCCATAAGCAGCCAGATTATTATAGAAAATCAGCAGGTGGAGTTAACATTGCGGGATTGGGGTGGCAGGACGATGGTGATTGGAGAAAGGCAGTTGGGAATGATAATTATTATCACAACTACAATGACAAGGGAGCAAGGAATTGCCATGGTGCCTATCATCAGTTTGATCGAGGTTGGAAGAGTGCTACTGGTAACAAAAGTAGTGGTAGAAAAAGGGTGGGCGTTGGGTATAATGAAGCAGCTCAAACAACCTGGGTTGATAAGAAAGCTGGTTTCTGGTCGGGTGGTAGAACCGACCGATGGACTTGATAAGTAGTACTAGTATTTAATAGAAAGAGGGGGTTATCTTTTGTGTCTTGCGAGATGTGTAAATAAGGAGATGAAGGGGCCTTAGTTGCTTTTTTGTTCTGTGGAAGAATTATTAGGTTTCTTTGGTAGGGAATAATTTCATTTGTTCTTTCTAGAGAGCGGTATAAAAGTAATAAGAGTACATGGGTTATATAAGATTTGCTTTGAGATCCTGGCTTTTTATGTTGCTCGTCGAGCACATCAAACATTGTAGTGTTTGAGCTCGTCAGATAGGGTCAGTTGGAGCATAACATTCGACAAACGGGGAAATAGAATTGATATTTCCATAGAAAAACATAGTGTGTCAAGTAAATAAGAGAAGTAAATGAATCATAAATTGAGAAATTTTCTGTTTTGGGAAGCATTGTCCGCTGGTGTACTCTCGCATTTACTTTAGTCCTGTCGGTGGATCTAACCTAAAGAGGTGTGTTGTGTGGATCTTATTTTTGTTGGTGGCGATGAATCATGAATGTGGGCGTTTGGTAGCAGAATCTCTATGGAGGTGGCTCCCATGTTATGCCTATTAAGTATGACATATTAGATATAACATTGTACTGTCGAGCAAAAGTTGTGTACTGTTGATAAAATGTCGATTTAAAGCAATGCAATCTTCTTGCTTTTCACACAAGTTAGAGTGTGTATGCATGTCTATAGCTTCTCCCATAAGGGATTTTAAAGCAGAATGGAGTGGATATTCACAATAAGGAAAGTGGATTTCACCCACTAAAATATTACTTCTTCTGTCCCATGTGTAGAGTCTTATTTGTTTTTGCACAGATTAAGGAAAAGTATAGAGGATTAAGAAATTGTATACACTTTGTGAGACATCATTTTGAGACAAATGAAGAATGCAAAGTGGACACTGATTATGGGACGGAGGGAGTACTATTTTAATGTTTTATCTCATATTCTCTCACCATCTGTCATAAGAATCTTCACTCTCTACCTTCTTAACTAAGTAACCCTTCACAACTTCTCTTTTCCATCTCATTATTTTCTTTTTTCCTTTTTACCATCATGGGTGGAATCCTCCTCACCATTGTGGATGCCCATTGGCTTCAGACAGGTGTCAAAATCTATTGAAGAAGAAGAAGAAAAAAAAAGAAAACATAGGTATGCGCAAACCGGGAAATTTAGGGGGCTAATGTGGTCTTACTATTAGGAGAAAGACAACATTTTTTTCAAAATATTTATAACTTACAAAATGTAAGTGCAAAAAAAATTATACCATTGTTGATCATAATTCGTGCTCTTCAAAACAGGATGCATCATGGATATGTTTTGGTAAACTTGAAAATTTTATATTTTTAAAAGGAGTATATATTACGTATCTTTAAAGTGAATGTTATTCATTAACAAAATGAATTTTATTCAATAATAAAATGAACCTTATTCATTAACAAAATGAATCTTCTTTAAGATTTACATTTCTTAAAATTAAAATTCACCTTTAAAAAAACAAAAGATTCACATTATTTAAAGTGAAAGGTTCATTTTTCTTGAACATTTGATTGACTTTTCTTCAACGAAATATTTACTTCTAAATAAATGAAAGGTTCATATTGTTCCCGTAGTAAGATTCACTTTTCTTAAACATTTGATTCACTATTTTTAAACAAAATATTCACTTTTCTTAAACATTTGATTCACTATTTTTAAACAAAATATTCACTTTTCTTAAACAAAGAATTCATATTGTTCTCGCATAAGTTTGTGATATCATTCATTTTTCTTAAACATAAGATTCACTTTTCTTAAATAAAAGAGTCACTTTACTTAATCATATGTTATAGGATTTTTTAAACGAAATATTCACTTTTCAATAAACCCTTAACCACAAACCCTAAAAAATTGTTGTGAGTCAGTGACAACAATAAGTATGGAACAATTTCAAAAATACCTACACCACCGAACATAGACCCTAAACCCTGCACTACAAAACCCTAAAATATGTCGAGTCAGTAACAATAATATAAAATGTAGAACTATGCCAAAAAGATTACCCTACCCCCCCTATCCCCCCACCCCCCTTCCCCCCCCCCCCCACCCCTCCCCCCCCACCCACCCTAACCCACCCTATGAAGCTAAAATGTCGAAGAATTTTAAGCGTTTGAAGTGCAGTTAGACCCTAAACCACAACCCTACACAAATGTCGAGTCAGTAACGACCAATATAAAGTGTATAACTAATGCCAAAAACCTTACCCCCCCCCCCCAAACACCCTAAAAATCACCCTAGGAACGCTAAAAGCGTCAAAGACATTTTTAGTGCTCTTAGTGTAGGGTTTAGGGTTTGAACGACCTCTGATTCACCTTTTAACAACCTTTGATTCTCTTTTAACAACCTTTGGTTCACTTTCTTAAACTTATGATTCACAATGAATTTTAAGACATATGTACATAACAAAATATAAAATTTAACTTTATCAAAACATATTCATGTTGAGGATCTTATAAATTTATGTTATTTGGACTTATATCTAATAAACTACAACATTTTAAAATTTCACAAAAAAGACAAAAGTGGTGCCACCTTATGGTGGCACCAACGCAGGTTCGATTTCACTTTTTAAAGAACGCAAATTCAAACCTAGCACTAGCGCCATATTAAAGGTGGCACCTGTCACATGTCATGATGTTACTGGTGCATAACACTATAAAGAAAATATAGGGAAAAAACAATGCAGCAGAAAGCAATCTTGTACGCACATGTGGAGGAAAATTTGACATTTACTCACTCACCACCTTTGTGCCATGTGTAACCCCCTATTAGGTGAGTAGGAAAAACAAAAAAATTTAAAGTGTTATAACTTACAAATATAAGTGTAAAAACAAACAAAAAATTATACCATTGTTCATCATAATTCGTCGCTCTTTAAAACAAGATGCTCATGAATATATTTTGGTAAACTTAAAATTTTATGTTTTATATTGTGAGTGTTACAGAAGTGAATCGTATGATTACCTAAATGATCTAGTGTTATAAAGTAAAAAAATTCTACTATAAGAATTTTGTAAATAGAGATTGTTACTAAAGTGAATAGAGGTTTTTAAAATGAATCAAAGGTTGTTAAAAATTGAACCTAAACCCTGCACTGCAAGCCCTAAACTTCCTTCGACGTTTTTAGCTTTCCTAAGGTGGTTTTTAGGGTTGTGGTGTAGGGTAACCTTTTCTGAAGCTGTTCAATATTTTATAATGTTATCACTGACCCTCAGTTTTTTAGGTTTGTGGTTTGGGGTTTAGGGCGTTAGACCTTAATCTTGCACTACAAACACTAAAATGCCTTTGGTGATTTTAGCTTTCCATGGTGATTTTTAGTTGGATGGTGTCGGATAATCTTTTTTTTTTTAATATACTTTATATTATCGTCACTGGCTCGGAAGTTTTTAAGGGTTAATGGCTGCACTACAAACCTTAAAAATGCCTTCAGCGATTTTAGCTTTTATATAGTGGTTTTTAGGTTGGGTGGTGTAGGGTAATATTTTTTGAAATTGTTCTATACTTTATATTTTCGTCACTGACTCGACAGTTTTTAGGGTTTGTCATTGAGGGTTTATTGAAAAGTGAATCACATGTTTAAGTTAAGTGAATCTTACATTTAAGAAAAATGAATCTTACCACAAACTTATGCGAGAACAATATGAATCATTCGTTTAAGAAAAGTGAACATTTTGTTTAAAGGAGTGAATCAAATGTTTTAAAAAATGAATCTTACCACAAACTTATGTGAGAACAATATGAACCTTTCATTTATTTTTATAAAAGTGAATGTTTTGTTGAAGAAAAGTTAATTAAATGTTCAAGAAAATGTATCTTATATTTAAGAAAAGTGAACCTTTCACTTTAAATAATGTGAATCATTTGTTTATCTAAAAGTGAAATTTAAATTTAAGAAAAGAAAATCTTAAAGAAGATTCATTCTGTTAATGAATAAGGTTCATTTTATTATTAAAGAAGATTCATTTTGTTAATGAATAAGATTCACTTTAAAAATATGTAATATATACACATTCTAAAAACATAAAATTTTATGTTTAACAAAACATATCTATGATGTATCTTATTTTGAAGAGCACGAATTATGATGAACAATGGTATAACTTTTTTTTTATTTTTGCACTTTTATTATGTAAGTTATAAACATTTTGAAAAGATATGTTGTTTCTCTCTCCTATGCCCACATTCACACAATGAGAAAGAAGAAATGCAGGTGAAGAAGATATTATTTAATCTTTATTTTTTAAAATTTCTTTAATAGATTTTGATGGCGCGAGTCTCCGAACTGTTAAAGAATACATTGCAAAAATGAAGGAGAAAGATGTGGATTGACAGCTTAAATGCAAATGATTACCTCCTTTAACGAAGTGGAACATGAAAACAAGCAGGCTTTGGTCGCAACTCTTGATGGGAAGAAAGTTGAAAGGGTGAGGTAGGATAACAAGTAACAACGGGCCAGATTTGGGTTGTGTGAAAATCACCGGTATTTACTATGAAGTTTTATTTGTTATGTCTGAATTTGAAACCATGGCGTGTATATCTTCCATAAGTGATTCAGGTGGAGCAATTGGTCAAAATTTTGATATATATTTGAATAATATTAAGGGTCTAATTCTAAAATTACAATAATTTTTTAGATCACAATGTAAATGGGTGATTGGCTAAGTGATAAAAGGGTGATGATAGCACTGGATCAAACAAAAGTAAATCAAAGCCAAGACACCGAACCATATCGAACAATTTGATACTCAACTCTCAACCGAATAGTGTAACCCAGAAATATAACGTGAAATACAAACAAACTCAATCGGGCTAAACCAATATTCAGTACAGCTAAAAGCCAATCGCGGTGCACAATCATCCAAACTGAGAGGCACCCGAATACAAATCAACCACACTGAAATCACCCATAACCCAAATATGGTCCAAAACGCAGAGCGATCCAAACCGAACAATGACTTAATATAACTTATACCGAACCCAAACCAAAATCCAATGTGACCCAAAATGAGTTCATTGCATTTGATGTTCTATTATTAAGTACTTTCTGTCCTTCATAGATAAAAATAAGATTTTTAAGAACTATCCTTAATATTGTTGGTTGCAACTTACAAATTGTTATGTTTGTGTGAATATTAAGACATTTTAATCATTATGGTAAGATAATCACTGTTTATAATTTGCAACCTATTATTGACTCGTTATGACACCTTAGATCTTTTTTTTTATGAATGAATCATGATCGAAGACTTACTATATTAATAAAGCTTTGCAAGTTCCAAGTTTGTTATTGATTCGTTATAACACCTTAGATGTAACACCCTCTCAATAAACACGTAATAATCCCTCACGTAGCATAATTAAAAGGCGTCTCACCGCGGAAGCATAAACAACATAAACTCTCACACGGGTGTCACCTGCCATTACTCGCCCATGCGAGTTACGAAGCATGAACTAAATCCAACAACGAAAATAAACAGCACTACCATACCGCTGTGACAACGAGATAAAACCTATACATCATATTAAGTCCAAAACCATAACCGTCGACAAGTGAGCATCTACCCTGATCCCGTACTTCGGCTTCAATGACGAACAGCAACCTGCAACATGCCATAAAGGCTCAGCAATAAACGCTGAGTATGCGGGCCTGGACCCTATTGGTCATTTGTCATTTTAACCATCTTGGTATTAGATTGATTTCATGCTTTACCATTTTACAGTTATAATCAATACTGTAACAACCATACATAAACATATAATCATCCATCCAATCCAACAGTCACTACATAACACAAACAACAGTCGCATATCGAACGTATCGAATAATAACAGAACTGTGTATAATCGCCTTAGCAAACAGTTTCCATGTTTAATATTATTTGGCCTACAAGGCCCCATCCATCCAAACCTTATTTAATTAATCATCAGTTGGGTGTCATGTTAGGACAACCCGGTTAACCTTACCAATGGACAGTAGTCCTCCCGTACACACAAAGGTGCTCATTTCGCCAGAGGTCCGGAGGCCCCTGACTATTCACTTTGCCTCGTAAGGCGTCCATTTAAAGGCCGTAGCCATGTACCAATAGTAGATACCACCTGACCCACGATCCAATTAGGGCTCGTTGGGTAATTACCTAGAGCGGGACCCGATCGGGTATCACTCAGTGATCACAAATGCGCAACCAAGTAGTTCGTAAACTACCGGGATTCCTCCACTCATCTCATACCAACTCTCTCATAATGTTTAAGATGTACTCTTAGTTTTATGGCGATTACATTATACCAATTAGCCGCCCAATGGGTCTTACGCATGCCGAGAAGTAATCTAGGTTATATTCATGTTCGAGATCCATGCTCTAGAGACCGACATTGTCGTATCCCGTACCTAAGTGTTTTACTTAGGTTATTCATATACTTAATATTAATACTAAAGGTATTATATCAAGTAACCATGTGTCATCACATCAACGCATATGTATGTTTATATAAGTCGATCTATAGTCGACGTAGTGTTAGTCCCGTAGGACGCTCGCGCATAATTAAATAAAGCATTAACACACAACATCATATGCAATTCCACACACATAACATACAAGTTATCAAATAGTTTCCGGGCCCTTTCTTAGGACAACCCGGATCAAACCCTTCTTCACATACCGTACACCTTAGACCAAGGATGCGTAGTGTAGTCCACTAGGCTTCTCGAGTGCGCACGTCAGAAATGTGATCTAAAAATACGAGGAATGCTAGGTGTCAATCCACATGACAAATTGACTCGGTATTTCCGAATAAAGTCAGTAACCCCAGTACTACATCCCCGTATAACAACTGTTATCAGTTAAGTTACCATTTTCCTTTAAACTCCTTACTCAATGTTTGTATAATTACTTTGGTTTAACAGTGGAGTTGGTTTCATAAGAACGTTGTAGTTAACGTTTTCGAACGTAAGAGTTTATATCTTTCCAACTCGTAGTAGTTTGTAAGCGTTACGCTTTTACATAAGTTCATTCATTCTCGTACATTTAATT
The DNA here is from genome assembly GCA_023374045.1 of Limonium bicolor. Classification (NCBI taxonomy): domain Eukaryota; kingdom Viridiplantae; phylum Streptophyta; class Magnoliopsida; order Caryophyllales; family Plumbaginaceae; genus Limonium; species Limonium bicolor. The sequence goes on along the minus strand of CM041776.1, from coordinate 460,312,659 downwards.
TTACTGTTTCATCGCATGTATAGGCACGTATTGTAGCCTACAGTTGCATGCATAATATATTTTATAACCTATTGTTGCATGTATAATGCAATATTATCGTATATTATTATTATCCCACCATTATTATAATTCAATGTATTATATAATCCATTAATCTTGTAATAAACTATATTGAATTCAAAACTTATAACTTATAGTTTATAAACTATTTTCATGTAATAACCTTCACCATTATATTATATGGTTTCCAACCATAATTATATATCCATCCTTATATACATAATCCTCGTATATGTATATTTATCAATATAGGTAAGTTCCATGAGTTAATAAACTCTTATACCATATGTCACATTTTATCATCTTATGTGAGATGATTATTCCCATTAGTTGTGTTATATTGTCACAACCTATATTAAGATCATTATCTTAATAATATATAACATCTTATGTTGTATAATTTCAACTCCTAAGGTTTATTCAATATTTACCTTAGTTTATAAATCTCATGTATTTATAGTTTGTCACATTATTTAATGTGAATACCATTGTTTATTTTAATTCCATTTAAACCATATTAATACCATGTAATTGTTATAATATTTATAACATTGTAGACCATAGTTTAAAATTCATTTTCCAACCATATAATTTTCGGTATAGCACTATGCTTTATTTTAATTCCATTTTGACCACATAACATTATGTAATGTTATACCATATACTAATATCATATAATATGATATCTTTTGTTTATATAGATTATAACATATAGTTTTTATACAAAACTATTGTTAATTACCGAAAAGGTATATCCTTTTTTAACCAATCTTATTAATCTACCATATCTTTATGTTTAATGCAAAATCACCCCATAATTTATAACATGTTGTATATACCATATAATATAACATTTTAAACCTTAATTTAAATATAACCTATAGTTATATATATCCCAAATATCCGAACAACCTTTAAATTCTGTTCTAATTCATTTATTAACCCACCAACTTTTATAATTACGATTTAACCCATTTAATAAATATAGTTTCATAATATCATCAAAACTATATATAACACTTATCCTTTTAAAACACCTTATATTATTTCAAAAATCACCAAACTATACCAAGAGGTTATAAATATCATTCCTAGCCCATAACTTTCGATTATTTACATTTCCACCCCCATTTACTTTTCCAAAGTATAACCATGACATAATAACTATTATTATACATATATAGCTTATTTAAATTCCAAATTCAACCCAATAAGTTCTTAAAAATTCCTAATAGCCCATGGGTGTTTAAAATACCATTGTACACCCTTTAATTTCGGTAATCACCATAAACACCCCATATATGATAAAAAAGTTACAATTAAATACTTATCTAATTATATAACCTTAAATAAGTTATTTAACTTATCTAGTTTGGTCAAAAACCTACCCAATGGTCAAGATTGACCTCCTTAATACTTCTTTGACCATTACTTTCTCTATTTTCGGTTTTAATCCCCTAAGTTTCCAAAATTTACCAATTAACCCCAAAACTTTATAAAATCTTATAAACTTTATTTTAAATCCTTTTAACACCTAATTTTCGGCCTTATTATTATTTAGCCCCCAAATTTGATTTAATTATACTCTAACCCCTTATTCATTTCGGTAATACATAAATATCACCTAAAACCTTTTTTAAACTAAATATACATAAATAAAATGGCCTAAAGTACATGGACTTATTACAAACATTTGCTCACAAAATAAATTACACATAAATGTCCCAAAAATTAATATAAATTCACGGCCTCACTTGTAGCTTCTCAAAAATTACAAAGTTTCCACATAATGCCTTAAATTTGACAATTATGCTAATTAATCTCTTAATTAATTTAGCTAATGTTTCTATATCATTTTTAGAGTCAAAATTAGTCACTTAACTATATTCACTCAGGGCAATTTTGATAGCTTAAGATATAGAACATAATAACTTGTTATTAAGGAATTTTACCTTAGATTAAGAAGCTTTCAAGCCTTCTCAAGTCACGACAGCTTGAGGAACTAATTCCACAACACTTGAACAGATTTTAGACAACAAAAACAAGACATAGTTGAGATCTAAACTTGATCTAACCATGGGAGTAATTATAAGTCATAAAACAAGGTTTTTACCTTAGGATTTCAAGCTCTTTCCCAAGGTATTTTCGGCTCTAATTTGAAGATGTATTAAGATTGTTAAACCTAGTCCAAATACAAGCCAAAGTGGCAGATCAAACAACACAAGAACAAGGCTAGAAGACTTACTCTTTGAAAACACCTAAAATGGTGTTTTAAGGTTGGATGTGGCTAATCCTTGAAGATCTTGATGAAGTTACTGAATGAACATGATTAGGGGAAGATAATAAGTGGAAGAGCTCAAAAATGTCATCCATTAGAACCGTGAGCAAGAAGAATGAAGCTTAAAGCTCATTTTTACCTTAAAGGATGATTTTTGTGTTCTTAGCTCCAAGAACCCTTACCAACGAATTTGAACTCTTACTCTAACATCCACACATTGAGATTGAGCCATGGAAAGAGTATAGAAGTTAGCTCACAAGAAAGCCCTTGAAGAAAGGAAGAAAATGAGCTATTTTATGCCTTAAACCATTACCTTAGGTGAATTAGGTTGATTTCCTTGCTAGGTAGCTTCAAAGCTCAACAATGATGAGCTTGGGAGCATGTGAGCTCGGCTGGGACAGAAGGAAGGAGCAAGGAGTCGTTGGAGACAAGAGATAAGGAAGGGATAATGAAGAAAATAAGGAAAAGGTAAGTTAAAGTATTAATTTCTTATTAAATGGAAAAGTAACACTCCACTAAGTCTCCTTTTGTCAATAATTCAGTTCAATCAGGCTCCCCCTGCCTTGTGGCTGCCGACTCCATGGGATCCAAGGGGTCAACTTTGACCTCTTGACCATTCTTAGTCAACGTTGACTAAAACGGGCCCCCTTTTATGGTTTTATTAATATTTTAATATAAAATTTGTAAAAATTTGTAAATTTCTGGAATTAAATTCCTAATATGATATTAAGTAGTATACAAGTCATTTAGTATGTATACAAGGTCAATTAGCCACTTAAAATCAATTCCCGGGACATTCGGGTCATTTTTGGCTTTTCGGTGCTCTAAGAGGTTCTCCCGGGCACTTTGTGTGTTTTTGCAAAACTAGCTTGGGGATTATCTTTATAATGATAATTAATGATGGAAGGAACTCTAGGAATGAATTTTATAGGAGTTCGTGCCACTTTGGCATTTCTCCGAGGCATTCTCGGGCATTTCTAGGGTTTGTGGGCCCACAAAGGTTCCTCCAGGTATTTTTCGTTTAATTGAAAATTTACTCCGAGCATTTTGTTTTAAATGATAATTAATGACTATCGGGTCATATTATGATCATTAGTTGACTTGTATTACTTGGTTAACTCAAGGTCCGGCTTAACGCTCGTTTTTGACCTTAAGGAGTTTAGGTGTGTTTTTAACGCCTAAGTGTTTTTGTGCTTTCTTATGGTTTCTTGATCCCACAAATAAACCTTTAATTCCCATTATTTAATTATTTAATGATTAGGGGTATTTCAGTCTACCCCCCTTAAAAAGACTTTGTCCCGAAGTCGCTTTACTTAAATAGGTGTATTAATCACTACCCATATAACCCATAATGTACATCTGTGTGATATATCATTTACACATAACATATTGTGCTTATATATAGCACGTAGCCATCATTTGTGGTGTTAGTGCAATCATATATGGATATAGGCGATTCATTAGCGTCATAATTCCTATCAGTTCTACCAACCCTGACAACCTCCCCGAGGTGTCCACACCATACCATCATTCCATGTTCCATATCTAGTGATTCATTTCGTATCTAGGCGATACCATATGTAATCAATATACAAGGTAATATAAATATATATATTTCACAGTTGTCATAAGAAGTACTACATACATGGGTGTATACACATCATTCAAACATGTATCTTGTAGGATACATACATATAAGTGTACATTACACACAAACAATATCAACAACGTATGCCCCGCGTACCAAACAACACACAACCCAAACCTCGTATGCCCCGCATACCACCAAAACAACAAACAAACCAACAAACTACTGTATGCCCCGCATACAAAACAACAAACTTAGTGCACACACGTGCACAGCCAAGAGGCTCTACCCCCCTTAAAAATGGTTACGCCCCCGTACCCCACAAGTATACAACAGCCGCTCAACAAGGAGCGCTGGATACTTGGCTCTCATAGAATTCTCCAACTCCCTTGTGGCATATTCCACCTTGGAGTGGATTATCCTCCTGTCAGAGAGACGGGTATGACTCTAGCCCCTTTGGGCTCCACAATACATAGAGGGTGAGGCACTCGACTATTTGTGCTCTCTCCCGAATTCGTTTTAATGGGCCCACTCGCTCTGTATTGAAGTGTAGACCCATGAACACATGGTTTAGTTTGCCCCTTTTATTGTCGTATATTCTATCTTTTGGATTACTAGCGTACATGCGCGTATCTTCTCTCACTGATTTGCAGTTTGAGGTGCAATATGACATTGGCTATTTATTAGTACTTAGTGCATTTTGCACTAGTCTCCGTAATACTGAGACGTACTAGCCTTCTGCAAACAAGATTTTTGACCTACTAAAAGCTAAGAAATAAACCTAGAAATTAATAAATCAAAAATTCTTCGGGTTGCAAATAATCCCGATCACTGCAGTATAGAAAACGTAGCAACCAGGTATCGAATCCGCGGGACTTGAAGAGAGTAAGTCTAGTCCTATGAAAACTGGAAATTTAGGGGGTTGTTCTTGTTTTGGGAATCAAATAAGAATAAAGAAAATAAATTAAAATAAAACTGATAAAGTTATATGGATGAGTGGAACTCCGGGTTCAAGTTATTTTTTCACTAGTCGGATTATGCGAACTTCTACAAATCGACAAGAGATATGGATTGGCTAATTCTTCAATATCTTTCCAGAATTAAATCATAAACTCAAGAAAGCTCATCTAGCAGAAAACACAAGGTCTAATCTAGAACCTAGCGAAACACACATAGATGGATGAAGCTTAAAGAATTACGACACACCTGAGGGAAAATATAATCAATCCGATCTAATTTTCCACAGGCTAACAGATTAATTTGACCTTCTTGTTAATCATCGATCTGATCATAACAAGATTCGTAAGGCTTTTTAAGAAATTCGCGAGATTAATTAAAAAGCACAACATTTGCATTAATCTGAAACAATCCAAAAATAAAATCTCAAATTATAATTGTAGATGTACTTGTAAAACGAACTAGCTACAAATAACCATCACTCGGAGTAAATCCTTCATAGCCTAGCATGTTACAAAAAGAGTAGAGAGAGATAGAGAAGAATTAATCTGGTGTAGAAGATTCCTCCGTTTGTCTCGCTATCCAGATCTGCACTTTACTGGGCTGGAGGTTGAAGATGATGGTGGAGGAGAAGAACTCTCGCGGCTGCTTGTGTTCTTCTCGGCGTGAGAAAAAGAAATAAAAACTAACACTAAAACTAAAACTAAAAACAGAAGTTAACTAATGTTGTGTGATTGGATGGATGGATGAATTGATGGATGGATTGTAAGATGAGTCCCCCTTTCTCTGTCAAAGTCTTCCTTATTTATAAGTCTAATTGAAGACTCTTTGTTTGCTCCTTGATGACTCATTTTAATTTCCTTCGGTTTCGCGAAGTAAATGGAGGCCCTTCAGTTAATTCAGAATTTAAGTTACTTCCTTCAATTTACTTCTATCATCAATAAGTTATGGAAAACTCTACAGCTACTATCTTCAACTCCCTTCATCAATAACCTTTGGAGCTACCTGCACATAAATATGAATTATTGTAAGCATTTAAATTATTTACCTCCTTCACAAAATACCAAATTCCCCATAAATCCATCCTAAGTCATTTAAACTTCAAAATAACTTATTCCCTGACAGTTTCTATTATATATAGGAATGGAGTTCAATTAAATACAAAATCATGGGAAGATGGTATCAAAGACAAGGGGTTTCAGTAGTAAAATTTGCATAAAATAACAGCATATCAAATTCCCCCACACTTGTGTTTTGCTTGTCCTCAAGCAAATCCTTCAAACACAAGTTCAAGCAAAGTAAATGAGGTAAAACCATGAAGGAAGAGCACAAAAGAAGATTGCAAAATTTTCAGATCAAAGGGTGCAAAAGCTTTCAACTGTTATTTTAGAAACCCAAAACCAGAAGTCTTTCAGACGTACTAGAAAGAGAAGTAGAACCATAAAAACTTAGCCTTTAACCTTGAGCCAATCCACCTTATATTCATTGTCATTCCTTTGAACAACAAGGGGCATGAAGTAAAATCATATTCCATTATACCTTTCAATGCCACGTACTCATGATCCATTAGATAGAAGTTAATATTAACATTTCAGCTCATAAAATGCAAAGATTCAATTGAAGTTCATTCATGTTTATTTCTTTCACCTCAGACTTTTCTCTCCACCCATGTAGCGGCTTTGGGCCAATGATCCCAGATTCAGAGAATCTTAGGTAGCTAGGTGATAAGGCACCCCAAAGGACTTAATAACCGAGTGGACGAGGCCTGATTTGGATCAGAATTTGCCTTTTTGGATCAGCGGAGTACCTTGCCTTTGTTTTTTTCCACCATTCATTCCAATTCAAACCCAAGCTCAAGGCTAAAAACAAAGTTCAGATGGTAAATACTCTCAAACTCATTAGCATAAGTGAACAAAGACATGAATAAAAACAATTAAGCACCACAGACAATGAAAATTTTTGTACCCCATGTTCTGTCAACCTGCAAAACTTCCCCTATGGCTCCCTTCCTGGTTACCACCACTTACAACACTCAAACAAATGCAAGAAAAATAAGCTTAAAAACAAGCTGCAAAGGAGCGAATCCTCCCCCACACTTAGATTGGAGCAATGCCCTCATTGCTTGGAAATAATTAAATTAGAAAGGGCAAGAAATCCAAAGGAGCAATTCACGCAAAGCAAAACCAAAGGGAGTACTGAAAGTAGACAAAGTGAAAATAATACTCCCCAAAGTTCGTAGAGACATAGCAGCAGATGCTCCCCCACACTTGAGTTCAGCTATGAGATAACTAATGTTGTGTGATTGGATGGATAGATGAATTGATGGATGGATTGTAAGATGAGTCCCCCTTTCTCTGTCAAAGTCTTCCTTATTTATAAGTCTAATTGAAGACTCTTTGTTTGCTCCTTGATGACTCATTTTAATTTCCTTCGGTTTCGCGAAGTAAATGGATGCCCTTCAGTTAATTCAGAATTTAAGTTACTCCCTTCAATTTACTTCCGTCATCAATAAGTTATGGAAAACTCTAAAGCTACTATCTTCAACTCCCTTCATCAATAACCTTTGGAGCTACCTGCACGTAAATATGAATTATTGTAAGCATTTAAATTATTTACCTCCTTCACAAAATACCAAATTCCCCATAAATCCATCCTAAGTCATTTAAACTTCAAAATAACTTATTCCCTGACAGTTTCTGTTATATATAGGAATGGAGTTCAATTAAATACAAAATCATGGGAAGATGGTATCAAAGACAAGGGGTTTCAGTAGTAAAATTTACATAAAATAACAGCATATCACCTTCATGTCCGTGTAGATAATGATTGTCATCCGTGTTTCCTGGTGGTTTTGTTCCGGAGTGACATATAGTTGTAGTTCTTTGATACTCACTTCGTGTTGATATCCATTACATCCTCCCATATTCCCACTAGATTAATAACTGCACAAGTGCAATACCAAAACACTCAGTCCTACAGAGTGCAGAGGCGTAAACCCTCAGCAGCTAATATCTAATGAGGCAACAAGAAGAACCAATGATCATGTGAGTCGTACATTCAAGGATCAGTTAGCGTTTCCCAAAACATTCCATAAGGTCCGTTAGTTATCATAACATTTGTTCCTTGATTAAGGTATCTACTAGTATATTAGCTTTGTCTTTCATCATGACGTAGTCACGCGTTTATGTTCACATTATTTGGTAGATTCCTCTGGATTTCAAGAGTTCGCTTGATCCTTATGAGGGTTCTACATACTTGTTATACCCAAAATCTCAACCCCCCGGAGTAGTCTCTAAGGCATACGTGTTACAAAGGGCAAAAGGGGTAAAAAAGCACCAAGGCGGGATTTTCCAAGGACATTATCGGGATTTTCTATTTTCATATGACTTGTTTATTATCTCCAAACACTTCCAAATATCATAGTCATTATGAAAGGTATTTCATGATTTTCTGATAATATTTATTCTGGAAATTTAGCTTTTAATTCATATTATAAGCTAATTTCTTTAATTAACACATGAAATAACCTCAAAATAGAAATAATAAAAGGTTTCCAAAATTAAAATAAAATTGTCACATCGTTAGCATGACTACATACAGTCATAAACCTGAAATTATTTTATTTGGTACCTTAGCCCAAAATTTAAAAGAGAAATTCAATCATTTTTGCAATTTTCTCTCTCCTATGGAAAATACCGAAATTAAAACAAAACGTCATGAAATTTTAACACAAGATAGAGGATGTTTATTAGAGACTAATGCCGTTGGAATTTCGTTATTTCGACTTTCCAATAATAAGTTATGAATTATGGGAGATTCCAGATTGCAAGATTTTTATCTAATCGGTTATTTATCAAAATAACCCGATTCCAACTCTCCAAATTCTTAAAAATCATCCTTTATCTTCAGTTAAAATTTCATAATTTATCTCGGCCTGAAACATATTTTACAAAATCAGATTCCCTTAGAGCACGAAATCAGCGTTTTAGATAAAGATCTTGCTCTATCAATTTGACCATGCTCTTTCTATAAAAGGACCCCCAAAAAACGAACTAGGGCAGGAGAGAACACCTCCAAAGTCAGAGAACACAGCCACAAACCTTCTTCCCACGTTTTTACACTTCCAAGCCTCAAATCAATACCGAAACACTGCAGAAATCACCCCAAAATCACCAAAAACTCATCCTTTCTTCTCCTATTGAACTTCCAAGCACCAAAACATCACAAAAACAGAAGCAAACCGTCCTTAATCATACAAGGAAGAAGAAATCAGAAGCTCGGGTCGAAGCTGAACCGGATCGGCTACCAACGACGCGTTCGAAGTTTCCCGACGTGAAGGAATAACCAAATCCCGAAGCCAAAACAGGTTAGAATTTAAATTCTTTAACTCCACTGATCACAATACGCTTCTGGTTGAAATTCCTGTTCAAACTGACTTTTCTTTGCTTCTGAATTAAGGTTTGTTTGCGTTTCTGTCCACTAACTTGTTCAATAAGTTTCGTCCTTAATTCGTAGTCAAATTGAAAACTTTTGATCACTAACATGTTTATAATCTTTCAGGCTACGTACCCATAAATTTTGAGCCAAAAACACCGCCAGGAACAGCCTTAACGCCGCCGTCCGAGGTCGGTCCGCACCCACGGACGCTATGTCCGGGGTCCCAGACGCTCTGTCCGAAAGCCGGACGCCCCCGGACGGTGGCGGGATATTTTTATTTTCAAAAGTTAGGGTTTTATAAAACATGTCCGGGCCCACGGACGTTCTGTCCGTGGCCCCGGACTTTTCAAAATCTCGTTTCTGTTTAAATTCAACTTCTATGTTCACATAGGTTAACTAGGGTCCGTGGGTTCAGACATTAGGTCCGTGGCCACGGACGGCATAAAAATTTGACCTAATTCTGCCTCCGAAACCCTAGTTTAGATAACTTTCAATTTCACTTTAATTTTCTGTCAAAAAATGCTAGAAAACACAAAAAAAACAGAAGCTCGCGCACTTAGGTTAAAACGACTCGTAATAAGCCGTAAATAAACCAAGTAGAGGAAAAACGACCTAGGAAGGGTAATGAAAGTAATTTGAACCCTAATTAAGTCGATTATCAAGCCCTCGAACCCGAACTCTCCTTTCCTAATTTGATCTAGGTTAAAATTAGGTGGCGACTCATAATAGGTTCCAGTGAGCTAGCTTAGGTTTTAATAATTATTGTTATATGACATAGTTGTTAATCTTAGGCTATAAGTGGACCTAAAACCCGATTAGATCCCAATCAAATTAATCCACATAGGATAGGGTTTAAAATCGAGGCTCACAGACTGGCGACTCTACTGGGGACAAACTCTTAATATTAACTAATTTTAAGAAAGAGGGCTTAACTCGAAAAATGTTTATTTATGGCTTTATTACTTTGTTTGTTTACTTTTGTGCGCACTTTAATTTTCTGCACCTTTGCATCATATGAGAGCGAGGGTCCACCTAAACCGATTTCATCCCGGGACCCGTTTGAGGGTCCCCTGTCAGGGACTCACACCTTTTAGGTGATGTGAATAAGTGGGGGAAAAGAGGAGGATGTCGTCTAACCACATCCCCTTAATACCTGGGCCTTAGCCCCAAGCGTTTTCCTGGCAGTGTCCTTACCTAGACCATTGTTTGGTCAGTCAAAGACCCGGCCGCAGACGCACACCTTCAGGTGATGTGAAAAAAAGTGGGGAAGCCCAAAGAGAATAGCGTGCAAGCCCTATTCCTTTGTGGCGACCTGGGCCCGGCCCCAAGCACCTCTACATCGATCCATCCCAAATTGATTTAACCGTCAGTGAGATATGTTGAATTTGGTGTGGGCTTTGTTTGCTTGTATGTCGCCCATTACCCACCTAGAGATTGATAGAACCTCTCCTACATTAACCTAGCCCAACCGAATTGGAGGCTCTACTTGTTTGTGGCCCATAGGTCCTGTTTGGGTTAATATGTGAGTCATTCGGGATTCGGCCCAAAAGCTTAGACTTAGGTGATTTCTCTTCTGGCCCAATTTGAATTATCCAATTAGTTCTAGGCCAAAAAAAAAGGAATCCACCTGAACTTGAAATAACCCCAAGTTCGAAAATAAAATCTTTTTCTGCTTAGCAACCATCTTCCTCTGGCCCAAAGAAGTTAGACCCATTTTGTGATTTAGGGACCATTCCAGCCCATGTGCTTTACTCCAGGCTGTTGGGCAAAATAGTAGTTAACCTATCTTGCTAACTATGGGCAGTGAACCCAATCTTGTAGTACAACAAGGTCTATCCACAGAGACTTCGCAACTATTTAATTATTATCCAGTTTAGTAAATGTACAAAAAGATAATTAAAGTGCATAAAATGTAAATTGGGTTAGCCAGAGGCAAGCTTGATTTTTAGAATTAGTGCAGAAATAATAAAACAGTAAATAAGTAAATGGATGGAAAAAGGTATCCTAGATAGCGGGGAATTCCCTAAATTATTTAAACAATTTTATAATCCTGTCTCAAATATTTTATTGTCTATTAGAGTTAATAATTGTCAGTTACGAACTCCTATTAATAGCCTTAGTATTTTCCTGCTCAATCCGGAGTGTAAATACTAAGATTAATTCCTTTGTGGTACTTTGACTATCTCAAAATCATATGTTGATAGTTCCAAATAAATGCAGTAGTTTGTCACGCTAAAGCATTTAACAATATTTGCTGAAAGGAATTAAAACAAGTTTAATAAGTGAAACAGGTGATAAATATTTATTTAAGTACAGACAATAATTAAATCCTAATTTACTCTTATTTGTCTGTTTAAGAATTTATCTTGTGGCCTTCCTAAATCATAGATAAGGACAACTCTTAATTAATTCAGTAGACTCTTGCAATCAGAAGAAGTCTAAATCATTAATTAGCATTAAGCAAGAATTCTTTTAATAACAGCGATGGATTTTATCTGCTAATCAAGGAGAATAATATCTAACGTTTATCTTTCTTCGTGGTCTATTCTCAGATTTACAAAATCATTGAAATAAGAGAAACCGTAAATGCATAAAAATGATCAGTTGTTAAGCATTTAATAATTTAGAGAGACAAAAAATATTTATAAGCAAACTTGGTATTAATAATAAGTCTGAATTATTTAGGATCAAGCCCCATCCTAGGATACGAGTAAAATCACTCAGACATTAACAGTAATAAAAAGGAAACAGAAATAGCCATTAATTTGGAGACTGCCGGCGGAGACTGGACTGCGATTCGCTTCTGCTCCAGCTCCCTTTTCTTCTGTTCTTCTTATCGCGCTTCTGCTTCGTGGAAATGAAGAATAAAATAAAATGGAGAAGTGGGAGATAAGAGAATGGAATGGATCGTGGGAGTGAGCGATGGATTATTTACTGGATGGGATGATATGGTGGTCTATGTGGCCTGCTTTGGATTGTGAGGAAGGGATATATTTTTGAGCAAAAGGCTCGTTGGTTTATATAGAGAAAGGAAGAGGAAGATCCGTACGTAAAAATTGATTGCAGGTTGATCATTGATTTGCTTCATTAATTGCAGGGGACAGAGATCTGTTACGCGTGAGAGATTTATGGTAGGCGCCGGCAGAGTAGATGGATAACGGAATCAATTTGCAGAACGCGTCGCGGAGAAGAAGACTGCGCGACTGATTTTTGCGCCTGTTTGTCTTGTCCGCCTGTTAAGAGGCGGTAGCCTCATGTGTTGTCCGCCTGTTAAGAGGCGGTAGCCTCTGTGTTGTCCGCCTGACAACCAGGCGGTTGCCTTCATTTGTTGGTCCGGGTCTTGGGTCTGGGGTTAGGTCCCGGACCATGTCTCTTCTAACGCCCGAGAGTTCCATTTCACTTGTTGGTCCGGGACTTAGGATGGTGATAAAGTCCCGGACCATATATTTGTTTCAGCCGTGGGTTTCTCAATTGTTGTGGTCCGGGACTTAAGTCTTGGAACAAGTCCCGGACCATGTGTTGAAATCAGCCGATAGTTTCTTCATATGTTGTCCTAGCTTTGAAGGTTTTTAACCAAGCTAGGACATGACTTCAAAACCCTCTAAAATCTTCGTTCTGACTCCGTTTTCTGAGCCGTTTGCGTCTATGTGTTCGTCTCTTCGTCTACTTCACTCCCGGCTTGGTTTTCCTCATGTTAAACCAATAATTTGTGAGATAAACAATAAAACATAAACTAGAGGAAAACTAACCGAAGTGGAGAAATGAGCAAGAAAAGTGCTAATATTATATATAAAATACACCTATAAATCATGCTCATTTGGACACTTATCACACCCCCACACTTAACTTTTTGCTTGTCCTCAAGCAAAACCATGTACCCAAACAAGTAGGGAATGCTCAATATTAACAAATACTATTATGAAGGGTAGGATAAAGAAGTCAATAGTACATGATCTTAAACTTTTTAGAGGAGTGTGATCCATCAACTACTGGTGGCATAGGTGTACTCAGGGCAAAATAAAAATTAGAGTTTCGGGGTATGATCCGGAGTACTTCAATGCTTCTTGATTTAAGGTGACTTTGAGAACTTTTACCATGGCCAACTTCTCTCAAGAATGGGCATTGAGGAGAAAACAAAAGGAAAAATAGATTTATGCATTTGTTTCACTTTTGCATAAGAGATGAGAAGATAATATGTAGGCATCAAGCCTTTGTATTTAAGAACACTCAACTCTTGTTGGTTACCAATGGTGTCTCGCAAGTCCCTTATTTATTATATTTTTCTTTTTTTTTTGATAGAGAAGCACCCCTTAGCAATCCCTAAGAAAGAAGACAGAAAGAACCCCTGAGCAATAAAATCCAACCATTTGCAGATTATTTGGTCACACCGCATATAAAATGCTCCTCAAAAGTAATCAAAATTTTAAATTTTGTACATTTATGTACCATTTATCCCACAATTCATAACAATATTTATTCCTAAAGAGAACAACCCACATAAAAAGGGTCCACGATATTGAATTTGAACAAACGCAAGATAAGCAGAGAGATTAAGCATTTAAGCATAAAATGTCACCGAAAAGGGCACACTCCCCCACACTTAAATTGAACAATGTCCTCATTGTTCACCAGAAAAAACAAGGGAAAGTTGCAGAAGGCCTTTTCGGTAAGTAGATAAAATAGAGAGAACACGAAGCTCACGAATATTCATTTAAGCACATAAACTCTCCTCTGCAGATTTTATTTAAATAAAAACATAAGTAAAGAAACTGGTACTCCCCTGATATTATTTTTGCTTGCGTTAGGAGTTCCCCCACATTTGAGCTTCAGCCTCAAGTAGCGTAGCTTGGTTGCGGTGTAGACATGAAGTTGCACCTGCATAAGACACTAGAAGCAACCATGCTATAAACGGGGTTAAGAGTTAGCAAAAACAAAATTTAAGAGAACCTGAAATTAAAACAGCATAAAAAGCATATAAAAGATAAGTTCGTCGGGTTGCCTCCCGGAAAGCTGCCCTTCTTTAACGTCTTTGGCTAGACGCCTGCTTCGTTATCCTGGATCAAAAATATAAGTAGACAATAGCTCTGCCAGGAAAACGAGGTTGGCAGTAATTAAAAACAAACCACCTGGATCAAAACAAAACGTTACTTCGGCAAATATAATAGGAAAATGAATACTCCACAAAACCTGGTGTTTGAGGAGGTACTGCCGGTAGCGTAGTTCTAACAGGAGACCAGGTGTGATGGGTTTTACTTCCTCAAATGGGAAGATGTAAAAATCCTCCTCTTGTTGTTGAGGCTTATGGTAATCAACGTCAGAGGGAAGTGGCTCCTTGGAATTGATTATAGCACTCTCTTCTGAAGGCTCGAAGGGAGGCGGTATCTCCTCCTTCTCAAGGTTGAGGATGTGTCCACCCTCATCTTCTGGGTAGAACACGGAGAAGGAGGGGAAATAGTAGTTGACTTCAGAGGGAGGAAACTCCATGAAGTCCAAGGAGAAACTCTCTTCTGAGGGGTTGTCTCTATAATCAAGCTGATGGCTGTTTGGTGATGGATTCTCTAATTCGAATAGGGGAGGAGGTGGAGAGTAGCTTATGTCCTTAGCAGGTTGTTCCTCCTCATGAACCACTTCATTCAGTTGTTGAAACGGTTGTTCCATGCGTTCGATCTGATCTAGCGTTCTTTGCTGGATCCTTTCAAACTTTGAGGTAAAATTTGCCATCATTTCCCTTAAAATGGCGTTGTCTCTCTCTATTGCAACCATAGGACAATGGGAACTTTCATGGTTTCCTCCACACTCTTGGCACACAAAGATGGGGATAGGTTTGAGAGATGACTTGTAATCCTCCAAGAGAGCTCTTAATTCAGCATTTGGGTCTGAACATTGGGGGCTTTCATGGTACTCTCCGCACCTTTGACAGACACTCCATTGATTGTAGTCCTCTGCGCCATAGGGGTAACCATACCAACTTCCTGTTTGATCGTAGTGACCATCCATCAGAATTAAGTACCTTAAAAAAAAGCAACAAAAATTTATACAAAAAAGGCAAATAACAGAAATAAAAGAAAAAACTAAACAGATAATAAACCAGATAGTTGGACCGAAGTCCCCGGCAACGGCGCCAAAAACTTGTTGGGCAAAATAGTAGTTAAACTATCTTGCTAACTATGGGCAGTGAACCCAATCTTTGTAGTACAACAAGGTCGTATCCACAGAGACTTCGCAACTATTTAATTAATTATCCAGTTTAGTAAATGTACAAAAAGATAAATTAAAGTGCATAAAATGTAAATTGGGTTTAGCCAGAGGCAAGCTTGATTTTTAGAATTAGTGCAGAAATAATAAAAACAGTAAAATAAAGTAAATGGATGGAAAAAGGTATCCTAGGATAGCGGGGGAATTCCCTAAATTATTTAAACAATTTTATAATCCTGTCTCAAATATTTATTGTCTATTAGAGTTAATAATTGTCAGTTACGAACTCCTATTAATAGCCTTAGTATTTTCCTGCTCAATCCGGAGTGTAAATACTAAGATTAATTCCTTTGTGGTACTTTGACTATCTCAAAATCATAGTTGATAGTTACCAAATAAATGCAGTAGTTTGTCACGCTAAAGCATTTAACAATATTTGCTGAAAGGAATTAAAACAAGTTTAATAAGTGAAACAGGTGATAAATATTTATTTAAGTACAGACAATAATTATAATCCTAATTTACTCTTATTTGTCTGTTTAAGAATTTATCTTGTGGCCTTCCTAAATCATAGATAAGGACAACTTTAATTAATTCAGTAGACTCTTGCAATCAGAAGAAGTCTAAATCATTAATTAGCATTAAGCAAGAATTCTTTTAATAACAGCGATGGATTTTATCTGCTAATCAAGGAGAATAATATCTAACGTTTATCTTTCTTCGTGGTCTATTCTCAGATTTACAAAATCATTGAAATAAGAGAAACCGTAAATGCATAAAAATGATCAGTTGTTAAGCATTTAATAATTTAGAGAGACAAAACAAATATTTATAAGCAAACTTGGTATTAATAATAAGTCTGAATTATTTAGGATCAAGCCCCATCCTAGGATATGAGTAAAATCACTCAGACATTAACAGTAATAAAAAGGAAACAGAAATAGCCATTAATTTGGAGACTGCCGGCGGAGACTGGACTGCGATTCGCTTCTGCTCCAGCTCCCTTTTCTTCTGTTCTTCTTATCGCGCTTCTGCTTCGTGGTGAAATGAAGAATAAAAATAAAATGGAGAAGTGGGAGATAAGAGAATGGAATGGATCGTGGGAGTGAGCGATGGATTATTTACTGGATGGGATGATATGGTGGTCTATGTGGCCTGCTTTGGATTGTGAGGAAGGGATATATTTTTGAGCAAAAGGCTCGTTGGTTTATATAGAGAAAGGAAGAGGAAGATCCGTATGTAAAAATTGATTGCAGGTTGATCATTGATTTGCTTCATTAATTGCAGGGGACAGAGATCTGTTACGCGTGAGAGATTTATGGTAGGCGCCGACAGAGTAGATGGATAATGGAATCAATTTGCAGAACGCGTCGCGGAGAAGAAGACTGCGCGACTGATTTTTGCGCCTGTTTGTCTTGTCCGCCTGTTAAGAGGCGGTAGCCTCATGTGTTGTCCGCCTGTTAAGAGGCGGTAGCCTCTGTGTTGTCCGCCTGACAACCAGGCGGTTGCCTTCATTTGTTGGTCCGGGTCTTGGGTCTGGGGTTAGGTCCCGGACCATGTCTCTTCTAACGCCCGAGAGTTCCATTTCACTTGTTGGTCCGGGACTTAGGATGGTGATAAAGTCCCGAACCATATATTTGTTTCAGCCGTGGGTTTCTCAATTGTTGTGGTCCGAGACTTAAGTCTTGGAACAAGTCCCGGACCATGTGTTGAAATCAGCCGATAGTTTCTTCATATGTTGTCCTAGCTTTGAAGGTTTTTAACCAAGCTAGGACATGACTTCAAAACCCTCTAAAATCTTCGTTCTGACTCCGTTTTCTGAGCCGTTTGCGTCTATGTGTTCGTCTCTTCGTCTACTTCACTCCCGGCTTGGTTTTCCTCATGTTAAACCATTAATTTGTGAGATAAACAATAAAACATAAACTAGAGGAAAACTAACCGAAGTGGAGAAATGAGCAAGAAAAGTGCTAATATTATATATAAAATACACCTATAAATCATGCTCATTTGGACACTTATCACAGGCCCAAACACATTCCGGCCCAAGGGCTCATTTTAGTCTAGGTAGACTTCTTATTCGGGCCCTGGTCCAAAACCCTAGATCTAGGTGTTACCTCTCAGGCCCAATCAAACCATCTGTTTACATTTCAGTCCAAATTCCAGTCTGAGAGATACTCCAGCCCAAACACCTCATTCTAGGTATCCTGGCCCACTGCTTTCAGCCTAAGTCTGTTTTGATCTATCTTGTGAAGCGACATTCTCACCTTAGTATCTTTCAGCCCACTTCCTTTCGTTAGCTAATAATGGACACCTTGGACACAGGTAGACTCAAGTCCTAAGTGCGGTCCAATCGACATGGAAGCCCAACTCGCAATTTTGGAAC
Organism: Limonium bicolor; assembly: GCA_023374045.1. Lineage (NCBI taxonomy): Eukaryota > Viridiplantae > Streptophyta > Magnoliopsida > Caryophyllales > Plumbaginaceae > Limonium > Limonium bicolor. The sequence continues at coordinate 460,294,761 of CM041776.1, read as the reverse complement.
AAAAGCACATGGCCACCATTGAAGCCATGGAGCAGAGGCATAGTGCTGCCATGGACGCCGTGGAATCTAACTACGTTGCTGTTATCGAAGAGTTGAAAGCAAAGGCTCTTTCCCTCGAGTCCGAACGTCAAGCTCGGGATGAGTTAGTGGACAGGCTTCTCAACACCCTTTATGATTGCATTGAAGTTGGCTCCATTAGGGTCCGAGGATCGGAGGAGAATGTCAAAGAAATTGTACAAAACTTAGGAAAGTGATCAGACAACCAGGAGCAGCAACTTGCATCCAAAGCTGCACCCGTAAGAGAACCAGGCAACATGAGGAGGGCAGTGATCGACAGTCAAGAGGACCTGGTTGGAGCGTGGGACAGTAGAACCCTCCCGACGGAGTTCTCGACAGAGAGTTTACAGACATCGGCCGAACACCAAGACAAGCACTTGAGAGCTTCGAGGAAGATATCCGATGCAACCGCTCCCTGAGGCCAGGAACTACTCATTTGGGGAAGGATCTTAATCAATTTTGTCACTTTCATCAGCTGCCCGGTCACGACACTGACCACTGCAGAGCCCTACAACACAGAATCCAGGATCTGATTGACCAAGGGCTCCAATTCTAAGAACATGGGGGGAGCGTAGAGCACGCGTGCCCAGGCATCATCAGAAATGTTGTTTTTTAGTGTTTTTCTCATTAAATGCATTCTTTTCTTGATTAGTTGTCTTTCAACTTTTGTAGTAGTTAGTTCCCTTGAATCGTTTTCGGTAGTTTTCCTGAGTTTGTAATCTCCAACATTATTCTTTTTGTTGAATAAAACATAGTTCATGTTTCATAATTTTGGTACAAGGCATCATTCATTTATTCGAAAAAATTTTTTTTTTAAAAAAGAGCACTCACGTCTTTCAAGGATCACGAAGTAATCATTTTCTGACTATGCAATGGAACGACTTGTCTCTTGTTTCTAAAAATTCGAACATGGCTAACCAAACACCACAACTCACCACATAATATCCAAATAACCCACGAAGCGGTTCCAAATCCACATCCGTTTAAGTGTTGTCATAAACCCCAGGTCAATGCTGGGGGCAATCTGAGTTCAGGATCATCATCTTTAATCTTTCGTTTAAGCGTGTGAACTAGTCTCTGAGTGAAATTCACGAGAGTGTCTTGAGCGGAAAAACCACGAGTGAACGAGCGTGTCATTTTTACACGACTCCGGTGAGACCACATTCAAAGGTAAAGTAAACGGCATAACTCCGACCGAAGGAGATAATTTGTAAATTTACTCTTAGACCTGCGAAAAGTAACAAAGAGCGGATACACAACTATCAGAATGACGAAGCACCTAGGTACAGCACCACATAGCCAAAAGCTTGTGAACCCTGACATTAAACCCTAGGCACCCCCGCTGAGCCTTTCATATATCCTTTTCGATATTATGAACTCCACAAAATAACCCAGCCAATGATGAATGTCCGACCCGGTGACCAAAGGAAGCAAGGAGTCCGACTCTCAGATAACTCTCATCAGTCCAAAGAAGCAACGCCGCTGTCAGCATGACAAAGTGATCCGCAAATGGTCCCAGAGTGACACAGGATCCAAAGAGCTCACATCGAACAGCTCTCGAAGCCCAAAACCGGGAAACACAAGAACCCCGAAGGCAAAGTCAAGAAAGGATAAAGAAGGAAAAAAGGCAAACCCGAAGCGCCTCGAAGAAGTCCAAATGACAAAAAAGAGAAATGGTGTAAAGGACAACTCCAAAAGTCCAGGTCCAGAAGCTCGAAAACAACGTCAACATGAAGCAGCCAGACAACTTCAAGACAATGAAGATGAATCCGAGAGAAGACGCAAGTTGCAGCTTTGGTCACCCATTTAAGCTCCACATACCTCAAATATCCCTCCATGATCCCGTCGTCTTTCATCGCACCCTATGGCCACGTTATAAGCTTTAAAGACTTCCGACTTGATAGTTGTGTGTCCTATCACGTGAAAGTAACAGATCAAATGCGTAAATCCATCAAATATCGAATTCAATGGTTTAGAAGTTATGACCATGAGCGAGAAATGAGTGCAAACCCTGACCACATCGAGTGTAGGTTAGGAAGCACCACATCAAAGAATAAGCCTCAACCCTGTGAGGATGAGACTTGTTCGCACGTTTAATCAAAGAAAATACTGGGGGCAATCGATCGTTCCGATCGATTGCCATGAACTCTAGCTCGGATTGTCCTAAGGAAAAATACTGGGGGCAATTGTTGGTTCCAACAATTGCCATGTCAACACCAATTGAAACCCAAAGCTTGAGCACCACCATCCCACCATAGACACACATAAGCCCTTACCACCACACACACACTCTCAAGCCCATCATAAATCAAAACCAATCCCTGGTCTATCACAAATCTGGAACACCGGCAAAAGCCTTTAGCACCACAACAAACACCACACACTTCCACCAATGGCATGTTCATTTTTCAAGAAGCAAATTGCAGATTTGAAATTTTTAGTCAGAAAATGATCATTTCACTTTCCTTTTCAGCAGGGTTTTTCTCAAGCATTGCCAAGTTCGGCACCTTTTCCAACAGTTTCCTGTTTTGAACGAGTATCTTTCATATATTTTGATTGCATACATCTTATCATCATTGCCATGTTTGGCACTCCAGTAATCAGTTTTCATCATTTGCACGAGACCAATATATTCCTAACTCATTTTTAGTTCGAGACCCAAAACAGTGCGAGGCCCTACAGTTTCCTCATTCAGTGCGAGACCCATCATTTTCAAGACTTTAGTACAAGACATCTTCATTCAGTGCGCGACCCAGAATCAGTGCGGGATCCAGATTTTTCTTCATCTATTTAGTACGAGACTTCAGTGCGAGACCATGCATCTTCATCAGTGCGAGACCATCATATTCGTCAGTGCGAGACCCATCACCTTCATCAGTGCGAGACCGAGCGTCATCATCTAGTGCGAGACCAGTACGAGACCTAGTATCATCTTCAGTGCGAGACAGGTATGAGACAGAGCGCGATCTAAGTTGGCGGGGCAGAGGCAATAAGTCCCCATCTTCATGTCAACTTCTTGGGAGAAACAACTAGCGGGCAGTGGCAATAAGTCCCCTTGGTAATCTAGAACTTATCCCAGCACCCCAGTTGGTGGGCAGAGGCAATAAGTCCCCATAGTATACCAACAAGGAGCATTGGAACGGGTTTCGGTCCCCAGAAGCATCCGAACATCATTTTCATATCATACATATCATTTGCATCATTTTCATCATCTACATTTGCATCACTTTCATTTGCGTCATTTTCATATCATCCATATCATTTGCATCATTTTCATCATCTACATTTGCATCACTTTCATTTGCGTCATCTTCATATCATCCATCTGCATTATCCAGGCGCGTCACAAGACCTGGCGACAGAAAAGTTGGCGAGGTGATGGCAATAAATCCTCCTGTGCGATGTCAACTTATTTTGGGATCAACGAATGGTGGGCTATGGCAATAAGTCCCCAGGGTTTTTACCAGGAGTTATCCCTGCACACCGGCTTGGGGGGCGATGGCAATAAGTCCACATTGGGTCCAGCCAGGAGCATTGGCACGGGTTTCGGTCCCCAGAAGCATCCGAGCATCATCAACATTTTTGCATCTACACATTACTTCGTCTTTTAGGTTGTCAACGCCTTAGAATCGCTTGACATTACTTCGTCTTTTAGGTTGTCAACGCCTTAGAATCGCTTGACATTACTTCGTCTTTTAGGTTGTCAACGCCTTAGAATCGCTTGACATTACTTCATCTTTTAGGTTGTCAACGCCTTAGAATCGCTTGACATTACTTCGTCTTTTAGGTTGTCAACGCCTTAGAATCGCTTGACATTACTTCGTCTTTTAGGTTGTCAACGCCTTAGAATCGCTTGACATTACTTCATCTTTTAGGTTGTCAACGCCTTATAATCGCTTGACATTACTTCGTCTTTTAGGTTGTCAACGCCGCAGAATCGCTTGACATTTACTTCGTCATTTCGTTTTTAGGTAGTCAGCGCCTTAGAATAGCTCGACACAATCCACATACAGGGTCTTTTAAGATCCCAAAATTTTGGGGTGTCACTCAGGCATCAACTAGTCTTTTCATCTTCATTACAAAGCCTAGTTGACGGGGGGCAATCTGTTATACCCAAAATCTCAACCCCCTGGAGTAGTCTCTAAGGCATACGTGTTACAAAGGGCAAAAGGGGTCAAAAAGCACCAAGGCGGGATTTTCCAAGGACATTATCGGGATTTTCTATTTTCATATGACTTGTTTATTATCTCCAAACACTTCCAAATATCATAGTCATTATGAAAGGTATTTCATGATTTTCTGATAATATTTATTCTGGAAATTTAGCTTTTAATTCATATTATAAGCTAATTTCTTTAATTAACACATGAAATAACCTCAAAATAGAAATAATAAAAGGTTTCCAAAATTAAAATAAAATTGTCACATCGTTAGCATGACTACATACAGTCATAAACCTGAAATTATTTTATTTGGTACCTTAGCCCAAAATTTAAAAGAGAAATTCAATCATTTTTGCAATTTTCTCTCTCCTATGGAAAATACCGAAATTAAAACAAAACGTCATGAAATTTTAACACAAGATAGAGGATGTTTATTAGAGACTAATGCCGTTGGAATTTCGTTATTTGACTTTCCAATAATAAGTTATGAATTATGGGAGATTCCAGATTGCAAGATTTTTATCTAATCGGTTATTTATCAAAATAACCCGATTCCAACTCTCAAAATTCTTAAAAATCATCCTTTATCTTCAGTTAAAATTTCATAATTTATCTCGGCTTGAAACATATTTTACAAAATCAGATTCCCTTAGAGCACGAAATCAGCGTTTTAGATAAAGATCTTGCTCTATCAATTTGACCATGCTCTTTCTATAAAAGGACCCCCAAAAAACGAACTAGGGCAGGAGAGAACACCTCCAAAGTCAGAGAACACAGCCACAAACCTTCTTCCCACGTTTTTACACTTCCAAGCCTCAAATCAATACCGAAACACTGCAGAAATCACCCCAAAATCACCAAAAACTCATCCTTTCTTCTCCTATTGAACTTCCAAGCACCAAAACATCACAAAAACAGAAGCAAACCGTCCTTAATCATACAAGGAAGAATAAATCAGAAGCTCGGGTCGAAGCTGAACCGGATCGGCTACCAACGACGCGTTCGAAGTTTCCCGACGTGAAGGAATAACCAAATCCCGAAGCCAAAACAGGTTAGAATTGAATTCTTTAACTCCACTGATCACAATACGCTTCTGGTTGAAATTCCTGTTCGAACTGACTTTTCTTTGCTTCTGAATTAAGGTTTGTTTGCGTTTCTGTCCACTAACTTGTTCAATAAGTTTCGTCCTTAATTCGTATTCAAATTGAAAACTTTTGATCACTAACATGTTTATAATCTTTCAGGCTACGTACCCATAAATTTTGAGCCAAAACACCGCCAGGAACAGCCTTAACGCCGCGTCCGAGGTCGGTCCGCACCCACGGACGCTATGTCCGGGGTCCCGGACGCTCTGTCCGAAAGCCGGACGCCCCGGACGGTGGCGGGATATTTTTATTTTCAAAAGTTAGGGTTTTATAAAACATGTCCGGGCCCACGGACGTTCTGTCCGTGGCCCCGGACTTTTCAAAATCTCGTTTCTGTTTAAATTCAACTTCTATGTTAATAGGTTAACTAGGGTCCGTGGGTTCGGACATTAGGTCCGTGGCCACGGACGGATATAAAATTTGACCTAATTCTGCCTCCGAAACCCTAGTTTAGGTAACTTTCAATTTCACTTTAATTTTCTGTCAAAAAATGTTAAAACAAAAAAACAACAGAAGCTCGCGCACTAGGTTAAAAACGACTCGTAAAAGCCGTAAAAAACCAAGTAGAGGAAAAACGACCTAGGAAGGGTAATGAAAGTAATTTGAACCCTAATTAAGTCGAATATCAAGCCCCCGAACCCGAACTCTCCTTTCCTAATTTGATCTAGGTTAAAATTAGGTGGCGACTCATAATAGGTTCCAGTGAGCTAGCTTAGGTTTTAATAATTATTGTTATATGACATAGTTGTTAATCTTAGGCTATAAGTGGACCTAAAACCTGATTAGATCCCAATCAAATTAATCCACATAGGATAGGGTTTAAAATCGAGGCTCACAATACTATTCGCCCATGTAATGGGTTATCTTGCCTCTGTCATCAGCGTTAATGGCTTCGAAAAGTTTCCTTTATATTCATTATGTATTATTTGCTACTCTGCGTTGGAATTCTTGTTTTCTCTAGCCCGTTGTTTAAACGCGGCTCTTCTCGTCCATCTTCGAGGTAATCTGCATCACTGTCCGTAGCACGGAGTTGACTACTTCTCGTGTTCCTAACACTACTTGTCTACATGCATGGGGTACCGTACTGATACATTACTACTTACCTGACTATCTTATAAATAAGACTGTCAGGCCCACAAGCTCCTATCGGAGTGCGGTCGTCCCATGTCTCGTTTAGTAAACTGGTAGTGTCCGTCACACGGCTATTGTGAAGTATTCTATTGTCAATCTCCCTTTGATGGATGTCCTTGTTATAGTTGATGTTAATTATTTCGCACTGTCGTCATCTTGTCGTAGGTGCTAATGTCCTAGCGGCATAGATGGTAAAGCGGTTGAAGACAATATTTTTGCTCCCCGGACCCATGTCCTTCTGGTTATATATTGTATGTGGCACTCCTTTCTAAGGTAGTATTTAGTTGTCAATCAGTTAAACAGTTAATATTGATTCGCCTTTACGGCTGCAATCAGTTCATGTAATATTTGGGTTAAGTTTAGCAATATTGGGTCGCATATCTCGATCTCTTGAGTACTATACATATTCTTTTCCTCATGGTTTAATTATTATCACCTCTCATCTTTAGTTCATATTTGTTTCCTTCATCCGTTTGATTAGATGTATTGCAGATTTCATAATAGCTTGAGCAACTCGGCTCTTCACTTCCCAACCATCCTCACTGACGGTGGTGCATCTACAAAGGGTATTTTATTCCACACAAGGATATGCTTGTCCATAAGGACTAAACATTCATCACTATTAGTGATCTTCACTAAATGCTGATATACACTTCTGGTATTCGGCTAATAAGCCATATCTAAGAATTTTTGAACAATTTAAACTGGTGTGGTTTACAATTGCAATGGCTATGTAATTCCTTCAGTTGCAGTGGTCGGACTAACAAGTCTTCCAAGGTTCATAGATTTCTAATCTTAGAGGTTTGTATGGAAAACTGGTAAGAATTTTTTTTTTAGTATTTACTAAGAGATTAAGTTTTTTTTTGTGGTAGCTGCAGCACTTGCGGTGGCAAGTGCGCAAGGTAGATGGAAATTTCAGTGGATTGGTTGTTATAGCGCTTGCAGTAGCAAGTGCGCCATGCATAATGAAATATTGGTTCGACAATTACCGGTCTCGTTGGCTCTCTCATCACTGAGTATGGTTTACATAACATTGTGGGCATTAAAATTCCATTCATATAAATACGATCCATCAAGGTTTAAAGCTTACTGGTACAGAGTACACACAACTAATCCCAAAGTCTTACACAAAAGGTGAGTGGTCACTAACACACTCCCACATACTAATAGCATAAGTCTGTTTAATATCCAAGGTCAAGTACATAACAAGATAAGTAAAAGTGTTCCACTAGCTGTATCTCGGAGTTCAGGGTACTCATTCCCTAACGACTCCTTTCCCTTTCTGGGCTCCAGCATCAGTAGATGTCTGGCCCTCCTGTCCGCCTCGTGGTACTCCAGATCCTCCAGCTGAGGTGTTCTGAGTAGTCTTTGGTGGCCTATAGTTACGGCTCTCTGGGTTCGTCTAGCACTCGAACTCTCGGTGGCCCTCTTTCTTGCAGTACCAGCACTCTACTTTGCGGCCACTGCAATCGACCCCAGGATGATCCTTCCCGCAACGCTTACAATAGTTGTGGCACTGGGGCTGTCCGGTGCCTGATGATGGTATTTAGTTTAAGTTAATATTTGATGGTGTAATGGTTAAGGTCACAATTGAATTTAAGAGGTAGGTGTTCTCACCTTTAGGAGGTGCAGATCTCAGAGGCTGAGCATCTATGGCTGGGCCGGTCAACCTAAGGACGGGCTATTTCCCTCTTGCTCCCTGGTGACCCTGTTGCCCTTTCTTCTGATAGAATTTCCTGTTTAAAGTTTCGTGTTAGTTTTCATTTAAGGTATTTAATATGGTATACAATTTAGAATGGGATAAGTCCTTACTTTCCCTTCTTCTTGCCATCGCCTGGAGATGCTCCTCCACCCTCAGACTCTCCCTCAGGATTCTTTCTCCTTTTTATCCCAAGAGTCTCTTCCCGAGTCTGGAGCAGTAGCTCCGTCCTCGAGGCAGCGTCATAGCACTCCTGAAATCTCATTGGTAAGTTCTCACAAGGTTAGTTAGTAGTTTAGTAAGTAAGGAATTTAATGGCACTTATGTCTATACCTGGATAGTAGTGTAGAGGGTAGCACCCATCGCCATCTGGATGCGAAACAGTAATCCTCCCCAGAACTTCTCGACCTTCACGGTCTCTGAGTAGTTGACTCCGGGGATGAAGTCCAGCAGACTGATGAATCGAGCGTAGTACTCATCCACGGTCAGTCCTCCCTAGGAGAGTGTCTCGAACTCTCGACGCTTCTTCTGTTTGAGGTGGGCCGGGTAGTACTTCCTCCTCAGTAGTTCAACAAAGGCAGCCCATGTAAAGTCGGGCGTATCCAGGTTATGGTCCTTGACCAACCTCCACCAAGTGATGGCTGCATCCTTCAGATGGAAAGCAATAATGACGACTCTCTTGTCAGCAGGTACTTGTAGAGCTTCGTAGGCCTTCTCGTGCTCTACTATAAATCGCTCTAAGGCTACGGGGTCTGGTTCCCCTGAATAAGTAGGTGGTCGGGTCTCGGTAACTGACTTCAGCCAGTTCGTCTCCCTGGGTTGTGGCGGGTGGGCTGGTGCTCCTCCAATCTGAGTTCCAAGCAATGCGAGTACAACAGCAATCGTCTCTGCAACTCCTGGATTCGCGGGGTCACTGCCTCCACCTCTACCTGCACCACGACCTCTAGTTCCTCCTGACATCTGTAGTACAGAATGTCCTATTATTACTCGGTAAATATACCGTACTCAACCAACGGATACTAAATTGCCTATAAGGCTAGTATATCACGCAATTTGCGTTACTAATCATAACTCCCTATAAGACGAGTCGTCTATACTTCATAAACATTTCCCGTAATTTCCCAAGTCCTAAGCTCACTGTCTTAACCTAGTATCTCGTCATCAGAGCGGGACTCCGCTCTAATACCACTTTTGTAACACCCCTCTCAATAAACACGTAATAATCCCTCACGTAGCATAATTAAAAGGCGTCTCACCGCGGAAGCATAAACAACATAAACTCTCACACGGGTGTCACCTGCCATTACTCGCCCATGAGAGTAACGAAGCATGAACTAAATCCAACAACGAAAATAAACAGCACTACCATACCGCTGTGACAATGAGATAAAACCTATACATCATACTAAGTCCAAAACCATAACCGTCGACAAGTGAGCATCTACCCTGATCCCGTACTTCTGCTTCAACGACGAACAGCAACCTGCAACATGCCATAAAGGCTCAGCGATAAACGCTGAGTATGCGGGCCTGGACCCTATTGGTCATTTGTCATTTTAACCATATTGGTATTAGATTGATTTCATGCTTTACCATTTTACAGTTATAATCACTACTGTAACAACCATACATAAACATATAATCATCCATCCAATCCAACAGTCACTACATAACATAAACAACAGTCGCATATCGAACGTATCGAATAATAACAGAACTGTGTATAATCGCCTTAGCAAACAGTTTCCATGTTTAATATTATTTGGCCTACAAGGCCCCATCCATCCAAACCTTATTTAATTAATCATCAGTTGGGTGTCATGTTAGGACAACCCGGTTAACCTTACCAATGGACAGTAGTCCTCCCGTACACACAAAGGTGCTCATTTCGCCAGAGGTCCGGAGGCCCCTGACTATTCACTTTGCCTTGTAAGGCGTCCATTTAAAGGCCGTAGCCATGTACCAATAGTAGGTACCACCTGACCCATGATCCAATTAGGGCTCGTTGGGTAATTACCTAGAGCGGGACCCGATCGGGTACCACTCAGTGATCACAAATGCGCAACCAAGTAGTTCGTAAACTACCAGGATTCCTCCACTCATCTCATACCAACTCTCTCATAATGTTTAAGATATACTCTTAGTTTTATGGCGATTACATTATACCAATTAGCCGCCCAATGGGTCTTACGCATGCCGAGAAGTAATCTAGGTTATATTCATGTTCGAGATCCATGCTCTAGAGACCGACATTGTCGTATCCCGTACCTAAGTGTTTTACTTAGGTTATTCATATACTTAATATTAATACTAAAGGTATTATATCAAGTAACCATCGTGTCATCACATCAACGCATATGTACGTTTATATAAGTCGATCTATAGTCGACGTAGTGTTAGTCCCGTAGGACGCTCGCGCATAATTAAATAACGCATTAACACACAACATCATATGCAATTCCACACACATAACATACAAGTTATCAAACAGTTTCCGGGCCCTTTCTTAGGACAACCCGGATCAAACCCTTCTTCACATACCGTACACCTTAGACCAAGGATGCGCAGTGTAGTCCACTAGGCTTCTCAAGCGCGCACGTCAGAAATGTGATCTAAAAATACGAGGAATGCTAGGTGTCAATCCACATGACAAATTGACTCGGTATTTCGAATAAAGTCAGTAACCCCAGTACTACATCCCCATATAACAACTGTTATCAGTTAAGTTACCGTTTTCCTTTAAACTCCTTACTCAATGTTTGTATAATTACTTTGGTTTAACAGTGGAGTTGGTTTCATAAGAACGTTGTAGTTAACGTTTTCGAAATAAGAGTTTATATCTTTCCAACTCGTAGTAGTTTGTAAGCGTTACGCTTTTACATAAGTTCATTCGTTCTCGTACGTTTAATTTTACTGTTTCATCGCATGTATAGGCACGTATTGTAGCCTACAGTTGCATGCATAATATTTTATAACCTATTGTTGCATGTATAATGCATATTATCGTATATTATTATTATCCCACCATTATTATAATTCATTGTATTATATAATCCATTAATCTTGTAATAAACTATATTGAATTCAAAACTTATAACTTATAGTTTATAAACTATTTTCATGTAATAACCTTCACCATTATATTATATGGTTTCCAACCATAATTATATATCCATCCTTATATACATAATCCTCGTATATGTATATATTTACCAATATAGGCAAGTTCCATGAGTTAATAAACTCTTATACCATATGTCACATTTTATCATCTTATGTGAGATGATTATTCCCATTAGTTGTGTTATATTGTCACCTCCTATATTAAGATCATTATCTTAATAATATATAACATCTTATGTTGTATAATTTCAACTCCTAAGGTTTATTCAATATTTACCTTAGTTTATAAATCTCATGTATTTATAGTTTGTCACATTATTTAATGTGAATACCCTTGTTTATTTTAATTCCATTTAAACCATATTAATACCATGTAATTGTTATAACATTTATAACATTGTAGACCATAGTCTAAAATTCATTTTCCAACCATATAATTTTTGGTACAGCACTATGCTTTATTTTAATTCTATTTTGACCACATAACATTATGTAATGTTATACCATATACTAATATCATATAATATGACATCTTTTGTTTATATAGATTATAACATATAGTTTTTATACAAAACTATTGTTAATTACCGAAAAGGTATATCCTTTTTTAACCAATCTTATTAATCTACCATATCTTTATGTTTAATGCAAAATCACCCCATAATTTATACCATGTTGTATTTGTATATACCATATAATATAACATTTTAAACCTTAATTTAAATATAACCTATAGTTATATATACATCCCAAATATCCGAACAACCTTTAAATTCTGTTCTAATTCATTTATTAACCCACCAACTTTTATAATTACGATTTAACCCATTTAATAACATATAGTTTCATAATATCATCAAAACTATATATTATACACTTATCCTTTTAAAACACCTTATATTATTTCAAAAATCACCAAACTATTCCAAGAGGTTATAAATATCATTCCTAGCCCATAACTTTTGGTTATTTACATTTCCACCCCATTTACTTTTCCAAAGTATAACCATGACATAATAACTATATATTATACATATATGGCTTATTTAAATTCCAAATTCAACCCAATAAAATCCAAAAAATTCCTAATAGCCCATGGGTGTTTAAAATACCATTGTACACCCTTTAATTTCGGTAATCACCATAAACACCCCATATATGATAAAAAAGTTACAATTAAATACTTATCTTATTATATAACCTTAAATAAGTTATTTAACTTATCTAATTTGGTCAAAAACCTACCCAATGGTCAAGATTGACCTCCTTAATACTTCTTTGACCATTACTTTCTCTATTTTTGGTTTTAATCCCCTAAGTTTCCAAAATTTACCAATTAACCCCAAAACTTTATAAAATCTTATAAACTTTATTTTAAATCCTTTTAACACCTAATTTTCGGCCTTATTATTATTTAGCCCCCAAATTTGATTTAATTATACTCTAACCCCTTATTGATTTCGGTAATACATAAATATCACCTAAAACCTTTTTTAAACTAAATATACATAAATAAAATGGCCTAAAGTACATGGCCTTATTACAAACATTTGCTCACAAAATAAATTACACATAAACATGTCCAAAAATTAATATAAATTCACGGCCTCACTTGTAGCTTCTCAAAAATTACAAAGTTTCCACATAATGCCTTAAATTTGACAATTATGCTAATTAATCTCTTAATTAATTTAGCTAATGTTTCTATATCATTTTTAGAGTCAAAATTAGTCACTTAACTATATTCACTCACAGCAATTTTGATAGCTTAAGATATAGAACATAATAACATGTTATTAAGGAATTTTACCTTAGATTAAGAAGCTTTCAAGCCTTCTCAAGTCACGGCAGCTTGAGGAACTAATTCCACAACACTTGAACAGATTTTAGACAACAAAAACAAGACATAGTTAAGATCTAAACTTGATCTAACCATGGGAGTAATTATAAGTCATAAAACAAGGTTTTTACCTTAGGATTTCAAGCTCTTTCCCAAGGTATTTTCGGCTCTAATTTGAAGATGTATTAATAGTGTTAAACCTAGTCCAAATACAAGCCAAAGTGGCGGATCAAACAACACAAGAACAAGGCTAGAAGACTTACTCTTTGAAAACACCTAAAATGGTGTTTTAAGGTTGGATTTGGCTAATCCTTGAAGATCTTGATGAAGTTACTGAATGAACATGATTAGGGGAAGATAATAAGTTGAAAAGCTCAAAATTTCATCCATTAGAACCGTGAGCAAGAAGAATGAAGCTTAAAGCTCATTTTTACCTTAAAGGATGATTTTTGTGTTCTTAGCTCCAAGAACCCTTACCAATGAATTTGAACTCTTACTATAACATCCACACACTGAGATTGAGCCATGGAAAGAGTATAGAAGTTAGATCATAAGATATCCCTTGAAGAAAGGAAGAAAATGAGCTATTTTATGCCTTAAACCATTACCTTAGGTGAATTAGGTTGATTTCCTTGCTAGGTAGCTTCAAAGCTCAACAATGGTGAGCTTGGGAGTATGTGAGCTTGGCTGGGACAGAAGGAAGGAGCAAGGAGTCATTGGAGACAAGAGATAAGGAAGGGATAATGAAGAAAATAAGGAAAAGGTAAGTTAAAGTATTAATTTCTTATTAAATGGAAAAGTAACACTCCACTAAGTCTCCTTTTGTCAATAATTCAGTTCAATCAGGCTCCCCCTGCCTTGTGGCTGCTTACTCCATGGGATCCAAGGGGTCAACTTTGACCTCTTGACCATTCTTAGTCAACATTGACTAAAACGGGCCCCCTTTTAGGTTTTATTAATATTTTAATATAAAATTTAAAAATTTGTAAATTTCTGGAATTAAATTCCTAATATGATATTAAGTAGTACAAGTCATTTAGTATGTATACAAGGTCAATTAGCCACTTAAAATCAATTCCCGGGACATTCGGGTCATTTTTGGCTTTTTGGTGCTCTAAGAGGTTCTCCCGGGCACTTTGTGTGTTTTTGCAAAACTAGCTTGGGGATTATCTTTATAATGATAATTAATGATGGAAGGAACTCTAGGAATGAATTTTATAGGAGTTTGTGCCACTTTGGCATTTCTCTGAGGCATTCCCGGGCGTTTCTAGGGTTTGTGGGGCCCACACGGGTTCCTCTAGGTATTTTTCGTTTAATTGAAAATTTACTCCAAGCATTTTGTTTTAAATGATAATTAATGACTATCGGGTCATATTATGATCATTAGTTGACTTGTATTACTTGGTTAACTCAAGGTCCGGCTTAACGCTCGTTTTTGACCTTAAGGAGTTTAGGTGCGTTTTTAACGCCTAAGTGTTTCTGTGCTTTCTTATGGTTTCTTGATCCCACAAATAAACCTTTAATTCCCATTATTTAATTATTTAATGATTAGGGGTATTTCATTAGATCTTTTTTTTATGATTTTGAAGTCTACATGTAGCATATGCATTTCTTATGAAGTGTTTATATAATATAATACATCATTATATTGTATATGCACACAACATATCACATTAGTATATTATAATTCGGTATAAAAAGGATGCCTCAAATCCGTGATGTATTTGTGTCACACATTAGATCCCTCACACATTGGTTGTTTTTTTTTCTTTGAAACCAATGTTTAATCTAATGTTAATGTTGATCATATCTAATACAAGCTATTGAGATTATTGGAGTCATATTTAAAAAATCTCAATTAGAAAGTTGTTTGATATGACACTGTCGATCTAACCTACTCGAATGAGTAACCGAATTAGACCCTCAACCCAAAAATTGAATAACCAAAGACTAACCGGAACCGAAGGTTACCTAACCCGAAATCATCCAATATTAAAATGACATAACTAATCCAAACAAACCTAAAATTTCAAAACACTCAACTTAATCCGAACGAACCAAGTTCACTAGACATGATCCAACTCAAACCAAATATTAAACAATCCAAAATCAACCCAAACCACACCAAACCAAATCAAATAACTTGAACTACTAAGTCTATATCCTAGTGATAGATAAAGAAACCATCACCCGAGTCTAACCTGACGCATCACCGATTTCTCTCTTGCACTTTAATTTTACCTCTTTATTTAGTTCACCCATTTATTCAATTTCTCTTTTTTCTTGTTTATTCATATTTGGTGGATAATGTTTATTTACATTCAGCGGATCAGATAGGGTGTACATGCTGGATATATTGCCAATAGTGGAATAATTAAGGAGGACACAAATGACTAGTGTCTCTCATTAATTGTTACGAGGATTTTTTTTAAATAATGTTTTAATAGTTATTATGCACATTTTTATTGTGTCAATTGGTAATCAAATGTTTCAATTTATATTTTGTTTATTTTAGTAAGACAATCTTCATTTAAAAATTTGTTACTCAACTCCTAATTTATTAATAATATCAAAATTTTCCACTAATTACATATATAAAAATTACCACGTATATGTAGAAGCTTGGAACTATTTTCGATTTTATTAAATTTAACATTTATCGCAAATATTTTCTTGTCTCTTTAATCATTAAATTAAACATACAAATCTAATATCAAGCTTACTAATCAATATACTGTTTTCATATGCTCTATGTCATTAAAGCTTTTGTGACTTGATCAGTATGTTATACTCAAACGTTTCAAAACAAACCCCACTTATAAAAAAAAACACTATATATTATGTCATAGTTTCATAGAATACATATACGATCACTTTATTTTATGTGATTTTATAGCTGGTGTTATTGCCATATAGGTAGATGACATCACTCACATTTTTGTTTATGTTTTTTTTGAAAGAGAATATCTCCGACCGTATGGTGTATCCATTCGCTTTTTTATTATCTTTTTAAAATAAAATTTAAAATGTTATATTTATTGAGTATAAGTTCAAATAACATAGTATATTTTATACTGTTATTCATCATAATTAAATCTCTTTGAAATAAAATCTAACATGACTATTAACAAACCTATTAGTGTTATTTGCTTTGATGGTGTTAGTCAATCTAAGTTTGTATGATGTTAGCTTCTTCGACGGTTAGCCAATCATGGAGCAGACGATCGATCATGCGGGCACGCTGCGTGCAAATTAGGTGCAGTCTGTCCACTTGGCAGTCCAGTCCTGTTGACTGGATTATTTGCTGACTGGACTGCCTTTTACTATATTAATTTTAATTAGTTGTAACTTTTAAAATATAAGTCCAAAATAAAAAAAATTATATATTGTTCATCTAAATTCAAGTTCTTCAAAACAAGACCAGACATGGATATTTTGACAATTTTAAAATTTTATATTATTTACGTGTATATATATAGCAGATATCAACCATACTTGTTTTTAAAATTGGTATGCAAGAAGGTATGATGAACCACATGACTTAAAATATATCATATAAATAATAATTAATAATAATAATAATAATAATAATAATAATAATAATATAATAATAATAATACACACAAAACATAATAAACATTACAAAACAATAACAATTTTATCGGTTCTGAAATTTGTTATCTAATTACCACTTATTACTTAAAAATCATAATATCAATTTTATTGAACATAATATCAAAATTAATGAATCATATGTTTATTTTAGTGTATCATCGCAAACATATAAACATAAATATTTTACGTAATAATATAATACAAAACAATATTTAGTATGTATGAAAAATACATGATTCACTATATAAGGTTTAAAATACACCTACAACAATAATAATACACTACAAAACAAAATTGATTTTTATCAGTTCCGAAGTTTGTTATCTAATTTACCACTTATTAATTAGTGAATCATAATATTAATTTTTAATGAATCATAATATCAAAGCTAATGAATCATATTATGATTTTAGTATATCATCGTACACATATAAAAAATATTAAACAACAATACAACACAAAACAATATTTTGTATGTAAGAGAAAACATGATTCACCAAATAATGTTTAAAATACACCATACAATAATAATACACTACAAAAATATAATGATATTTATTGGTTCCGAAGTTTGTTATCTAATTCACCACTTATTAGTTATTGAATCATAACATCAATTTTAATGAATCATAATATCAAATTAATGAATTATATATGATTTAGAGTATCATCGTCTACATGTAAAAATAATTTTTTTTTTCAAAGTTGCCAAAACATATCCATGACTGGTCTTGTTTTGAAGAGCTTGAATTCGGTGAACAATATATAATTTTTTTATTTTAGACTTATATATTAAAAGTTACAACCATTTAAATTAATATTAAAAAGGCAGCCCAGTCAGTAAAACAGTCCAGTCAGCAGCTGACTGGACTGTCAAATCAACATGCTGCACCCATTTTTACACCGGCCTCCCGCACATTAATTTGCCATCATGGAGTTGAGGTTCCGTCTTTTGAAAACCGTACTAGTTGTACTATTTTCTTGTGAAGTTTAGGTTTTTTTCCCACTACTACTACGACTTCTATGCTCTGTTTCCTGGAGATAATCATAACAAAGAAGCTGTCTGTATCTGTTGAGTCTCATGATATACTTCTATCACTTTGACACTACGGTAGTAGACATTCATGTCGACCCTAAAAAAATAAGGAAATTTACAATATACCCCTAAAAACTTTCGTAAGTCACAACATACTCTTTTTCACAACACATTAACAAGATACCCCTAAGTTTCGAAATCACAAAATACCGCTGATCTATGAAATGACCTTAAATAATGACAATTTCACCTTGGACATAGCAGGTCATGTTTCAAGTTTACAATATGCTTTTTTATTCAAGTTCATTTCAAAAAGTTTTACAAAAAAATTAAAATACTAGAGTAATATAAATTATAAAAAAAACTAACATGTATCAAATTGAAAAAAAATATTCATTTTAAATATTAAATACACAAAAATAGTCAAAACTTAACGAAATAGAAGTACTTACTTTTTTGTTAATTTATTTCAAAAGATACCACATTAATAATTATATTTTACAATATATAATTTGTAATAGCAATAAATTATAAATAAAGAAGGGAAAATTCACGAATGTCACTAAAAAATATGTTAATTCACAAATATCACAATTTTTAAAATAGTTTTCAGATACAACAACAAATTATTTTAATTCATCAGATACCACAAATTACAAATCCAAACTTTTTGACGTCAAAATACCCTAATTGTTAAAAAACATAATTCACACGGTATACCACATAATAAATATTATAAATTCACATGATACCACAAAATTTAATACATTATATATCAAAAATAGTAAAAAGATAAGAAAAATTAAGTTTATTATTTTATTAGTTAAAATTTTATAAAATATAAAAACACATATATAATTAATTTTTTGGAAAATAAAAATATATATATCATTTAAAAGCAACAAAACTTAATTAAAAATAAAAAATAGCTAAGGGAATGATAAAAAATTAAACTATCATTCTCTTTACTCTTTACTGTTTTTGCCTATTTTTAATTAAATTTATGGTTTCCCTAATGTATTATACATTTTATAATTTTTAAGATATTTTATTATTATATGTATGGTACTTATTTTTCAATTTTAACCCTGACATGAAGAACGTTAAATTTTACTAGTTACTTTTTTAACATATGTTTATTAATTTGTTTTGAATTAAAATATATAAAACAATATTATAAAAAATATTAGATTACAATACTCTTAACTATTGTTTTAATTTTTGTAAAATTATTTAGTTTGTATATAGTATATATCTTTTTTTGTAATATCACTTTATATATATATAATTCAAAAATACAACAAGAATTATTAAATATATTTTATAAAAAAGTAAGCAGAAAACGTTAAAATTTAATTATATATGGGTTAAAATTGAAAAAAAATAAAAAATACCATATATAATAATAATAATAATAATAATAATAAAATAAAATTTGTAAAAATATCAAGAATAATAAAATGTATAATTATATTAGAGAAGTCACAAATTGATTAAAAATTGACAAAAACAGTAAAGGGAATGATAATTTAATTTTTATAATCTTACTTTATATAAATTTCAAATTTTTTTATAATAATTAAATTATAAGAGTAAAATTATTATAAAGTTTTTAGATAATCATTCCCTTAAAAACTTGGTATTTTGAATTTTTTTACATTTAGTCATTTATAATTATATATTTGGTATTTTTAATTTTATAAAATTTCAACCTATATATTAATAAAAGTATTAGTTTTTATTATTTTTAACTGTTTTAAATATATTTTAATAAATATTGTGGTATCTTGTGAATTAAAAATATTTATGTAGTATACCGTGAACTATGTTTATTAACAAGTAGGGGTATTTTGGTCTTAAAAAATTTTGGGTTAGTAATTTGTGGTATCTTGCTAATTAAAATTATTTTTTTGTGGTATTTGAAAACTTTTTAAATACTGGTATTTTGTGAATTAACCAACCTTTTTGGTGGTATCCCGTAAATTTTCTCAATAAATAACAATAAATATAAAAATTTGTTGATAAATGAATAATTTTTTTAAAAAGAAGTGTAAAAATATGATATATAAAAGTTTAATAACATAAAAATACACTAAAACACAATATATTATTAAATGTTACAAAATTCAGTAAATAAATATATACAATAATATCAGAAAATTGAAACTTTTGCTCTCTTTTTCATTCTCTAAAATAATTGTACTATCATAAGTTGTATTATTTTATATTTGTAAAAAAATATATCAAATTATACAATATAGTAATATATTGATGAAAAGTTTCAATTTTAACTTAAGTAATTAAATTGAAATATTTGTTGGTTATATAAAATTTTTATTTTAAGTGTTTTCTAGTTTAGGGGTTTTACTGTAAATTAACTAATCATAGTATGTTGAGCTTAGAGCGCATAGTATAAAATGAAAAATTTCAAATTTTATGATAATATTTTTATAAACTTATTTTATGAAATGTGTAAATTATAAATAATATATTATATTTTCAAAATTTTAATATGTTTTTCAAATTGTTAAATTATATATATATCTTAATATATATTGACTTAATTTAATTGATATACCAACAAAATATTGTAACAATATATACAAAAATATACAATTTAACAACTTGAAATACATTATAAAAATATAATATATTATTTACATGTTAGAAATTTACATATTTCATAAAATAAGTATATAAAACTATTATCATAAATTTAAAATTTTCATTTTGTACTATTCTCAAATGTTTTCATACTATGATCAGTTAAAACCCTATATGAGAAACAAAGAAAATTAAAAACTTATATATCAAATCAATATTTATTTTAATTATATAAGTAAAATTTTAACTTCTAAACAATTATTACTATTTTGTATAATTTTATAATTTTTACAAGTATATAAACATACAAAATCAAGATAGAACAATTATTTTAAAGAATGAAAAGAGAATAAAAGTTTCGAATTTTCTGATAATATTGTATATATTTTTTAATGAAATTTGTAACTTTTAATAATATATTATATTTTAATAATTTTCATGTTACTAAATTTTTATATATTCATATGTTTATATAGTTTTCTATTCATATATCTACTAATTTACATATTTATTGTTTTTATTTATTTTATTGATCTATATAAAATTATATATTGTGACGGTTTTATAAAAAGTATATATATTCTGAATTATTATTACTAATGTCGCATCTTTTGAATTAAAATAGTATCTAATATAAAGTAAGCATTTCTATTTTGTTAAGTTGTTTAAAGTTTAGTGTATATTTACTATTTGAATACTATTACTGTTTAGAATTATATATATGTTTTTTTTAAGAAAGGTAAGCTGCATTAAGTGTTGCGAAAATATTTACAAGTACATGTTCTCCAACTGCAACAGGCTGCAGAAAATAAACCTCAACTCTTTTGTCCCACCGGTAAATCTAACAGGCCAGAAGCTTGTAAAGCTCTAACTGCTTTCCTATTCACAGGATACTTAAGTTTGCTCCATCTTATTTTCAACTCCCTTTTGATTTCAGCTATACATTTACTATAATCAGGAATAACATTCTGAAACACAACTTCATTCCTAAGTTTCCAGATTAAGTAGATCACTCCACTAACAGCCAAAGTTCTCAGTCTAAAAAGCAGTGAAGTTTTATTCATAGACTTCCATAGCCAGTACATACATGTAGAGAACTCAATAGGAAGCTTGCATAGCAACCACCTATGTAAAATGCTTTGAAAAATCTCTTTACTTACTCTGCATTCAAAGAATAGGTGATTCCGAGTCTCATCATGCGCACAGAACACACAATGAGGATTCACACTTTTGTTCCATCTCTTGATCCTATCCTTGCTAGCCAACCTATTATGGCAATCAAGCCACCAAATAAAAGAGGAGTGAGGTGTGTAGAAACTGTTCTATATGATATGTTTCCACTCACCCTTAGGCTGCTCAGGATGAAAAATCTCATACAGATCATTAACAACCACTTTATCTTTGATACTAATAAGTTCCTGGACCGTCTCCACCATATTTCTTTTCACAATTTCACTCTGAGTAGCAGAGAGCTTTTCCACCAGTAGGCGTGGCTCCCCTTAAAGTTTACAGTCCAAATATTCTCATTCTTTAGAGTATACTCCTTGCACCATCTCCCCAAAGCAGATTGACTGCTTTCCTCTTCATTTAACTTCAGTAGGATGCACAGAATGGCTGCTTTATTCCACGGCAGAATTTCCTTGTAATACCCCTACCGTTAATCCTATTATTACCGTCTAATCGTCCTGTTAATTCTACCAGTTCGCAGCGGAAATACTACTATTACTACGGCGGGTGATACAACGCCGCTAACCGCCCATACGGCTAGCAAGGCTTACACTACCTACAGTGACGGTCTGATGCCTAAGTATACCGAGCTACTACTTCCCATACCAATTACAAAAGATAACATACTTACATTGCTGGATTACCGAGTATTTAAAGTATTTAATTACATCCCTTTCCAGTCTACCAAAATGAATGAGTTTCTACAAGCTACTCATCTATACCCAAACACCATTATTTCATTATCCCAAAAGGGTGTACCCTATGGTACACCGGCTAACAAAATCCTACAACCGTGTACAACATAGTATACCATTCACAATTCATTGTTTACAGACAAAAAGAGATCAACTTAAATCTCTTCATGGTCTTCACCCTTCTTGAGTACCTGCGTGTAGTAAAAACATCGCCCCAAGGGGTTCAGAAACAGCTGCGCATAAACTCCGCATATACCGCATGCTAGCTAGGGCACGCCGACTAATTAGGGTCGACTGAACATGCAGTTCATTAATTTCATACATACATGCTTTACATACATCATACAATCATGCTCAATACAATATACAACCCAATACGCAATATAATAGCACATACAATACTTACCTTTACAAGGGTTAGCCGAATTACGCATCCGGGTTAATCGGAATGCTTTTTACTCTTTTACTCATTATACATTACTTACTCTTACTTACACTTACTTACTTTTCCATACTTATTACTCATTCTTCCTTACTTACTTTTACTCATGTTAAGTCGGTATGACCTCCGGCCCGGGGACTACACCGTCCCACCACCGGGATTTACTTGACTCACCAATCCGGGATGCTACCCATTTAAGGGGTTTGGGCCGCGGACCAGTTTAAGAGTTAGGACTTGGATCCAACCTCTTGTGTCTCTGCATCCTCACGCGTGGCCAAAACTATATCGGACTTCTACTCATTCCAATTTAATTACCAATTTAAGTTAGATCGGTTAGCTGGTTAGGAATCAGTTAGAAGTCCAATCACAAACACGCTCGGTCACAGTACAATACATCATGCATACACACACTCATATTCATCCATACATTTCATGAATTATACAAACTAAGATTTAAAGATGACACAACAAGATACAACACTACAAATTCACAAGTAAGCATGATAACCCCGATTCGTGCATTTATCTTATTTGGTGATCAATTAGCACACAACACACAAATCAGAGTAACCAAGATAGCATACGGGGGATGAGGAATTCATACCGTTCACCATTGTACTTGTATCCACGTTCCTCCGGTGTCACAATCCAAATCCTAACATATACATACAATTGGGTGGTTAATTACCCTTACTTAACCTTACTAATTACTTTACTAATATTTCCTGATTTACACACTATTTCATCGTTGTTCAAATACTTTTACCTAAGTTACTTACTTAAAATTATTCTCTAAGCTTGTTTATGGCCTAGATGACCTTTAAACATCATTAATTATGTCTTAATTATCTTATAATACCATTACCCATCATTACCCATCCTTAATTAGGCTTTGAAACACATTCAGTATACTTTTTGGGTTGGTCCGGGTTACCGTCCGGACTTACATACCCGGACCAACTCACTGGTACAGTCCTCGGGTAACTTAATCGCATGGTCCGGGTTTACACCCTAGTATACAGACCCGGACCACATGGTTACAGAACTCTCGGGTGTGTTTTTCGTATGGTTCGGGTTTGTGTACTCCTTTGCAAACCCGGACCACATGTTTTGGTAAGTTACGGGTATGTTTTTGGGGTGGTCCGGGTTAGTGTCTTGGTTTGTAAACCCGGACCACTCCTTTGTAAAACTTTCTGTCGTGTTTTTATGCTGGTCCAGGTTTCTGTACCGGTTTACAGACCCGGACCAGTTGCAGTTTTGCAAATTATGTAAGTTTTTCAACTTGTTTAAATTCCAAATTTCTACCAATCTCTTCCCTAATATTTCTACATATAATCTAGCATGGTTTAACATTGATTAAGCAATTTAAACTAGCCTAATCCACCTCTAACCAAATCTGTTACATTACACACTTATCTGTCAGTTTTTCTCTTCCTGTTACAATTTTTCCCTTCTCCATTGATGCTACAGATTTTCCTTTTCTTCTTCCCACTAACTCAATGACTCTTACACTAGCCTAACTTAGTTTGACAACTCCCAATACACCATTTACAACTCTACTCAACTACACTCTTTCCTTCCTGTTACAACCAAAGTGAAAATCTCATTTTTCTTCTCCGTACACTCCTTTGTTCTCTCTTTACTAACAGCACACAAGGCTCTCAATTCCTAACTCAATTTTGACAGAGGTTCCCTACATCACTAAGTGTTCTCACCACATAATTTTGCACACTCAATGTATTCACAACCTGTTCAACATATGCATTATTCTAACCACACTCTAAATATCACTGCACACTTACTACTTACACTTAACATATTATTTCCTTGTTTTCAAAAGCTTCAATCTAACAATACCATTCACATTAACATACCCATTCTTTTCCTACGGTTACAGTGGTTTAGTTCATTGCTAAAAAAAATATACCTATACATACACAAACATTAACACTTTACAGAGACATCTCCTCACCTTGTGTTCTTTGTTTCCTTTTTCCGTTCTCCTCCTCTTCTTTACAGCTCCTCTTTCTTTCTTTGTTTTCTTGATTTATTCAAGCCAAGCTACACCATGTAACAAGGCACACACATACACACCAAACCAATAAGTTTCCTACGTAGGTTTTTAAACCCTAGATTATGATAAACCATTTAAACTCTTAGGAACTCTTACCTTGAGCTTCTAATGAAGTTTTTGAGTGGAAAATGACAAGGCTTCAACTCCTCACAGTGGCATGCCAAAATCGGCTGACGATGGGATAATATTGCTCACGTGAGTTTTGGATTTTGCAAGGGAAAATGGAAAAGAGTGAATCTTTGGTCTTTTTCTTACCTTAGAACATGAAGAAGATGATAGGTCTTCTAATGGTGCTCCTCAAGCTCTAAAACGATTATACCCTCAAAAATAAAGTTGGAGGTTTTAGATTTTTGAAGGGTGTAGGATGATCTCCTTGACGATACGAATTCAACGGTATGGTTTTTGTAGCATTTGGTGGTGGTTTGAGGTTTCAAAGATGAAGAAGAAGAGGGCTCTGTATGTGGGTTCTCAAATCGCCATGGCTGGACCAGAGAGGAAGAAGAGAGGTGCAGTACGTGGGGGTTGTGTGTGAGAGAGGAGAGAGAGTGCTAAAAGTGAGGTTTGCTTTTTATTTGTTTTGTTTGTTAGCACATAAGGAGGGAGTTAAGAGAGGGGTGTGAGAGAGGCTAATAAATCGGCCCATACTGCACACACACACACACACACACACACACTTACATTTTTCTTTTCAAAGTGGACACACTAGTTTATGTTAATTACTCTCTCACCCCACAACTTCCCGCTTTTGACAGTTTTTACTATTTTCTCGTTTTATTGATTTTATTAGCTCTAGACCATCACTAATATTTATTAATAACTATTTAGTTGACTAAAATTGTTACGAGTCTATTTGACCCGCTTAAAGTCACGTTTTCCCGGTTTCCTCGAAGAACGCGCTTTAAGGTTCATTAGTGATTTTAACTCATTTTAAAGATCCGTTTTCTTCGGGATTTGTTCCCTTGTGATTATTTAGACATAATTAAGCTTCTAAATTACTTATTAGCCTAATTAATCACCATTCTTAATTACGGGGTATTTCAATCTACCCCCCTTAAGAAACTTTGCCCTCAAAGTTGCTCAAGGGTTAGTAGTTTAATTATTCTACTCATTATGCAAACCAATTGCCATAATGTGTCTTACTACACCTATGAGGTGTTTGCTTCCTTTCACATTATAAGCGTACACAATTCAAGCATCATACGAATTCACATACACAATGCACAATTTCCATACATACCATCACATCTACATTACACAATACACCACTGCAATTCACAATACACATTGCATCAATACACCATACATTGTACTTACCTATCCATACATCACAGATACATACATTCACATACCAAACACACTCCGCACTACATGTGCCATCAAAACCTATTACAATACCTACACACTATGCAATGCTCACCCCGAAGCAATGCAAAAGCAAAAAGGCTCTACCCCCCTTAAAAGGGATACGCCCTGTACCTGTATGTACTAAATACTAGACTATCTAGTCTATGAATAACTGTGGGTACTTCGACTTCATGGCATCTTCCAATTCCCATGTCACTTCTTCGACATCATGGTTTGACCATAGGACCTTCACCATTCGTATAGACTTATGGCGAGTGTCTCTGGTCTTCCTATCAAGGATTCTCACGGGGGTCTCGACATATCTCATTGTCGGCTCAATGGATAGTCTCTCGGGCTCTAGGACATGAGAAGGATCAGAAATGTACTTCTTTGAGTTTGACACATGAAATACATCATGGACACGCCCCAAGTCCTCAGGTAGTGCTAACCTATAGGCTACGGATCCAACTCTTTCGGTGATAGTATACGGCCCTACAAACTTTGGGCTCAACTTGCCCTTCCGACCAAAACGGAATACACCCTTCATAGGTGAAACGCGCAAGAACACTTGGTCGCCCACGGCGAACTCAAGGTCGCGTCGTCTCACATCCGCATAGGATTTCTGTCTATCTTGGGCTGCCTTCATATTGGCTCGAATTTGTTGCACTTCTGCTTGGACTTGTTCTAAATACTCCGGTCCTATGATGACCGCTTCACTTGACTCATCCCAACACAAAGGTGTGCGGCAAGATCTTCCGTATAGGGCTTGGAAAGGCGACATCTTAATCGAGGCGTGATAGCTATTATTGTACGAAAACTCGATAAGATGAAGCTTATCTAACCAACTCCCCTGAAAGTCTAAGGCACATGCCCTAAGCATGTCCTCCAGTGTCTAGATGGTCCTTTCTGTCTGACCGTCGGTCTGAGGATGGAAGGCGGTACTCAGCTTCAATTCTGTACCCAATGCTTCCCGTTTAGCTCTCCAGTATCTCGAAAGAAATCTGGTGTCGCGGTCAGATACTATGGTTTTCGGGACTCCGTGATGTCTGATGATCTCCTTGTCGAATAGCTCTGCGAGCTTCACTACCTTCCAGGTGTCCTTCATCGGTGTGAATCTGACAACCTTGGTGAGGCGATCGACTGCAACCCAGATCATGTTGAGTCCTCCTCTGGCAGGTGGGAGTCCTACAACAAAATCCATGGAGATATCATGAAATTTCCACTCCGGAACTGGCATCGATTGTACCATTCCGCCCGGTGTACGATGTTCAAACTTTACTTTCTGGCATGTTAAGCATCTTAATACATACTCTGTCACATCTGATTTCATTCTAGACCACCAGAAGTACCTCTTCATGTCTTTGTACATCTTGGAGGCTCCTGGGTGGACTGACAACGTGGAACTGTGTGGCTCTCGCAGGATGCGATCCCTTAGCTCAGCATTGCTTCGGGGGACGCATAGCCTGCCATTCATCCGAATCAGACCATCTTCATGTAGCTTGAAGTCATACTTCTTCTTCTCAAATGTACCATTTTTGATCTTTTGTCTGACTTCGGTTAGGTAAGGGTCGCTCAACTGAGCGTCTCGCACCTCGTCAACCAAGCTAGAAGAAGTGAGTAGCGAATGGAGCGAGTGTGCTCGACTGCTTAGGGCGTCGGCTACAACGTTTGCCTTCCCTTCCTTATACTGTAGGTCAATGTCATAGTCTGAGAGAAACTCCATCCATCATCTCTGTCTCAGATTCAGTTCTTTCTGTGTGAATACATGCTGTAAGCTCTTGTGGTCGGAGTAGATGGTGATGCTTACCCCATAGAGATAGTGTCACCATATCTTCAAGGCGAAGACAATGGCCCCTAACTCTAAGTCGTGTGTCGGGTAATTCTCCTCATGCTTTTTCAGCTGGCGGGAGGCATAAGCTACAACCTTGCCATGCTGCATGAGTATGCATCCCATTCCCTTTCCTGATGCGTCGCAATATACCTCAAATCCCTCTGTGCCCTCTGGAAGTGTGAGAATAGGTGTTGAGGTCAATGAGTCTTTCAGGCTCTGCAATGATAATTCGCACTCGTTTGTCCATACAAACGGTGCATCTTTCTTCATCAGTGTAGTCATGGGCTTAGCGACTTTTGAGAAGTCCTTTACAAATCTCCGGTAATAACTGGCTAGACCAAGAAAGCTCCTAATGTCGGTAACAGTCTTGGGTCTAGGCCATGATCGTAACGCTTCGATCTTAGAAGGGTCAACTGAGATACCTGCGCTCGAGATGACATGACCAAGGAATGATACCTGATCTAGCCAGAACTCGCACTTAGAGAACTTCACATACAGCTGGTTCTCGCGCAGTGTCTCAAGTACTTTCCTCAAATGGAATTCATGTTCTTCAGCTGATTTAGAGTATACAAGGATGTCGTCGATGAAGACAACAACCGAAGTGTCCAACTGCTCACTGAATAGACGATTCATGAGATCCATGAATTTTGCTGGTGCATTTGACAAACCGAATGGCATGACGGTGAATTCGTAGTGGCCATATTTGGTACGGAATGCCGTTTTCTCTTTGTCTTGCTCTCTGATAGCAATCTGATGATACCCAGAATAGAGGTCGATCTTAGAGAAGACTGAGGCTCCTTTCAGCTGGTCGAATAGATCATCGATGCGTGGCAATGGGTATTTATTCTTGACTGTCACCACATTCAACTCGCAGTAGTCAATACAAAGTCGGAGGCTACCGTCCTTCTTCTTCACAAAGAGGACCGGTGCTCCCCAGGGTGATACGCTCAGGCGTATAAACCCTTTGTCGAGTAAGTCCCGTAACTGCTCTTTCAGTTCTGTCATTTCAGCAGGTGCCATGTGGTATGGTGCCCTAGCAATGGGACCGGTACCAGGCAAAAGGTCAATCTCAAATTCTACTGCTCTCTGAGGTGGCATGCCGGGTAGCTCCTTAGGGAATACATCGGGAAATTCAGATACAATCGGTACATCATCACTAAACTCTGGATCTCTCTCCAGGTCTTGTACATAACACAAATATACTTCATGGCCCTTTCTGAGCTCCCGGTACATAGCCATAGCGGAGATGAGTGTGGTCGAAGGCTCTCTCGGTCTCTGGCGGTAAGATACAGTAACCCCAGATGGACTCTTGAGCAGCAATCGGTGCTCGGCGCAGAGGATTCTACCCTTGTGCCGCTCCAACCAATTCATTCCGACTATTACATCGAATCCCAACCCATTGAATTCGATGAAGGAGATGGGAAACGATTCACCTTTGATTTTGATGGTGGCTGACTGATAGTATTTGGTACACCGTATTTGCTCCTTCGATGGGAGAGTAACCAAAAAGTTAGGTAGCTCATCCGCATCTAGCTTCAACCTCTTCACAAAAGATGGTGATACGAAGGTGTGAGAGGC
Organism: Limonium bicolor; assembly: GCA_023374045.1. NCBI lineage: Eukaryota > Viridiplantae > Streptophyta > Magnoliopsida > Caryophyllales > Plumbaginaceae > Limonium > Limonium bicolor. The sequence goes on along the minus strand of CM041776.1, from coordinate 460,265,157 downwards.
GCCGGAGTCGAATAACACATTGGCTTCAATGCCGTTCACTGGGAAGGTTCCCGTTAAAATGGTTCCGCTTTTATCGGCTTGTGCTTCGGTGAGGATACTCAGGTTACCTTCGGTACCGAGTTCACAACCTATTGAAGTCACAATTTCATAAGTATTGATGGTGGACACAAGTGGAATTGAAATCAACACTGCTCTTTATTGATAAACCAACCATCATACATACCGTGTCTCTAATACACGTTACTAATACATTACATGATACTATGAATTTAATATTTCCTAAAGGTAAGGTTCAGGCGTCCTGGTTTCATGTGTGTGGCATTGATTATTGCCGGAGGTGCCGTATTCAGCTTGATCTTGTTGATCCCGTGATACAGCATCCTATATTTTCCACCCATGATTAGGACATCTCCTGATCTCAATACCAGTTTCTGTGCGAGGTCCACACGCTTCTGCTCGCTATACATGAAGATGGCGTCATCACCAATGGACCAAGACACTACGGGCACTCCTTGTTCAAGAGATTCCGCTGTCTCGTCCTTGTCTTGGTGTAACCCAAGTCGTCCTTCTTTCTCATAGAAGTTGACAATACAGAGGTCCGCTTCGAGTGCGGGGATCGGATAATGTTCGCATTGTTGTGCAAGTTCTACTGCTTGTGTGACAAGTGTTTAAAATTCTGGAGGTATTGTCGGTGGCGTTGCTCCGTCTTGTGTTCGTGTCTCTTGATATGTCTTGGTATAAGGATTCCAATCCTTTCCCAAGCACATCATTTTCAGCTTCATTTTCGCTCCACCGGGGAATTCGGGTGTATAAAATCCTCCTTGACCCGTTCCTAGTTCGTTGCATCGTCGGATGATTGAAATTTGGGCTTTAGGTGTCAGGTATTCCTTTAATAAGATCATACCTGGTCAGATGACCTGACACTGCTCACTGGAGTAGTGGTGTGTGGTGATGTCGGTCTCTTCTTGATTCAGTTTCGAAGGTATCGGGTAGCAGATATTAAAACTACGTATAGTTATGAATTTTACCTACGGTGAGTACTAGTTTCAACTACTTCATTTCATGCTCAATTCATACTTCAATTTATTCACTCATGCATTCACTCAAACATTTACTTTAATACTTAGACATGCTTCTCAAGGATTCAAGGTTTAGATTAATTACCTGGGCCGGACTTAGAACCGGACCCGTCACGGTCAATAACGTGCAAGACAGGCTGCCTCTGGGGTGCGCCCCTCTGAGGACCTCAGGATCCCTGTCCCTGTGGTGCCTGCTGGGTCGGTGCATCGCCAGATGCAACCTCCTTGCCTTCCCTTTGCTTGTAACTTTGGAAGTTTCCTCTAGGTTTAGCATTTTCGGGGCATACATTGGCTCGGTGTCCGGGCTTCTGACAATTGTAGCACCGGATTTCTCTCCCTTGGCAATCCTTGCCGGGGTGGTCTTGATTGCACTTCCGGCACACATAGGCGCGGCCGTCGGAGAAGTTTTTGGTGAAACCGGAGCCAGAACCTAAGGTTTAGAGGGTTAGCACATTTGTGCGTGGATATACTAGATATGTTACTTGTACAAATACGAATTAGGGATAGAAGTTTACCCTTAGGTGGGTGTGATCTCAGTGGCTTCGCAGCCACTGGCGCAGAAGAACCTAGTTGAAGAAGCTCAACTGGTTTGCCCTGCTCGGCATGGGCACTGCTCTCACTGGGGAAGTTCTTTTGGGTTTGATTAAAGAACTTCCCTTTCTTCTTCTTCCAACTCTTCCCTTGGTTCTGCTCCTCAGAGCTCGTGTTCTTACTGTTTGCCTTGCGCTTCAGCGCGGTTTCTTCATCCCGTAGTTGGCAAATGATCTCAATGCGAGAAGCCGCGTGATAACACTCCTGAAGTTTAAGGTATTAGCCGGGATTCTTATTTAAGAAAAGATAAGGAATAGGTTCAAGGAATTCAAGGAATTACAATGATACTAAGGGTTTAGCCAATATTTACCTGAAGGGAGGTAAATCTAGTGTAGCCCATACCGTACCGCAGGCGATGGCTCAGACCGCCATAGAAGCAATCGACCAACACCTGGCCGGTGTATCCAAGGTCGGGTAGAAGACGAAGGATAGAAGTGAAGGTGCGCTAATACTCGTCAACAGACATCTTCTCTGTCATTTTCAAGGCATCCAGTTCAAGCCTTTTCTTGGTCTTGACATGTTCTGGGTAATACTTGGATCGGAGGAGGGATGCAAAGGATTCCCAGTCGAAAGTAGGGTCATTGACATGCTCATGCTTGATTAGTTTCCACCAATCCATGGCTGCATCTTTTAGATAGTAAGCGGCTAATCTCACTCGAACTCCAGCAGGACATTCGAGGGTATCAAAGGCAGTCTCCATTTCGGAGATGTAAGCTTCAAGTTTAGTAGGATCGTTCTCGCCTCTAAAGCACGGAGGTCGGAGATCTGCGATAGCTTTTACCCAGTTCACTTCTATGGGTGGAGGGGGCGGGATTGGTCCCGTTTGAGTTTGTTGGTTTTGTTGCATTGCATTGATTACTTGCGGTAGCATCTGCGCTACCGTGGCGGCGACGATCTCAGCTATCGTCTGCGCGCCAGGTCCTTCAGAGGCTTCGCCTCTTCCTCGGCCTCGGCCTCGTCCTGACATCTGAACAGTCAACATTTACATTAGGCTTTGCAAGATATGACCTATGGGTCTTGGAATTTAAGCAAGGTATCGTTCGTAAGAACGTCAAGGGTATCCGTTGATAACAACGGTAGTTCCTAGTTAGGTTTCTAAGTATCCGTCTTAAGACGGTTGAAATCCTAACTCGGTAATCCCTATGCTCGGTAACTATGGACATCAGTGCGTAACTACGCTCTGATACCATTTTTTTGTAACACCCCTACCGTTAATCCTATTCTTACCGTCTAATCGTCCTGTTAATTCTACCAGTTCGCAGCGGAAATACTACTATTACTACGGCGGGTGATACAACGCCGCTAACCACCCATACAGCTAGCAAGGCTTACACTACCTACAGTGACGGTCTGATAATAAGTATACCGAGCTACTACTTCACATACCAATTACAAAAGATAACATACTTACATTGCTAGATTACCGAGTATTTAAAGTATTTAATTACATCCCTTTCCAGTCTACCGAAATGAATGAGTTTCTACAAGCTACTCATCTATACCCAAACACCATTCTTTCATTATCCCAAAAGGGTGTACCCTATGGTACACCGGCTAACAAAATCCTACAGCCGTGTACAACATAGTACACCATTCACAATTCATTGTTTACAGACAAAAAAAAAAACTTAAATCTCTTCATGGTCTTCACCCTTCTCGAGTACCTGCGTGTAGTAAAAACATCACCCCAAGGGGCTCAGCAACAGCTGCGCATAAACTCCGCATATACCGTGTGCTAGCTAGGGCACGCCGACTAATTAGGGTCGACTGAACATGCAGTTCATTAATTTCATACATACAAGCTTTACATACATCATACAATCATGCTCAATACAATATACAATCCAATAGGCAATATAATAGCACACACAATACTTACCTTCACAAGGGTTAGCCGAATTACGCATCCGGGTTAATCGGAATGCTTTTTACTCTTTTACTCATTATACATTACTTACTCTTACTTACTTTTCCATACTTATTACTCATTCTTCCTTACTTACTTTTACTCATGTTAAGTCGGTATGACCTCCGGCCCGGGGACTACACCATCCCACCACCGGGATTTACTTGACTCACCAATCCAGGATGCTACCCATTTAAGGGGTTTAGGCCGCAGAACAGTTTAAGAGTCAAGACTTGGATCCAACCTCTTGTGTCTCTGCATCCTCACGCGTGGCCAAAACTATATCGGACTTCTACTCATTCCAATTTAATTACCAATTTAAGTTAGATCGGTTAGCTGGTTAGGAATCAGTTAGAAGTCCAATCACAAACACGCTCGGTCACAGTACAATACATCATGCATACACACACTCATATTCATCCATACATTTCATGAATTATACAAACTAAGATTTAAAGATGACACAACAAGATACAACACTACAAATTCACAAGTAAGCATGATAACCCCGATTCGTGCATTTATCTTATTTGGTGATCAATTAGCACACAACACACAAATCAGAGTAACCAAGATAGCATACGGGGGATGAGGAATTCATACCGTTCACCATTGTACTTGTATCCGACGTTCCTCCGGTGTCACAATCCAAATCCTAACATATACATACAATTGGGTGGTTAATTACCCTTACTTAACCTTACTAATTACTTTACTAATATTTCCTGATTTACACACTATTTCATTGTTGTTCAAATACTTTTACCTAAGTTACTTACTTAAAATTATTCTCTAAGCTTGTTTATGGCCTAGATGACCTTTAAACATCATTAATTATGTCTTAATTATCTTATAATACCATTACCCATCATTACCCATCCTTAATTAGGCTTTGAAACACATTCAGTATACTTTTTGGGTTGGTCCGGGTTACCGTCCGGACTTACATACCCGGACCAACTCATTGGTACAGTCCTCGGGTAACTTAATCGCATGGTCCGGGTTTACACCCTAGTATACAGACCCGAACCACATGGTTACAGAACTCTCGGGTGTGTTTTTCGTATGGTCCGGGTTTGTGTACTCCTTTGCAAACCCGGACCACATGTTTTGGTAAGTTACGGGTATGTTTTTGGGGTGGTCCGGGTTAGTGTCTTGGTTTGTAAACCCGGACCACTCCTTTGTAAAACTTTCTGTCGCGTTTTTATGCTGGTCCAGGTTTCTGTACCGGTTTACAGACCCGGACCAGTTGCAGTTTTGCAAATTATGTAAGTTTTTCAACTTGTTTAAATTCCAAATTTCTACCAATCTCTTCCCTATAATTTCTACATATAATCTAGCATGGTTTAACATTGATTAAGCAATTTAAACTAGCCTAATCCACCTCTAACCAAATCTGTTACATTACACACTTATCTGTCAGTTTTCTCTTCCTGTTACAATTTTTCCCTTCTCCATTGATGCTACAGATTTTCCTTTTCTTCTTCCCACTAACTCAATGACTCTTACACTAGCCTAACTTAGTTTGACAACTCCCAATACACCATTTACAACTCTACTCAACTACACTCTTTCCTTCCTGTTACAACCAAAGTGAAAATCTCATTTTTCTTCTCCGTACACTCCTTTGTTCTCTCTTTACTAACAGCACACAAGGCTCTCAATTCCTAACTCAATTTTGACAGAGGTTCCCTACATCACTAAGTGTTCTCACCACATAATTTTGCACACTCAATGTATTCACAACCTGTTCAACATATGCATTATTCTAACCACACTCTAAATATCACTGCACACTTACTACTTACACTTAACATATTATTTCCTTGTTTTCAAAAGCTTCAATCTAACAATACCATTCACATTAACATACCCATTCTTTTCCTACGGTTACAGTGGTTTAGTTCATTGCTAAAAAAAATTACCTATACATACACAAACATTAAAACTTTACAGAGACATCTCCTCACCTTGTGTTCTTTGTTTCCTTTTTCCGTTCTCCTCTTCTTCTTTACAACTCCTCTTTCTTTCTTTATTTTCTTGATTTATTCAAGCCAAGCTACACCATGTAACAAGGCCACACATACACACCAAACTAATAAGTTTCCTACGTAGGTTTTTAAACCCTAGATTATGATAAACCATTTAAACTCTTAGGAACTCTTACCTTGAGCTTCTAATGAAGTTTTTGAGTGGAAAATGACAAGGCTTCAACTCCTCATAGTGGCATGCCAAAATCGGCTGACAATGGGATAATATTGCTCACGTGAGTTTTGGATTTTGCAAGGGAAAATGGAAAAGAGTGAAGCTTTGGTCTTTTTCTTACCTTAGAACATGAAGAAGATGATAGGTTTTCTAATGGTGCTCCTCAAGCTATAAAACGATTATACCCTCAAAAATAAAGTTGGAGGTTTTAGATTTTTGAAGGGTGTAGGATGATCTCCTTGACGATACGAATTTGACGGTATGGTTTTTGTAGCATTTGGTGGTGGTTTGAGGTTTCAAAGATGAAGAAGAAGAGGGCTCTGTATGTGGGTTCTCAAATCGCCATGGCTGGACCTGAGAGGAAGAAGAGAGGTGCAGTACGTGGGGGTTGTGTGTAGAGAGGAGAGGGGTGCTAAAAGTGAGGTTTGCTTTTTATTTGTTTTGTTTGTTAGCACATACGGAGGGAGTTAAGAGAGGGGTGTGAGAGAGGCTAATAAATCGGCTCATACTGCACACACACTTACATTTTTATTTTCAAAGTGGACACACTAGTTTATGTTAATTACTCTCTCACCCCACAACTTCCCGTTTTTGACAGTTTTTACTATTTTCTCGTTTTATTGATTTTATTAGCTCTTGACCTTCACTAATATTTATTAATAACTATTTAGTTGACTAAAATTGTTACGAGTCTATTTGACCCGCTTAAAGTCACGTTTCCCGGTTTCCTTGATGAACGCGCTTTAAGGTTCATTAGTGATTTTAACTCATTTTAAAGATCCGTTTTCTTCGGGATTTGTTCCCTTATGATTATTTAGACATAATTAAGCTTCTAAATTACTTATTAGCCTAATTAATCACTATTCTTAATTACGGGGTATTTCATTCCTTAATACCAAACCCACCATTTTCCTTGGGTTTATTCACATTAACCCATGTAACAAGTGTTTTCTTGCCCTCCTCATTACCACACCATAGATATCTCCTGCACTTTCTTTCAATCAACTGAATCACACTCTTTGGGGATAAGAAAACTTTAGATCAGAATCTCTGCATACTTATTAATGTGCTTTGCACCAGTTGAAGTCTACCAGCATAGCTCAAACTCCTAGCTGCCCAATGTGAAATTCGTACAGTAATTTTACTTATTAAGGGCATATAATCATCACATTTGATTTTCTGAGCAGAATTAGGCACACCCAAGTATTTCATAGCAAGATTACCTTCTTCAAACTCTAAGACTTTAAGGATTTCCTTTTTGTCCTCATCACTAACTCCACCAAAGAACACTTTACATTTATGATTACTAACTGATAAGTCAGGAATTTACCTATTTCTAAGGGTCTTTTTGAGACCCAATTTGTCATCATTTACCGTTAAATTCCTGTCTTATATGTAATTTTATGTTTTTATTGCAATTGTCTTCTTTTATGGTTTTTGTGTGCTTTTTCAGGTATTTAATCTCAAAAGAAGCATTTTCATGTCATTGTTGGAGATCATAGTTTTTCAAACAAGCTAAAAGAGCCAAGGAAAATTCTTCATCGGAACAACTCCAAGCTTGGTCCGGGACCTAACTATGGAGCCTAGTCCCGGACTACTACGTGACTCAAATCTCGCATTGAAACTATGTGTGGTCCGGTACTTGGTGGAAGAACAAAGACCCGGACCACTATGTGACTCGTTTCCCTTATAAAAATCGTTTCTGGTCCGGGACTTAAGGCAGGAGTGAAGACCCGGACCACTCTAGAAGGCCGCTCTCGAACCAAATTAATGGGGTGGTCCGGGACTTGATACAAGACCTAAGTCCCGGACCACATGCTGGAATCGAAAAATCTGTAGCGCTGCGAACGTGAAGAAAAGAGAGTTTATTCTCTTTTCAACTAACCACCGCCCCATACTCCGTTCCAGACTACATCCAACACGATTAATCTGCTACTTTCCAGTTCAAGCTCACTTTCCAGATTAACCACCGCCCCACGTCCACTACTTTCCATTATGAACTCCACTAAATCTAATCACTCACCTAAATGCAGCTCATCACCACATGCATCGTACTCACCCGAGAGTACTATAAATAGAGTGCTAATCCTTCTCATTCAACACACAATTTTCTACACATCTATCTCTCCCTCCATACATCTCCACATATCCATCTAGTACGTAGTAGTTTTACTACTACTACTAATCACTTCATCCATTATACCACCACCTCCATTACGTAAAACACATTCACTCCTCCACACAATATTCATCCACACACACCTTAATCATCCCATTTCCACCGGAAGATAGAAGACCAAGCAGGAGAAGAGAAGGAAGAATTGCTCAACCACCTTCATAAACATGGCTTCTTCTATCCCTCTCTTAGTTTTACTTATCATTATGCTTGAGTAATTCTATTAGCACTTTGGGATGGGGGTATGAACTTAAATCCCCCATCTATGTTGTAAAACCTACACTTTATTTATTGCGGTTGTTTTCTCTCTTTTATTTCATTAATGTTATAACCTGATCATTTATAGCATTTGTGGTATTTCCAACAACATATGATTTTGAGTTGGGAGTTGTGACCGAAAAAGAGAGAAACCTTAGATTATGGCTAGCTTGATTAGTTGGTGAAATTTAAGGCTATTAATATGGACTTGTTGTTAATGCTATCTAGTGATTTGAACTCTACTTGATTAGAGAGTTGGAAGCAAGCTAGGTAAGAGTTGGTTTATTCATGATTTGAAGGACCTTTACATTAGTCCAGATAGACAACCTGAGTAAGTGGGTTTACTAATATAGTTGGGGTGAATTTAGGGGATTACAACCATCCTAAAGGTGCTTTCCATTCCAATTCATTACATCACATTTTATCTACTGCTTTTATTTTACAATTCCCTTTGAACCAAACCAATACACTTGCCTTCGGCTAAACCCCCTTATTTACTGTTTTATAACCGATACCGAAACTAGGGAGATCGATATACCAATTTCCTAGTGGAACGACATCTTTACTACTACATCCGACTAGGGTTCACTTGCCCTTTTTTGTGCTTTCAATAACACCATCTTAAAACTATCAACAAGTTTTTGGCGCCGCCGCCGGGGAAATTGATAGTCCCTATCACTTTTCCCCAGTTTCGGTAATTTCGGTTTCATTTATTTTGAGTTTCCTTTAACTCTTATTTTTCTTTTCTCCTGTGCATGCCAAGTACTCGAACTAGCAACTCTCCTCTCGCTAGTCCAAGGTCCGAGCCTGAAAGATCATTTAGGAGATCAGAAGGAATTTATTCAATCACACCATGGCCGACGATCACCACGAGTCAGAAACCCAACACCGACCTCTCAAAGACTACCACCGGCCGAACACCGAAGGAAGACCATCAGCGATAGTTCTTCCAACCTTGACACCAAATGAAGCTTCTCAATGGGCCTTCAAAACCCATTTTATCACTGCAATTCGGGAGCAAGGAAAATTCAGTGGGGCGAATCCGGATGATGCTCCAAATCACTTGAGCCTCTTCTTGGAATTCTGCAACTCATTCGGCAAAACGGGCAATCTGAACGAGAGGATCCGGCTACAACTCTTTCCACACATTCCGACTCAGCTCTAAGATGGTATCGAAGCCTCCCGTCAAATCCATCCAAACATTGGAGCAAATGGCTAGCAAGTTTCTTGCCAAGTACTATCCCACAAGCAGGACGAGGCAACTAATCGGCGAAATAAACACCTTCTGCCAAGAACCAGGCGAGACTTTATACGATGCTTGGGACCGGTTCAAGGAGATGCTATTGAACTGCTCACACCATGGCCTAGACGACCAATCACTATGCTTGTCATTCTTCAACGGGCTAGACGACACCAACCGCCTTCTTGTAAACTCCTCTGCAGGAGGAAGTTTCATGACAAAGTCTCCTGAAGAAGGAATGGAGCTCTTAGAGACAATGACGAGTGACACAAGACAATGGTCCAGAGCAAAGGGGAGAGCACCAAGAGCAGCCGGCCTTCTTCATGTACAACCCACCGATCATCTCTCAGCACAGATCTCATCTCTCACGAAGATGGTAGAGAAGCTAGCTACCGCACAAACCGAAATTGTCAAGACAATAGCTTCTTCATCTTCCAGCCAAACCTCAGAGGGATGTGCCATTTGTGCGGGTCCTCACGACACTAGATGCTGTGAGGGAGAGATGAACCAACAGGAGGATGTAAACTTCATCGGCAACCAAGCATACAACAACAACAACGCGCCATGGAGAAACCATCCAAACTTTTCGTGGAGAACCGACCAAGGCCAAGGAGGACAGAGACAAACTTACAACAACTCTCAAGGGTACAGACCCCAACAACCCAATCAACTTCAAACCTTCAACAAGGGTATAGACCACAAGGAGCCCCTCCGGGTTTCCAAAATCAAAAACAACAAGAGCCACAATCTTCTGCCCCCAGCGGGACTTCAAGGTTAGAGAACCTAATGGCTGACTTTATCATCGCTACAAAGACCAAGTTTTCAGAACAAGAGGCTTTCAACAAAAGCATTGAAACCCAGCTTAGTCAGATATCTCAGCAAATCTCCCGAAGACCACCGGGCACCCTTCCAAGTCAACCAAATCCCAATCCAAGGGAAGAAGCTAAAGCAATAACCTTGAGAAGCGGCCGGGATCTTCAACCCTCCTACCCACCAGACAACCAAGAGATCCAAAATGAAAGTCAAGATCACAAGAAGAAGAACAAGAGATTGTTGAGGAAGTTCCTCCTCAACCGAAAGACACTCCCAAGGAGAAAGAGGCTCCTGAATCATCTTCTCCTTCTACTCTTGCTAGACCTCCACTTCCTCTTCCATTCCCAAATAGACTTAAAAAGAGAAACTTAGATGAACAATTTGGGAAGTTTTTAAGCATCTTTAACAAACTGACAATCAATCTTCCTTTTGCAGATGCTCTGAAACAAATGCCGATCTACGCCAAGTTCATGAAGGACATCCTAGCTAATAAAAGAGCAACGCTTGGAACGGAGACGGTGCAGCTCACTGAAGAGATCTCGGCAGTCCTACTACGGAACCCTCCTCCAAAACTTGGAGATCCTGGTTTGCCTATAATCCCTTGCTCTATCGGTAATATAAATTGTGGTAGTGGATTATGTGATTTAGGTGCAAGCATAAATCTCATGCCTCTTTCAATTTTCAATAAACTTGGGATTGGTGAATGTGCACCCACTGCCATGCAATTACAACTAGCTGATAGGTCTCTAGTCTTCCCAAAAGGGAAAGTCGAGGATTTGGTAGTGACCGTAGGGACATTTGTTTTTCCGGCAGATTTTATTGTCATCGATATGGAGGAGGATGCTAGAGTTCCGCTAATTTTAGGTCGTCCTTTCTTAAGAACTGCTAGGACTCTGATAGATGTGGAAAGTGGAAAAATTATCTTAAGATTCCATGATGAGAAACTTGAATTTGACATGTCCAAGGTAGTAAAGAAACCCGCACATGCGGAAGCTGCTTTCACTATAGATATTGTTGAATCTCTTTTACAAGATAATTACTCTAATTGTTTGAGTGTGATACTTTGACTACTGCTCTGACTGATCCTTGTGGAGACCGGGAGGATGAACCAGAAGTAAAAGAGATGGTGGCTGAATTAGACAGGAGGTCTATGCCCTATCGATCATACTACCCACCACCGGAGCCCTTGGAACGGACTGCACAAAAGCTCCTCACCTCGATTGAGAAGCCACCTACCATAGAATTGAAGCCTCTTCCCTCTCATCTAAAATATGTCTACCTAACTGACCCCTGTGATCTTCCTGTCATTATCTCCTCTTCTCTCACAGGTACACAGGAGGACAGTTTGTTGAAAGTGCTTCGAAGCCACAAAAGAGCCATCGGGTGGTCCATTTCTGATATAAAGGGTATCAATCCTAACTTCTGCACTCATCGAATTCATGGAGGATAGCTTCAAACCACTAGTTCAACCACAAAGGAGGCTGAATCCGAACATGAAAGAAGTTGTCAAAAAGGAGGTGCTTAAACTACTGGACTCCGACATCATCTACCCCATCTGATAGCAAGTGAGTCCGGTACAAGTGGTGCCAAAGAAGGGAGGAACTACGGTAGTACCTAATGAAAGGGGTGAGTTAGTCCCCCAACGAACTATTACAGGGTGGAGAGTCTGTATAGACTATAGAAAGCTCAATGCCGCCACAAGAAAGATCATTTCCCCTTGCCATTCATTGATCAGATGCTCGAGAGGCTGGCAGGTCAAGATTACTACTATTTCCTTGATGGTTATTCGGGATACTTTCAAATCCCCATAGCCCCTGAAGATCAAGAAAGACAACCTTCACCTGCCCGTATGGAACTTTTGCCTACCGAAGGATGCCATTTGGTCTATGCAATGCACCTGCCACATTCCAAAGGTGCATGATGGCCATATTCTCAGAGTTCATGGAGAAAAGCATCGAAGTGTTCATGGATGATTTCTCAGTTTTCGGGCTCACATTTGAAACATGTTTAGCAAACTTGGATGCCATACTGACACGATGTGAAGAGACAAACTTGGTGCTCAACTGGGAGAAGTGCCACTTCATGGTCAGGGAAGGGATTGTCCTTGGACATAAATCTCCTCCAAAGGCATAGAAGTCGACAAAGCCAAGGTAGAAGTTATCGAGAAGCTCCCGCCACCAAACTCAGTCAAAGACATTAGAAGTTCCTCGGGCATGCCGGATTCTACAGGAGGTTTATAAAGGATTTCTCAAAAATCTCTAAACCCTTTGTGACCTCCTAGCCAAGGATACCAAATTTGACTTCACCCAGGAATGCCTTGAATCCTTTAATACCTTGAAGGAATGCCTCATCTCAGCTCCTATTGTGGTGTCACCAGATTGGAATCTTCCTTTCGAAATCATGTGCGATGCCAGTGACTACGCAGTTGGGGCGGCTCTGTGTCAGAAGAGAGACAAGGTGTGAGAACCATTTATTATGCTAGCAAGACCTTGAACGACGCCCAGAAGAACTACTCTACAACCGAAAAGGAACTTCTGGCGATCGTCTTTGCACTAGATAAGTTCCGCTCTTATCTCTTGGGTAGCAAGGTAATTGTACATACCGACCATTCAGCTCTCAAATATCTCTTCACCAAAGAGACGCCAAACCGAGGCTCTTGCGATGGATTCTGTTGTTGCAAGAATTTGAAATCGAAGTTAGCCACCAGGCACTCAAAATGTTGTTGCTGATCACTTGTCTCGTTTGGAGACACCGGAAGAAAATGCTCCTATAAATGAACTTTTTCCAGATGAAACAGTATTCACCATTGGAGAGACCGGAGATCCATGGTTTGCCGACATTGCAAACTACTTGGTAAGAGGAGTAATACCATTTGAGCTTACATACCAGCAGAGGAAGAAATTCTTCGCTGACGTCAAACACTACTTTTGGGATGACCCTTACCTCTTCCGAGTCTGTGCCGATGGAATGATCAGAAGATGTGTACCACAAAATGAAGTTCACAACATCCTCAACCACTGCCACTCTCTCGAAGCAGGAGGACACCACGGACCAGCGAGGACAGCAGCCAAGGTACTACAGTCCGGATTCTTCTGGAAAACGCTTCATAAAGACTGTCATACCTTTGTAGCCACTTGTGACCGTTGCCAATGCTGGGGAACATATCCCGAAAGCATGAGATGCCATTAAATGTGATGATCGAGGTTGAACCCTTTGATCTATGGGGCATCGATTCATGGGTCCTTTTCCCTCCTCTCACTCCAATCTCTTCATCTTGGTGGCAGTTGACTATGTCACCAAATGGGTGGAAGCCATTGCATCCCCCACCAATGATGCCAAGGTGGTAACTAAGTTCTTAAAGAAAAACATCTTCACAAGATTTGGGGTGCCTCGAGCAATTCTCAGTGATGGGGGATCTCACTTTTGCAATAAACAATTCGATGCATTAATGGAAAAATATGGAGTGAGACATAAGGTATCCCTACCCTACCACCCTCAAACACCCTCAATGGACAAGCCGAGGTAACCAACAGAGAATTGAAATGGATACTGCAAAAGACCGTGAACTCATCCAGGAAAGATTGGTCTTTAAAACTCGACGATGCACTATGGGCTTACCGAACAGCATACAAGACCCCCATAGGGATGTCTCCATACCGTCTTGTCTTCGGAAAGGCTTGCCACTTACCCGTCGAGTTAGAACACAAATCCTATTGGGCTGTGAAAGCCCTGAACTTTGACCTAAAGAGTGCCGCTGACAAGAGAAAGTTTCAACTCACCGAACTAGAAGAATTCAGGGAAGATGCCTATGAGAACAATCGCATCTACAAGGAAAAGACTAAGAGATGGCATGACAAAATGATCCTAAAGCGGGAGTTCCATGAGGGTGATCGAGTGTTGCTCTACAACTCAAGATTAAAACTCTTTCCGGGAAAACTAAAATCACATTGGTCTGGACCATTTACCATCACCAAAGTGACTCCATATGGTGCAATCGAGCTCAAAAACGTCAAGGGAGAAACATTCATGGTCAATGGGTCCAGGTTGAAGCATTACCTCGGAGGAAACATCGGGAAGGTTGATGAACATCCTCTTTACTTACAAGAAACTCAGGTTTGATCTAACCTCACATGGTCTAGCCAAAGACCGAAAAGACGGGCAGCTCATTGGGAGGCAACCCAATCTTCTTACATTTATCTTCTTTCTTTTAGTATTGATTCATGTTTTTAAGTGTGCTAATCCCTTTGTTAGCTATTTTTCTTTGGTTGTTTGTTGTTAAAATGTAGGTTTGATGAAGGAGGAGAAACAGAGCATTATAAGACAAACCTTCGGTGGAATAAAACAGAGTGGTCCGGGACTTTAAACAGACCCTGAGTCCCGGACCAAAGCAAGAGGCACTCTCGAACAAAAAAAGGGGGTGGTCCGGGACTTGAAACAGACCCTAAGTCCCGGACCATTATCAGTGAAACTTTCGACCTATTTTAATACCCCGGTCCGGGACTTGAACCACACCCTAAGTCCCGGACCACCTCTCACTCAGAAAAAAAAATATACACAAACACACCCGTCGTCTTCATTCGTCTTCTATCTCACACTCGAACTCCTGAAAATCCCTAGCTCTCCACTCCTTCTCGCTCTCGACTTCGCCGCACCAACACAACCTAAACCTCCGCCCTGTTCCGTCTCACCCAGCACCACCTCTCCTCTGTCGCCTCCACTCTCTCGCCTAGCCTCTGTCGCCACACCACACATTGTCGCACCACCAAGTCGAACCACACCATTCACGGCCCTCACTACCACCGCCCACCGCACCACCACAAAATCAACCTATCCTCTATCGCACCACTTCACTCGCGCCACACCCTCACTCTCCTCACCATTGTCGCCCCAACCCACCAGCATCTGCGACCACCACTCCCTAAGCCGCCGCTACCACCTTCACCCAGACCCTCTCTCGAACTCGCCGGTCCATCCACCAACCGTCGCCACCACTTCCGACCTCACTCCTCTCCTCTGTTACACTCCCCGCCTCGCCTGTTCCACTTTCACCACCACGACCCGTCACTTGCTCCTACACCAAAAACGCCCCCTAAAAATCCAAACACGTCCTTGAAAATCCAAATATTTACAAATGCCACCGAAGCGAGCTCGACGTGCCAACACTGCCGGGGCCTCCTCTTCATCAGCCGCCGGTCCACTTCGGGTCCAAGAAACTGAGCTGTCCGAATTCGTTTCCCGAGCTGCGTGGGATTGGTTCCGGGCCAAAGAACGCAAAATTATCTACGAAAGGACTGCCATTTTTTTTGTGTGCGATATCGAAAGAAAACAAAGGAGACTCTGCCGAAATTTTCGCAACCCTCCTTAAAGTCTCCCATTCCTTGTCAATGAGTGTGGGGACATCATCTTCACCGATTATTCAGGGGAGTCCTATTTTCGCTTTTGCACTATAATCACCTTCTCGTAGCAATGAGGACATTGCTGTTCTCTAAAGTGTGGGGATGTAGTAAGGGGGTTGCATATCTAATTACTTGTTTTCTGTGGCTCCTGGCAGTACTTATTCTCCCTTCACTAACCTTTGATCACCCCACAAAAATTTTTAACTCGACACACTGGGTTTTCTTTGGTGGTCAGATGCATCAGTCAGGAATAACATACGAGTAGCGACAATTTTTGAGATTTAATCTGAAACTTCGGTCATAAGAACTTTGATTATACTGCTTGGATTGTCCGCTTTGGTTAAAATTTTCATCTATTTCATTCAATAAAAGGTGAGACCATTTTGTGACTATTCTGTTTGAACCAACTTGGGGCTTTGGAAAGTTTTGGAATGAATGGAAGGAAAGGACAAAGGCAAGGTACTCCTCTAATCTACTCTGAACCGGAACAGGCCTCTCCCATTCGGTAATTAAGCCCATGGAGTACCTCATCACTCATCTACCTAAGATCATCTGATCTGGGATAGAAGGCCCAACACCGCTACAAGGATGGGGAGAAAAAGTCTGAGGGGATGAAATGAATAATGCTTACTCGGAAAAATTGGAAGGAAAGTTCTTTCACGCTGAAACAGTTTATTGCAAGTTCTTCCTTGATTATGAGTATGTGGCAATGAAAGGTAATGTGGAATATGACATTACTTCTTGCCCCTTGTCGTCCAATGAATTGTGGATAGCAAACGGAAAGTAAGCCCTGAGTTATTTGGATTAAACAGTTATGATGATGATCTCATGCATTTGTCAAACACTCTAGCTTCACTGTTTAAGAAAACTTGCAGTACTAGTCATTGTTTCTTATGACTGTTTCTCAGCATTAGATTTCCTTGAACTTTTTCCCGACCTGATAAATCCCCGCTTTTGAAAATCTGGTACATTTTGCTTGCAGTATTTGCTTGAGGACAAGCAAAGGTTAAGTGTGGGGACGTTGATAAGTCAGGAATTTACCTATTTCTAAGGGTCTTTTTGAGACCCAATTTGTCATCATTTACCGTTAAATTCCTGTCTTATAAGTAATTTTATGTTTTTATTGCAATTGTCTTCTTTTATGGTTTTTGTGTGCTTTTTCAGGTATTTAATCTCAAAAGAAGCATTTTCATGTCATTGTTGGAGATCATAGTTTTTCAAACAAGCTAAAAGAGCCAAGGAAAATTCTTCATCGGAACAACTCCAAGCTTGGTCCGGGACCTAACTATGGAGCCTAGTCCCGGACTACTACGTGACTCAAATCTCGCATTGAAACTATGTGTGGTCCGGTACTTGGTGGAAGAACAAAGACCCGGACCACTATGTGACTCGTTTCCCTTATAAAAATCGTTTCTGGTCCGGGACTTAAGGCAGGAGTGAAGACCCGGACCACTCTAGAAGGCCGCTCTCGAACCAAATTAATGGGGTGGTCTGGGACTTGATACAAGACCTAAGTCCCGGACCACATGCTGGAATCGAAAAATCTGTAGCGCTGCGAACGTGAATAAAAGAGAGTTTATTCTCTTTTCAACTAACCACCGCCCCATACTCCGTTCCAGACTACATCCAACACGATTAATCTGCTACTTTCCAGTTCAAGCTCACTTTCCAGATTAACCACCGCCCCACGTCCACTACTTTCCATTATGAACTCCACTAAATCTAATCACTCACCTAAATGCAGCTCATCACCACATGCATCGTACTCACCCGAGAGTACTATAAATAGAGTGCTAATCCTTCTCATTCAACAGACAATTTTCTACACATCTATCTCTCCCTCCATACATTCTCCACATATCCATCTAGTACGTAGTAGTTTTACTACTACTACTAATCACCTTCATCTCATTATATCCACCACCTCCATTACGTAAAACATCATTCACTCCTCCACACAATATTCACCCACACACACCTCCATTAATCATCCCATTTTCCACCGGAAGATAGAAGACCAAGCAGGAGAAGAGAAGGAAGAATTGCTCAACCACCTCTATAAACATGGCTTCTTCTATCCCTCTCTTAGTTTTACTTATCATTATGCTTGAGTAATTCTATTAGCACTTTGGGATGGGGGTATGAACTTAAATCCCTCATCTATGTTGTAAAACCTACACTTTATTTATTGCGGTTGTTTTCTCTCTTTTATTTCATTAATGTTATAACCTGATCATTTATAGCATTTGTGGTAATTTCCTACAACATATGATTTTGAGTTGGGAGTTGTGACCGGAAAAAGAGAGAAACCTTAGATTATGGCTAGCTTGATTAGTTGGTGAAATTTAAGGCTATTAATATGGACTTGTTGTTAATGCTATCTAGTGATTTGAACTCTACTTGATTAGAGAGTTGGAAGCAAGCTAGGTAAGAGTTGGTTTATTCATGATTTGAAAGACCTTTATATTAGTCCAGATAGACAACCTGAGTAAAGTGGGTTTACTAATATAGTTGGGGTGAATTTAGGGGATTACAACCATCCTAAAGGTGCTTTCCATTCCAATTCATTACATCACATTTTATCTACTGCTTTTATTTTACAATTCCGCTTTGAACCAAGACCAATACACTTGCCTTCGGCTAAACCCCCCCTTATTTACTGTTTTATAACCGACTACCGAAACTAGGGAGAAAGATATACCAATTTCCTAGTGGAACGACATCTTTACTACTACATCCGACTAGGGTTCACTTGCCCTTTTTATGTGCTTTCAATAACACCATCTTAAAACTATCAACACTAACTAACAGACCTGAGGTCACATAAAATTCATCCAATATTCTTTTGATTATCTTTATCGAACTCACATACCCTCTATATAAAATTAGTAAATCATCAGGAAAACATAGATGATTAAGACCAATTTTACTGCCCTTTGGGTGAAAGTTGAAATCCGGGTCAGACTGGACAGAGGAGAGTAATCTACTCAAATACTCCATGCACAACACAAATAAAAGAGGGGAGAGAGGGTCTCCCTGTCTAAGACCTCTTTCACTGAAATACCCCTAACCTTTAAATAATTAAATAATGATAAATAAGTATTATTTAGGGGATTATTAAACCCTAATAAAAGTATATAAACACTTGGGCGTTAAAACGCACCCAAACTCCTTAAGGTCAAAAACGAGCGTTAAAGCCCTACCTTAAGCTAACCAAGTTATATAAGCTATGAATATCATATGAAGTTAATCAAGGATCATTTTATGACCTTTAAAACACAAGTTCTCAGTTAGAACTGAGTAAAAATACAATATGCCCGGGAGTTCCCTTAAGGGCCCCTTAAGGCCCGAAAGTCCCGGAAATACTTTATTAAATAAAGTAAAGCATTACACTTCATTCTAAATGCACAATAACACTTTAATGAACATTTAAGATGAAGTTCTCATGCTAAACTCTCAGTTACAGACAAAGTGCTCAGAGGTTCCCGTTGAGGGCCCCATAAACCCCTAGGAATGCCCCGGAGAGGTACCGAAGTGGCACAAACTCCAATATAAATCATTCTTAGAGTTCCTATCACTAATATTCATCATTCCAAAGAGGATTCTTGAGCTACTTTCTCAAAAATAAACAAAGTGCTCGGACGAATTTCTTAACGCTCCTTTTTTGCCCCGGGAATGTCCCGGTAGCCCGAAAATTGAGTTATGAGTTGATATAACCCCATATAACTCAAAGTAACACCTTAACATATTATTATTGACTATAAAAAATGTCAATGAACACTTGGAACTCATAGCGACTACTTATTTTCCAGCAAATCCTTAAAGCACAAAAACGCACCTTCGGGTGTCATAAAAATGCGTTCTACGCAATTACCTTGAAGTTTTTGAGGAGCCACGAGTTGATAATATTAAAAGGGGATATATTGACCATCTAAATCAATTAATGCCAGTAATAAATTCATAGTACAAGTGGGGGCGATTTTATGATAAAAAAGGTACCTAAAATCAACATTTTTACCTTAAAACTTTCATCTTTTACCATGATGTAAATGTACCAAATAAATGCTGGAACCTATTAAATGTTATAATATGGTCTTAATACAATATAGTGTTACAGGAATCAAATTAAAAATCAGTCCCATTTACTCTCCATCTTAGGCGCCATTTTTTGTGAATTTTGTACTAGTTTTAGTTTAAAAATTGCCTTGTGGATAATGACTCATCTTATCATGTACCATATGATATTAAATCATGAGAAACTCAGTCAAATGAAGCCCCCTCTACCGTATGCCTGCAAGGAAACATCAAAGAAGATTAGTATTTGAAAAGTAATGACATTAAATATGCTAACTAGATCTACTTTTGTACAATGCTATAAACAAATAAATCAACCTATGATCTACCTCATGTGCTGCCGATTTCATGCTTAGACAAGGGGGAATTATTGCTGTCAATTAGTCAATGGGACATATACCTAACTAGCATGATTCTCTTGTTTATAATAAACAAAATCAAAGGACCTCCTAGGACTCCCATTACCGCCAGCCAACAAGAAAGAAGACAAGGTTAGTGCTAATAATTAAGCTTAGAAAACACTAAAGAATTACCTTGTCTAATTTCCTATATCCTAGGCTTAGTAATCAGCCCTTAATTTCTCCTCCATTACCGTAAATGAGCTACTGTTGGAAGACTTTTGTAGTCAAATAAAACAAGACAAAGACATAAAATAATGACATGTGACATACCAATTATTCCCATTTGATTCAGCCTTGTCTTTCCTTAATACCTTACGTGACCAACCATTCTCTCTTGCCCCTCCATTCAGCCGATTGTGTAAGTATTCCAAACCCTCTCTTTTCTTCTTCCTTTGTTAGTTAATTCCTTAGAGCTCCAAAGCTCCATTAATGGTGTTCTAAGTTCTAACACCAATTTAATGTCATTTTCCTAGCTAAATCTTCTAAGTCTTGAAGCAAGAAATCATCCTAGCAATCCTTGCTATTTTCGCCAAGCTTAAGAACTCCAAGAAGGTGTCTTGATTCAACAACAACACAAGGAACAACAAGATCAAGTTAAGGTATATTTTCATGTTGAAAAATCATAAGAAAATACCTTAAGCATTTCCAAAAATTTAGAGCTTCTAAATCTATATTCTCTTCATTATTTCATAAAGGAAACTTGGATCTACAATCATCCCGAGGTGTACCAAAAATACCTTGTTAAATTCCTAAGGTAAACTCTTGTAAAACTACACCAAATATTATATATAAATCTTTATTAGTGAAATACCCCGGATCTAAAAATGGTGATTAAATTACTCTAATAAAATTTTTAAGGCCTAATGGTGCCTAAAGAGTATTGGTAAAAGAAATAAAACCAAAAGAAAAGAGAAAACGCTTGAAAAGCGAAAAACGCTAAAATGCGCGTTAAATGAGTATAAGAGATACATGATCTCGAGAGGGTCCGAGATGGATTCCTAAGGCTTAGTTAGGCCTAATAAGTGTACGGGAATGATTCCCGAAGGAAACGAATCCAAATAATGGATTAAAACGATAACGGAGTTTTAAAGCACGTTTTTCGAGGAAGCCCGAAAACGTGACTTTAGGTGGTCAAATGGACCCGTAAAAATTATAGTTGATTATATAACTATAATTAAGTGTTAATGGAAGCTTAATAGCCATTAAAAATAAAGAAACGAGAAAAATCCGAAAAACGGGCCCGGTTAGTGAATAGTGCCAAACCGGGTAAAATAACGAGCGTAGTCTGTAAGAAAACGAAAAACGCTCCAGCTTACTAATTTAGTGGGGCCGGTTTTATTTAGTGAGTCACCCACTCACACACACTCTAAGCTAGTAAATAAATAAGAAAGGAAAGAAAAGAAAAAGTAAAAGGGTGAATAGTTAATGTAATATTAGAACTCTCTCCCCCCTCTTTTTCTTTCATTCACGATTCCTTTCCCCCCCCACCAGAGCTTCTTCTTCCTTTACCTCTGTACGCTGGGCGACTCCACACAGCACACCACCTCCATCTTCAATCTCCTCTAACTTGCCCATTCCTTCACCGAATCGCACAAAATTGCCACCGTTAGACTCGTATCGGCGAGGGCTACATTTTGTACCCCTCAAAATCTTGATTCCCCCATCTTCACTTCCATGGATGTTGGAGTTTTTGAAGCTTTAAGAGCTGATTTAAACTCTCCTCCACCTCCTTAATGTCTTAAGGTAATAATAAGTAAGAGTTTTGGCCATTTCAAGCTTGTTCTTGTAATTTGGGAAAAATTCCCTCACGTTGAATTTTTCCCCATGTTAGCCGTGAGCATCTTGTGTGGAGGGATGGAAACTCTTCCAATGGATTGCCAAGCTGTCCATTTGGTTATTCTAAGGTAAAACCTAAGCTAAACCTTGAAAACTAGCTCCTTGGAATATATTAGGTTATGTGGAAAATATTGAAACTTACTTGTTGATGTGTGTGTGGGATATGATTGTAGTTGGCAATCTATGCTCCTTGGTATGTTGTGAAAACAAGAAGAGAAAGAGGGAACAAGAGAATGGAAAAGGAGAAGAGGAGAAGAACTTTCAAAAGGAAATTTAAGAGAATGCAAGGTAAGGAACCAACCCAATGCATATTCTATATGTATTAGAATTTGGGAAGGGTAATTAAAATGAATGAACCCCACTCGAGTTGTGGTGATAAGGTTCTTGCTTAGAAATAATGCAAGTGAGAAAGCCTTTGTGAGTTAATGCTTGTTTTGGGAGCTATGTATATGATGAATTATGCTTTGTGGTGTTTAATGAGTTTTGCTTGATTAATGAGGAAATATTGAGTGCTGATAGAACCCTTGTGGTTTGGCTAGTTTTAGGATGATTTAAATGGTGGTATGAGTTTTGGGCAATGTTGGAGAAGTAGCCAAGTTATGGCAAAATTATGTGGAAACCTAAGTGGTTTAAGTGATGTTTTGAGTAGAGGAAAGACCTAAAGAAACTAGGTGTTGGAGGAGATTTAATTGGCTTAGAAAATCACCATGGGAATACTTGTGTACAGGGAGAGATTTGTGCAAAATCTGTAGCAAAAGAGGTGGTTTAAATGCTTGAAGAGTTGTAGAAAACAAAGTAGATTTAAGGCCTTAAGAGTGAGTCATGGAACTTGGTAAGAGGTGTGCATTATGTTGGAAGTTTTGGAGAAATTTGGCTAAGTGTTTAAAGGCTTGGAAAGTGAGGATTTTACCTTGTCCGAACTTCCGTCCGAACTTGGAAGTTCGGACAGGCTCTGTTGGTTAGGACATTTTTCATTCTCGAACTGTGTCCGAACTTGGGAAGTCCGGACACAAGTTCGGACGTACCTATTTCTTCCGTAGAATCATCCTCGACTGTGTCCACAACTGTGTCCGAACTTGGGAAGTCCGGACACATGTTCGGACGCATGGACTTCTGTAATGAATTTCTCTCGACTCACGTCCGAACTTCCGAAGTCCGGACACAAGTTCGGACGTGTGTCTGTTTTCTGTCTAAAGTCACGGCTTGCGTCCGAACTTGGAAGTTCGGACACAAGTTCGGACAGAGCACTATACGGACCAAAAAGGTTGTTTTAAGTTGGGAAATGATGCCTAAAAATGGTAATTACCTAGTAAAGATGGTGTGAGGTTGTTTAAGACCAGTTAGGTGTGTTGTAAAGGTTGTAAATGATGGGGGTTTGAATGCCAACGATGTTATAAGATGTTAAGGCCTTGTTTGGTGACATGTAAAGGCCCTAGGAAGTGTGATAAAGTGTTAGAAGTGTTTGAGAAGTGAGAACTCAAATGAACAAGAGTGAAACCAAGATAACGGGATAACGGGGTAACTACGGGAGTAACATTTTATTATGTTCCGTATGATATTAGTATTAATAATAATGTTGAAACATTATCAGAGGACCATGCGTGACCCGAGCGTGGTGAGATGACGCGGTAAATGTAGAAACCCCGGTGTAAGGTATGATTTTCTCATGCCCCGTATGCTAACCGAGTTACTCTGATTTGTGTGTTTGTGTGCCGGCTTAGTCAAGATTAAAGCATGAAAATAATCCCTTGTTTGATTATGCATGCATTGTTGTATGTTGTATGAGCTAACATACTTGTATGCCGGTGTGGTCTAACGTAGTGCATTGACCGACTCTTAGTGAGTACTGATTGACTAGAAACCCGTTGAACGGGTAGTCACATAACCAAAGGTAATATGCAAACATACATAAGCTATCGATTAAAGTATAACGATAACACAAACATATGAACTCCCTATAATGCGAGGAGATGTACGGGTTGAGTATATACCCGATAACGGTTAGAGAACCTTATTGAAACAATCCACGAAATAAATATGAGTGGAGAGATAAATGACCTCCATCGAGAGGATTGAAGTTAGTCCAATAATGTAAACAAATAAGGAAGGTAAAAGAGACCTAAGGGACTATGTGGCTCCCTTGAGATAACGGTCGACCTCTTATATGAGGATTTTACCCGGTATAAGAAAATATCCGAATGTACAAGCATACGATTGTGAGGGTAACACTTAAACCCAAGATTGCCCGAATTTAAGTAAGTTCCCAAAGTCATTAGAAACATCGAGAATGATGCTTCTAGACTAATATACATGATATTACTATAACCCCGAGAGAGGAGTGTATGGGAACGAGAGTAGTCCGAGAGTAGTCGGACCTAAGTAAAAGAGATAGGAACTAAGAGAGGGTTCCGTGAGCTAGTTGAACCTTCCCACCATGCTAGACCCAGAGTAGGGTCGAAACCGGGGAAGTAAGACTATGCTCGAGAGCCATGAGTTTTGGCTTGAGTATGTATTAAGAGTAACAAGCGTGACGTAGGAGACCTGTAGTGTCTCGAGAATCCTACAAGAGCTTGAGTATGAATAACCCAAGAGAGTGGGTGAGTTAACGAGTATAAATAACCCGAGAGAAAGGGGTGAGTATATGTATGGGCAACCCGAGAGTATGGGTAAGTATAAGAATGAGTAGCCCAAGAGAATGGGCGTGTATACGAATAAGTAACCCGAGAGAGAGCGGGTGAGGTATTGAATAAGTAAACAAGGCATAGTGAGGAATAACCCTCAATGCCTAAGGGTAACCAGTTACCACTAACAACATTGTTATGTTAGTTAGGAATCGTGTTCCGTGATTGGATGTAGATTCCTCGTGTGATATACATATATATTGTATTTTCATGATGCATGTTGTTTGACTAAAATGAACTCCATGTATATCCGACCCAAAGTAGTCGGCGTACCGCGGTTAGCACGCGGTATATGCGAATTTCATGCGCAGCGTAAGCTGACCCCCTAGGGGGAACGTTTTTAGTGTGCAGGTGCTTGAAGCTGACCACCGTTCGAGAGTGTAGGACGGGGACTGCAGTGAGCATGGGTAGTTAGATTGTAATTACTTATGCATTTGAGTGAGGTGTAAGTCCGAGTATGTTATCGGCATCCGTATAATGTAGACTCGGTATAGTAAAGAAGTGAAATGATTATTGTATTTGTATGAAGTACTCGGTTGTTCCAGTTCATCAGACCGTTACGGTATGTAAGAAAGGCCTGGTTAGCCACATGGGTGGCTAACGGCGTTGTTTCACCCCTCGTTGTAATTAGAGTTCCGCTGCGTGAGTAGGAGTAACTAGTAACAGTTTAAGAGGCATTGACGAGATTAACGGTTGGGGTGTTACAATTAGAAGTCTAACAAATGGATCTCCTAAATATATACAAGGAGGCCGAATTCTCTTCATCAATATAGCATTGGAAGAGCTTAGAATTCAAGGAGAAATCAAGTACACGAATTGTCTTGATTTAAGGAGTAAGTTATATAATTAAGGTTTATTAAGTTTAAGTTTGATTTAAGCTTCAAACTTTGGAATAAAAAACTTATGTACAACCTCTAAATAAATTAAGGCCGAAATACTTTGGGTTATATTGTCAAGAAAATAATTTATAACATATAAGGTAAGGTTATTACCTTAAGGTATAAAAATGTGTCACAAAATTTATTTATGATGCATAAATAATAAGGCCGAATATCCTAGGAGAGAAATGCTTTATTTTGAGCTTATAATCATTCAAAGTCATTAACATAATTTTTAGAAGTGTTATATGGCTTATATACATTTATATGTACATATTATAAAGTTTAAATCAAGTTTTAAAAACTATATAGTAAAGTATTATTAAGGCCGAGAATGAAATGTGTTAATTGGTGATTTATGAAGTATATAAGTATATTAGCTTATTTATAAATTTTTGGGAACATTAAAACAACTACAAGTATTTAAATGGCTAGTTTAATAAGTTATGTGGTTAAAATGTAAATTTTGAAAAGTTTAGGGCACTAATATTAATTGCCGAGGACTAATGGGTTAATTTGGTGTATTCATAATATAATATAGGGTGGGAATTAATATTATGAATTTTGGTGAATTTAAATAAGTGTTTAAGTGTTGAAATAACATTTTATAAATTTTTGGGGCTATTTTGTAATTAATGGAAAGATTAGGGTTATAACCGAGACTACATATGATTTTATGGGTATATTAAAGTATTAACTATGAAATTAAGTCTTGGTCAAAGTGTTGACCAAAAACTTTGGGTTAAAATGATTTGACATAAAATATTAAGTTTATAAAAGTTTTGGGGTGAATATGTAAATTATAAAAGTTTAAATGGAAAACCGAAAATTAATTGGGGCGGACATATAAATTATAAAAAAAATAAGTGTTCATTTTGGTATTTAAGAAAATTGAATATTAAAACTATAGTTTATAAGTTAATATGTAACTTATATAAAGTTTTTGGGGTTAAAATGTAATTATAGAAAATATATGTTGAAACCGAAATATAGATGTGGTTATATGGTAATTTTCGAAAGTTAATATGCTTAATTTACAATTACCGAAAGTTAATGTGAATATTTGGTAATTTATAAAAATTAGAATACTCCATTTGTAATTACCGAAATATTAAGTGGTTAAATAGTAAATTATAAAGTTATATGGTTATTTGGTAATTTATAAAGGTTGTTGGGTATAAAATATAAATACCGAATTAATAAGGATGGTTTTGTAATTTAATAAAGAAAGGAATTAAAACTATGTAACATGCTATATTATGGATTATAATATAAAGTTTATTAAATAAAGGTGGTTATAATAAAAATAACCAAATGGTATAATATAAAGGATAAGTGGAAATAATTATGGGTATATGATTAATGAAATAGAAAATATACTATGAAGTAGAAATTCATTATCACATGTGGATATCACATAAAATAACGAACTGTTGAACTACCTGGAGTCACTGTAAAATAACAGGGGGAAATAAAGAACATACAAGATTAGTATATTACAAGTATTAGTTCTACAGTGACAGTACTGTAACATTTAGTGAACAGTGTATTAATATTACCCGTTATTGCATGTATAAATAACAGCGTACGGGAAAGAATTACTAGAGCGTGAATTGTCAAGCTAGCTGTTACTACGGTGAACGGTATGTTAATTGTGTGGTCTGAATGTCTTAAGGATTTTCCTAAGGTCCAGACGTTATTTGTTTAATTGCTTAAGAGCGATATCTGTGATTTTATGTATATGATATTGTAAACTGTATTGCTCAACACTATTGCGTTTTATTTATGCGCTAAGATCTTATGATTGGAAGTTTATACATCTAAACTGGAACAAGACTAATTGACCTTTAGGTATTATTGAACCTAACTGATGGTCAACTGTTATAGTCTTAACTCAAGGATTGGTTATTGTACCACTGACAAAAGGGCTAACTTATAAAGAGAGGAATCCAGACTGTTTCGATTTTCTGGTTGCGCATCGTGATCACTACGAGAGACTTCAATGGGGAGTCACTCAAGGGAATCCATTGTCCACATTCGACGATGGCGGAGGGCGCTGCCGTTGGTGCACAGATTCCACCGGATCGGTCAATTATCCAGGGCCATAAGGTCAGCTGGTAACGGTTCCATTGGAATCCAGGGGACTACAATCCATTATTAAGTTATTAAGGGTTGTCTTAACATGACGCCTGAGGTGGAATTTAATTGGAAAAGGTTAAGAGATTGGTTTAAAGGATGAGGGCCAGGTGGCCAACTAATAAGTACAGTTTAATACGCGTATCTTGTTTGATTGTTGTTATGGTTTATTGGTGTTTGATTATTGGTTGTTGTTTACTACTATGCACTGATGATTGCAGGTGGACTGTTACGTGATTGTTTTATGCTTACAGTTATCAGTGTTATATTTGTAAACCGGTATATTATGTAATGAATCTAATATCAAGATGGCTAAAACGACTAAGGAATCTAGATGACTTAGGACTACATTTAGCATACCAGCATTTCGATTGTTGAGCCCTTCAATGGGCAAAACATTTCAGGTTATTGATTGAAGACACAAGCCGGAGTGCGGGGAACAGGGTAGCTGCTGTGTTTTTAATAAACACTAGTAATTTCATTTTGTACTGTGTTTTGGGAGTTTGTTGTATTCAGTTAGTTGCTTATCTAGTTTGGATTTGATCTGTAATAATTATAGTGCTCAGTATCTGTTCATCACAGCGTGAGGAGTTAAGGTTGTTGGATGGAGTAAGGATGTCTTGTTACTCACAAGGGTGAGTAACGGTGTGTAACACCAAGGTTAGTTAGTTTTTATTTTCCGCTGTGACGTTATTGATTTTACTATGACTTGCGACGTTTTTAACAGGTTAGGATTAAGGGTGTTACAAAAAGTGGTATCAGAGCGTAGTTACGCTCTGATGAAGGATACTGAGTCAAGAACATGAGCATAGGAATATTGGGATACGGGAAACGTCTGTGAGGATTCGTGATCTAGAAAATTCTAGGAATATTTTATTACTAGTAGTCAACCTTCTTACATGCTTGTGATTGTGTTTGTAAAACGGTGTAGCAACCGAGTCGAAATAATAGTATATTATCTTATAGATGTCGACAAGAGGAAGACCACGTGGAGGCAGCAGCGGACGCGGTGGCGAGACACCGGCGGATGTTCCAGAAGTGCCAGGCCTAGCAGCGGCCATGACACCCTTCGCGCAGCAGCTTGGAGCTCAACTTACGGGAGCCATACCCCACCCGCCGCAGCCTAGAGAAACCAACTGGTTGAAGAGCGTTGCAGACGCTAGAGTGCCTACTTACCCAGGGGAACCAGACCCCGCCGCACTGGAGAAGTTCATTGTAGAGCACCAGAAGGCCTTCAGAGCTGTGAGAGTACCAGAAAACCAGAAGGTCGACATCGCCGCGTACAACCTGAAGAACGCAGCTGATATTTGGTGGCGGTCTGTGGAGGGCCACCATAGAGCTACACCGGACTTTGGATGGACATCGTTTGTGGAGGTGTTGCGAGAGAAATACTACCCCGAACACTTGAAGCAGGGGAAAAGGCAAGAGTTTGAGACCTTAATCTAGGGGAGCCAAACAGTCGACCAGTACTACGCACGATTTATCAGCATGCTAGATTACATACCAGGAGTCGACTACTCCGACACTGTGAAGATTCAAAAGTTTAGGGGAGGTTTGCAATTTCGCATCCAGGGCGCTATGGGAGCAATACGTTTCGCTACCCTACAAGAATGTTATGATGCAGCATCGGCAACAGAGTTAATGCTTCAGTCTAGGGAGGAGGCACAGGGAAAGAAGAGGAAGAGTACTGACGGAGATGATGGTGGAGCAACCTCGGGCAGTTACTATAAGAAGGGGAAGTAAGAAATCTTTGATTAAGAAGGAGTACTCATATACTACTTACACTTAGCTTGGTCACTAACCTAAAACCTTCAACAGGAGATTCTTTGATAAGAAGAAGGGGCGGAAGGATTTCCATGGTCAGAAGACGAAGGAGCAGGTCCCTCATCTGACCGGCCCAGCCATTGATGCACAGCCACTGAGATCGGCACCACCTAGGGGTAAGGATACTCACCTCTTACGTAACCAAGATATTTATTAGCTATACCTTTACTAAACCATGTTGTATAAACAATAGGCAATAAGCCAACCCAGCGTCACTACTACTGTAAGCGCTGTGGAAACGATCACCCAGGTGTAGACTGCGCAGGCAGGAAGGTGGAGTGCCGCTACTACAAAAAGGAAGGCCACCGGGAGTATGAATGTTTTTCCAACCCAGCAAGCCGAGTGTACAAGGGAGCTAGAAATTCACAGAGGACACCAGCTACAGAGACTGGAGGACCCAGAGGAGGTCAGGCACCACAGACTAACACCTATACTAGGGGACCGGGAGGACAGCCATCCTCATCCGGGAGTCAGAAGGGGAAGGAGATAGTTCCAAGTAGAAACACCTTGTACTCAGTGGGAACTTCAGGCGCTGAGACTAGCGCTCAGCGTGAAACCGGTAAGCCTAGGACTTAAATCAAAAGCATGATGCTATGTATATGTGTTTATAGTTATTCAGTCATGAGACTTGTATGTGTTTTGTGTGAAATAAAAATTTAGAGAGGCCTAACTTAGGAAACCTCTCACCTAATAGGGTACTTCGACATTTGTTTTCCCATACCTGTGAGACCGGGATCACCTGAGCCTATGAGCGAAGGTCGGGAATATCCAGAGAGAGAATGCCAAGTACTTTGACCCGGCATGATCCTACTCAAGCAATATTTAACTCTAGATGAACAAATAGCTATTGTAAATGAATGTAGAACTTTGGGAATAGGCCTTGTAGGATTTTACACTCCAGGATACGGTAGTGGATCAAAACTTAAATTATATATGATGTGTATGGGTAAGGATTGGGATCCACAAACTAGGTTGTATCAAGTAGCTAGGAAAATAGATGGAACACGAGTTCCTAGGATACCCAATATTTTTCAAATGCTAGTGACAGAAGCGGTCAAGGTTGCACAACAATTAGAGACCAACCCTATACTAGACATGAAGGCAGATATTTGTATTGCAAACTTTTATGAAAAAGGGGGAAAACTTGGATTACACCAGGACCGAGATGAGACATCGGAGTCAATTACCAGAGGGATACCAGTTGTATCATTCTCCATTGGAGATGATGCGGAGTTTTTGTACGGAGATCAGAAGAGGATGGACAAGGCGAGAAAGATTATTTTGAAGTCAGGAGATGTATTGATATTTGGTGGAGAATCTAGATTAGTGTACCATGGGATTAAGAGCATTAAGTTGAATACAACCCCACCAATCTTAGTAAATGCAGAAGGTTATTTTCTGAGTGGTTAAATTAGTGTAAAATTAAAAGAAAAGAAATTAAAAACTCAAATTATAAACGTCGGGCTGCAAACAATTCCCGGTCGTAGTAGTATAACGAGTGTCGTATCCACAGGGAGATTGTTCAATTTATCCTAGTCTTGGTAGTTACTTAAAAACTGTAAAAAGGGGTTTAGCCGGAGGCAAGCTTGATTTGTTGTTGGATTAATACAGAAATAATAAAAACAGTAAAAAATGTGAATTAAGTGATGTGGATGGAACAATGTATCCTAGGATAGTGGGGGAATTTCCTAAATTATTTAAACATATTTATAACCATGTTTCAATTATTTATTGCCTATTAGAGTTAATAATTGTCAGTTACGAACTCTTAATAAAAGCCTTAATATTTTCCTGCTCAGTCCGGAGTGTAAATATAAGATTAATTCCTTTGTGGTACCTAGACTATCTCAAAATCATATGTTGATAGTTACCAAATAAATGTAGTCGTTTGTCGCGCAAAACATTTAGTAATATTAGTTGAAAGGAATTAAAACAAGTTAAATGAGAGAAACAGGTGATAAATATTAATTTACGTAATATTAGAAATCAAACCCCCATCCTAGGATACAAAGGAAAATTACTCAGACATTAACGGAGATAAGAAGATTACACAGATAGATTTTGACATTAATTCAGAGGAAGAACTGGTCTGCTCTCCTCTCACTGCTGTTCTTCTATTTCTTTTGTTACTGCGTGAGTGTGGAATGATGTGGTGATACGGGAGGAAATAAGTGGAAGGGAATGGATGAGTGTGGTGAGCGAATTCTTCAGACTCCCGTCGCGCGTGGTGTCTGTTTATGCAGTTAAGGTGGTGAGTTTATATAGAGGTTTGGATCCGTACGAATTTGATTGCAGATGAAGAAGAGCATTGATTGCTTCATTTATTGCTTCCTTCATTGATTGCAGGGGACAAAGCGTGTGCAGAGTAGATGGATAAGTTGCAGAGTGGACGAGTTGCAGAAGTCGGCGAAGGCAAGTTGCAGACGGCGCGCGAAGAAGAAAACTGTTCGCGTCTCAGATCTGGAATTTTACACGCGTCCGCGTGGTGTCCTCCTGCTTGTCCGCCTCGTTTGTAGGCGGTTGCATTGTGCGAGGCTTGTCTTGTCCGCCTGCGGTACCGCCTCAAAACAAGGCGGTTGTAATTGTTTCTTGCGCGCGCGAGTTCTTACTCACGTCCGCCTCCAAAACCGCCTCCATACCATGCGGTTGCAATATGTGTTGACCTAATTTCCTTCCAACTTTGACTGGCTCTAGTTTCTTCGTTTGGACTCCGTTTTCTGAGCCGTTTGCGTCTATGCGTTCGTCTCTTTGTCTACTTTACTCCCAGATTGGTTTTTCCTCATGTTTAAACCAATAAATTTGTGAGATAATCAATAAAACATAAACTAGAGGAAAAGCATACGATAAGTGAGAAATGAGCAGAAAAGTGCTGATATAATATATGAAATACACCCATAAATCATGCTCATTTAGACACTTATCACACCCCCACACTTACCTTTTGCTTGTCCTCAAGCAAAACCATGTACCCAAGCAAGTAGGGAATGCTCAATAATAACAAATACTATTATGAAGGGTAGGATAAAGAAGTCAATAGTACATGATCTTAAACTTTTTAGAGGAGTGTGATCCATCACCTACTGGTGGCATAGGTGTACTCAGGGCAAAAATAAAAATTAGAGTTTCGGGGTATGATCCGGAGTACTTTAATTCTTCTTAGTTTAAGGTGACTTTGAGAACTTTTACCATGGCCAACTTCTCTCGAGAATGGGCATTGAGGAGAAAACAAAAGGAAAAATAGAATTAAGCATGTGTTTCACTTTTGCATAAGAGATGAGAAGATAATATGTAGGCACTAAGCCTTCGTTTTTAAGAACACTCAACTCTCTTGTTGGTTACCAATGGTGTCTCGCAAGTCCCTTATTATCATTTTTTATATATATTTTTGACAGAGAAGCACCCCTTAGCAATCCCTAAGAAAGAAGACAGAAAGAACCCCTGAGTAATAAAAATCCATCCATTTCAGATCATTTGGTCACACCGCATAAAAATGCTCCTCAAAAGTAATCAAAATTTTAAAATTTTTGTACATTTTATACCATTTATCCCACAATTCATAACAATATTTATTCTTAAAGAGAACAACCCACATAAAAAGGGTCCACGATATTGAATTTGAACAAACGCAAGATAAGCAGAGAGATTAAGCATTTTAGCATAAAAATGTCACCGAAAAGGGCACACTCCCCCACACTTAAATTAAACAATGTCCTCATTGTTCACTAGAAAAACAAGGGAAGGCTTCAGAAGGCCTTTTCGGTAAGTAGATAAAATAGAGAGAACACGAAGCTCACGAATATTCATTTAAGCATATAAACTCTCCTCTGCATATTTATTTAAATAAAAGCATAATTAAAGAAACTGGTACTCCCCTGATATTATTTTTGCTTGCGTGTATTGAACTTCCCCCACACTTGAGCTTCAGCCTCAAGTAGCGTAGCTTGGTTGCGGTGTAGACATGAAGTTGTACCTGCATAAGACACTAGAAGCAACCATACTACAAACGGGGTTAAGAGTTAGCAAAAACAAAATTTAAAGGGAACCTGAAAATTAAAAACAGCATAAAATGCATATAAAAGATAAGTTCGTCCGGGTTGCCTCCCGGAAAGCTGCCCTTCTTTAACGTCTTTGGCTAGACGCTTTTTCGTTAGATCGATCCTGGGGGGTGGTTATGAGGAGTAGATCCAAAGCATGACTCGATGGTATTTTTGAGTGTCCACCGGGATGCATGTTTCTTTTCTTATCCCGCTCTTCATCAGGGATTGGTGGTGGTATCTCTGTAATAGACATGCCGTTTGGAAGGGTAATAAACAGAAGTGGGGATGATGGTGATTGAGTGTCCCTCACGAACTTGAGATCTTTGGATTTGTTATCTGGAGATCTTCCTGATGCAAACTCCAGCTTTTCGTTATAAGCCTGAAGGGTGATTTTCCCCTGGGCTACCCAAATGTGCACATCGGCTGTGGCAAGGAATGGTCGTCCAAGGATGAGAGGTGTAGTGGAGTTCTCTTCGATGTCTAGAATGACAAAATCGCATGGGAAGTATAAGTGCTCCACTTTAATAATAACATCCTCTACCACTCCGCTTGGGTATGTTACCGAACCATCTGCCAGTTGCAGGGTCATCTTGGTCTTTTTCATCTCTCCAATTCCCAGCTTTTTGAAAGTGGAGAGGGGCATCAAATTAATGGAGGCACCCAGATCGCATAAGGAGTATGGAAATGAGGTGCTACCAATTGTGACTGGAATGGTGAAGCTGCCCGGATCATTGCATTTTGATGGTAGTGGTTTTTGTAAAGTAGCTGAGCAAGCTACATTGAGAGGTACCGTACCGACTTCGGCCAATTTAGTTTTGTTGGATATGAGGTGTTTGAGGAATTTGGCGTAGTTTGGCATTTTGGCAATGAGGTCGACAAACTGTATGTTGACATTTAGTTGCTTCAGCATTGCTAGAAACTTACCATATTCATTATCCAATTTCTGCTTCTGGAGTCGGTGGGGGAATGGTATAGGCGGTTCTTGTGAAGAAGGTTCTGAAGCTGGTGGAATAGTGAGGACGCTAGGAGATGTCTTTTCTGCTGGGGCCTCAGCTTTTCCTTCACTATCCTCTTTGGATTCTTCTGATTGTTGCGGGATGTGAATCTCGTCGGTTTTCTTACCGCTTCTCAAGGTTATCGCCTTAACTTCTTCTCCTTCTTCTTCAAATTCGAGCTTCTCATTTTCATAACCGGCTACCAAGTGCTCAAGGTAGGTATTCTCAGATTGAATACGATTATTATAGACTTTGGCGGTGCTTTCAAGTTCAGCTACATTCCTTTTGGAAGTTTCGATTGCTACAACCCACTCTTGGAGGGAAGGGTGTAGTTCTGGAACTTTAGCTGTTTTAGCCACCTCCGTCTTTTCTTCATCGTGCTCCTTCACATAGATGCACTTGGCTTGCTCTCTTGGATTTGGTTCATTTTGGCTTGGGAGAGCCCCTGGCGGTCTTCGAGCAAGATGTTCTGCAAGTTGATTGAATTTACCTTCGATTTTCTGGTTGAAGGCTTCTTGCGCAGAAAGCTGGTTCTGAGTTATGGACATGAAACCCTTCATCATCTCTTTGAGTTCTGCGTTTGGATCAACAGAGGATGAAAATGGTTGTTGTTGTTGTTAAAAACCTGGAGGGGCACCTAGTGCTCTATAACCCATATTAGAGTTTGGTTGGGGTCTGTTCCCCTGATAGGTATTGGAATTGTTGTTCTGCCCTCCTTGGTTCTGATCATTATTTTTCCATGAGAAATTCGGGTGATTCCTCCATGGATAGTTGTTGTTGTTGATGTTATTGTTGTAGGAATTACCTGGGCGTTTTCCTATGAATTGTACTTCCTCGTACTGGCCTTTGCCTTCGCATTGATGAATTTCATGAGGACCGGCGCATATGACACATCCTTCTGTGGGTGGAGCTGGTGGTGAACTTGTAGGTGGGGAAGCTATTGTTTACGATTTCGTTTTGAGAAGTTGTTACTTTTCCACCATCTTTGCAAGGGACGAGATCTGAGCTGATAAATGATCTGTAGGCTCAACATGGAGTAGGCCTGCTGCTCGTGGTGTTCTTCCTTTGGATCTCGTCCACTGTCTGGTATTGCTCGTCATGGTTTCGAGAAGGTCCATTCCTTCTTTAGGAGATTTCATCATGAAACTTCCTCCTGCAGAGGAATTGACGAGTAGTCGGTTCCCATCATCCAGACCGTTGAAGAATGACAGGCAGAGGATGATCGTCAAGACCATGGTGGGAACACTTCATTAGCATATCTTTGAATCTATCCCATGCGTCGTATAATGTTTCTCCCGGCTCCTGACAGAAAGTGTTGATTTCACCGATCAATTGCCTTGTTCTACTGGTTGGGTAATATTTGGCAAGGAATTTTTGGGCCATTTGCAGCCATGTGGTGATTGATCGGGAGGGAAGGCTTCGATACCACCTGTTTGCTGAATCCGACAACGAGTGAGGAAAAAGTTGTAGACGGATTCTTTCTTTGACATTGCCGGTTTGGCCAAAAGAATTGCAGAAGTCTAGGAAGAGACTCAGATGATTTGGGGCTTCGTCTGGGTTTGCTCCACTAAACTTGCCTAGATCCCGGACGGCGGTGATGTAGTGAGTTTTGAAAACCCAACGTCCGGCTTCTTCTGGTGTTAGTTCAGGGAGAACTATAGCTGATGCTCTTCCTTCGGTATTCGGTTGGTGATAATCAGATAGGGCACGGTGTTCTGGTTGATTTGCATGGTCTATTTCATTTATAACTTCGTTATTGGCCATGGCTTGGTTTCTCAGGTTTCTTTGTGCTTGTAATAAAGTGCGCTCGGGTTCGGGGCTCGGACTGATTGGTGGAGAGCCTCGGGTTCGAGTGTTTGGCATGCACAGAAGATAACTTGTGGTTTGTCAGAAGCTGCAAAATTAGTTAGTAAAAAAAAGAAAGGCAGAGATATGGGTTAGTCCGATAAACGTTAGTTAAACAACACTGATATATTTTTTTTTGATTTTTTTTTAACAGAGTAAATGACAGAATATTAAATGACAAGGGAAAGAAATGACAGAAATTAAAGTTAGGAGTTAGTATACAGAAATTATAAGTTGTAGTTAGTATACAATGGAAAGAAATGTTAAGGACAATGGAAATGAAATGTTAAGGACAATGGAAAGAAATGACAGGAAATTTTAAGTTAGTAGTTAGGACAATGAAAGAAAGGACAATGGAACGAACTACAATGAAATGACAATGGAAAGAAATGACAATAATATTAAGATGTTAGGAGTTAGTTGTCCAAAGTCCGAAGTCAAATGTCCAGTCAGGTCAAAGTCCGATGTCCAATTCAGATGTCCGAGGTTAACAATTTAATAGTATTAACAGATTATTACTATATACGAGTGAAACTACCGGGAACTAGGGAAATTGATGGAATCAATCCCGGCAACGGCGCCAATTTGCAGAAGGTTATTTTCTGAGTGGTTTTAGTGTAAAATTAAAAGAAAAAATTAAAAACTCAAATATAAACGTCGGGCTGCAAACAATTCCCGGTCGTAGTAGTTACGAGTGTCGTATCCACAGGGAGATTGTTCAATTTATCCTAGTCTTGGTAGTTACTTAAAAACTGTAAAAAGGGGTTTAGCGGAGGCAAGCTTGATTTTGTTGTTGGATTAATACAGAAATAATAAAAACAGTAAAAAATGTGAATTAATGTGTGGATGGAAAAATGTATCCTAGGATAGTGGGGGGAATTTCCTAAATTATTTAAACATATTTATAACCATGTTTCAATTATTATTGCCTATTAGAGTTAATAATTGTCAGTTACGAACTCTTAATAAAAGCCTTAATATTTCTCCCTGCTCAGTCCGGAGTGTAAATATCAAGATTAATTCCTTTGTGGTACCTAGACTATCTCAAAATCATATGTTGATAGTTACCAAATAAATGTAGTCGTTTGTCGCGCAAACATTTAGTAATATTAGTTGAAAGGAATTAAAACAAGTTAAATGAAGAACAGGTGATATATTAATTTACGTAATATTAGAAATCAAACCCCATCCTAGGATACAAAGGAAAATTACTCAGACATTAACGGAGATAAGAAATTACACAGATAGATTTTGACATTAATTCAGAGGAAGAACTGGTCTGCTCTCCTCTCACTGCTGTTCTTCTATTTCTTTTGTTATTGCGTGAGTGTGGAATGATGTGGTGATACGGGAGGAAAAGTGGAAGGGAATGGATGAGTGTGGTGAGCGAATTCTTCAGCTCCCGTCGCGCGTGGTGTCTGTTTATGCAGTTAAGGTGGTGAGTTTATATAGAGGTTTGGATCCGTACGAATTTGATTGCAGATGAAGAAGAGCATTGATTGCTTCATTTATTGCTTCCTTCATTGATTGCAGGGGACAAAGCGTGCAGAGTAGATGGATAAGTTGCAGAGTGGACGAGTTGCAGAGTCGGCGAAGCAAGTTGCAGACGGCGCGCGAAGAAGAAAACTGTTCGCGTCTCAGATCTGGAATTTTACACGCGTCCGCGTGTGTCCTCCTGCTTGTCCGCCTCGTTTAGGCGGTTGCATTGTGCGAGGCGTGTCTTGTCCGCCTGCGTACCACCTCAAAACAAGGCGGTTGTAATTGTTTCTTGCGCGCGCGAGTTCTTACTCACGTCCGCCTCCAAAAAACCGCCTCCAAAACCGCCTCATACCATGCGTTGCATATGTGTGACCTAATTTCCTTCCAACTTTGACTGCTCTAGTTTCTTCTTCGTTTGGACTCCGTTTTCTGAGCCGTTTGCGTCTATGCGTTCGTCTCTTTGTCTACTTTACTCCCAGCTTGGTTTTCCTCATGTTTAAACCAATAAATTTGTGAGATAATCAATAAACATAAACTAGAGGAAAAGCATACGATAAGTGAGAAATGAGCAGAAAAGTGCTGATATAATATATGAAATACACCCATAAATCATGCTCATTTAGACACTTATCAGTAAACACTACCCATTTGAAACCTGGAAGGTTAAATTTGACGTTTAGGCAATATTGATGTATTTATGGAGCTTGTATGTGAGAATCATTGGATTAATAAACGGCATTTTAATACCTTTGAGACATGCACTATCTTACAATTGTTAACCCAGACCACGTCTAATGGAGGAGCAGTGCTAAATGTATTGGACAAGACCGCGGCCAAGGATAAGGGGAATGTTATCATGGGAACCTTTACTGTACATGGTGTGAGTGCATCGATACTGTTCGATTCAGGAGCGTCTCATTACTTTATATCTTCTACATTAGTAAGGAAGTTAGAGACAACCCCTGAGCCTCTCTCAGATTTCCTAGTCACATTACCGACGAAGGAGAGAGTGAGGTGCACGAAACTACACAAGGGAGTTCAGATTAACATCATGGATGAAGATTTTCAGGCAGATTGATTGAGCTAGATAATTTGGGTTTTGATATCATCATGGGCATGGATTGGCTTCAGAAGTACAAGGGACGACTACATTGCGCAGAGCTAGATTACTATACTATTGAAGAGCTCTAAGGGCAAGACAGTTTCATATCGCAGTACTCCAAGAGAACCTACTCAAGCTAGTGTTTGCTATCACATGATGAAGAGGTGGGAAGGGACACCAGTCTATTTATGGTTATGTCCAAGACTGAGCAGGCAGTAGAGGAAAGACCACAGTCAACAACCAGTCATTCAGATTTCCTAGATTTATTTCCCAGAGAGTTACAGGGAATGCACCCAAGAGAGATATGGAGTTCTCCATCGAATTATTACGCCGACACAGGGCCTATTGCTAAAGCACCATACAGAATGGCAACCAGCAGAGATGAAAGAGCTGAAGATTCAGTTGAAGATCTGCTAACAAAGGTTATATCAGACGAGTGCATCACCATGGGGAGCACCAGTTTTATTTGTGAAAAAGAAGGATGTGTATATACGATTATGCATTGACTACAGGGAGCTTAACGCAGTCACGGTGAAGAACAAGTACCCGTACCCACGGATTGACGACCTATTTGACCAGTCAAGAGGCGCTACAGTTTTCTCGAAGATTGATCTGAGATCAGGACACCACCAGATACAGATAGCTGAAGAAGACATAGAGAAGACAGCTTTTCGAACGCGCTACGGGCACTACGAGTTCACAGTTATGCCATTTGGCTTGTCGAACGCCCCAACAACATTCATGGATCTTATGAACCGGTTGTTTAGGGAGCAGTTAGACTCATCGGTTGTTGTATTCATAAACGACATTCTAGTTTATTCTAAGACCAAGGACGAGCACGAGGTGCATCTGAGGCAAGTTTTGCAGCCATGAGGGAGAATCAATTGTATGCCAAGCTTTTAAAGTGTGATTTTTGGTTAGACAATGTATCTTTTCTAGGGCATGTAATATCAGTCAGCGGTATATCTGTAGACCCTGCGAAGATTGAGGCAGTTAAGACCTGGCCGAGACCGAAGACAGTGACAGATATCCGTAGTTTCTTGGGATTAGCTGGTTACTATCGCAGATTTGTGCAAGACTTCTCCAAACTGGCAAAACCAATGACGAACCTAATGAAGAAAGATTCCTCATTTGTATGGACAGCGGATTGCGAGCGTTCCTTTCAGACACTGAAGGATCTGCTGACGTCGGCATCGATACTCACCATTCTAGAGGGGACCGACGGATTTGAAGTATATTGCGATGCCTCAGGCACAGGGATAGGGTGTGTACTTATGCAGAATGGAAAGGTAGTTGCTTATGCGTCATGACAGTTGAAGAAGCATGAAGAAAATTACCCGACTCATGATTTGGAATTGGGAGTAGTTGTTTTTGCACTGAAGATTTGGCGCCGCTACCTATATGGAGTTACAGTGATAGTCTACTCATATCACAAGAGCCTTCAACATATATTCACACAGAAGAAGCTGAACATGAGACAGAGACGATGGGTCGAGTTTCTGAAGGACTACGACATCGACCTCAGGTACAAGGAGGATAAGGCAAATGTTGTTGCTGACGCCCTGAGCCATAGAGCTCATTCCTTATTTGTCATGACGGGAGACAACGGCCACTAGTGCAAAAAATGTCTATTTCGGCGCCCCTATTTTGGCGGTTGTAGATAAAACCGCCGAAATAGGAGCCCGAGATGTATTAGGTCTGTAAAGAAGGGGTCTATTTCGGCGGTTCCTAGATATGAACCGCCGAAATAGGCCATATTTAATAATTAAAAAATAAAAGAGACCTATTTCGGCGGTTCCTTACACGAAACCGCCGAAATAGGTGTTTCTATTTTTCTTTTTTTTTTTAATTTAATCATCTATTTCGGCGGTTCTTTGTTAGGAACCGCCGAAATAGGTCTTTTTATTTTTTATTATTAATATGGCCTATTTCGGCGGTTCCTAACAAAGAACCGCCGAAATAGGTTTTTAATTAACCCCCCAGCCCGCCCCGACGCAATTACGTTCATTAACCTAACTAACCCTCCCCTCTTCTCTCTGTTTCAGCGGCGATTGGAACCTCCGACGCTACCACCACCACACTGCCTCGCCCTCCTCCTCCTCCCGCCTTCGCCGGACGTCGCGCCGCCGGTGGTTGTCGCGTCGGTGGTGTCGCCGCCCTCCTCCCACCCAGCAAACAGACGCGCCAAGGTGAGTAACCCTAACTTTCGTTTCGGTTTTGATTAATTAATTGTTAATGTGTTGTTAAAATTGATAGATTGTTGTCACATTGTGATTGTGGATGCTGATATTTATTGTGTGTGTGAAATCTTTGCAAGATTTAGTTGTTAAAAACTATAATTTATGTTTACACAAGGTGTTTGAACGAAATGTCCGAGTGATTTTTTTGCTGTTTTTGGCCCTTCTTTTAAGTATAGTTAGGTTAGCTTATTTGGGCTAGATTTATTATGCTTATATATGGGGTGGAACAATGTTTGAGCATTATTTTGTTAAGTATAGTTAGGTTAGCTTATTTGTCCACTTAAAATTACTTGTTAATTCACATTTCATAAGTAAATATACATTGTAAGAGTGAGATCTCTGCTAGTTATTTTGCATAAATAAGCAACACATAAATCAGAAAAATTTCATAACTAAATTTGTTTTCAAGAAAAGGATTTTAAATATTGTATTGTTTATTTAATAGTAAAATTGCGGTGGGGATTTTTTAATTCTTTTTTCCTTTTTCAATGAAAATGGCATGTATATTTTGTTTATCTAATTGCACAAAATTTGTACTAATCACAAATGTAAGTTTACTTGTTCGAACAAGTAATATAAGTTAAGCAATTAAGAGTTTCTCCTTGTCTTCATAAACAATGTAGTCGAGTTGATGAGTATCATCTTTGACACTAAGTTCCCCACTCTCTGTAGATTGTATTAGAGTTATACTAAAAAAAATTGTTATTGTGCTTGTTTGAATGAGCTAACGATAATGTTTATAATTTACATATTTGATTATGATATTATATTATCGTTAATACAAGAGTGTGATGCATAAGAGGTATATTGAAAATTATGGATAACATGTTAAACATGAAAAATACAATTTAGGTTGTTATGTAAGTTATAGTTTGATCTTATCATTTATGAGTTGTTATGAACAACTTCATTCATTGGTAAAAATACTATTAAACATTCGGTAGTGTATATATATATATAGAGTATTGTATAGTCGTTAAGTTTAATATAAAATTATTCTAATTGATGTGAATATTGTTCAATCTTTATGAGTCGTTTAGATTGAGTGTGAAAATTATTTGTTGATTTATGTACTATGTTGCGCCCCTGATTGTAAGCAATATAGTGTTGCGCCCTCAATTCATATTTATTTTGCGTTGCGTTGCCTCTGTAGAGATTGGTATTGCTACACGCGTCTCGCACGCCCGATTGAGAAGAGGGGCTGAAAACAATTCATTTAGGAACCGGTAAATTTTTTTTAATTTAACTCTTCATTCTCTTCACTCACTGTAAATTTGCAACCTAACTGCATATAAGGAACAAACAACTACTACTGAGTTTCTCTTGTGTCTATACGTATTTGTGTCTCTACAGATAAATACTTAAGAAGCTTCTTTACCATTTGATGGTAGATTGAAAGCGGAGCGGAGAACAATTCATTTTCGAACCGGTAATATAATCTAACTTATCATTTTTCTCTTTTGTACTTTGTATTTGATTTCCACAAATTATTGGAATTTCGTTTGATGAATAAATTTGGTATATATTAGTTTGGTTTATGATAGAAATTTGTGTTGTTGAATAATTGGTGAATGCTTAATAATAGGCATGTTGTGTCTTTTTTTTACTTTGTATTTGATTTCCACAAATTATTAAAATTTGGTTTGATGGATAAAGTTGGTATTAGTTTGATTTGTGATGGAAATTTGTGTTGATGAATGGTTGGTGAATGCTTAATAATAAGCATGGGATAGGTAAAATTATGCAAAAGTCATGCCGATTTTTTTTTAAATCTCTTCGTAATTAATATTGTTTGATGTATGTGTATATGTCTAACAATATCTAATTTTTTTATCAGGTCTCACTACATTCAAGTCCGTGAATCACCTCTCTTGTTTCCCGCCTTCTTCCATTACTGTTGCACTTTCCTCCTCTGTGCACAAGTAAGTAACTAAACCTTATTTTTTGTTTAATAAATGCAATTATGTATTTAAATATAAGTGCTAGTACATAATTTAGCTTCATTCCATATTTGTTGATGCATTTCTTTTGTAATTTATTTTTTGTTGCTCCCTTGCAGAGACATATCAGAAGTGGTATTGCTGCATCTCTCGCACAGAAGCCTACCTCTCAGGCACCAGTCTCCCCTGTCCATAAATCCTTAAAAAACAAGTACGTATTTTAACTCTCGATTCTTTGTTAATCTCTAAACCGGTTTGAACTTATACAGTGGAGAATTGAAAATGTTGATTTGATGATCT
This sequence comes from Limonium bicolor, assembly GCA_023374045.1. Classification (NCBI taxonomy): domain Eukaryota; kingdom Viridiplantae; phylum Streptophyta; class Magnoliopsida; order Caryophyllales; family Plumbaginaceae; genus Limonium; species Limonium bicolor. The sequence continues at coordinate 460,221,725 of CM041776.1, read as the reverse complement.
GAATTTGCAATTGGTTTTCAGTTAGCTAGTAAAGAATTGATTTATTTTAATTGTTGGTTGCTGCCATTGTTGGAATGTTTGTGGTTGTGATGACTTTGGTGAGTGCTGAATAATAAGCACGGGATGTGTACAATTATGCAAAGGTCATGCCGAATTTTTTGTAGAAAAAGTATTCGTAATATTGTTTTAAACACCGGTTTCTGTTTTAGAAGTGCAACAATTTCTTAAATTTAAAATGCTAGTTTATTTTGTGTTTGCAACCTTAGAGTTAGGCTAGACTAATTGACAATCATCCCAGTCATGCTCCATTAAGAAATAAACATGTGCAACTTAATACAGACCATATTCTACAAAGGCTCTAACTCACACCTTGATCTGTTGCACATATAGTATGGAGCGTGACTGGATGTATGGTGATAGAGGGAACATTTTGACAAAATGCTGAAAGAGTTTTGCAAAGCTGCAGTGCAACACAAGGACAGGACAAAGGCGGAGAAAATTCCATGTCCTTGTGTTGATTGTGGTGTGGTTAGACATTATTCAAGCATCAACCTACAATCATGTGAAGACCCGTGGTTTCATGCCACATTATACAAAATGGATTTTTCATGGAGAACCTGTTGAAGATAATGCTTCATCTTCCTACAGTCACGATCGGTGTAACTCAAGAACCGAGCAGACATTCGATACTATAACGAGTCAGAACTCCCAAGCGCTTCCGAGTCAATGTTGACAGTGAGTCGACTTATCATGATGAGCAAATTGACGAGATGCTTATAACGTTGAGGATAATTTGTCGACCGGCCGGATGAGTATCAAAGGTTGTTGGACGCATCCAAAACGGCGTTGTATCCTACTTGCACTAAGTACACGAAATTGACAGCTATATTGAATTTGTTCAACCTGAAGGGAAGATATGGATTGAGTGACAAAGGTTTCACGGCATTCCTCGAGCTGATTCATGATATGCTACCGGATGAGAACGGTCTCCCTACCACCGTATGAGGCAAAGAAATGGGTGTGTCCAATGGGAGTAGAGTACAAAAAAATTCACGCGTGTCCAAACAACTGTGTGTTGTACAGGGGTGAATACGAACATCTGGACAATTGCCCGAAATGTTCGTTGTCCCGGTATAAGCATAAAGATGGTGAGTACTCCTCCGTTCAGAAAAAAAGCCCTCCAGCAAAACTAGTTTGGTATTTGCCGATTATACCCAGATTCAAACGGTTGTTTGCGAATCCGAAAGATGCAAAGAACTTACGATGGCATGCGGAGGGTAGAAAGAGTGATGAGAAACTAAGACATCCAGCAGATGGGCCTCAGTGGAGAAACATCAATAGACGGTACAAAGAACATTTCGGACATGAAGATAGGAATCTGAGGCTTGGGTTATGTACTGATGGAATGAACCCGTACGGCACATTGAGTAGTCAACACAGTACATGGCCTGTTCTGCTAGTGATCTACAATTTGCCCTCATGGTTGTGTATGAAACGAAAGTACATCATGTTATCTCTCCTGATATCTGGTCCCAAGCAGCCAGGTAATAGCATTGATGTGTACCTTGCCCCTCTGATCGACGATCTGAAGCTATTGTGGAATGAGGGGACCGTGGTATATGATGCTTATGCAAGAGAGAATTTCACGCTCAAGGCTTTGTTGTTCTGTACCGTCAATGACTTCCCTGCGTATGGGAACTTGTCCGGTTACACGGTTAAAGGAACATTTGCATGTCCCATATGCGAGGAAGACACTTGTTCGGACCGTTTAAAACATTGTGGGAAGAATGTTTATATGTGTCATCGACGTCTTCTCCCCGAAGATCACCCTTATCGAGTAACGAAGAGAAAGTTGTTCAATGGTCAAGCCGAAACTCGTGTGGCCCGTCTACCTCTGAGCTCTGAGGAAGTGTACGAAAAGGTTAAGGACATTGCAAATGTATTTGGAAACACATCAAAACCGGCGAAAAACATTTGGAAAAAGTGTTCTATCTTTTGGGAACTACCTTATTGGCGTCATCTTTCTGTGAGACACTGCTTAGACATCATGCACATTGTGAAGAACGTTGGTGAGGCAGTGAGTGGGACTTTACTCAATATACCCGGCAAAACAAAAGACGGATTGAAAATCAGAAAGGACATGCAAACCATGGGTATACGAAAGGAGTTACACCCACAAGAGAACGGGAAACGAATCTACTACCTACCCTGCATGCTACACGCTCTCAAAGGCTGAAAAGATTAGTTTCTGCAAATGTCTGCACTCGGTAAAAGTACCGTCTGGGTACTCTTCAAACTGGAAGAACATTGTATCGATGAAGGATTTAAAACTTTTAGGCATGAAATCTCACGATTATCATGTACTGATGTTACATCTTCTTCCGGTCGCAATTCGAGGGATATTGCCATCTGATGTCAGAAATGCTTTAACTCGGTTATGTTTCTTTTTCAACCGTTGTTTGCTCCAAGGCAATTGACGTAACCTCTCTAGATGATCTACAACGTGAAATTGTTCACATATGTCAACTTGAGATGTATTTCCCACCATCTTTCTTTGATATAATGGTGCATCTAATTGTGCACATCGTTCGAGAGATACAGTTCTGTGGTCCGGTATACTTACGGTACATGTACCCTTTTGAACGGTACATGGGTATTCTGAAAAGTAGAATGAAGAATAGGTATCGACCAGAGGGGAGCATTGTTGAAGCAACAGTGACTGAGGAAGTCACGGAATTTGTGACCGATTATTTGAGTGAGGCAGAGTCTATTGGTATCCCAAAACCACGACACTATGGCAGGTTTAAGGGTAAAGGTGTTATTGGTAGAAAGATCGTGCAAGTTTCGCGTCTACTTATTCATCAAGCACATTTGTTTGTCTTACAACATCTTGAGGTTGTTGAACCTTATTTGGAAACCCATATGGTTGAGTTAAGGCATCAAAATCCTTTGAAAGGCCACATTTGGCTGACAAAGGAACAAAACCGAGTTTTTATCCAATGGTTCAAAGATCATGTGTTGACATTAGCATCATCAGATCCAGAAGCTGTAAGCGAAGAGATCAGATGTTTGGCAATCGGACCTGAAACTAATATTATCATTTGAGGGGTATGAATTAGTGGGTATACTACTACACTGCACGCCAAGATGCCAAATCGATAAACCAGAATAGTGGGGTAAAAATTGAAGCTGCTGCCACTGAGTACCCAGCGGTAACCGATCTCAACCAGTTAGTAACTCTAGTTGGTATTATGGTGTCATCGAGGACATCTGGGAACTAGACTATGACATTGATTCCTTTCTGTTGTTCCGGTGCAAGTGGGGGACAACCGACGCGGGTACCAAAATGATGGAGGGCTTACCTTAGTTGATCTTTCACGGTTACACGGTTATAATGATGATCAATTTGTTCTGGGAAAGGATTGCGAACAAGTGTGGTGTTGAGGATCCGAAAGACTGCAGATGGTCTGTTGTTCTTCCAGGAAGAAGGCCGGTTGTAATCGAAAATGAAAATGAGGATAACGATGAAAATGGGACTGTGGAGGAAACATCCTTGTTTCCTACTGGATTACCGGATTCGATTGATGATACCGAAAACAATTTGCTCTACGCACGATCAGACCATGATGAGGGTGTTTGGGTAGAAAATATGAAATGATTTATGTTTTTGTACGTGTCAGGTAATGTTGTTAGTAGAATGTAGACTGTAATGTCATCTTAACTGTTATTGTTATGCATCATAGTTTATGTTATGACTTTATCTGATGAAAATGCTTTATTATTTTTTTTGCAGTGGATGATCACCCTATGGATGACCCCATTGGACAGCTTCTCTTGACTGGAGAACCTGAGCCACAGCAGAATATACCAAGTAAGCGGGTCACAAGAGGAGGAAAGAAGAAGAAGGACCAGTTAGCAGTACACGAGACTGAGGCTGGCCCTTCACAGCAGACCGAAGAGGAGTCAGTTGTCCCACCAGAGGCGAAGAAGCAAAAGAAGAGAGGTGCAACACGTGGGCTGAAGGCTAACAAGGGCCCTCCTACAAAACCGGTGGACTTCAATCAGTTCAACCAACCCCATGGAAATTGGAAGAATGACTTCACCGCTTACGGTAGCCATTTGGTGAAGTCATTTTGCAACATAAACCACAACTGGAAGCAAGTGCCTCAAGCATTGAAGGATACTATGTTTCAGCGTCTTCAGGTAAATCTCTACATATTACTATGATCTTTTGTGAAATAATAGAACATTTATGTTTACTTTACTAACTGAATGATCATGTACGTAGTCTAAGTTCTCCGTGGATCCCGCACTTAAAAAGGATGTGCTATCAGCGATGTCGAAACAGTTCCGGGACCACAAGAATAAGTTGCCTGACAAGTACATCTACAAGATGCCTGATCCAGAAGATCCAGATGCTCCAGATCATGGTGGAGACGGTGAGAGACCACCATGGGAGGTTTACGAGGGCATCACCGAAGAGCAATGGGTACAATTTGTTGAGACACGTCACACACCGAAGTTCCAGGTGCACTTTATTGTCATACATATAAATTAATATTAATTTCTTATTTTTTTGTGTTCAATTTCACTAAACATGATCCCATTATTATGCAGCTCTCCGTGCGCAACAACAAGCAAATGCTAAGAAGAATATGTACCCTCACCACTTAGGTGGAAAAAGTATTGCTCAAAGGGTACCAGAATGAGAGCAAAAGGGATATTTGCCCACAGATGGCTCATTGGATGCCAGTGGCAGAAGAATGAAAGTGTGGGAGTTAAGCCATATCCCTAAGAACTCTACTCCCGAAAATCCTCAATACGATGAAGCCACGAGAGCAGTTATTGCTCAAATGGTAAGTGATATCATTTCATTTTTAGTCAAACTGTTCATTTCATTTGTATATGGACTTATGTTAAACTAATAACTGTATTTGTGTGTTGTTTTAGGGTGAATTAAGCTCTCAGCTCACCCAGGGCACCTGGACCTCACAGAGGAATGATGATCCTCTTACACGCGCTCTTGGTAAGAAGGATCATCCAGGTCGTGCCATTGGGTTTGGTGGGCACGTTGGTATCCGCCAGGCATTTGGCGTACCCGAGTCCAGAATCAGTAAGGGAAAGATAATTAGCTACGAGGAGCACCTGAGAGCGTTGGCTGAGATGGAGCAGAGGATTACTCAGAGCGTCGACGAGAGGATCGCTCAGGCTATGTCAAGGCTTCATCCACAGCAGCATGACAGCCAAGAGGTTTCTCGACCACCAATTGAGTCACCCATTCAGCAGCCAAGTGCACCGGTAGTGAGAAGTAGTGTCCACTCGGCTGATGCGTTTCCCTATGCATCTCTAAAGGTTAGACTAACATTTCAATTGAGTACATGACGATTAAGATTTTTCACTTGATCACTAATATCATCATAGAGGAATTCTCAATTTTTATCTAAACAAGTTCCACATAACACTCAGGCACCCACTGAGTGCCATCTGTTTTTACAAATTGGAGTAGAAGAGGTCATGGTGGCATGGGGAAAACTTTTCCCCTCTCTTCCAAGTGATATTGTGCACGGTGAACCACTCCGACATTACCATGCACGAGTGCTTCTGGACGAATTTGTTGTAGAGCATGCTGACGTCGGTTTACTGGTGCCGATCAAACAAAGACCTACCTTGCGTTCCGCACAAACTTTGATAGTGCAGTGGCCTGTACGATTGGTCAGACTCCCTGGGCAGGTATTTACTCTTAACCATTGCTATAAAACTATTGGTGTACCACCTTGCATCCATATACTTAATTAGACTAATATCATAGGATATGAGCCGACCGAAGACTGATAAGGGCAAAGGAAAAAGAATTGCTGCACCTGTGCAATCAAAGGCATCCACAAATTTCGTGCTTAGACCTGCTTTGGTGGAGAAAAGAATATTGGCCGGCTTGTCGACTAATATGCAGATTCTGCATTCATCGTTGTTGCTGCTACCACCTGATTGTGATTCCCTCACTGTGGAAGATCCCGAGCGGATATTTCACTATATAGTTCAAGGAGAAGATATACATCGATTTGGGATGTATATGTCCGACTTCGAGGAGTGCTTCAGGAGGGATTGGTTGAATGTGTCGATTCTCAAGTCGCCGCCATGTGAGTGACTTCTACCTTTTATATTTTGAATTCATTGATTGGTGATGAATTAGATGTTTGAATAAAAAGTTAATGACTAATGATATTGCCTCATAGGTGGGTGCATAATAAGGCGATCAATGTCTATGAAGATCACAGATTCGGATTCCTGTGTCCTGCTATGTGCAGTGAAGTCCAGATGACAAGTGATATGGAAGGCCTTATGCAATATATGACGAATGCCCTCTTTTAATGTTCTAACAAGTCATTTATTATGCTGCCATATCATTCAGGGTATGATATTTGACTATTTCTCTTAGTATTATCTAAAACATATAGTTTGTGTTAGTTGCTTAATGATTTCAACACATTGTGTAATTTGTGGACAGTCGACATTGATCATTGCTTGTGCTGGTGATGTTGAAGCACCCATGAATCTTGCAATTTGACTCACTTGGTACGAATGCCAAGAGACCTAAGATCTCCACCGCAATACTGGAGTAATTAGTTTGTTATCGTAAACAACAATTATTATTACTTAACATTAACTGTTTCATAACTTGCTACTGATGCTTAAAACTATATATATTGCTGATGTATATAGTTCCATGAGAGCTGCATTATCTCTCCAGAAAAAAACAATGAAGAGTAACATCCCTTGGAACACTGTCAAGGTACTCTTTTGATAAATTTGTGTTATTGTTTAAACTTGTTTATAACTGTCAATATGTGCGTTTGTATAGTGTCCGGTGCAGCCTGGGGGTTCAGAATGTGGATACTATGTCATGAGATTCATGAGTGACATAGTAGGAGCGTCGAATCTTTTACCAGAGCACTCGTTAGACAAGGTAACATTCTTTGAAAGTTTCAGTTATGCTCTTTACATGTTGTTAGACTTGTACGTTTTAGATTAATGTTCATTTTTTTTCAAGGCTTACGAAGAAGTGTTCAAAGGTGGTCAGTATGATGATGCTCAAATTGTTGAGATGCTTGAGGAATGGTCGGAGTTCGTCTGCACAAGTTTAATGAATTGATGATCATGAAGATGTTTTGTGAACTTTTTCGAGTATGTAATTGTAACTCTGTACACTTGTGGATGGTGTAATGGTAGATTTGAATTGTAATGTTGTTTTTTATTTGTAATTGCATTGGTTTTGTTAACTCTCAAGTTGTGGTGCGTCGTTGGTATTAATTGGGAGCTTTTATAACTTTTTAAATGTGTGCTGGAGTCCCTGTATGGATGAAGCTTTATTACAGGTCTCATTGAACCAAATGCGGCGAATATATATATAAGCTGGGATGGAAAAAAACAAAAAAAAAAATACCCCTATCTCGGCGGTTCTTAGAGAACAACCGTCGAGATAGACCCATGGGATTGACCGATGCTGAGATTGACCATGAGTCTATCTCGGCGGTTCTTCGAGAACAACCGCCGAGATAGACTCATGGTCAATCTCAGCATCGGTCAATCCCATGGGTCTATCTCGGTGGTTGTTCTCTAAGAACCGCCGAGATAGGTACACCTATTTCGGCGGTGCTCATTTCGGCGGTTCACAACCGCCGAAATAGGCCCATTGGAACCGCCGAAATAGGCCTTTTTTCTACTAGTGGGCCTCATCGAGGAGGTACATTGTGCTCAGGAAAATGACCAGTACATGAAGACTATCAGGCAGCAGTTGACTGACGGTATCTTTGAGAGACAAAATATGATTTTGTACTCAGTGAAGACGGGTTAATCAGACTCAATGGTCATTTGTGTATTCCAGAGTCCAGCCCAGACTTGAAGGAAAAGATATTGCAGGAAGCTCGTTGCTCATCCTTATCAGTACACCCAGGGTCATCGAAGATGTACAAGGATCTGAAACTACATTTCTGGTGGAGTGGTATGAAGAAAGATGTTGCAGAGTTTGTGGCCAGATGTATGACGTGTCAGAAAGTGAAGTTTGAGCACCGGAGACTGGCGGTTTAGTACAGCCGATGCCCATTCCATATTGGAAGTTCGAGGATATATCCATGGATTTCGTAGTAGGTCTTCCACCGACTAGAGGAGGTGCTAACATGATATGGGTCATCGTCGACAGACTGACAAAGGTAGCTAAGTTCATTCCTATCAAGGACACATGGAAGTTCCCAAACTGGCGGATATTTTCCAGAGAGAGATCATCAGACACCACGGTGCACCTAAGTCTATAGTGTCAGATAGAGATTCAAGGTTTATTTCCAGATTTTGGCAGCAGGTTCATGAGGCATTGGGTACGAAGCTGAAGCTAAGTACAGCCTTTCATCCATAGACAGATGGACAGAGTGAGAGAACAATTCAAACATTAGAGGACATGCTTAGAGCTTGTGCCTTGGATTTCCAGGGAAGCTGGATAGATCGACTACATTTGATCGAGTTTGCCCACAACAACAGCTATCATGCATCCATTCAGATGCCACCATTTCAGACATTGTACGGCAGGCCATGCAGGACACCACTATGTTGGGACGAGGCCAGTGAGAACATCATCTTAGGACCAGAGTACCTAGACCAGATAAAGGAAGATATTATGCAAATACGCAAGAACATGAAGATAGCCCAGGACAGACAGAAGTCTTATGCTGATGTCCGTAGGAGAGACCTCGAGTTCGCAGTAGGCGATCGAGTCTTCCTTAGAGTTTCACCTATGAAGGGAGTTTTCAGATTTGGGCAGAAGGGCAATCTTAGCCCGAAATATGTAGGACCGTACCTCATTACGGAGCAAGTAGGCCCACTCGTGGGCCCACTAGCTTACAGGTTAGATTTACCTATTGAGCTTGGGAGAGTGCACAACGTGTTTCACATTTCACAACTAAAGCAGTATGTGCCTCACCCGTCACATATCTTAGAGCCCGAGACACTCGAGCTAGATCTTACACTTAGATATGAGGAGACCCCAGTTCGCATTTTAGACTTCAAAACTAGGGAGACCAGGAACAAGACCATTAGAATGGTTAAGGTTCTGTGGTCAAACCACGACATTGAGGAGGCGACATGGGAGTTAGAAGACTCCATGCGAGACAAGTATCCAACACTTTTCTCTTAGTTTTGTGTATACTTGTGGGGGTACGTGGGCGTAACCCTTTTTAAGGGGGGTAGAGCACCACATGCGACTTGCACAACTGTAGTCTATCTTGGTTTGTGTTTGGTTGTTTGTTGTGTTTGATTGTTGCGCATGTGTGCAATTGGTTGGATGGATATAGTTATGGATGTGTTCTATGTAACACTTGGTATTAAATGAATGGTTATTGATGTGTTCTATGTAACACTTGGTTATTGGTGTGTTCTATGTAACACTCGGATGATAAATAAAGTACACTTATTTACTTTACAGTATATTCATTCCTATTGCATTCACACATGAGATTTACTGCCAAGGGTTTACGCCTCTGCACTCTATAGGACTGAGTGTTTTGGTATTTCACTTGTGCAGTGATGACCTAGTGGGATGGCTAGGAAGTTGGGACACTTATTTGCTTTACAATATTTATCAAGTTACTTATGCTGTAATTACATTGATTATCATGAGTAAGAATTGGTGTGTATGAATTGCATACACTTGGTTACAGATGGAATGTAGAAGTGTCAATATAGTATTGACACCCAAGAATGATAAGTATACAAGAATAGATATGAGGAACTTGATTCCATATGATGAACAAGTATAAGTTATGACTTCGGGACGAAGTCCTTTTAAGGGGGGTAGACTGAAATACCCCTAACCTTTAAATAATTAAATAATGATAAGTAAGTATTATTTAGGGGATTATTAAACCCTAATAAAGTATATAACGGGGCGTTAAAACGCACCTAAACTCCTTAAGGTCAAAAACGAGCGTTAAAGCCCGGCCTTAAGCTAACCAAGTTATATAAGCTATGAACATCATATGAAGTTAATCAAGGATCATTTTATGACCTTTAAAACACAAGTTCTCAGTTAGAACTGAGTAAAAATACAATATGCCCGGGAGTTCCCTTAAGGGCCCCTTAAGGCCCGAAAGTCCCGGAAATACTTTATTAAATAAAGTAAAGCATTACACTTCATTATAAATGCACAATAACACTTTAATGAACATTTAAGATGAAGTTCTCAAGCTAAACTCTCAGTTACAGACAAAGTGCTCGGAGGTTCCCGTTGAGGGCCCCATAAACCCCCGGGAATGCCCCGGAGAGGTACCGAAGTGGCACAAACTCCAATATAAATCATTCTTAGAGTTCCTATCACTAATATTCATCATTCCAAAGAGGATTCTTGAGCTACTTTCTCAAAAATAAACAAAGTGCTCGGACGAATTTCTTAACGCTCCTTTTTGCCCCGGGAGTGTCCCGGTAGCCCGGAAATTGAGTTATGAGTTGATATAACCCCATATAACTCAATGTAACACCTTAAAATATTATTATTGACTATAAACAATGTCAATGAACACTTGGAACTCATAGCGACTACTTATTTTCCAGCAAATCCTTAAAGCACAAAAACGCACCTTCGGGTGTCACAAAAACGCGTTCTGCGCAATTACCTTGAAGTTTTTGTGGAGCCACGAGTTGATAATCTTAAAAGGGGATAAATTGAACATCTAAATCAATTAATTCCAGTACTAAATTCATAGTACAAGTGGGGGCGATTTTATGATAAAAAAAGGTACCTAAAATCAGCATTTTTACCTTAAAACTTTCATCTTTTACCATGATGTAAATGTACCAAATAAATGCTGGAACCTATTACATGTTATAATATGGTCTTAATAAAATATAGTGTGACAGGAATAAAATTAAAAATCAGTCCCATTTACTCTCCATCTTAGGCGCCATTTTCCGTGGTTTTTGGACTAGTTTTAGTTTAAAAATTGCCTTATGGATAATGACTCATCTTATCATGTACCATATGATATTAAATCATGAGAAACTCAGTCAAATGAAGCCCCCTCTACCGTATGCCTGCAAGGAAACAACAAAGAAGATTAGTATTTGAAAAGTAATGACATTAAATATGCTAACTAGATCAACTTTTGTACAATGCTATAAACAAATAAATCAACCCATGATCTACCTCATGTGCTGCCGATTTCATGCTTAGACAAAGGGGAATTATTGCTGTCAATTAGTCAATGGGACATATACATAACTAGCATTATTCTCTTGTTTACAATAAACAAAATCAAAGGACCTCCTAGGACTCCCATTACCGCCAGCCTACAAGAAAGAAGACAAGGTTAGTGCTAATAATTAAGCTTAGAAAACACTAAAGAATTACCTTGTCTAATTTCCTATATAATAGGCTTAGTAATCCGCCCTTAATTTCTCCTCCATTACCGTAAATGAGCTGCTGTTGGAAGACTTTTGTAGTCAAATAAAACAAGACAAAGACATAAAATAATGACATGTGACATACCAATTATTCCCATTTGATTCAGCCTTGTCTTTCCTTAATACCTTACGTGACCAACCATTCTCTCTTGCCCCTCCATTCAACCGATTGTGTGAGTGTTCCAAACCCTCTCTTTTCTTCTTCCTTTGTTAGTTAATTCCTTAGAGCTCCAAAGCTCCATTAATGGTGTTCTAAGTTCTAACACCAATTTAATGTAATTTTCCTAGATAAATCTTCTAAGTCTTGAAGCAAGAAATCATCCTAGCAATCCTTGCTATTTTTGCCAAGATTAAGTACTCCAAGAAGGTGTCTTGATTCAACAACAACACAAGGAACAACAAGATCAAGTTAAGGTTTATTTTCATGTTGAAAAATCCTAAGAAATTACCTTAAGCATTTCTGAAAATTTAGAGCTTCTAAATCTATATTCTCTTCATTATTTCATGAAGGAAACTTGGATCTACAATCATCCCAAGGTGTACCAAAAATACCTTGTTAAATTCCTAAGGTAAACTCTTGTAAAACTACACCAAATATTATATATAAATCTTTGTTAGAAGTCTAACAAATGGATCTCCTAAATATATACAAGGAGGCCGAATTCTCTTCATCAATATAGCATTGGAAGAGCTTCGAATTCAAGGAGAAATCAAGTACAAGAATTGTCTTGATTTAAGTAGTAAGTTATATAATTAAGGTTTATTAAGTTTAAGTTTGATTTAAGCTTCAAACTTTGGAATAAAAAACTTATGTACAACCTCTAAATAAATTAAGGCCGAAATACTTTGGGTTATATTGTCAAGAAAATAATTTATAACATATAAGGTAAGGTTATTACCTTAAGGTATAAAAAGGTGTTACAAAATTTATTGATGATGCATAAATAATAAGGCCGAATATCCTAGGAGAGAAATGCTTTATTTTGAGCTTATAATCATTCAAAGTCATTAACATAATTTTTAGAAGTGTTATATGGCTTATATACATTTATATGTACATATTATAAAGTTTAAATCAAGTTTTAAAAACTATATAGTAAAGTATTATTAAGGCCGAGAATGAAATGTGTTAATTGGTGATTTATGAAGTATATAAGTATATTAGCATATATTATAAATTTTTGGGAACATTAAAAACAGCTACAAGTATTTAAATGGCTAGGTTAATAAGTTATGTGGTTAAAATGTAAATTTTGAAAAGTTTAGGGCACTAATATTAATTGCCGAGGACTAATGGGTTAATTTGGTGTATTAATAATATAATATAGGGTGGGAATTAATATTATGAATTTTGGTGAATTTAAATAAGTGTTTAAGTGTTGAAATAACATTTTATAAAGTTTTGGGGCTATTTTGTAATTAATGGAAAGATTAGGGTTATAACCGAGACTACATATGATTTTATGGGTATATTAAAGTATTAACTATGAAATTAAGTCTTGGTCAAAGTGTTGACCAAAAACTTTGGGTTAAAATGATTTATGACATAAAATATTAAGTTTATAAAAGTTTTGAGGTGAATATGTAAATTATAAAAGTTTAAATGGAAAACCGAAAATTAATTGGGGCGGATATGTAAATTATAAAAAAAATAAGAGTTCATTTCGGTATTTAAGAAAATTGAATATTAAAACTATAGTTTATAAGTTAATATGTAACATATATAAAGTTTTTGGGGTTAAAATGTAATTATAGAAAATATATGTTGAAACCGAAATATAGATGTGGTTATATGGTAATTTTCGAAAGTTAATATGCTTAATTTACAATTACCGAAAGTTAATGTGAATATTTGGTAATTTATAAAAATTAGAATACTCCATTTGTAATTACCGAAATATTAAGTGGTTAAATAGTAAATTATAAAGTTATATGGTTATTTGGTAATTTATAAAGGTTGTTGGGTATAAAATATAAGAGTAAATTACTCAGAACCCCCTTGAGGATTTGGGATATTACAGTTAACCTCCTTGTGTTTATCATAATTATTGGTAACCACCTTGAGGTTAAGGTATCTTTGACTACGAGCCCCCGAACTATAACTCTGTTATCAGGAAGTTAACTATGTGTGAACCTATCAGCTTAATCATATTACTAAGGTCATGTTGGACAAAAAACACTACTTAATATGCATTGTTATTTTCCTTAAAATGTCAAACCTTCCTTGAAAATGTATCTAAAGTGGGATGAGAGAGAGTTAGATGATGCTGATTAAGCAATTTTGTTGTCCACCATGGCATAATTAATGTGATTAAGCTGATAGGTCAACACATAGTTTACTTTTTTATCACAAAGTTATAGTTTGGGGGCTCGTAGTCAAAGATACCTTAACCTTGAGGTGGTTACCAATAATTATGATAAACACGAGGAGGTTAACTGTAATATCCCAAATTCTCAAGGGGGTTCTGAGTATACCGAATTAATAAGGATGGTTTTGTAATTTAATAAAGAAAGGAATTAAAACTATGTAACATGCTATATTATGGAATATAATATAAAGTTTATTAAATAAAGGTGGTTATAATAAAAATAACCAAATGGTATAATATAATGGATAAGTGGAAATAATTATGGGTATATGATTAATGAAATAGAAAATATACTATGAAGTAGAAATTCATTATCACATGTGGATATCACATAAAATAACGAACTGTTGAACTACCTGGAGTCACTGTAAAATAACAGGGGGAAATAAAGAACATACAAGATTAGTATATTACAAGTATTAGTTCTACAGTGACAGTACTGTAACATTTAGTGAACAGTGTATTAATATTACCCGTTATTGCATGTATAAATAACAGCGTACGGGAAAGAATTACTAGAGCGTGAATTGTCAAGCTAGCTGTTACTACGGTGAACGGTATGTTAATTGTGTGGTCTGAATGTCCTAAGGATTTTCCTAAGGTCCAGACATTATTTGTTTAATTGCTTAAGAGCGATATCTGTGATTTTATGTATATGATATTGTAAACTGTATTGCTCAACACTATTGCGTTTTATTTATACGCGAACGTCTTATGATTGGAAGTTTATACATCTAAACTGGAACAAGACTAATTGACCTTTAGGTATTATTGAACCTAACTGATGGTCAACTGTTATAGTCTTAACTCAAGGATTGGTTATTGTACCACTGACAAAAGGGCTAACTTATAAAGAGAGGAATCCAGACTGTTTCGATTTTCTGGTTGCGCATCGTGATCACTATGAGAGACTTCAATGGGGAGTCACTCAAGGGAATCCATTGTCCACATTCGACGATGGCGGAGGGCACTGCCGTTGGTGCACAGGTTCAACCGGATCGGTCAATTATCCAGGGCCATAAGGTCAGCTGGTAACGGTTCCATTAGAACCCAGGGGACTACAATCCATTATTAAGTTATTAAGGGTTGTCTTAACATGACGCCTGAGGTGGAATTTAATAGAAAAAGGTTAAGAGATTGGTTTAAAGGATGAGGGCCATGTGGCCAACTAACAAGTACAGTTAAATACGCGTATCTTGTTTGATTGTTGTTATGGTTTATTGGTGTTTGATTATTGGTTGTTGTTTACTACTATGCACTGATGATTGCAGGTGGACTGTTATGTGATTGTTTTATGCTTACAGTTATCACTGTTATATTTGTAAACCGGTATATTATGTAATGAATCTAATATCAAGATGGCTAAAACGACTTAAGGAATCTAGATGACTTAGGACTACATTTAGCATACCAGCATTTCGATTGCTGAGCCCTTCAATGGGCAAAACATTTCAGGTTATTGATTGAAGACACAAGCTGGAGTGCGAGGAACAGGGTAGCTGCTGTGTTTTAATAAACACTTGTAATTTCATTTGTACTGTGTTTTGGGAGTTTGTTGTATTCAGTTAGTTGCTTATCTAGTTTGGATTTGATCTGTAATAATTAGAGTGCTCAGTATCTGTTCATCACAGCGTGAGGAGTTAAGGTTGTTGGATGGAGTAAGGATGTCTTGTTACTCACAAGGGTGAGTAACGGCGTGTAACACCAAGGTTAGTTAGTTTTTATTTTCCGCTGCGACGTTATTTATTTTGCTACGACTTGCGACGTTTTTAACAGGTTAGGATTAGGGGTGTTACAAAAAGTGGTATCAGAGCGTAGTTACGCTCTGATGAAGGATACTGAGTCAAGAACATGAGCATAGGAATATTGGGATACGGGAAACGTCTGTGAGGATTCGTGATCTAGAAAATTCTAGGATATTTTATTACTAGTAGTCAACCTTCTTACATGTTGTGATTGTGTTTGTAAAACGGTGTAGCAACCGAGTAAAATTATATTATCTATAGATGTCGACAAGAGGAAGACCACGTGGAGGCAGCAGCGGACGCGGTGGCGAGACACCGGCGGATGTTCCAGAAGTGCCAGGCCTAGCAGCGGCCATGACACACTACGCGCAGCAGCTTGGAGCTCAACTTACGGGAGCCATACCCCACCCGCCGCAGCCCAGAGAAACCAACTGGTTGAAGAGCGTTGCAGACGCTAGAGTGCCTACTTACTCAGGGGAACCAGACCCCGCCGCACTGGAGAAGTTCATTGTAGAGCACCAAAAGGCCTTCAGAGCTGTGAGAGTACCAGAAAACCAGAAGGTCGACATCGCCGCGTACAACCTGAAGAACGCAGCTGATATTTGGTGGCGGTCTGTGGAGGGCCACCATAGAGCTACACCGGACTTTGGATGGACATCGTTTGTGGAGGTGCTGCGAGAGAAATACTACCCCGAACACTTGAAGCAGGGAAAAGGCAAGAGTTCGAGACCTTAATCTAGGGGAGCCAAACAGTCGACCAGTACTACGCACGATTTATCAGCCTGCTAGATTACATACCAGGAGTCGACTACTCCGACACTGTGAAGATTCAAAAGTTTAGGGGAGGTTTGCAATTTCGCATCCAGGGCGCTATGGGAGCAATACGTTTCGCTACCCTACAAGAATGTTATGATGCAGCATCGGCAACAGAGTTAATGCTTCAGTCTAGGGAGGAGGCACAGGGAAAGAAGAGGAAGAGTACTGAAGGAGATGATGGTGGAGCAACCTCGGGCAGTTACTACAAAAAGGGGAAGTAAGAAACTTTGATTAGAAGGAGTACTCATATACCTACACTTAGTTGGTCACTAACCTAAACCTTCAACAGGAGATTCTTTGATAAGAAGAAGGGGCGGAAGGATTTCCATGGTCAGAAGACGAAGGAGCAGGTCCCTCATCTGACCGGCCCAGCCATTGATGCACAGCCACTGATCGGCACCACCTAGGGGTAAGGATACCCCTCTTACTTAACCAAGATATTTATTAGCTATACCTTTACTAAACCATGTTGTATAAACAATAGGCAATAAGCCAACCCAGCGCTACTACTGTAAGCGCTGTGGAAACGATCACCCAGGAGTAGACTGCGCAGGCAGGAAGGTGGAGTGCCGCTATTGCAAAAAGGAAGGCCACCGGGAGTATGAATGTTTTTCCAACCCAGCAAGCCGAGTATACAAGGGAGCTAGAGGTTCACAGAGGACACCAGCTACAGAGACTGGAGGACCCAGAGGAGGTCAGGCACCACAGACTAACACCTATACTAGGGGACCGGGAGGACAGCCATCCTCATCCGGGAGTCAGAAGGGGAAGGAGATAGTTCCAAGTAGAAACACCTTGTACTCAGTGGGAACTTCAGGCGCTGAGGCTAGCGCTCAGCGAAACCGGTAAGCCTAGGACTTAAATCAAAAGAATGATGCTATGTATATGTGTTTACAGTTATTCAGTCATGAGACTTGTATGTGTTTTGTGTGAAATAAAAATTTAGAGAGGCCTAACTTAGGAAACCTCTCACCTAATAGGGTACTTTGACATTTGTTTTCCCATACCTGTGAGACCGGGATCACCTGAGCCTATGAGCGAAGGTCGGGAATATCCAGAGAGAGAATGCCAAGTACTTCGACCCAGCATGATCCTACTCAAGCAATATTTAACTCTAGATGAACAAATAGCTATTGTAAATGAATGTAGAACTTTGGGAATAGGCCTTGGAGGATTTTACACTCCAGGATACGGTAGTGGATCAAAACTTAAATTATATATGATGTGTATGGGTAAGGATTGGGATCACAAACTAGGTTGTATCAAGTAGCTAGAAAATAGATGGAACACGAGTTCCTAGGATACCCGATATTTTTCAAATGCTAGTGACAGAAGCGGTCAAGGTTGCACAACAATTAGAGACCAACCCTATACCAGACATGAAGGCAGATATTTGTATTGCAAACTTTTATGAAAAAGGGGGAAAACTTGGATTACACCAGGACCGAGATGAGACATCGGAGTCAATTACCAGAGGGATACCAGTTGTATCATTCTCCATTGGAGATGATGCGGAGTTTTTGTACGGTGATCAGAAGAGGATGGACAAGGCGAGAAAGATTATTTTGAAGTCAGGAGATGTATTGATATTTGGTGGAGAATCTAGATTAGTGTACCATGGGATTAAGAGCATTAAGTTGAATACAGCCCCACCAATCTTAGTAAATACTACCCATTTGAAACCCGGAAGGTTAAATTTGATGTTTAGGCAATATTGATGTAATTATGGAGCTTGTATGTGAGAATCATTGGATTAATAAATGGCATTTTAATACCTTTGAGACATGCACTATCTTACGAATTGTTAACCCCAGACCACGAGTCTAATGGAGGAGCAGTGCTAAATGTATTGGACAAGACCGCGGCCAAGGATAAGGGGAATGTTATCATGGGAACCTTTACTGTACATGGAGTGAGTGCATCGATACTGTTCGATTCAAGAGCGTCTCATTCCTTTATATCTTCTACATTAGTAAGGAAGTTAGAGACAACCCCTGAGCCTCTCTCAGATTTCCTAGTCACATTACCGACGAAGGAGAGAGTGAGGTGCACGAAACTACACAAGGGAGTTCAGATTAACATCATGGATGAAGATTTTCAGGAAGATTTGATTGAGCTGATAATTTGGGTTTGATCATCATGGGCATGGATTGGCTTCAGAAGTACAAGGGACGACTACATTGCGCAGAGCATAGATTACTACTGAAGAGCCCGAAGGGCAAGACAGTTTCATATCGCAGTACTCCAAGAGAACCTACTTTCAAGCTAGTGTCTGCTATCACATTGATGAAGAAGGGACAGCCAGTCTATTTATGTTATGTCCAAGACATGAGGCGGGAGGAGAAGTCACAGTCAAACATACCAGTCGTTTCTGATTTCCCAGATTTATTTCCAGAAGAGTTACCAGGGATGCCACCCAAGAGAGATGTGGAGTTCTCCATCGACTTATTACCAGGCACAGGGCCTATTGCTAAAGCACCATACAGAATGGCACCAGCAGAGATGAAAGAGCTGAAGATTCAGTTAGAAGATCTGCTTGACAAAGGTTATATCAGACCGAGTGCATCACCATGGGGAGCACCAGTTTTATTTGTGAAAAAGAAGGATGGTAGCATACGATTATGCATTGACTACAGGGAGCTTAACACAGTCACGGTGAAGAACAAGTACCCGTTACCACGGATTGACGACCTATTTGACCAGTTAAGAGGCGCTACATTTTTCTCGAAGATTGATCTGAGATCAGGATACCACCAGATACGGATAGCTGAAGAAGACATAGAGAAGACAGCTTTTCGAACGCGCTATGGGCACTACGAGTTCACAGTTATGCCATTTGGCTTGTCAAACGCCCCAGCAATATTCATGGATCTTATGAACCGGTTGTTCAGGGAGCAGTTAGACTCATCGGTAGTTGTATTCATCAACGACATTCTAGTTTATTCTAAGACCAAGGACGAGCACGAGGTGCATCTGAGGCAAGTTTTGCAGACCATGAGGGAGAATCAATTGTATGCCAAGCTTTCAAAGTGTGATTTTTGGTTAGACAATGTATCTTTACTAGGGCATGTAATATCAGCCAGCGGTATATCTGTAGACCCTGCGAAGATTGAGGCAGTTAAGACCTGGCCGAGACCGAAGACAGTGACAGATATCCGTAGTTTCTTGGGATTAGCTGGTTACTATCGCAGATTTGTGCAAGACTTCTCCAAACTGGCGAAACCAATGATGAACCTAATGAAGAAAGATTCCTCATTTGTATGGACAGCGGATTACGAGCGTTCCTTTCAGACACTGAAGGATCTGCTGACGTCGGCACCGATACTCACCATTCCAGAGGGGACCGACGGATTTGAAGTATATTGCGATGCCTCAGGCACAGGGATAGGGTGTGTACTTATGCAGAATGGAAAGGTTGTTGCTTATGCGTCACGACAGTTGAAGAAGCATGAAGAAAACTACCCGACTCATGATTTGGAATTGGGAGCAGTTGTTTTTGCACTGAAGATTTGGCGCCTACTATATGGAGTTACAGTGATAGTCTACTCAGATCACAAGAGCCTTCAACATCATTATTCACAGAAGGAGCTTAACATGAGACGAGGCGATGGGTCGAGTTTCTGAAGGACTACGACATCGACCTCAGGTACAAGGAGGGCAAAGGCAAATGTTTTGCTGACGCCCTGAGCCGTAGAGCTCATTCCTTATTTGTCATGACGGGAGACAACGGCCTCATCGAGGAGGTACATTGTGCTCTGGAAAATGACTAGTACATGAAGACTATCAGGCAGCAGTTGAGTGACGGTATCTTTGAGAGGCAGAAATATGATTTTGTACTCATTGAAGACGGGTTAATCAGACTTAATGGTCGTTTGTGTATTCCAGAGTCCAGCCCAGACTTGAAGGAAAAGATATTGCAGGAAGCTCATTGCTCATCCTTATCAGTACACCCAGGGTCATCGAAGATGTACAAGGATCTGAAACTACATTTCTGGTGGAGTGGTATGAAGAAAGATGTTGCAGAGTTTGTGGCTAGATGTATGACGTGTCAGAAAGTGAAGCTTGAGCACCGGAGACCGGGCGGTTTAGTACAGCCGATGCCCATTCCATATTGGAAGTTCGAGGATATATCCATGGATTTCGTAGTAGGTCTTCCACCGACTAGAGGAGGTGCTAACATGATATGGGTCATCGTCGACAGACTGACAAAGGTAGCTAAGTTCATTCCTATCAAGGACACATGGAAAGTTCCCAAACTGGCGGATATTTTCCAGAGAGATCATCAGACACCACGGTGCACCTAAGTCTATAGTGTCAGATAGAGATTCAAGGTTTGTTTCCAGATTTTGGCAGCAGGTTCATAGGCATTGGGTACGAAGCTGAAGCTAAGTACAACCTTTCATCCACAGACAGATGGACAGAGTGAGAGAACAATTCAAACGTTAGAGGACATGCTTAGAGCTTGTGCCTTGGATTTCCAGGGAAGCTGGATAGATCGACTACATTTGATCGAGTTTGCCTACAACAACAGCTATCATGCATCCATTTAGATGCCACCATTTCAGACATTGTACGGCAGGCCATGCAGGACACCACTATGTTGGGACGAGGCCAGTGAGAACATCATCTTAGGGCCAGAGTACCTAGACCGGATAAAGGAAGATATTGTGCAAATACGCAAGAACATGAAGATAGCCCAGGACAGACAGAAGTCTTATGCTGATGTCCGTAGGAGAGACCTCGAGTTCGCAGTAGGCGATCGAGTCTTCCTTAGAGTTTCACCTATGAAGGGAGTTTTCAGATTTGGGCAGAAGGGCAAGCTTAGCCCGAAATATGTAGGACCGTGCCACATTACGGAGCGAGTGGGCCCACGAGTGGGCCCATTAGCTTACAGGTTAGATTTACCTATTGAGCTTGGGAGAGTGCACAACGTGTTTCACATTTCACAACTAAAGCAGTATGTGCCTCACCCGTCACATATCTTAGAGCCCGAGACACTCGAGCTAGATCCTACACTTAGATATGAGGAGACCCCAGTTCGCATTTTAGACTCCAAAACTAGGGAGACCAGGAACAAGACCATTAGAATGGTTAAGGTTCTGTGGTCAAACCACGACATTGAGGAGGCGAGATGGGAGTTAGAAGACTCCATGCGAGACAAGTATCCAACTTTTCTCTTAGTTTTGTGTATACTTGTGGGGGTACGTGGGCGTAACCCTTTTTAAGGGGGGTAGAGCACCACATGCGACTTGCATAACTGTAGTCAATCTTGGTTTGTGTTTGGTTGTTTGTTGTGTTTGATTGTTGCGCCTGTGTGCAATTGGTTGGATGGTTATAGTTATGGATGTGTTCTATGTAACACTTGGTATTAAATGAATGGTTATTGATGTGTTCTATGTAACACTTGGTTATTGGTGTGTTCTATGTAACACTCGGATGATTAATAAAGTACACTTATTTACTTTACATTATATTCATTCCTATTGCATTCACACAAGAGATTTACTGCCAAGGGTTTACGCCTCTGCACTCTATAGGACTGAGTGTTTTGGTATTACACTTGTGCAGTGATGACCTAGTGGGATGGCTAGGAAGTTGGGACACTTATTTGCTTTACAGTATTTATCAAGTTACTTATGCTGTAATTACATTGATTATCATGAGTAAGAATTGGTGTGTATGAATTGCATACACTTGGGTTACAGATGGAATGTAGAAGTGTCAATATAGTATTGACACCCAAGAATGATAAGTATACAGGAATAGATATGAGGAACTTGATTCCATATGATGAACAAGTATAAGTTATGACTTCGGGACGAAGTCCTTTTAAGGGGGGTAGACTGAAATAACCCTAACCAACCTTTAAATAATTAAATAATGATAAATAAGTATTATTTAGGGGATTATTAAACCCTAATAAAAGTATATAAACACTTGGGCGTTAAAACGCACCTAAACTCCTTAAGGTCAAAAACGAGCGTTAAAGCCCGGCCTTAAGCTAACCAAGTTATATAAGCTATGAACATCATATGAAGTTAATCAAGGATCATTTTATGACCTTTAAAACACAAGTTCTCAGTTAGAACTGAGTAAAAATACAATATGCCCGGGAGTTCCCTTAAGGGCCCCTTAAGGCCCGAAAGTCCCGGAAATACTTTATTAAATAAAGTAAAGCATTACACTTCATTATAAATGCACAATAACACTTTAATGAACATTTAAGATGAATTTCTCAAGCTAAACTCTCAGTTACAGACAAAGTGCTCGGAGGTTCCCGTTGAGGGCCCCATAAACCCCCGGGAATGCCCCGGAGAGGTACCGAAGTGGCACAAACTCCAATATAAATCATTCTTAGAGTTCCTATCACTAATATTCATCATTCCAAAGAGGATTCTTGAGCTACTTTCTCAAAAATAAACAAAGTGCTCGACGAATTTCTTAACGCTCCTTTTTGCCCCGGGAGTGTCCCGGTAGCCCGGAAATTGAGTTATGAGTTGATATAACCCTATATAACTCAATGTAACACCTTAAAATATTATGATTGACTATAAAAATGTCAATGAACACTTGGAACTCATAGCGACTACTTATTTTCCAGCAAATCCTTAAAGCACAAAAACGCACCTTCGGGTGTCACAAAAACGCGTTCTACGCAATTACCTTGAAGTTTTTGAGGAGCCACGAGTTGATAATCTTAAAAGGGGATAAATTGACCATCTAAATCAATTAATTCCAGTACTAAATTCATAGTACAAGTGGGGGCGATTTGATGATAAAAAAGGTACCTAAAATCAGCATTTTTACCTTAAAACTTTCATCTTTTACCATGATGTAAATGTACCAAATAAATGCTGGAACCTATTACATGTTATAATATGGTCTTAATACAATATAGTGTGACAGGAATCAAATTAAAAATCAGTCCCATTTACTCTCCATCTTAGGCGCCATTTTCCGTGATTTTTGGACTAGTTTTAGTTTAAAAATTGCCTTATGGATAATGACTCATCTTATCATGTACCATATGATATTAAATCATGAGATACTCAGTCAAATGAAGCCCCCTCTACCATATGCCTGCAAGGAAACAACAAACAAGATTAGTATTTGAAAAGTAATGACATTAAATATGCTAACTAGATCTACTTTTGTACAATGCTATAAACAAATAAATCAACCCATGATCTACCTCATGTTCTGCCGATTTCATGCTTAGACAAGGGGGAATTATTGCTGTCAATTAGTCAATGGGACATATACCTAACTAGCGTGATTCTCTTGTTTACAATAAACAAAATCATAGGACCTCCTAGGACTCCCATTACCGCCAGCCTACAAGAAAGAAGACAAGGTTAGTGCTAATAATTAAGCTTAGAAAACACTAAAGAATTACCTTGTCTAATTTCCTATATCCTAGGCTTAGTAATCAGCCCTTAATTTCTCCTCCATTACCGTAAATGAGCTGCTGTTGGAAGACTTTTGTAGTCAAATAAAACAAGACAAAGACATAAAATAATGACATGTGACAAACCAATTATTCCCAATTGATTCAGCCTTGTCTTTCCTTAATACCTTACGTGACTAACCATTCTATCTTGCCCCTCCATTCAGCCGATTGTGTAAGTGTTCCAAACCCTCTCTTTTCTTCTTCCTTTGTTAGTTAATTCCTTAGAGCTTCAAAGCTCCATTAATGGTGTTCTAAGTTCTAACACCAATTTAATGTAATTTTCCTAGCTAAATCTTCTAAGTCTTGAAGCAAGAAATCATCCTAGCAATCCTTGCTATTTTCGCCAAGATTAAGAACTCCAAGAAGGTGTCTTGATTCAACAACAACACAAGGAACAACAAGATCAAGTTAAGTATATTTTCATGTTGAAAAATCCTAAGAAAATACCTTAAGCATTTCCGAAAATTTAGAGCTTCTAAATCTATATTCTCTTCATTATTTCATGAAGGAAAGTTGGATCTACAATCATCCCAAGGTGTACCAAAAATACCTTGTTAAATTCCTAAGGTAAACTCTTGTAAAACTACTCCAAATATTATTTATAAATCTTTGTTAGAAGTCTAACAAATGGATCTCCTAAATATATACAAGGAGGCCGAATTCTCTTCATCAATATAGCATTGGAAGAGCTTCGAATTCAAGGAGAAATCAAGTACAAGAATTGTCTTGATTTAAGGAGTAAGTTATATAATTAAGGTTTATTAAGTTTAAGTTTGATTTAAGCTTCAAACTTTGGTATAAAAAAATTATGTACAACCTCTAAATAAATTAAGGCCGAAATACTTTGGGTTATATTGTCAAGAAAATAATTTATAACATATAAGGTAAGGTTATTACCTTAAGGTATAAAAATGTGTCACAAAATTTATTTATGATGCATAAATAATTAGGCCGAATATCCTAGGAGAGAAATGCTTTATTTTGAGCTTATAATCATTCTAAGTCATTAACATAATTTTTGGAAGTGTTATATGGCTTACATACATTTATATGTACATATTATAAAGTTTAAATCAAGTTTTAAAAACTATATAGTAAAGTAATATTAAGGCCGAGAATGAAATGTGTTAATTGGTGATTTATGTAGTATATAAGTATATTAGCTTATATTATAAATTTTTGGGAACATTAAAAATAGCTACAAGTATTTAAATGGCTAGTTTAATAAGTTATGTGGTTAAAATGTAAATTTTGAAAAGTTTAGGGCACTAATATTAATTGCCGTGGACTAATGGGTTAATTTGGTGTATTAATAATATAATATAGGGTAGGAATTAATATTATGAATTTTGGTGAATTTAAATAAGTGTTTAAGTGTTGAAATAACATTTTATAAAGTTTTGGGGCTATTTTGTAATTAATGGAAAGATTAGGGTTATAAGTGAGACTACATATGATTTTATGGGTATATTAAAGTATTAAATATGAAATTAAGTCTTGGTCAAAGTGTTGACAAAAAACTTTGGGTTAAAATGATTTATGACATAAAATATTAAGTTTATAAAAGTTTTGGGGTGAATATGTAAATTATAAAAGTTTAAATGGAAAACCGAAAATTAATTGGGGCGGATATGTAAATTATAAAAAAAATAAGTGTTCATTTCGGTATTTAAGAAAATTGAATATTAAAACTATAGTTTATAAGTTAATATGTAACTTATATAAAGTTTTTGGGGTTAAAATGTAATTATAGAAAATATATGTTGAAACCGAAATATAGATGTGGTTATATGGTAATTTTCGAAAGTTAATATGCTTAATTTACAATTACCGAAAGTGTAACACCCCTACCGGCAATCACACCATTATCTCCTACCCCGTCTCAATTATCAACCATAATGCAGCGGAATAATAACTACAACCGGGGGTGATACAATGCTGCTAGTCACCCACGTGACTAGCAAGGCCAATCCAAACACAAATACTACAACAATACAATATCGGTCTGATGGGCCTTTTACCGAGTACACTATACATAAGATACTTCCTTTACTTAACCAATACCCAACCTAAATACAACTTCAAATCCATTACATATAGTACAATCTCAAATCCGTTCTATACCGAGTATCTACAGTTCCCAAGTTTAACAACTACCTTTTGGTCTTACAATTCCACAATACAACAATTACAATTGCTTTAACAACTACCCATATCAATAACAACCCTATCCTACTCTCGAACGTGTCCGGCTTAGCTGTCGGTCTCTTACAGTGATCATATTCACTTCGGGTACCTGCACACTAAAAACGTTCCCCCTAGGGGTCAGCTTACGCTGAATATGACTTCCACATACCCCGCGTACTAGCGAGGGTACGCCGACTAATTGGTCGAGAGCATGCGGTTCATTTTATCACAACAACATGCATACAACATACATTATATTTGTACATTCACAATCAAGTTCAACATAGAACACAAGCCCTAACACACATCAAGGGTTGATTCAATATATTCTTTAATTAGGCTTGAGGGTTTCTACCTCACCATGCCTTACTCAACTACTCATGTACTACCCACTCCCTTGGGTACTCTTACTCACAATCTCAACAAGGTCTACAACACTCAACTCAATTCCCCACTAAACTCAAATTCTCAAGTCCCACAAGTCACAACTCAATTCTCAATACTCACATACTCGATTCCATACTCAATACTCAATACTCAAGTTCCCAAAATACCCAATGCTCAAGGTACATGTTAAGTCGATCTCACGACCTCCGGGCAGGGTCACACACAAGACCCACCACCGGGCTCAAATACAAATAAGGCTATACAGTTAGCTCCTCAAATACTCAAATGTCCGGTTCACTACCGGACTACTCAAATTCCCACAACTCCACTCTCGGAGTCAATTCACAATCTCAAGGATTAGCCTAGAAGTATCTCTCTCGATAGCACCTAATGGCTTAGGGAATTCCTCAATGTTTAGTATTCTAAGATTTAAGGTTTCAACCAACTTATTGAATACTCTCATGTTCGGGACGTTGCTCATGTTAGTCGGTTCCTCTCATTGGGGCTCGACTATATTTCTAAGGGGTTTGGTGATCCCTTACCATTAATTACTTTACTCAAGGTTCGTATTTCGAACAACTTTCCAATCCTCTAGTTAGAGGTTGCTCATATACTTCCACTAATTTTTATCGGGTGGATTTAGTTGTTTCGGTTCTCTAACCGTTATCGGGAGGTTGCTACTCCCGTACGTTTTCTCATGTTCTAGTGCGATCGTAGGTTTAGGTTACCGCGTAGGGGTTCAATAGTTGTAGTGTGTTTTCACCATTTTATTAGTTTGCACTTGACTCCTTCTACGAGTCTCTACTCACACATGACTCAACTATGAGTCGCACTACCCAAACACAATCACAATCAAACAATTCATTCTGAATCCACATTCATGAATTATACAAACTTTGATTAAAGAAATACAATCCAACCACAAACGATACAATACAAACACAAGAGAGTACACCCAATCCGATTCGTGCATTTATCTTGTTAGGTGATCACACACATCAAACAAGCACACAAATCGGGGGAACCAATTAGGATAACAGAGCATGAGGAAATCATACCTTTCAACGGGTTTATCTTTACCGGGGTTCTCATGTTCTTTGGCTCACCCTTGTTCCTCGAATCATATTCTTGAACCACTAATTACATTGTCAAATGGTTTCAATTATTATTAAGGTGTTACGGTATTTACATTATTTTGCTACTCCCGTACTTACCCCGTTATCCCGTTATTCAGATAAACTTAATGTACTTAAACTCACAACTTTGTCAATACTTCCACCTTTGTTTATACTTCTTAGCACCCTTAAATGTCACCAAACAACTCCTAAACCTCATATAAAACCAATACCATTTAATCCCCCATGTTTTAGCCTAACACTCCTGTTGATTCTGGTTGTTTGGGGGTGGTCTGGGGGGTCCGGGACTTGGTCCCTACCTATAGTCCCGGACCAATGCATTGTCTAACTCTCGGGCGAATTTAATAAGTGGTCCGGGACCTTGTACCAAACTCAAGTCTCGGACCAAGCATGGGTAGCAACTCTCGGCCTGAATTACATGGGTGGTCCGGGACCTTGTCCATCTCTCAAGTCCCGGACCAAGTGCAGGATAAACTCTCGGTCTGTTTTTAATGGTTGGTCCGGGACTTTGTCCAAGGACCAAGTCCCGGACCCTGCTAAAACCTGCTACAAGGGTGATTTTTCACCCCCTAATCAACCCTTAAATCACCCTCAAACTTTCCCTAATCTTTCCACAAGTTTTGTACATAATTAAACACCTCAAAACACTCCTTAAACCACCTCAAACCCTTGGTTAAATCCCTACTCCAATTCTTGTTCAAATCTAACAATTCAAGTTCTCACATTTTGCATTTTGCACTCTTTGCATTTCTAACTCCTTCTTGCTAGTTTTTACATCTTACCAAGCCTACCAATTCACTTAATGGCCATACCAATTCATTCCAACATATCCACCATTCTAAAACCCAAGTCCAACTCTCATTTCCTAAGTCTTGCACACTAATCCCTTTTCTAGTTTTTCTAAAACATTTCCATACTCCATTGCTACAGATTTTCACCTCTCCTCTACTAGTTCTCCAAATGTCATTTCAAGGCTACTACTACACTCAAACCAACACTACAAACACCTATGTTCTCCAATACACTAAGTCATCTTTAAACACTTGTTTTTCTACCAAAATTTTGCCATAACCACCCCATAAACCTTACATGTCCAAACACCTCTTTTTCACCATTTTCAATCCTAAACTAGCCACACCCTTACAAGGGTCCTACCATCACATAAACTCAATTCAAAATTCACCAAACAACAATATTGCTCAAATCTCAAATACAATGACACTTAGGCCCTTAAATCAACACAAGTCCACAATCATCCTCAAATCCAATCAACTACATTAATTCACATATTTTGGGTTCATTATTTAAATTTAACCCATCCCAATTCCTAAAGCAATTAAAACAAGTCTAAGGTAGATTTCTTATCTTAATTCACAACTTCCTTTTTGATTCTCCTCTTGTTCCTCCTCTTCTCAAAATCGGTCAAGTGGGGATGGAGTTGCCAAACTCCACCCCAAATTCAAGAAACATAGAAATATACTCAATTAGTTATCTAAACCCTTAGGAAATCTTAATTCAACCAAAAAGGCTTAGTACACAAAGTTAGGGTTTACCTTTGGAGATTTTTGAGAGGGGTTCTCACCCTTGAATCAAGAAGGGGATTAATCCACCATTGGAGGGTTGAAATGGAGCTCAAAATCAAGAAGAAAAACAAGGTGCGAGAGAGAGCCAAAATCGGCTACCAAGGGAGGAAGAACAAAAATGAGTTTTTCAATGAAATTTTTACCTTAGAAGAAAGAGGAGGCTCCAAGCTACTAGATGATGTGCTTTTCTCTTCAAATGGGGAAAACCCATGGAGATCAAGTTCTTCCTTTTAGAATTTCGAAAAGAGAGGAAGATAGAGGATGATGAGAGGAGTTTAAATATGTGATTATTTTTGCATTTGGAGCTTGGAGTTGACTAGAGCAAGGAAGAGAATGAAGAGAAGCCATGGAAGGAGGGGGGGAGAACTCCAAAATCGGCTGCAACCAGAGAGGAGGAGGGAGAAATCGCAAGGAAGGAGGAAAGAGAAGAGGAAGAGAAATGAGGGAGGAGAAGAGGGAAGTTACTTTTGTAACTTTTTCCCTTTTTGCTTTTCTTCTTCTTTTATTTAACTAGCTAGCCAGTAATAGAGAGGGCTGCTCTCCTTATTAAAACCGGCCCCCTTATATGTTACAAGCTGGAGCGTTTTTCGTCTTTTACAGAAAACGCTCGTTATTTTACCCGGTTTAGCACTATTCACTAACCGGGCCCGTTTTCCGGAATTTTCTCGTTTCTTTGATTTTAATGGCTATTATACTCCCATTAATGTTTATTTATAGTTATTTAATGAACTATAATTTTTACGGGTTCGTTTGACCACTCAAAGTTACGTTTTCGGATTTTCTTGAAAAATGTGCGCTAAAGCTTTATTAGCGTTTTTAATTCGTTTTATGGATCCGTTTTCTTCGGAATTGTTCCCATATATTATTTAGGCATTATTAAGCCTTTTAAATTCATTTAGTACCCTATTTAAGGTTGTATTTCTCCTAGGGTCACTTAACGCTCGTTTTAGCGTTTTTCTCTTTTTAAGCGTTTTTATTATTTCTTATGGATTTATTCTTTTTACCAAAATTCATTAGGCACTAATAGGCCCTCAATATCGTATTAGAGTAATTTAATCACCCTAATTAAGTCCGGGGTATTTCAGAAAGTTAATGTGAATATTTGGTAATTTATAAAATTTGAATACTCCATTTGTAATTACCGAAATATTAAGTGGTTAAATAGTAAATTATAAAGTTATATGGTTATTTGGTAATTTATAAAGATTGTTGGGTATAAAATATAAATACCGAATTAATAAGGATGGTTTTGTAATTTAATAAAGAAGGGAATTAAAACTATGTAACATGCTATATTATGGAATATAATATAAAGTTTATTAAATAAAGGTGGTTATAATAAAAATAACCAAATGGTTTAATATAAAGGATAAGTGGAAATAATTATGGGTATATGATTAATGAAATAGAAAATATACTATGAAGTAGAAATTCATTATCACATGTGGATATCACATAAAATAACGAACTGTTGAACTACCTGCAGTCACTGTAAAATAACAGGGGGAAATAAAGAACATACAGGATTAGTATATTACAAGTATTAGTTCTACAGTGACAGTACTGTAACATTTAGTGAACAGTGTATTAATATTACCCGTTATTGCATGTATAATTAACAGCGTACGGGAAAGAATTACTAGAGCGTGAATTGTCAAGCTAGCTGTTACTACGGTGAACGGTATGTTAATTGTGTGGTCTGAATGTCCTAAGGATTTTCCTAAGGTCCAAACGTTATGTGTTTAATTGCTTAAGAGTGATATCTGTGATTTTATGTATATGATATTGTAAACTGTATTGCTCAACACTATTGTGTTTTATTTATACGCGAACGTCTTATGATTGGAAGTTTATACATCTAAACTAGAACAAGACTAACTGACCTTTAGGTATTATTGAACCTAACTGATGGTCAACTGTTATAGTCTTAACTCAAGGATTGGTTATTGTACCACTGACAAAAGGGCTAACTTATAAAGATAGGAATCCAGACTATTTCGACTTTATGGTTGTGCATCATGATCACTACGAGAGACTTCCATGGGGAGTCACTCAAGGGAATCCATTGTCCACATTCGACGATGGCGGAGGGCACTGCCGTTGGTGCACAGGTTCGACCGGATCGGTCAATTATCTAGGGCCATAAGGTCAGCTGGTAACGGTTCCATTGGAACCCAGAGGACTACAGTCCATTATTAAGTTATTAAGGGTTGTCTTAACATGACGCCTGAGGTGGAATTTAATTGGAAATGGTTAAGAGATTGGTTTAAAGGATGAGGGCCAGGTGGCCAACTAACAAGTACAGTTTAATACGCGTATCTTGTTTGATTGTTGTTATGGTTTATTGGTGTTTGATTATTGGTTGTTGTTTACTACTATGCACTGATGATTGCAGGTGTATTGTTATGTGATTGTTTTATGCTTACAGTTATCACTGTTATATTTGTAAACCGGTATATTATGTAATGAATCTAATATCAAGATGGCTAAAATGACTTAAGGAATCTAGATGACTTAGGACTACATTTAGCATACCAGCATTTCGATTGCTGAGCCCTTCAATGGGCAAAACATTTCAGGTTATTGATTGAAGACACAAGCCGGAGTGCGGGGAACAGGGTAGCTGCTGTGTTTTTAATAAACACTTGTAATTTCATTCTGTACTGTGTTTTGGGAGTTTGTTGTATTCAGTTAGTTGCTTATCTAGTTTGGATTTGATCTGTAATAATTAGAGTGCTCAGTATCTGTTCATCACAGCGTGAGGAGTTAAGGTTGTTGGATGGAGTAAGGATGCCTTGTTACTCACAAGGGTGAGTAACGGCGTGTAACACCAAGGTTAGTTAGTTTTTATTTTCCGCTGCGACGTTATTTATTTTGCTACGACTTGCGACGTTTTTAATAGGTTAGGATTAGGGGTGTTACACTCACCCTTGAAAAAAGCATAGCTCTGTCCATTTATCAAAAAAGAATAGCATGGGGTGGTAACACAGACCATAATCCAGTTGATGAATGTTCCATGAAATCCAAACCTCTGTAAAATTTCTTCAAGGAACTTCCAACTGACACTGTCATAAGCCTTATGAATGTTGACTTTAAAATCACACCTAGGGGAGATATTTCTCCTTATACCCCTGAAAAATCTCTTGACAAAGGAGCACATTATGAGCTAAACTTCTGCTCTGATACAAACGCCCTTTGACAGTCATTAACTATTTCTGGTAAGACCTCTTTAAGCCTAGCAGTAATGATCTTCGAGATTAGCTTGTAAATTACATTACAGCAGGCAGTAGGTCTTAAATCTTTAACAATATTTGGGTTAGGAACTCGTTGGAGAACAAGTGTGAGGCTCACATTTAAAAATTATATAGCTAGTAAGTAGTTCATATAGCTTATGGGCTACTTCACCTAATGCCAATTGGTTTTAGGATGGAACCTCATGGGTTATTGGGCCTTACTAATCTATATGGGTACTTTATGTAATTCCCTCCGTTGGGCCTATTCCTCTCCCCACAATATTTTTAACATGGTATCAGAGCCCGGGTTCAGCCTTGGGTAATGCACCACTGCCTAATGGATACCCGAGTAGAAACGGACTGTGTCACAATAAACCAAGAAAAGGGACCGGGCCAGTACCAAATGGGGTCCAAGCGGGGTACAATGTGGGAGACAACAAAGGTGAAAGACTCACACTTGAGGGGGGACGTTGGAGAACAAGTGTTAGTCCCCATTGAAAAATTATATAGCTAGTAAGTAGTTCATATAGCTTATGGTCTACTCCACCTAATGCCAATTGGTTTTAGGATGGAACCTCATGGGTTATTGGGCCTTACTAATCTATATAGGTATTTTATATCATTCCCTCCGTTAGGCCTATTCCTCTCCCCACAATATTTCTAACACAACTTTGGGCAAAAGAGAGATCAGAGTAGAATTGATTTGTTTCAGAATCTTATCCTTTTCAAAGAAGCACTTCACTGCCTTCTTGACATCATCACCCAGGATATGCACCCAGTCACACTTAGCTTGTTGTGCAATATGAGATACAATAGACTAGTGTTCTGATTATAATCCTGAATCAACTTATTCTCTTTCCCAATCAACTCCCTATCAAAGGGGTTACTCTGAAGCTTTCTCTGCACATCATGCAACTCCTCTCTGCTCATTTCCACTTTCTCCCTTAACCGACTGAACTTAAATTTATTCAGGCATTTAAGCTTAGCCTTAACTGATTTCATTTTCTGGACAACCCTAAACATAGGGCAACCCTTAACATCCAGCTGCCAACAGTTTCTGATCAAGTCATTATAACCATTATCAGAATTCTATATATTCCTGAATCTAAATATATTAGGCCTTCTAACAACTTCATTATCCAGCGTCACTAGAACAGGTGAGTGGCCAAAGACATCAGGTGGGAAAAACTCAACATGAGAATCAATAAATGAGCATATCCACATATCATTCACCATGACTTTATCCAACTTACAATAAATTATTGAATTCAACTCACTACCATGCTTATTTGACCAGTTAAAAAATGCCCTTGAGAATTTAAGATCATGCACATCTAAATCCTCAACACACTGGGCAAAACAATCAACAACCTCCGCAACAGTGGAGTTACAATTTACTTTTTCATCATCCTTGAGGAGGCAGTTGAAATCACCCATTATAATCCATGAACTAACTGTTTAATACTCCTGAGATCCTCCCACAACCTCTCCCTACTTGTACTCTGATTTGCTACATATACAACAGTAAAATAAAAACATACCTTCTTATTACCATATTCAACTTTACAGTGAATCAACTGGTTAGTAACCACCAAACACTACACATCCCACATATTATCTTCCCAAAGAAATAGGATGCGACAATTCTTGTCCTTATCAATGTTCGAAGCCCAACTCCACTTCCTATTGATCCACCCTTCTATCTTATTAAAACTATTATCTCTGGTATGAGTCTCTAAAATAGCAATGAGACTCACCTTATTATCAGACATAAACTTCTCCACCACTACTCTTTTGTTGAGGGAATTCAACCCTCGAATGTTCCAAGAAGCAATTTGGTACTTACCCATTGGGTAAAGAACTTTTCCCACTGACTACCGCCTCCTTCCCCCCAAATTCTTTTCTTGTATATGCCCATGTAAGCCTTTTTTAGCACCCACAACAATCCACTCTTCCTTGTTTGCACACAACTTACTTGCCCCTACATTAATCTGATGATCAACCACTGCATTCTGACCTGTCAGGTTAGGCTGTCCAGATTCAGCAGTAATCTCAACATTGTCCACCTTATCTTCATTTCCACCATTCTGTTCTTGCATGCCCTCCTTTTCTCCACTGTTATCATCCACTTTCTTCTTCTTGCAATGATTATACGAATGACCAAAGCATTTGTATTCTTCACAATACCACGGTTTCCATTCGTATATTACTCTTTGCACAAACCTTTCCCCTTCACCATTTTCTAACACAATTTCATCCTTGGGCCGAGACCTGGCATCAATCTCCACTAAGATCCTGTCATAGCCAATTTTCTCCTTCATAGTAGTCAGTTTATCCGCTAATATGGGTCTACCTAACTTGCTCGCTATTCATCCCAACATACGTGGAAACCAGTACTGAAGATCTAGATTGGGCAATTTAATCCAAATAGGGATCGACAATAGATTTGTTAGATCTAGTTTGCATCCCGGTGTCCATTCTCCCAAGATAAACAGGAGATTACCTCTAACAAACCATGGACCCGATTCCAACACTTACAACATTTTATCCTACTTGTAAAATCGAAAGATAAAGACCCCCGCATCATTCATATAGATCTTTGGGGTAGCGATTTTCCCCCAACAGAGTTGGGAAAATTCCTCTTACTAGCGAATCATCTTCTGGAAAATCCTCTAGTCTCAGACAATTCCCATGGTCCCTATTATTTGCAACCACATCACTCTAGGATTTCTTTGCTCGAGGAGCTTTCACAACACCTTCCCCAACAATATTCTTCTCCGACTTCTGTAATTTCGCAAATTCATCCACATCCTCAACCAAATTTTCCAGATATTCCATAATAACATTCATCGACTCCTTCTCCCTCGAACCAAAGTTGAGCGCCTTCTTTGGAGCCCCAAAAACGATTACTGGAATCGGTTGATTTGGCGTAACATTCCCTTGCGATCCAGGCAATGGCACAACAGTCTTTGCCTTGCGTCCTCTACCCATGGTAGATGCAAAGAGAAAGCTAGTGAGAGGGGAGAGCTTCTCACTGTTCCATTGCCGATTATATATATATGTTTTAGTTTTTTCATTATTTGATTACTTTTTAAAAAACTAGTTTTTTAGTTGTTTTTGTAAAATTTCATAAAATGTTTCTTTGAACTTGAAACAACCTGCAATGTCAGAGGTAAAATTGTCATTATTCAAGGTTATTTCACGGATAGGGATATTTTTGGAATTTTGAAACTTTTTAGGGGTATCTTGTGAATGTGTTTTGAAAAAAAGGTATATTGTACATTAAGAAAGTTTTTAGGGGTATGTTGTGACAAAGTTTCAAAAAAGGGGTATATTGTGATTTATGAAAAAATTGAGGGTACATTGTGAATTTTCCCAAAAGAAAATATGAGTCTTTCGTTTAATAAAAGTGAATTAGATGTTAAAGAAAAGTGAATTTTGTGTTTGATAATTGAACCTTTCACATTAAACAAAGTGAATCTTTTGTTTTTAGAAATTGAATCTTTTGTTTAAGAAAAGTGAATTTTATGAAAGAACAATATGAACCTTTCGTGAATCAAATATTTAAGAAAAATGAATCTTGTGTTTAAGAAAAATGAACCTTTTCACATTAAACAATGTCAATCCTTTGCTTTTGAAAAGTGAATTTTGTGTTTAAGAAAAGTGAATCTTATGCGAGAACAATATGAACCTTTGATATATAAAAATATTTCCTTTTTAAAAAATAAATCTTATGTGAGAGAAAAGTGTATTTTTTTTATTTTTGAAAAGTGAATCTTATGTTTAAGAAAAGTGAATCTTTAGTCTAATAATGGTGAATCTTACCATATGCGAGAACAATATGAACCTTTAATGTATCAGAAGTGAATTATTTGTATTTGTTTGAGAATAGTGAATCTTACGTTTTTAAAAAGTAAATCATATGTTTACAAAAGTGAACTTTTCACATTAAACAATGTGAATCTTTTTTTTAAAAGTGAGTCATTTAGTTTAAGAAAAGTGAATTTTTAAGAAGATTCATTCGTTAATGAATAAGGTTCATTGTATTATTAAAGAAGATTCATTTTGTTAACGAATAAGATTCGCTTCTAAAATACCAAATATGTACTCAATCCAAAAATTTAAAATTTTGAGTTTACCAAATATATTATGCATCTTGTTTTAAAGAGCACTATCTATGATGACAATGGTATAATTTTTTGTAGGAATATTCACATTATGCCCTAAAAAACTTTCATGATTTACAATATACACATTTTTCAAAACATATTTGCAAGATACCCCTAAAAAGTTTCAAAATTCATAAAATACCCATGTTCCGTGAAATGATCTTGAATAAACCCTTGACATTACAAGTCATGTTTCAAGATCACAATATGACCCTTTTTTTATTCAGAGCATTTTATGAAATTTTATAAAAATATTCAAAATACTACAAAAAAGTAACAAATTTAAAAAAATTATAAAACATTACCAAAACATAAATAAAACTGAATAAATCAACAATCCTTAACTATCAAATATATACAAAACATCAAACAAATTGATGATTAGATAATATATAATAATCATATATATGTAAGTTTATAAACAAAAATAATCCAATATAAAATGAGAGAAAAAACTAACATATATGTATATATATTGACTTAACTTAATTTATATACTACTAAAAATTGTAAATATAAATATAATTTAAGAAATCGAAAAACATAATAAATTATGAAAATGTAATATACTATTTACAATTTAAACATTTTAGAGAATAGGTACGTAAAAATATTATCAAGAATGTTAAAAGTTTCATTGTATACAATTATCTAAGCTCCTTATTATGTGAGTACTTAATTTAAAGTAAAAATCCTGTATGAAAATACAAAAAAATAAACATTTTATATAACCAATAAATTTTTCCATTTTTGTTATTAAAGTAAACTGTAACTTTTAAAATATACTACTATATTGTATGATTTATAATTTTGGCAATTATAAAAACATACAAATTATGATAGTACAATTATTTTAGATTATGAAAAGAGAACAAAAGAATCAAATTTCCTAATAATATTGTAGATATTTATTTAATGAAATTTGTAACTTTTAATAATATATTATATTTTTATATATGTTTATGTTATTAAACTTATATATTCATATTGTTAATGTAACACCCAACTACAACATCATACTTAACAACAAATTGCAGCGGAAAACACAACTCAACATTTACTTAATTCATGGGTGTTACACACCGTTAACCACCCACATGGCTAACAAGGCTAATACTTATACATTGCATCGGCCTGATGGACCATATTCCCGAGCACCTACACAATACAATCGCGTTCCATTTCCAAAGATTAATATACATTACATTTCAACTATACCGAGTATTTATAAACTAATGCCGATAACAGGTTCGGTCTTACTACTCCTACAATTCATAAGCAGTTAAATAACTACCCATGTACAAACAACCACCCCGTCCTCCTCTCGAATGGCTGCCAGCTCCATTGTACCTGGAAGGAAAAAGGGTGGCCCCAAAGGGGCTCAGCACCTTTGCTGGTATGGTAATTGTGCAGCCCGCATCCTACCGGGCCACACACAACTAATTGTCGTCTAAGCATGCAGTTGATTATATTTAAATCATGCATGTAGGACCATAAACACATAACATACGTGTATTTAACACGCATCCCAACAATAGGATTCAAACAAATCAGTCAACACTTCAACACTTGTTAGATCACTTATTGTGTTCTTTAACCCTTGAGGGTTTCTACTTTAATGGAGTTAACCCTTATTAGACGACACTTACCCATTTAATCGGGTTATACTTAAATTCTTCTTATGATAACGTGGGGTTGATATCCGTGATCAACATACTCAACACAACAACACACATCACACATTAACATACATACAACGTACATAAGCATATATAGCAATACTCATTGCATAGCAACATCATACACATAACATAATAGTAACGAATCCCATTAGGAACGAACCAAACATCAGTTAGCCAAACTTGGTAAGCCTAGAGAATGATTTCAGTCTCATGTTAAGCTTGTTACATAACTTGTTACCGTTCTGTTTGTCGAACGTTAACTCTTCCCAAAGATGCGTTGGATGTAGTGATCCAAACACACCATACCATAATCCTCTAGCCCCGAACAACAGTCAAGGTAGGTGAGCCAGCTATAGGCTCGTGGGTGATTGTAATCCAAGAAGGAAAGACAACCAATAACAGAGAGGGAGTTAAAGCGAATATAGACATCAACTCCCAAACACACCTTACACATAATCCCCCTAACCCGAACAAAAGTCAGGTAGGAAAGCCTTTTATTAGGCTTGTGGGTGATTGTAATCCAAGAAGGAGAGACAATCAATAACATAAAGGGAGTTAAATCAAATGTAGATATCAACTCCCAACCATACGTGCACGACCGAGACACCCTGGATTCCTCACCCCCCATAATATATATATATATATATATTAGTTAGAAGTTCCCTTATGGAACCTTTCACATCTCGACACCATTTGGTGTTACAAACCTGGTTAAACACACAAGGGAGGTAAGTCACCATACGACTTACATGACCAGACAACCGGCATTACACAACGACGTACACAGAAGAGGTAAACACACTTACACAAAACAACAACACACACACACCTAACACACGGATAGACGTAGTTAGAACGTTCCCGTAGGTTGGGTCGTTAAATCTGAATACCGATCTCTTATGTGATCCTAGAGCCGGTTAGCTAAGGTTTAACACATATTCGAGGTTAAACGGTATCGGAACTAAATACGCCACATAAATGAATTACTGTAAACTCATTTCATGCTTATTCTTGCAAGGTAGCAAACACACAGAAAAACAGGTTGGCATACAAGCCGGTGTAATCCGGTAGAACACAGGTTGCAAGAAAACCATACCTTGGTTCCTGCTGCGTTCGTTGACCACCGAATGCAGCTCCTATACATGATTAGTCACGTCGGTTAATTAACTTATTTAACTTCCGATTAACTAAGTATTTTACATCATCATATGACATGATTTTACATTTAAACTTACACCTGTTTATCCTCATTACACTCACAAGGGTTTACTACTAAATCCACATTTTCTTTTCTGTTTTTTTTACTGGACCTCCCCACAGGGGCGGTCCCTTGGGGCGGTCCGAG
Organism: Limonium bicolor; assembly: GCA_023374045.1. Taxonomy (NCBI): domain Eukaryota; kingdom Viridiplantae; phylum Streptophyta; class Magnoliopsida; order Caryophyllales; family Plumbaginaceae; genus Limonium; species Limonium bicolor. The sequence continues at coordinate 460,182,181 of CM041776.1, read as the reverse complement.
ACAGAAACATTCGGTTCTGGAAATTTCAACTGGACCTCTCCACAGGGGCGGTCCTTTGGGGCGGTCCGAGACAAAACCCATTTTTCAAAGTGTTTATCTACTCATTTTGAACTCCAAATTCACCTCAATTCTCACTTAATCTTTTCCTAAACATTCCACATGTTTTAACATCCTTTTGGCACCTTAATACCCTCTAAATCATCACCAAACTCATTGACTAACTCACTTCTAGATCCCTTAAACACTTACTCAATTTCTTACTAACATTCCTAACACTTGTAACATTGTTCCTTAGGATTTCTAAGTGGTAAATTATGCCTACAATATCAACTAACCAACAAATGTTTCTTCACAACCATGATAACCACTCCTAAGCATTATTATGCATCATCATCATCTCCTTTACACAAACTCCTTAAGGTTTTTCCCACAAGTTCATACTTGATCCTTCACAAGGCATTATACCTCTTTTGTTACCAAATTTTGTACAAGTCTTAACAATACTCATTCCATGACTTTGGTGTATCTGCAGAGCGTTTATATTGTGAGTGGTTAAACTGGTGTAAAATTAAAAGAAAAGAAATTAAAACTCAAATTAAACGTCGGGCTGCAAACAAATCCCGGTCGTGATAGTATAGAAAAGTGTAAGCGACCGGATTATCGAACCATGGGACTTATAGTGAGATAAGTAGTACCTAAGCGTGTCACAAGAGGGGGGTTAAATTGACTTGTTTCTGAAAAGTAAATAACAGATTAATTTAGTGAAGTGAAGATGAATTAAACGGAACTTCGGGTTCAGGTTAATATGATTTAATTAATTGTGCTATCTCTACCGGTTTAATAAAATAGTTTGGCAAGATCCCTGTAATTTTCTTAAGGTCCGATGAAAACTCATAAGAACTCGTTTACCTGTAATGCAAGGTCCGATGAAAACTCAAGCAAAAAGCGTGTAAACGGCAGAGGAGTGTGAGGAATTTTATTCTTGCAACATGTATTAACTTAAACGATGAAAATAAGTTCTTACAGTTTTACGGCATAATTAACCCATCTGTTTCTAACCGATGAAATTAAAAACAAACTTAGTAGGCTTTTTAATAAATCGATGAAATTTATTAAAAAGGGAGAGAAACAAAACTTTAATTGTAACAAACTGAATTTATTTTAACCGGTAGAAATATATTACACAGCTAACAAACCATAATTAAACCCTCGCCCGAAGCAAATCCTCCTTAGCCTGACATATTAACTGGTAATAGGTCAGACAGAGGTTGGACGAAATAACAAAACGAGATGCGTGGATGGTGAATGGAGAAAATGAAGAGGAAGAAGAGTGGGAGCATACGTAGGATTTTTGTAAGTGAAATGAGAGATTTTGAGTGTTGAGTTTGGAGGTGGAACGTGTGTGTGAATATTACAGAGAATTACTTCGGGCCATTTGTGCACAGGTTATTTCTGATGAAGAGGTAGTGTTTATATAGAGGAGGAAGAAGAATCTGGAGCGGAGGAATTGATTGCAGTTGATTGCTTCACTGATTGCTTCATTAATTGCAGGGGACAAGCCGAAACACGTGAGCAAATTAAGGTAGGCGGAGCAGATGCGAGTTGCAGAGTCGGCGCAAAGAAGAAAACTGTTTCGTGACTTTAGTCTTGTCCGCCTAAGCAACCGCCCCATTTTAGGCGGTTACATGTATGTCCGCCTGAACAACCGCCTCTGTTTGGGCGGTTCCTGGTTCTGTCCGCCTCTAAGTCCGCCTGACAATAGGCGGTTGCCTCATGCCTTGACCGCCCTGGTGTCCGCCTGTCTATAGGCGGTTGCCTCATGCCTTGACCGCCCTGGTGTCCGCCTGTCTATAGGCGGTTGCAACCCTTGACCGTGACCTATTTTCCTTCAAACTTCGACCGGCTCTAGATTCTTCGTTTGGACTCCGTTTTTGAGCCGTTTACGTCTATGCGTTCGTCTCCTCGTCTACTTTACTCCCGGCTTGGTTTTCCTCATGTTAAACCAATAATTTTGTGAGATAAATAATAAAACATAAACTAGAGGAAAACTAACCGAAGTGGAGAAATGAGCAAGAAAAGTGCTAATATTATATATGAAATACACCTATAAAACATGCTCATTTGGGCACTTATCACACCCCCACACTTATCTTTTTGCTTGTCCTCAAGCAAAACACGTACCTAAGCAAGTAGGAAATGCTCAATACTAACAAATATTATTATGAAGGGTAGGATAAAGAGGTAAACAATTCATTCTTTATAACTTATTGAGGAGTGTGAAAAATTATCTGCTGGTGGCATAGGTGTGCTCAGGGTAAAAACAAAATATAGAGTTTCGGGGTATGATCTAAGGTACTTCAATGTTCCTTTTGTTTAGGAGACTCCGAGAACTTTTACCATGGCCAACTTCTCTCAAGAATGGGCATTGAGGAGAAAACAAAAGGAAGAAAAGATAAATGCATTTGTTTCACTTTTGCATAAGGGATGAGAAAATGTAGGCATAACACCTTTGTATTTAAGAACACTCAACTCTCTTTTGTTGGTTACCAATGGTGTCTCACAAGTCCCTTATTTTTTTGTATTCTTCTTTTTTAATAGAGAAGCACCCCTTAGCAATACCTAAGAGAGAAGACAGAAAGAAACCCTGAGCAATAAAATCCAACCATTTGCAGATTATTTGGTCACACGCATAAGAGAAATGCTCCTCAAAAGTAATCAAATGAAAATTTTAAAATTTGTACCATTTATCCCACAATTCATAATAGTATTTGTTTTAAAGAGAACAACCTACATTAGCAGGGTACATAATTTTAATTTTGAACAAATGCAAGATAAGCAGAGAGATTTAAACAATTTAAGCACAGAATGCCATGAAAAGGCTCTTCCCCCACACTTAAGTTGAAGCAATGCCTCATTGCGTAGATGGAATAAAATAATAGGGCATGCAATTAATAAAGGAAAGAGTGTCCCCAGATTCGTAGAGCGTGTAGAGCTCCCCCACACTTGAGTGCAGCTGTGGAATGTCATGAATCGAACCTGTAAAGAATATTTACACAAGCCAGAAGAACTCAAGTGAAAACCTGCATTTTATTATAACAAATAAAAGGGAAATATAGTACAAAAGGAAAATAGCTTTAATATTGAAGGAAGACAAAGATAGATAGTGGGTTGCCTCCCACTAAGCTGCCCGGGTTAACGTCTCTAGCTAGACGTATTTGACCAAGCTTTAGGTGGAGAAGAGTTTGAGGGCGAGGTATCTGAACTGCTGGTGTAGGAAGTTTGTACACTTTTGCAAACCTATGATGTAGAGGTGTTGTCTGTTGTTCCTTTGGGGTGGAAGCTTCCTCGGATTCCTGTAAGAAAGAAATTTCGAACATAGCATTATTATTTTCGAGAATTCCGGCATACCTTTTTAGACGGGATCCATTGACCTTGAAGCGTTCTCCTTTTTGATTCTGGAGTTCGTAAACACCAAAAGGAGTGGTTCCAACAACTTGGAATGGGCCAGTCCAGTGAGACGAGTTTCCAGGAAATAGTCTCAATCTGGAATTATAAAGCAGCACTCCGTCGCCAACCTTAAAGTCGCGTTTGTGGATCATCTGGTCATGATGTTTCTTGGTGCGCTCCTTGTATATTGTCGCACACGGTATGCCTGATCTCTTAACTCTCGAGTTTAGAGAGAGTTGAAACTTCCGCTTGTCTCCTGCGGCTTCTAAATCGAAGTTTAGGGCCTTGAGTGCCCAATATGCCTTATGCTCCAGCTCTACAGGTAGGTGACATGATTTCCCATAAACAAGCTTAAAAGGAGACATCCCGATGGGAGTCTTGAATGCAGTGCGGTAAGCCCAAAGGCATCATCTAGCTTAAGTGCCCAATCCTTTCGTGATGAGTTAACCGTTTTCTGGAGGATCCATTTTAACTCACGGTTCGAAACTTCTGCTTGGCCGTATGTCTGGGGGTGATAAGGTAGAGCTACCTTGTGACGTACCCCATACTTACCCATAAGCGCTTCGAATGAACGTTGCAGTAGAAGTGAGATCCTCCGTCACTGATGATAATTCTAGGCACGCCAAAAGGGTAAAGATGTGCTTCTTAAGGAATCTGGTTACTGTCTTCGCATCAGCATGATGACAGGGTATGGCTTCTACCCATTTCGACACGTAATCAACTGCCACTAAAACATATTGGTGGCCCTGCGAGGAAGGGAACGGTCCCATGAAATCGATGCCCCAACAATCAAAGAGCTCCCCTTCTAGTATCCCCTGTTGTGGCATTTCATGTCTCCTGGATGCATTACCCATTTTCTGACAATTATCACATTGTTTGCAGAATTGATATACATCTTTATGAAGGGTCGGCCAATAAAATCCTGAGGCCAAGATTTTAGCAGCGGTCCTTGTGGGTCCATGATGACCTCCAGCTTCCCGTGAGTGACAAAAATGTATGACGCTTGAAACCTCATCTTCCGGGAGACATCGTTGAATCAACCCATCAGCACTAACTCGGAACAAAAACGGATCCTCCCAGAAATAATGCTTTGAGTCAGAAAGAAATTTCTTCTTCTGGGAGTAGGATAGATCATAGGGTACTGTTCCAGAGACTAAATAATTGGCCAGGTCCGCATACCATGGCTCTTGTACCTTGGTGATTGAGAAGACAGTCTCATCGGGGAAGAATTCATTGATAGGCACACTATCCGTAGGAGTCACCAACCTAGAGAGATGGTCAGCGACGACATTCAATTTCCCGCTCTTATCTTTGACTTCGATGTCAAACTCTTGAAGTAGAAGAATCCAGCGCAATAAGCGAGGCTTGGCTTCTTGTTTTGTAAATAAGTATTTGAGAGCGGAGTGGTCTGTGTGCACGATGACTTTGCTTCCCCATAAGTACGACCTGAACTTATCAAGGGAGAAAACTATAGCCAGAAGCTCTTTTTCTGTAGTCGTATAGTTCTTCTGGGCGTCATTAAGTGTCCTGCTGGCATAAGCAATCACTCTTAAAATTTTCTCTTTTTTCTGGCATAGAGCTGCCCCCACGGCGTAGTCACTTGCATCGCACATGATCTCAAACGGAAGAGACCAGTCGGGTGGTACGGCAACAGGTGCTGATACCAATTTTTGAATTATAGTTTGGAAAGCAGCTGAACACCTTTCGTCGAAATGAAACGGGGCATCTTTCTGTAGCAGGTCGGTCAATGGTTTGCTGATTTTGGAGAAGTCTTGTATAAACCGCCGATAAAATCCTGCATGCCCCAGAAACGCTCGTATATCTCTAACAGTAGTTGGTGCCGGTAACTTCTCGATAACCTCTACCTTGGCTTTATCCACCTCTATTCCTTTTGCTGATATTTTATGTCCAAGGACGATCCCGTCCTTGACCATAAAATGACATTTCTCCCAGTTTAAAACGAGATTCGTATCCTCACACCGTCTTAGGATCAAATCAAGTTGTGCCAAGCATTTGTCGAAACTAGAGCCATAGACTGAGAAATCGTCCATAAAGACTTCTATGCTCTGCTCGATGAAATCAGCAAATATTGCTTGCATGCATCTTTGGAAGGTAGCAGGGGCGTTGCATAGGCCGAAAGGCATTCGTCGGTATGCAAAGGTACCGTAAGGACAAGTGAAGGTTGTCTTGTCCTGGTCCTCTGGTGCGATTGGTATTTGGAAATACCCCGAGAACCCATCTAGAAAACAGTAGTACTCTTGCCCTGCTAGCCGCTCCAACATCTGGTCGATAAAGGGGAGAGGGAAATGATCCTTTCTGGTTGCCAAGTTCAAACGCCGATAGTCAATACACATGCGCCATCCTGTGATCTTTCTTTGAGGGATAGCCTCTCCCTTATCATTTACAACAGCTTCGATGCCCCCCTTCTTCGGGACAACTTGAACAGGACTGACCCATGGACTGTCAGAAATCGGATAGATGATGTTCGCGTCAAGGAGTTTCAGAACCTCCTTTCGAACTACCTCCTTTAGGTTAGGGTTTAGCCGACGTTGAGGTTGCCTGACAGACTTGTAGTTTTCCTCCATATAGATATGGTGCGTGCAATAGGAGGGGTCAATCCTTTTATATCAGCAATAGTCCACCCGATCGCTGTTCTGTGTTTCTTCAATACCTCGAGTAGCCTTGTTTCCTCTCCGGAATTCAGAGAAGAGGAAATGATGACAGGCAAATGGTCATCATCAGCTAAGAAGGCATACTTGAGTTTAGAAGGTAGCTCTTTAAGCTCGAGCTCTGGTGGTTGTTCTATTGATGGAATTGATTTTTGAGGTTTCCTGTCGAGTTCTTTGATTGGTGGCCGGTAAGCATGATACCCAGTTTTTCCTTTTTCCATATATGCCAGCATGGCGTCAACTTCCGGATCCTCTATCTTTTCTTCTAGAGAAGTAAATAATACTTGCTCTAGTGATTCAGCTTCAGCTTTCTGGATAGAAGATAGGGAATACATATCCTCATCTGAAAAATCGCCATCCTCCTCCTCATCATCTGTGAATCCCACCGCCTTAGCATGAGGAGAAAAGTTAGAACTTTTTTTCATCATTTTCTGCATGTCGAATTCGATCGTTTCGTCCTCGTACCGCAGAGTGATTTTCCCATCGTGAACGTCAATGATGGCTTTGGCAGTACTTAGAAACGATCGACCGAGAATCAGGGGAACCTCAACATCGTCATCCATTTCTAGAATGACAAAGTCAGCTGGAAAGATAAAGCGAGACACTCCAACTACCAGATCCCGGACTATACTCATGGGCTTGATCTCTGATCTGTCTGCTAGTTGGAGTTTGAAAGGAACCGGTAGCATTTCTCCTCCTTTTACATTCAAGAAGGTGGCGTAGGGCATGATATTAATGCTGGCTCCTAGGTCGCATAGACCGCTTCCACAGTCCACCCCACCTATAAAACACGGGATCACGGGATTTCCCGGATCTGTTTGTTTGGGGGGAAGTGCTCGAAGAAGGGCCACAGAGCATTCCTCAGTGAGGTGCACTGTCTCTTTTCCAGGTTTCTTTTTCTTCTTTGTCAAGAGATCCTTGAGGAATTTGGCGTAGTTAGGCATCTCTTGCAAAGCATCTATCAGAGGTATGTCGAGGGTCAGTTTCTTGAAAATACTCAAGAATTTAGAGAATTGCTCGTCGAGGTGTTTCTTTTTCATTCTGTTTGGGAACGGGAGTTCACTATTTTTAGGGATGGAAGTTGGGATGTCGAAGGTAACTCGAGATGGAGGTGGAGTTGCAGGAGTAGGAGCTTGGATTTCTGAGGGAGGTGAAGCTGGATTGGTAGTTTCTTCATCATTGATATAGGTCTCTTCCAGATTTTCTTTTTCTTTTCCGGTGGTAAGTTCCCTACCACTCCTTAAGGAGACTGTACACAAGTTTGTTGATTGAAATGTGCCATCGTCTATAAGGATTGAATTTGCTTGTTCCTTTGGATTGGGGTTAGTCTGTGAAGGGAATTGACCAGGTGGCCTTTGTTGAGTGAGTAACTGTTGGATCTGAGATTGCAAGGCTTTTTGGTCTTTGCGCAGAGCTGCGACCTCTTCTTGCGTATCTCGGGATTTACCATCATCGCCTTAAACATCTCTTGCATTTGAGACATATCGGACTCAGGATTCGAAGGAGGTTGAGTCGGTCGACTCGATGAAGCTTCATTGCCATAAGGCTGTGTGAGCCTCGATTTTAAACCCTATCCTATGTTGATTAAAGTTGATTAGGATCTAGTCGGGTTTTAGGTCCACTTATAACCTAAGATTAATAACTATGTCATAAAACAATAATTATTAAAACCTAAGCTAGCTCACTGGAACCTATTATGAGTCGCCACCTAATTTTAACCTAGATCAAATTAGGAAAGGAGAGTTCGGGTTCGGGGGCTTGATATTTGACTTAATTATGGTTCAAATTACTTTCATTACCCCTAGAAGTCGTTTTTCCTCTACTTAGTTTAATTACGGCTTATTACGAGTCGTTTTTAACCTAAGTGCGCGCTTCTATTTTTTTTATTTTTAACGTTTTTTTTTACAGAAAATTAAAGTGGAAATTAAGATACCTAAACTAGGGTTTCGGAGGCAGAATTAGGTCAAATTTTGTTTCCGTCCGTGGCTACGGACCTAATGTCCGAAACCACGGACCCTAATTACACAGAAAAGTCGAATTTGAACAGAAACACGATTTTGAAAAGTCCGGAGCCACGGACAGGACGTCCGTGGGCCTGGACATGTTTTATAAAACCCTAAATTTTGAAAATAAAAATATCCCGCCACCGTCCGGGGGCGTTCGGCTTTCGGACAGAGCGTCCGGGACCCCGGACATAGCGTCCGTGGGTGCGGACCGACCTCGGACGGCGGCGTTGAGACAGTTCCCGGTGGTGTTTTTGGCTCAAAATTTATGGGTACGTAGCCTGAAAGATTCTAAACATGTTAGTGATCAAAAGTTTTCAATTTGACTACGAATTAAGGATGAAACTTATTGAACAAGTTAGTGGACAGAAACACAAACAAACCTTAATTCAGAAGCAAAGAAAAGTCAGTTCGAATAGGAATATCAACCAGAAGCGTATTGTGATCAGTGGAGTTAAAGAATTCGAATTCTAACCTGTTTTGGTTTTGGGATTTGGTTGTTCCTTCACATCGGGAAACTTCGAACGCGTCGTTGATAGCCGATCCGGTTCAACCTCGACCCGAGTTTCTGATTTCTTCTTCCTTGTATGATTAAGGACGGTTTGCTTGTTTTTGTGGTGTTTTGGTGCTTGGAAGTTCAATAGGAGAAGAAAGGATGAGTTTTTGGTGATTTTGGGGTGATTTCTGCAGTGTTTCGGTATTGATTTGAGGCTTGGAAGTGTAAAAACGTGGGAAGAAGATTTGTGGCTGTGTTCTCTGACTTTGGAGGTGTTCTCCTCTGCCCTAGGACGTTTTTTTGGAAGGCCTTTTATAGAAAGAGCATGGCCAAGTTGATAGAACAAGATTTTTATCTAAAACCCTGATTTTGTGCTCTAAGAGAATCTGATTTTTTAAAATGTGCTACAGGTTGATAAAAATTCCGAAATTTTAACCAAAGATAAAAGACGATTTTTAGGAATTTTGAGAGTTAGAATCAGGTTATTTCGATAAATAACCGATTAGATAAAAATCTTACAATCTGGAATCTCCCATAATTCATAACTTAAGATTGGAAAGTCGAAATAACGAAATTCCAACGGCATTAGTCTCTAAAAATCATCCTCTATCTTGTGTTAAAATTTCATGACATTTTGTTTTGACTTCGGTATTTTCCAGAGGAGAGAGAAAATTGCAAAAATGATTGAATTTCTCTTTTAAATTTTGGGATAAGGTTCCAAATAAAATAATTTCAGGTTTATGACTGTATGTAGTCATGCTAACCATGTGACAATTTTATTTTAATTTTGAAAACCCTTTTATTTCTATTTTGAGGTTATTTCATGTGTTAATAATTAAAGAAACTAGCTTATTAAAAGCTTAATTTCAAGAATAAATATTATCAGAAAATCATGAAATGCCTTTCATAATGACTATGATATTTGGAAGTGTTTGGAGATAATGAACAAGTCATATGAAAATAGAAAATCCTGAGAATGTCCTTGGAAAATCCTGCATTGGTGCATTTTGACCTTTTTGCCCTTTGTAACACGTATGCCTTAGAGACCACTCTGAGGGGGTTGAAATTTTGGGTATAACAGATTGCCCCCCGTCAACTAGACTTTGTAGTGAATATGAAAAGACTAGTTGATGCTTGAGTGATAGCCCAAAATTTTGTCCGATACCGAATAAACTCCTTGTCTTAGATTTCTACCGAGTCTGTTGATTGTGCTGAGCTATTATGAGGCGCTAGTGTAACACCCCATCCACAACGTCGCACTTTATAACCATCTGCAGCGGAAACATAAACCATCACATTACTTAATCCGTTGGTGTTACACGCCGTTAACCACCCACGTGGCTAACAAGGCTAATACATACATATTATATCGGTCTGATGGACTAGATCCCCGAGCAACTACACCATACAATCTTGATTCCATTTCCATCAATTATTTACATATACATCCCCCACTGTACCGAGTATTCATTAACCAATGCCGATAACAGATTCGGTCTTACTACACCTATAATACATACACCATTAAAGGGCTACCAATGTACAAACTTCTACCCCGTCCTACTCTCGAACGGCTTCCAGCTCCTTGTACCTGAAATAGAAAAAAAGGAGAAAAGGGTGGCCCCCAAGGGGGTCAGCACCTTTGCTGGTATGGTAATCCCGCAGCCCGCATGCTACCGGGCCACGCACAACTAATTGTCGTCTTAGCATGCTGTTGATTATATTTAAATCCTGCATGTAAACCTTAAACACACAACACATTGCATACGCCCAGCTATAGGGCTCAACAAACACCCAACACATCCATACATCCACACACAACAAATCAACCTTGTTTCCCTTAACCCTAGAGTGACTCTCCTCTTAATGGAGTTACTTCCTCAACAGACGACATTTACCCATTAATCGGGTTATCCTTAAATGCTTCTTATTATAAACCTGAACTCATAACCATAATCCACATATCCACAATTTACCGCATAAAACTTCACACCGAATAGGAATTGCAATACATCCATAACACATAATACAACGGGTACGGTTCTCTTAAGGAACCAACCCAACCATAATTAGTTCACTTTAGAGCCTAGAGAATGTTGCCAAACTCATGTTAAGCTCGTTCCATAACTTGCTACCGTTTCTTTAAATGAACAGATAACTTAACACTAGGGTGCGTTGGGTACAGTAAACCAAGCACACCGAACAACCATTGTATGCCCCAGAAAACCGACGTGAGTCAGTAACATAGCTTTGGCTAAGCTAAAGGGAAGATTGGAAACCCAATGAGTAAACAACCTAACATACACCAAGAGAGTCGAACCGGGTATGACATCGACTCCCATCCATCACACGCGTGGCCGGAACATGACCGGACTCCTCACCCCCCATTAGTACACATATACTTACAGTAAAGTAATTAAGGCTCCATTATGGAACCTATCACATCCACACACCATTCGGTATCACAACCGTGTTAAGCATGTAAGGGAGGTTCACACACCTGCAAAACAATAACCATACACCACTAACGCACGCATAGCCGTGGTTAGAACGTTCCCAAGGTTTGGGTCGTTAACTCCGAATACCGATATCTCATGTGTACCTAGATTTAATTAGCTAAGGTTTAACACTTATTTGAGGTTAAACGGTATCGGTGACCAGATTCGCCACATAAATGAATTACTATAAACTCATTTCATGTTTTATCTTACAAGGTGGCAAACACACAGAAAAACACATTGGCATACAAGCCGGTGTAATCCGGTAGGACACAGGTTGCAAGAAAACCATACCTGTCGCCGGAGTCCACTCTACCATGTCCGTTTAGGTTCCTCGAACAATCCTCGAACAACTGGTACATTAAAGTTACCTTCATTAACATTGGGGTAACACGTTTGTGTAACGTCAAATGACTATAGTTAACTCCGTTAGCTAGTTAAATACCTTTGCATTTTAAACTTGTTTTACTCTCCCATTTTACCTTAACTTTTCACCCTCCAAATTGTCATTACAACTCACCTAACATATCCTTAACATCCTTATAACATCATTACTAACTTATACCCATCATTAGACACCGTTTATCAACCTAGAAACCAAGTTTTATAGTGGTCCGGGACTTTCTCCCTAACTTAGGTCCCGGACCTGTACTTAGCAAACCTCTCGGTCTCTTTTATTGGGGTGGTCCGGGACTTCACCCAGGTCCTAAGTCCCGGACCATACTAGCCAAAAATCTCTCGGGCATTTTAAAGGATTGGTCCGGGTCCTTGGACAAGACCCAAGTCCCGGACCTACGACCACGTAACAACTCTCGGTTTAATTTTGATATATGGTCCGGGACCTCATCCAGACCCTAAGTCCCGGACCGAAACTACTGGACCGACGTACACGCATTTTTCATCGCCTGCTGCGTAAGTTCTTAACACCCATCAATTGTATAGCTTCCCAAATAATTTTACGTACACTCTTATACTCAAAACTTCATCAAATATACACCATATAACAACATAGTGCACAATTTAAATTTGCATAGCACTTAGGCTCTTAAAATGCAATAATCTTAAACACTGAATTTCCCACAATATATTTGCCTTTCACCTGCAAATACAAACAGCAGTTCGTATGTTTTTTTTTACTAGTCTTTTGAGAACATTTTTCTATGTCATAACCATTGGCTCTTTAGGTAGTTTGAATACACAACGTACGTTCATTTTCCAAAGGAATTTTAAGCCACCTTTGGTTAACATAAAACGTAAAGGAAACACCATTTTCTTTGAGTTTCCATACCTTGAAGCAAAGGAGAAGAATAATACGTAAGAAGATGAACTCAAGCTCCTTCCATGGAGATTCCTCTTGGCACCAAAGTGGAGCTCTTGAAGATTTGAAAGGACTAAGTTGAAGAGCTTGCTCCAACTAGAAGAACGGTGGTCTCGAAATCGAATTTGGACCATGGAGCTAGGAGTTACATGTGGTCAAAGCTTGAAGATGCTGCTGGAGCTGTAGCATAACCGATGGAAAAAGAAGAAGAAGATAGAAGAGAGGATGCAGCCGTGTGAAATGAATGAGGGAAGGAGAAATGAAGATAGAATTTGCTTTTGGGGATATTTAATACATAAAGCAAATAGTGCTTTTCACTACTCACTTATTTGCTCACTGATTTGTTCGATCAGCTAGCAAGGTGACGTTTCACCATATGCAAAACCGGCCCCCATTTAAATATAAGGGGTTATGTAGTCTTTATTGCTCAATTAAATTACACATGTTAATATATGTTACAAACTAGCTTATTTTAGTTACTATTCACTATAACAAAACACATAGAAGTGAAATATTAATTTCTTATTAATTTAAACTTCCAAATGTGATACTAAATAGTACACATATTAATTAAAGAGTAATAATGGACATTTAGCCATTTAAAACTCATTTACACGACAGTTACTCAAAAACGTGCTTTTAAGGCTCCTCAAAGCACATTTTGTATTTTAACTTGTTTTCAAGCTCGGTTTTCTCTGGTAACTGATTTAATAAATTCATTAATATACATATAAGGTCTTGGTAAGTTTATTAAGTCTTAACCAAGGTTATTCCAAGCTTAGAGCATATTTCGCCCTTTATTGCCTTTTAGACAATTTATTGTATTTACTATTTATTAAATTGTTTATTAGTGTTTCTAAGACTCTTTTTAGTCTTAATAATTTGTTATTTAATGTTTAAACAACATACAAAGGTTTGGGGTATTTCAGTCTACCCCCCTTAAAAGAACTTCGTCCGCGAAGTTCACACTTCCCACATATCATTGGTTTAGAATACGGGAATTACTTGTATAATAAAATACTTCCATAACCAACACACCTTACACCACAACCTCGGACTTGAAGGTCCGGGTTCACATACACATCCATCCATAACATATCATTCCCACCTAATTACCTCGGACTCAATGGTCCGGGTACCTTAACAGTATTGTACTCACATAACAACCCTCAGACTCTCAGGTCTGGGTAACATGACCACCTTTGGACTCATAGGCCCAAGTAACATAATCAATCCAAAACTGAACCACATCAAGACTCATGGTCAAAGTAATATTTATTACTCACACCACACAACATGCCTTAGAACGTATAACAAATAGAAATACCTTTTCCATCTCTTCATGGGCTCGAGTCCCATGTTGAGTACATATACACTGTGATCCCCGCAGAACCCGGTCGCGATGGACACCTGCTGGTCCCCGTTCCTTTGGGAGATCAAAACACTCACTTAATTGTTAACATATGTACTTCTCATGTCACCGGTCCGAAGACAAAGGCTCATACGTCCTCAGCTCGTGAGCAAGTACTACAAAAATATCCTTTACCAGGTTAAGTAAACAAGAGAATCCCTTATTCAAAATATCAATCCACCGTTTTGGAAATACCTATTGAAAACCCTTTTGAAAATTCAATACAACTCCAAGTCCAACTTATGCTCTTTGCATCCTTTCTTAATGGTGTTATTTGTGACCACTTATAGGGAGCTTCAAGAGTCATCCAACCCTGATGTGATCAGCATCAGTGTTGAACTATCCTTCCACCCCAATTTGTGTTCGGCTTCCCTTGATCGCATGCAAATCAAGTTCCACTTCCCACTTCCTTTTCAAGGATCAAATAATACACACATTTCCCTTTTCTATCTTTTCAATCATTCTAATCATAATCATCACATCTCCAAGGGATAGAACTCAGTCCATCAATTATATCCATTTTCTTTTAATCAAGTTACCTAGGGAATCTAATTCTTACTAGGTTCCATGTCAGTTTCATACCCTTCATAAATCACCACACTATATATATATATACATATTTTTAATCAAAATACAATACATCGTGTCACATTTGGTATTATGCAAACACACACCATTGGGGTTTTAGTTCCCCCAGGGGTTTATTTACTCCTTAACACTTGTACTAACCCACAACCATTAACAAGGTAGTCTCACCTACCACAACGGTATTTCGCATCTTCTGTGCGCAAATACCACCATTTAACCAAACCAACCATCATAACCAATTATTAACCATGCCAACCATCATAACAAATTATTTTTGTGCTATGCACAACATAGTTCACGTACACTTGTACGGTAAAACACACTAAGCGGCTTTGCGCTCTACCCCCCTTAAAAGGGATTACGCCCACGTAATCAACCACTGAACATTGGCTTAAAATGTTCTGCCGTCGTGAAGTGTTTTAACTACCACGCGGTCTGTTAAAGGATCTTGACCATATTAGCGGTTTAGTTCCTTTACCAAGAATTCTCATTGGAGTTTTCTTAACTCCTAACCAGTTTCAATTCTGGCCTGTCCATTCGTTATTCATACTGTATTGTACATCTCCAATTATTATCTTTATCCTGGTAACCATGGTTTCTCCACCGAAGCGTGGTATCTCTTACCGTAAGCGAATTCGGTGAGTTACAAACCTTTCATCTACCTCCATGACAATTTACAGTGTATACTGCTATGTATTTCTCAATTATTGCCTCAATTCCTTTCGACTTACTGCCGGTTGAGGTTGAGCTACTACCTAACGTGTAGTGCTCTCTCAGTTGTTTCCTACACCTGAGGTATATTCATACCGATATTTGATACTTAGTGCTACTGTAGTCACTTATTGCCAGTCCTGCTTCCATATTTAGTTCTGTACCAGTATCATTTCATTGATATGACCTTGCATTTCATATGCCTCGGTCTTATAGTGTTATAATTCTCTTTGTTCGCCTTCCACAATTATCATCTTCCAAATCCTAGCTATCCCACTCGATCGTTATTGCGCAAACGCAATACCAAAACACTCAGTCATACAGAGTGCAGAGGCGTAAACTCTTGGCAGTAAATCTCTCATGCAATTGCAATAGGAATTCACACTGTGTTTTACTGAGATTCTTATCTCATAATACCTGCTACTGGCTTACTGTCCAGCTTATTTGCTATCACTTCCCATTGTACCTGTATTGGGTTTAACCAACCACTCCTCTTATTTGTCATACCATCACTTAATCATATTTATACAACGATCGCTTAGTACACACCGTATCCTCTTTCATTATATAACATCAACTTACACTGCATCCGTTATTATATTCGGCCGCCCGTTTGGCTGATTTCGCTGAACTATTTCTCGAGCCTTTATTTTCTTAAGCGTTGTTCGCTACCCATTTAGCATCACGCACCAATGGTGGTTGCTATCAGACTTATTACTCTTCCTGTGTACACAACTGGTACAAACACTTTTCGTATTATATTTTTTTTTTAACTCATCCTGGGGTAATAACAACGTGGTCCATCCTCCACACATTCCCTGAACTTGGTCCACCCAACTACCGCTCTCGCGGTTCACAATATCGAGAGGTATCCCCACTCTTAAAACAGTGGTTCGTTCTCCGCTCTATTTACTTGTATGCCATATACTTCTGCAACCAGTCACATTTACATAACACATTTTTTTTTTGTGGCTTATAAGCCTACTGCCTCAAGCTCTGCTCACTGCAGGCTGTTCACATACCTTTACTTCTTTATACAATATTGCATAGTTTAGAGGTAGCATTGACTCACAGACAAGGTCGTTGCGTCACGATTCCTTCCGAGTTGTCTCTTTGGCAACTTAGGGTCCTACTGTTAAGTGGGTTCCCTTCTTACGTTTCTGTTACGTTGCCCCATCCAACAATGTTTGATCCCAAACACCCCTCAAGGATTACTCCTGGGTGTTACTAAGGTATGCCATTACATTTAACTTTCACCTATGAGTACATTCAGTAGACTACGCCTTCTTACTTCCTTAGCTGGGTATTCGTTCCAGCTACCATGTCTCATTCCTTCAACTTCCTAAGACATACGTGATGTCTTTGCATAACCATCCGTGCTCTTCGCACTTCTTGACTCTACACATTCTCTTGGACGGATTTACTAATTCATTTAGTCTTCTCAACTGGGTTCCTTTACTTCAACCATTCGTGGTAATCCTTAGCTCTTACTTGACTTTTACTGCTGACCGTAGTATGGAGTCAACTACTTCCCGTGTTTCGGACTCTTCTCGTATACATATATGGGGATCATACTGATACATACTACTTACCCGACTAACCCATAAGTAGGTCTGTCAGGCCCACATGCTCCCATCGGAGTGCGGTCGTCCCACAACACAGTTGGTACACTCGTAGTGTCCGTTACACGCCTAGGTGAAGTATTCTGTTGTCAACTCCCTTATTATTGTCTTCTGACATATACATTCCGTGCTTCCCGAACTCATTCCAGGGAAGGTTTATCCATCGCTATATTATTCTGAACTCCATCCATACCGTCGGGCTACTACCTCGGGTTCACCGGTTTCCGTCCGGTTATTCAAAGGTAAGCTGGTTTGAAAGAAGGGTAAAAGAAGTATTGGTTAAAAGAGAATTTGGTTTTGAAAGAAAGAGTTTGAACTAAATCTGAGTTTGAAAGAAAATTTTCTCCTGGTTTCACAACACCTTCTTGCCTTAACCAAGTCAGCTTCTTGCCGACTGGTATATTCCCATTTACAAAGGTTAGGCTGTTAAGCCTTTCCACGGTTTCAATGATCACATTAAATTTCTGGGTATTTTACTAAGTAGTTTGTAGTCGCCAATTTTTTTTTCGAACAGCCCTGTAATAGCTGCACTTGCCACGGCAAGTGCGCCCTGTTAACTGGCTGTCGGTTCAACATGTACCGTCTGCGGCACTGTTTTTGTCTGCACCGTATTCAGTGGTCTCATGGGTCCTTACTTGGATACTCTAATTGGTAACTAATCTCCTGCACAACTTCTCATTGTCCTCCTCTAATAAACATTTACTAGGGTGTTTCCCCTTCTGGGAGACCCCTTTTTACTTATTATTGTGTCTTCTTCGTAGCCCATTCCACGCATTTGTCGTGATTACTGAGACTTGTCTCTTGTTTGGGTACTACGTTGTAGTTCCTTTGTCGGTTGGTATACCGCTGGTGCCATTACCTAACATTTGCCATCCCGTAGACTCTCGTCTCGGGTTTTATTATTTCTCTTCTTGCCTGTTGCAAGCTGGTAGCTTTCGACTGCTCGGCATGTCGACCCAGGTTGCCGGAAATTTCTTTCTTCCTTACACCAGATTCTCCATTCTTTGCTATCAAGTGCGGTTACAGTTGTTCACCCGGGAGCCGTCTCCGGGATTTCTACTTTTCAGAATCTACCGTATGACAGGTTCCCCATACTTACAAGATAGTTAATAACAGCCAGACCGGGTCTTCCCGGGTAAGAGAGGGCTTTCATCTCCCTGGCGTTCCTTCCCAAGTCATAAAATAGGGGTTGTGGAGGGCGGGATGGATATAATAGGGTTCCAGTATTTTCTGGTAGTTCCTAACGAGCGTATCTCTCACGCTATCACTCAACCCTTTACCCAAAGTACTAAAATCTTAACTCGGTACTTCCTAAGCTCGGTAACTCAGTCATCAGAGCGATACTTCGCTCTGATACCACTTTTTGTAACACCCCATCCACAACGTCGCACTTATAACCATCTGCAGCGGAAACATAAACCATCACATTACTTAATCCGTTGGTGTTACACGCCGTTAACCACCCACGTGGCTAACAAGGCTAATACATACATATTATATCGGTCTGATGGACTAGATCCCCGAGCAACTACACCATACAATCTTGATTCCATTTCCATCAATTATTTACATATACATCCCCCACTGTACCGAGTATCATTAACCAATGCCGATAACAGATTCGGTCTTACTACACCTATAATACATACACCATTAAAGGGCTACCAATGTACAAACTTCTACCCCGTCCTACTCTCGAACGGCTTCCAGCTCCTTGTACCTGAAATAGAAAAAAAGGAGAAAAGGGTGGCCCCCAAGGGGTCAGCACCTTTGCTGGTATGGTAATCCCGCAGCCCGCATGAACCGGGCCACGCACAACTAATTGTCGTCTTAGCATGCTGTTGATTATATTTAAATCCTGCATGTAAACCATAAACACACAACACATTGCATACGCCCAGCTATGGGCTCAAAACACCAACACAACACATCCATACATCCACACACAACAAATCAACCTTGTTTCCCTTAACCCTAGAGTGACTCTCCTCTTAATGGAGTTACTTCCTCAACAGACGACATTTACCCATTAATCGGGTTATCCTTAAATGCTTCTTATTATAAACCTGAACTCATAACCATAATCCACATATCCACAATTTACCGCATAAAACTTCACACCGAATAGGAATTGCAATACATCCATAACACATAATACAACGGGTACGGTTCTCTTAAGGAACCAACCCAGCCATAATTAGTTCACTTTAGAGCCTAGAGAATGTTGCCAAACTCATGTTAAGCTCGTTCCATAACTTGCTACCGTTTCTTTAAATGAACAGATAACTTAACACTAGGGTGCGTTGGGTACAGTAAACCAAGCACACCGAACAACCATTGTATGCCCCAGAAAACCGACGTGAGTCAGTAACATAGCTTTGGCTAAGCTAAAGGGAAGATTGGAAACCCAATGAGTAAACAACCTAACATACACCAAGAGAGTCGAACCGGGTATGACATCGACTCCCATCCATCACACGCGTGGCCGGAACATGACCGGACTCCTCACCCCCCATTAGTACACATATACTTACAGTAAAGTAATTAAGGCTCCATTATGGAACCTATCACATCCACACACCATTCGGTATCACAACCGTGTTAAGCATGTAAGGGAGGTTCACACACCTGCAAAACAATAACCATACACCACTAACGCACGCATAGCCGTGGTTAGAACGTTCCCAAGGTTTGGGTCGTTAACTCCGAATACCGATATCTCATGTGTACCTAGATTTAATTAGCTAAGGTTTAACACTTATTTGAGGTTAAACGGTATCGGTGACCAGATTCGCCACATAAATGAATTACTATAAACTCATTTCATGTTTTATCTTACAAGGTGGCAAACACAGAAAAACACATTGGCATACAGCCGGTGTAATCCGGTAGGACACAGGTTGCAAGAAAACCATACCTGTCGCCGGAGTCCACTCTACCATGTCCGTTTAGGTTCCTCGAACAATCCTCGAACAACTGGTACATTAAAGTTACCTTCATTAACATTGGGGTAACACGTTTGTGTAACGTCAAATGACTATAGTTAACTCCGTTAGCTAGTTAAATACCTTTGCATTTTAAACTTGTTTTACTCTCCCATTTTACCTTAACTTTTCACCCCCCCTCCAAATTGTCATTACAACTCACCTAACATATCCTTACATCTTATAACATCATTACTAACTTATACCCATCATTAGACACCGTTTATCAACCTAGAAACCAAGTTTTATAGTGGTCCGGGACTTTCTCTCCTAACTTAGGTCCCGGACCTGTACTAGCAAACCTTAGCAAAACCTCTCGGTCTCTTTATTGGGGTGGTCCGGACTTCACCCAGGTCCTAAGTCCCGGACCATACTAGCCAAAAATCTCTCGGGCATTTAAAGGATTGGTCCGGGTCCTTGACAAGACCCAAGTCCCGGACCTACGACCACGTAACAACTCTCGGTTAATTTTGATATATGGTCCGGGACCTCATCCAGACCCTAAGTCCCGGACCGAAACTACTACTCGACTACACAACCTTTTTCATCGCCTCTGCGTAAGTTCTTAACACCCATCAATTGTATAGCTTCCCAAATATTTTACGTACACTCTTATACTCAAAACTTCATCAAATATACACCATATAACAACATAGTGCACAAACTTAAATTTGCATAGCACTTAGGCTCTTAAAATGCAATAATCTTAAACACTGAATTTCCCACATATATTTTGCCTTTCACCTGCAATACAAACAGCAGTTCGTATGTTTTTTTTTACTAGTCTTTTGAGAACATTTTTCTATGTCATAACCATTGGCTCTTAGGTAGTTTGAATACACAACGTACGTTCATTTTCCAAAGGAATTTTAAGCCACCTTTGGTTACACATAAAACGTAAAGGAAACACCATTTTCTTTGAGTTTCCATACCTTGAAGCAAAGGAGAAGAATAATACGTAAGAAGATGAACTCAAGCTCCTTCCATGGAGATTCCTCTTGGCACCAAAGTGGAGCTCTTGAAGATTTGAAAGGACTAAGTTGAAGAGCTTGCTCCAACTAGAAGAACGGTGATCTCGAAATCGAATTTGGACCATGGAGCTAGGAGTTACATGTGGTCAAAGCTTGAAGATGCTGCTGGAGCTGTAGCATAACCGATGGAAAAAGAAGAAGAATAGAAGAGAGGATGCAGCCGTGTGAAATGAATGAGGGAAGGAGAAATGAAGATAGAATTTGCTTTGGGGATTTCATAAAGCAAATAGTTTTTCACTACTCACTTATTTGCTCACTGATTTGTTCGATCAGCTAGCAGGTGACGTTTCACCATATGCAAAACCGGCCCCCATTTAAATATAAGGGGTTATGTAGTCTTTATTGCTCAATTAAATTACACATGTTAATATATGTTACAAACTAGCTTATTTTAGTTACTATTCACTATAACAAAACACATAGAAGTGAAATATTAATTTCTCATTAATTTAAACTTCCAAATGTGATACTAAACAGTACACATATTAATTAAAGAGTAATAATGGACATTTAGCCACTTAAAACTCATTTACACGACAGTTACTCAAAAACGTGCTTTTAAGGCTCCTCAAAGCACATTTTGTATTTTAACTTGTTTTCAAGCTCGGTTTTCTCTGGTAACTGATTTAATAAATTCATTAATATACATATAAGGTCTTGGTAAGTTTATTAAGTCTTAACCAAGGTTATTCCAAGCTTAGAGCATATTTCGCCCTTTATTGCCTTTTAGACAATTTATTGTATTTACTATTTATTAAATTGTTTATTAGTGTTTCTAAGACTCTTTTTAGTCTTAATAATTTATTATTTAATGTTTAAACAACATACCAAGGTTTGGGGTATTTCAGCTAGCTACCTAGAAGAAAAGTCTGAGATTATTGGGCTATTATGATGTGCCAGCCACCTAAAAGAAAAAGGCTAAATGTGTTGGGCTATTAAGAGGCGCCAACTACCAAAAATGTGAAAAAGTGGACCGAACTAACAGTGAATAATCTAGACCGAGCATCTAAGGTGTCGGGAACCTAAAATTAAATGGAATACACCGAGCGTTATAAGGTGTCGGGAACCTGAAGTTTAAATGGGATACGCCGAGCATTATAAGGTGTCGGGAACCTGAAGTTTGAATGGGATACGCCGAGCATTATAAGGTGTCGGGAACCTGAAGTTTGAATGGGATACGCCGAGCATTATAAGGTGTCGGGAACCTGAAGTTTGAATGGGATAGCCGAGCATTATACGTTTTTCCGGGAACCTAAAGTTTGAAATGGTATACGCCGAGCAATTATAAAGGTGTCCAGGAACCTGAAGTTTGAATGGGATACGCCGAGCATTATAAGGTGTCGGGAACCTGAAGTTTGAATGGGATACGCCGAGCATTATAAGGTGTCGGGAACTTGAAGTTTGAATGGGATACGCCGAGCATTATAAGGTGTCGTGAACCTGAGTATGAAGGGAAATACGCCGAGCATTATAAGGTGTCGGGAACCTGAAGTTGAATGGGATAATGTCAAGCGATTCTAAGGCATTGACAACCAAAATGTGGAAATGAGATAATGTCAAGCGATTCTAAGGCGTTGACAACCTAACAAGTGAAAATTGGGTGGTATGCAAATGCAATGATGTTGAAATGCTAATGATGCTGATGATGCTGACGATGCTGATGATGCTGATGATGCTGACGATGCTGATGATGCTCGGATGCTTCTGGGGACCGAAACCCGTTCCAATGCTCCTGGTTGGTATTCTATGAGGACTTATTGCCTCTGCCCACCAACTGGGGTGCTGGGATAACTTCTAGATTACCAAAGGGACTTATTGCCACTGCCCACTAGTTGTTTCTCCCAAGAAGTAGACATCAAGATGGGGACTTATTGCCTCTGCCCCGCCAACTTAGATCACGCTCTGTCTCGTACTTGTCTCGCACTGAAGATGATACTAGGTCGTACTGGTCTCGCGCTGGATGATGATGCTCGGTCTCGCACTGATGAAGGTGGTGGGTCTCGCACTGATGAAGATGATGGTCTCGCACGGGCGAAAATGATGGTCTCACACTGATGAGGATGCATGGTCTCGCACTGAAGTCTCGTACTGAACGGATGAAGAAAAAGCTGGATTTCGCACTGATTCTGGGTCGCGCACTTAATGAAGATGTCTCGTACTAAAGTCTTGAAAATGATGGGTCTCGCACTGATTTTGGGTCCCGAACTAAAATGAGTTAGGAAGATAATGGTCTCGTGCAAATGATGAAAATGATTACCGGAGTGCCAAACATGGCAATGTATGCAACCAAAATATATAAAGATACTCGTTCAAAACAGGAAACTGTTGGAAAAGGTGCCAAACTTGGCAATGTTGAGGTGTTATGCAAAAGTTGTATAATGCAACTAAAGTGTTTGTTGGAAGCTTGCCAAAACAAGAAACTGTTGAAGAATGTGCCAAACATGGCAATGCTTGAGAAAACTCTGCTGAAAAAGGAAAGTGAAATGATCATTTCCTGACTAGAAATTTCATATCTGCAATTTGTTTTTTAAGAAAATGAATCCGTTGGTGGAAGTGTGTGGTGTTTGTTGTGGTGCTAAAGGCTTTTGCCGGTGTTCAAGATTTGTGATAGACCTGGGATTGGGTTATGATTTTTGGATGGTGGTCAGGGTTATGACGGGCCTGATGTTTTTGTGGAGGTAATGCCAATGATGGGCTTGAAAGTGTGTGTGTGGTGGTAAGGGCTTATGTGTGCCTGTGGTGGGATGGTGGTGCTCAAGCTTTGGGCTTTAATTGGTGTTGACATGGCAATTGTTGGAACCAACAATTGCCCCCAGTATTTTTCCTTAGGACAACCTGAGCTAGAGTTTATGGCAATCGATCGGAACGATCGATTGCCCCCAGTATTTTCTTTGATTAAACGTGCGAACAAGTCTCATCCTCACAGGGTCGAGGCTTATGCTTTAATGTGGTGCTTCCTAACCTACACTTGACGTGGTTGGTGTTTGCACTCATTTCTCGCTCATGATCATAACTTCTAGACCATTGAATTCGATATTTGATGGATTTACGCATTTGATCTGTTACTTTCACGAGATTGGACACACAACTATCAAGTTGGAAGTCTTTAAAGCTTATAACGTGGTCATAGGGTGTGATGAAAGGCGACGGGATCATGGAGGGATATTTGAGGTATGTGGAGCTTAAATGGGTGACCAAAGCTGCAACGTGCGCCTTCTCTCAGATTCATCTTCCTTGTCTTAAGTCGTCTGGCTGCTTCATGTTGACATTGTTTTCGAGCTTCTGGACTTGGACTTTTGAAGTTGTCCTTTACACCATTTCTCTTTTCGTCATTTGGATTTCTTCGAGGCACTTCGGGTTTGCCTTTTTGTTTTATCCTTTATTGACTTTGCCTTCGGGTTTTTGTGTTTCCCGGTTTTGAGTTATGAGAGTTTTTTTGATGTGAGCTCTCTGGATCCTGTGCCACTTTGGGACCATTTACGGATCACTTCGTCATGCTGATAGCGGCATCACTTCTTTGGACTGATTAGATTGTTATCTGAGAGTCGGGCTCCTCGCTTCCTTTGGTCACCGGGTCGGTAACTCATCATTGGCTAGGTGATTCTGTGGAGTTCATAATATCGAAAAGGGATATATGAAAGGCTCAGCGGGGGTGCCTAGGTTTAATGACAGGGTTTACAAGCTTTTGGCTATGTGGTGTTGTACCTAGGTGCTTCGTCATTCCTGATAGTTGTGTATCCGTTCTTTGTTACTTTTCGTAGGTCTAAGAGTAAATTTACAATTATCTCCTTCGGTCGGAGTTATGCCATTTACATTTTCCTTTGTATGTGGTCTCACCGGAGTCGTGTAAAATGACACGCTCGTTCACTCATGGTTTTTCCGCTCAAGACACTCTCGTGAATTTCACTTAGAGAATAGTTCACACGGTTAAACGAAAGATTAAAGATGACGATCCTGAACTCAGATTGCCCCCAGTATTGATCTGGGGTTTATGACAACACTTAAATAGATGCGGATTTTGGAATGCTTCGTGGATATTATGGGATAGTCTATGGTGTTAGGACGGACATGTTCACCCTTTTAGAAACAAAAGACAAGTCATTTTATTCCATAGTCGGGAATGATTACTCTGTGATCCCTTAAAAGAAAACAAATTTTTGTGTTTTTGTTTTGTTGAATGAATGCACAAAAAATAACGAAAATCGAACTATGCTCTTATTCATGAATGG
This sequence comes from Limonium bicolor, assembly GCA_023374045.1. Classification (NCBI taxonomy): domain Eukaryota; kingdom Viridiplantae; phylum Streptophyta; class Magnoliopsida; order Caryophyllales; family Plumbaginaceae; genus Limonium; species Limonium bicolor. The sequence goes on along the minus strand of CM041776.1, from coordinate 460,157,174 downwards.
AAAGATAACATCAAAAGTTGTAATCTAAAATGATAAAGGAAGCTAACTACCATAAAAGTTAGAAGAATGATTGAGAAAAGAAAACTACTAAATCGAGAAAACTTCTGAAATAGTGATGTTGAACAATCTGGTGCCAACGTGTTGAAGACTGGAGTTGTTGACCGTCGGGGCGCCATTGACCATGATTGTCTTCCTTCCAAGCTTCGAGTAGGCCCTGTAAAATGTCTGAACTAGGAATGCCCATGGGTTATGTAGGAAGTAACTGGGCCTGAGTCTTCGCCAAACTGAGAGTGAAGTGCATAGATTAGAGTGATTCCTAGACTGGAACGGACATGTAGGCCTGAATCCAGAAATTGAGCAAACAAGCTGAAAGAAATCACACGGACCGTGAATGGGCCACTGGGCCGAGGGATAATCCTTGAAGTCTAGATTTGTTTGATGCTCTTGTTGGGCCTTGAAGCCGAAACTGGAATGAACGAATTATGCAAACTATCTTGGATTCAAATGTTTTATGGGCCAAAATTCTGGATTGAGAGAGAAGCTCATGGGCCAAAACTATGAATTGGTCTATGGGCTCAAATGGAATGAGTTATGAGTGTGGTACTTGGGCCAGAATGATTGCTCTATATGTGAACTGGAATTTCGGCCGAGTGATTTTGGTTGGGCCTAACAGATGGCACCTAGATCTAAGGTTTTGGGTTAGGGTCATGATAAGAAGTCTACCTAGACTAGAATGAGCCCTTGGCCGGAATGTGTTTGGGCCTGAAGTAAAGCACATGAGCTGGAATGGTCCCTAAATAACAAATGGGCCTAACTTTCTTCGGGCCAGAGAAGATGGTTGCTAAGCCGAAAAAGATTTTATTTTCAGGACTTGTGAGTTATTTCAAGTTCAGTGGATTTCCTTTTTATGGGCCTAGAACTAATTGGATAATTCAAAATGGGCCAGAAGAGAAATCACCTAAGTCTAGGCTTTTGGGCCGAAGCCTGAACGACTCACATGTTAAACCAAACAGGGCCTCTGGGCCGCAAACAAATAGAGCTGCCAATTCGTGTTGGGCTAGGTTGATGTAGGAGAAGTTCCTATCAATCTCTAGGCTGGGTAGTGGGCCGATCATACAAGCAAACAAGGCCCACACAAATTCAACATGTCCTCACTAGACGTTTAAATCAAACCGGGTATGGATCGATCCGGAGAGGTGCTTGGGGCGCGGGCCCAGGCACCACAAAGAATAGGGCTTGCACGCTATTCTCTTTGGGCTTCCCCACTCTTTTCACATCACCTGAAGGTGTGCGTCTACGGTCGGGTCTTTGACTGACCAAACAAAGGGCTAGGTAAGGGCACTGCCAGGAAAACGCTTGGGGCTAAGGCCCAGGTATTAAGGGGGTGTGGTTAGACGACACCCTCCTCTTTTCCCCCGCTTATTCACATCACCTAAAAGGTGTGAGTCCCTGACAGGGGACCCTAGATGGGCCCCGAGGTGAAACTGGTTTGTGTGGACCCTCGCTCTCATATGATGCAAATGGTGCAGAAAATTAAAGTGCGCACAAAAGTAAATAAACAAGTAATAAAGCCATAAATAAACAATTTTTCGAGTTAAGCCCTCTTTCTTAAAGTTAAACAAGTTAAAATTAAGAATTGATCCCCAGCAGAGTCGCCAGTCTGTGAGCCTCGATTTTAAACCCTATCCTATGTTGATTAAAGTTGATTAGGATCTAGTCGGGTTTTAGGTCCACTTATAACCTAAGATTAATAACTATGTCATAAACACAATTATTAAAACCTAAGCTAGCTCACTGGAACCTATTATGAGTCACCACCTAATTTTAACTTAGATCAAATTAGGAAAGGAGAGTTCGGGTTCGGGGGCTTGATATTCGACTTAATTTGGGTTCAAATTACTTTCATTACCCCTAGAAGTCGTTTTTCCTCTACTTAGTTTAATTACGGCTTATTACGAGTCGTTTTTAACCTAAGTGCGCGCTTCTGTTTTTTTTTATTTTTTAACGTTTTTTTTTACAGAAAATTAAAGTGGAAATTAAGATACCTAAACTAGGGTTTCGGAGGCAGAATTAGGTCAAATTTTGTTTCCGTCCGTCCGGCTACGGACCTAATGTCCGAAACCACGGACCCTAATTAACCTAATTACACAGAAAAGTCGAATTTGAACAGAAACAAGATTTTGAAAAGTCCGGGGCCACAGACAGGACGTCCGTGGGCCCGGACATGTTTTATAAAACCCTAAATTTTGAAAATAAAAATATCCCGCCACCGTTCGGGGGCGTCCGGGACCCCGGACATAGCGTCCGTGGGTGCGGACCGACCTCGGACGGCGGCGTTGAGGCAGTTCCCGGCGGTGTTTTTGGCTCAAAATTTATGGGTACGTAGCCTGAAAGATTCTAAACATGTTAGTGATCAAAAGTTTTCAATTTGACTACGAATTAAGGATGAAACTTATTGAACAAGTTAGTGGACAGAAACACAAACAACCTTAATTCAGTAGCAAAGAAAAGTCAGTTCGAATAGGAATTTCAACCAGAAGCGTATTGTGATCAGTGGAGTTAAAGAATTCGAATTCTAACCTGTTTTGGTTTCGGGATTTGGTTGTTCCTTCACATCGGGAAACTTCGAACGCGTCGTTGATAGCCGATCCGGTTCAACCTCGACCCGAGTTTCTGATTTCTTCTTCCTTGTATGATTAAGGACGGTTTGCTTCTGTTTTTGTGGTGTTTTGGTGCTTGGAAGTTCAATAGGAGAAGAAAGGATGAGTTTTTGGTGATTTTGGGGTGATTTCTGCAGTGTTTCGGTATTGATTTGAGGCTTGGAAGTGTAAAAACGTGGGAAGAAGATTTGTGGCTGTGTTCTCTGACTTTGGAGGTGTTCTCCTCTGACCTAGGTCGTTTTTTTGGAAGGCCTTTTATAGAAAGAGCATGGCCAAGTTGATAGAACAAGATTTTTATCTAAAACCCTGATTTTGTGCTCTAAGAGAATCTGATTTTTTAAAACGTGCTACAGGTTGATAAAAATTCTGAAATTTTAACCAAAGATAAAAGACGATTTTTAGGAATTTTGAGAGTTAGAATCAGGTTATTTCGATAAATAACCGATTAGATAAAAATCTTACAATCTGGAATCTCCCATAATTCATAACTTACGATTGGAAAGCCAAAATAACGAAATTCCAACGGCATTAGTCTCTAAATATCATCCTCTATCTTGTGTTAAAATTTCATGACATTTTGTTTTGACTTCGGTATTTTCCAGAGGAGAGAGAAAATTGCAAAAATGATTGAATTTCTCTTTTAAATTTTGGGATAAGGTTCCAAATAAAATAATTTCAGGTTTATGACTGTATGTAGTCATGCTAACCATGTGACAATTTTATTTTAATTTTGAAAACCCTTTTTTTTCTATTTTGAGGTTATTTCATGTGTTAATAATTAAAGAAACTAGCTTATTAAAAGCTTAATTTCAAGAATAAATATTATCAGAAAATCATGAAATGCCTTTCATAATGACTATGATATTTGGAAGTGTTTGGAGATAATGAACAAGTCATATGAAAATAGAAAATCCCGAGAATGTCCTTGGAAAATCCTGCATTGGTGCATTTTGACCATTTTGCCCTTTGTAACACGTATGCCTTAGAGACCACTCCGAGGGGGTTGAAATTTTGGGTATAACAGGCTGTGTTGATATTGTCTTTGGCCTCCTTGGAAATTGGACTAAGGTCTGTAATTTTGAGATGGTTGAAGGGTATGTGGGTTTTGGATATTTTCTGTGTTTGAGTAGCGAAGGTTAGATTGCATGTTACGTTGCCAAGGTTGTCTGTATCCTTGATTGTTGGTGATGTAATTTGCCTCCTCCGCTGCTTTTAATTCTTGTAGTTGGGGGCATTGTTCATAGTCATGAGCCCGCAACATTGCGTACAAGAATTAGTTGGAGACGATTGGGAAAGAGGAGCATAGCCTGGAGGGGTAGTAGATGATCGGGAAATCATCGACTTAGCTTGCTGGGGGTAGGAATTCATAGCCATCTGCTCAACCACTTTTTGCAGAGTGCTGACTTTTGTTGCCTGTTGAGCATTGCTTTCCATGAGTTGCTCATGGCTCTTCATCAATTGGTCGAACTTGTTATCACTCTCCTCAACATGATATAATCCTGGAGTACCGCTCCTTGATCCACCGGAGGCCCAGTCTCTGATTTCCTCACAGAGAGACTCCATGCTGTTCAGAAATTGTGCTCCCGGCTTTTTCAGAATGTCAGCCCCTAACGAAGATAACACCATTGTTCTGCATGGACCGATCAAGCCTTTGTAGAACAATTGTGATACTTTTCTTTCGTTAGACCATGGTGAGGACAAGTAAGTAGTAGACCTTTGAAACGGTCCCAAGTCTCACAAATATTCTCCGACCCTGGTTGCTTGAAATTATAGATTTCAGCAATCATCTCCAATGTTCGGCTCTAGGGTAGGAATTTGTCGTAGAACTTAGTGGCCATGTCGTCCCAGGTACCAATGGTACTCGTGTCAGGCTATGATACCACTTGCTCGCGTTTCCCGTCAGGCTGTGTGGGAATAATGACAGTCTTGCATATTGAAGTACTGCGTCGATCGCAGTAAGACTGTTGGCATGTTACAAGAATTTGTAACATGTAACAGGGCTTCGTCTGGACTGGTGCCATCGAACATGCCCAACTCTTTCACACATCTGATTTGATAATATGGCTTCAGTTTCTGCTACTCATCGTATTCAGATGGGCTAAGGTGAGGAAGGATGATAGCAGGCTGTTGTCCTTGGTTAGACGGCCTGTTGATATTTTGAATCGTTGCTGGTGTAGATGCCATGTTAGCTTCCGGGTCAGAATCTATCACTGTGGTGGTAATGTTTTGTTGAGTTCGTCTCTGCCTTAGGGTACGCAGAAAGGTTCTCTCGATCTCTGGATTATAACCAACCGTGTGTTATTAATATTTCTGGGAGGCTGTTTGACCTGGTAAAAGGCATTCACCACTCAAAACAGAGAAAAGAACTGGTTATGTGTTAGAAGAAATAAAAATGTTAGGAATTAGTTGACAGAAATTATAAGTTAGTAGTTAGAGACAATGGAAAGAAATGACAGAAAATTGAAATGACAATGGAAAGAAATGACAATGGAACGAAATGGCAGGAAATTTGAAGTTAGTAGTTAGAGACAATGGAATATTAAAGGACAATGGAATTGAAATGACAATGGAAAGAAATGACAGAAATAAATGACAATAATATTAAAATGTCAGAAGTTCGAAGTCCAAAGTTAGATGTCCAAGTCAGATCAGAAGTCCGATGTCCGAAATTAGATTATTATAAGTTAATATTGACAGATTATTATAATATAACAGGTGAATTAACCGGGCTTAGGGACTAGATTAAATCAAGTCCCCGGCAACGGCGCCATTTTGCAGAGCGTTTATATCGTGAGTGGTTAAACTGGTGTAAAATTAAAAGAAAAGAAATTAAAACTCAAATTAAACGTCGGGCTGCAAACAAATCCCGGTCGTGATAGTATAGAAAAGTGTAAGCGACCGGATTATCGAACCGTGGGACTTATAGTGAGATAAGTAGTACCTAAGCGTGTCACAAGAGGGGTTAAATTGACTTGTTTCTGAAAAGTAAATAACAGATTAATTTAGTGAAGTGAAGATGAATTAAACGGAACTTCGGGTTCAGGTTAATATGATTTAATTAATTGTGCTATCTCTACCGGTTTAATAAAATAGTTTGGCAAGATCCCTGTAATTTTCTTAAGGTCCGATGAAAACTCATAAGAACTCGTTTACCTGTATGCAAGGTCCGATGAAAACTCAAGCAAAAAGCGTGTAAACGGCAGAGGAGTGTGAGGAATTTTATTCTTGCAACATGTATTAACTTAAACGATGAAAATAAGTTCTTACAGTTTTACGGCTTAATTAACCCATCTGTTTCTAACCGATGAAATTAAAAACAGACTTAGTAGGCTTTTTAATAAATCGATGAAATTTATTAAAAAGGGAGAGAAACAAAACTTTAATTGTAACAAACTGAATTTATTTTACCGGTAGAAATATATTACACAGCTAAAAACCATAATTAAACCCTCGCCCGAAGCAAATCCTCCTTAGCCTGACATATTAACTGGTAATAGGTCAGACAGAGGTTGGACGAAATAACAAAACGAGATGCGTGGATGGTGAATGAAGAAAATGAAGAGGAAGAAGAGTGGGAGCATACGTAGGATTTTTGTAAGTGAAATGGGAGATTTTGAGTGTTGAGTTTGGAGGTGGAACGTGTGTGTGAATATTACAGAGAATTACTTCGGGCCATTTGTGCGCAGGTTATTCTGATGAAGAGGTAGTGTTTATATAGAGGAGGAAGAAGAATCTGGAGCGGAGGAATTGATTGCAGTTGATTGCTTCACTGATTGCTTCGGCGCGAAGAAGAAAACTGTTTCGTGACTGATTTTAGTCTTGTCCGCCTAAGCAACCGCCCCATTCTAGGCGGTTACATGTATGTCCGCCTGAACAACCGCCTCTGTTTGGGCGGTTCCTGGTTCTGTCCGCCTGGCAATAGGCGGTTGCCTCATGCCTTGACCGCCCTGGTGTCCGCCTGTCTATAGGCGGTTGCCTCATGCCTTGACCGCCCTGGTGTCCGCCTGTCTATAGGCGGTTGCAACCCTTGACCGTGACCTATTTTCCTTCAAACTTCGACCGGCTCTAGATTCTTCGTTTGGACTCTGTTTTCTGAGCCGTTTGCGTCTATGCGTTCGTCTCCTCGTCTACTTTACTCCCGGCTTGGTTTTCCTCATGTTAAACCAATAATTTTGTGAGATAAATAATAAAACATAAACTAGAGGAAAACTAACCGAAGTGGAGAAATGAGCAAGAAAAGTGCTAATTTATATATGAAATACACCTATAAAACATGCTCATTTGGGCACTTATCAGTATCTAAATCACCCATTTGAACTCTAAATCCTCCAAGACAATTCCTAAGTCATTTTAACACTCAAGAACACCTTAATTCACTTTCTTTCACCAATATAACATTTAATGATTCCTAGTACTCCCTAGGTCATAAAATCACCTTAAAATACTTAAAACTCTTTGTTTATCAACTAAACTTTGCCATAGCTTCTCTAGCACATTCATACACTCAAACACATCGTTTTTCATCCTTAATCAATCAAAGACATTCAAATCCACTATGAATGTTCTTTACACACAAAATACACCCAAACTACACTACATCACAATATAGTGCATAAACTTAAATTTCTTGGCACTTAGGCCCTTAAATAACAATAATCTTAAACACTGAATTTCCACATATTAAATGATTTCTACCTGCAAATACACACAACAATCTCATATGCCCTTATAATCCACCTTGTGGTTATTTTACTAACTCATTTTCCTTTGGCTCTTTAGATTGTTTATAAAACAATACAACTCATTTTCCTAAGGTACTAAACTACATTAGGATAGGTCATTTACCTTTTTTCCTCTTCCAGATTTCCTCTCTTCACTTGTCTTTCTTGATTGAAAACCGGCAAGAACTTTTTGTTCACTTGTCAATCTTCTAATCAATGTACAATTAAGGGTAATGAGATTTAAGTGTTACACCTAAACTCATAAATTAACCTAGATTACAAGGAGTACTTAATGTACTAGAATTTATGATTACCTTTAGAATTTGGAATGAGCTTTGACAAGGAAACAAGGCAAAACCCTCTTCTAGTTCCTTTGGATATTAAAACAAGACTAACTCAAGGAGCAAAACAAAACCCCAGGAGAAGCCATTTTCGGTAATGTACAAAAATAGAGGAAACTTGATTTTTCTTTGACTTTTCTTACCTTGGAACAAAGGAGAACAAAAGGTGCAAGAAGATAAGCTTTTCCTCCTTTAATGGAGATTCTCCATGGAATCAAACTTGAGTTCTTGAAGATTTGAAAAGAGGGAAATGAAGAGCTTGGTCTAACTAGCACAATATGGTCTTAGATTTTGATTTGGACCATGAAGTTGGATTTAGCAAGCAAAATGATAAGTGGTGAAATAGTGCTCTCTCAAGGTCTTTATTCACCGTCATTTTACTCGGCGCATGACTTATTTCACCACTTTATGGAGTATTTTTGTGTTTATTAGTGATCTTATACTTTTGGCATTTTCAAATAGGTAAATACTCATTTGAGTACATTTTGAGAGCTTAATCTGAGAATGCATCAATGTTCGAGCACCTCGGGAAGGATGCCAAGCCAACAGGAAGCATCGGGAGAATTCCGGCACAGAAGAAGGACATTCTGGGGCCGACCGACCTTGGGACCGACCTTACAAGGTCGGTCTGAATCTGTCCAAGCCGTCCCAAACACACTGGAATCAACCGACCTTGCGACCGGACTTGCAAGGTCGGTCGAGCTTTAAAACTTGTCACGTGCTTCCTTCTAAAAGAGTCCAACCGACCTTGCAAGGTCGGTCGGACAGGATTTTTGCCCAGAATTGTCTGTTAAAAGACTACATTTTGGAGCTTCCTTCTCCATGATCGAACACACACGACTTTAACCCTAAACAGACGAGAGAGAGGCGAAAATAGAGGAGAAAAGAAGAGAAGAAAGGAGGAAGAAGAAAATGAAGATTTCTACCTCCATTGAAGCTTGGAAGCTCCTCTAATGGATGATTCCCCCTTCTCCTTGCTCTTTCCTTTAGCTATGGCTGAGTAGTTCTGTTTGTATCCTAGGATGAGGGTTTGAACCCATTTTGTTCATTGAATTCTAGAACCTAACTCATTTATTACTCTCGTTTTTTCCTTCAATATCAATTAATGCACTAAATTGATCTCTTATTGCATTTATGGTGGTTCCATTCAATATTTGAGCTTGAGTTTGGAACTAGACCAAGAAGGGAGTAAACCCTAACTTTTTTTTTCTTGATTTTGGAAGTAAATGCTTAGGGCTGCTGATTAAGAGTGCTTGCTTAATGCTATTTGCTGACTTGAACCTCCTTTAATTAAGGGTTTGATTATTTAGGTAAGAATTGGATCTCCCATGATTTGGGGATTCATGAGCTAAACTCTAATAGGCACTGAGATGATGAGTTATGGTTTTGAAGTTCTTTGAGTGAATTAGGTGATTCCCACTATCCTAGGGTACTCTCCCCATCCATTCCATACACAAACATTTACTGTTTTTATTGCATTTCAATTAACAAACAACCAAGCTTGCCTCTAGCTAAACCCTCATTTTTACTGTTTATTCACACTTACTATTATACCGAAGCTAGGGATTTAGAATCCAATTTCCTTGTGGATACGACACTTGTTTTATTGCAACGAATTGGGTGCACTTGACCATTTTAGCTAGGTTTAATTACTATGTTTGTAATTTTCCCAACACAAAACAAGGTGGAGAAGTATACATTCTGTAGCAAGGAAGGTTTTGGCTTGAGATGATGAAGAAGAATACGATGGAGGAGGAAGGAAATGAAGAAGTGAGGTGACTTTGTGAGATATTTCACTTATAAAGTAAATAGTAACTTTACTTTATTTCCTTCTTCTTTCTTTAGTTGGCTGGCATGTTATGGTGACTCGTCACCTTCAAAACATCCCCCTTCACTTAGTTAGGATATATATGGCCTAGTTTGACCATTGACCACTTAAAGAAGTCATTTGACTCATTTTGGGCACTATTTGGGTACTATTCATAATTAGTGCATATATTTGTGAAATTTTTGGTTTCTCATTGATTTAGGCTTCCTAATGTGATAATAAGTAGTACATATATTGATTAAGGTGTAATCATGGTCATTTAGCCACTCGGACCTCATTTCCAAGACAATTTTTCAAAAACGTGCTTTAAGGCTTCTTAAAACACAATTTGTGTTTATACTTTTTTGAGCATGGTTTTCTTTGGTAATTGATTTAACATGTTCATTAGCATGTTAATAAGGTCTAGGAATGACCTTTAGGTCTTAAACAAGGTTACACCAAGTCTAGAGCAAGTATATGCTTAAATTGACTTTATGGTGTTTTTTTGTGTTTTCTTTGGTTTAAATTGTCTACCAATGTTTCTTAAGGACTTAATTAGCTTTATAAGTCATAATTACATAATTAATTAACACTTAAAGGTTTGGGGTATTTCAGTTAATTTTTTTTATTCATATATCAAATAATTTACATATTTATTTTTTATTTTTTAATCTATATGGTATTGTAAATATATATTGTGAACTATAATTATTAATGAAGCATCTTTTGAGTTAAATTAAACAAAAAGTATTTCTATTTTTTAAAGTTGCATAAAGTTTGTGTATATTTAAAATTTTTTAAAGACTCATTTTAGTAATTTTTAAATTTTATTACTTTTTATATATTTTTTGTAAAATTTTATAAAGTGCCCCTGAATAAAAATGGGTATAATGTGAACTTGAAACATGACGTGCAATGTTAGGGGTAATTGTCATTATTCAAGATCATTTAATGAATTAGGGGTATTTTATAAATTTTGAAACTTTTTAAGAATATCATATGAACGTGTTTTGAAATAAAGGTATATTGTGAATTATGAAAATTTTAGAGGTATATTGTGATTTTCCCTTTTTTTATTTTTGCTTTTACATTTGGTAAGTTACAACATTTGGAAATTTTTTAGAATATAATATAGTCAACAACGTGTCATAGTCATCATTCCGAAAAGAATAAGCGCAACTTCTATTTCTCTTTATTTTTTTCTTTAATTGTTATTGTCCATGTGACATGGTGACACCTTTTACCCTAACGTCCGTTCCGTTATTTTATATGATGTATCCTTAAATAAAATTCATTTCCTCACTTGTAAATTTCTGGATTTACTGTTGGTTGCATCCTTGGAGGAGAAATTGTAAAGTAGGGAGGTTTGCTCATCATTAACTTCAAGTTTGACAAAAAGAAATGGACAAATTATTGGAATTCCTCGTGATATTGTTGTAGGAAACAAAATGTAAAAAGTATAACAAAAAATGATGACATGTGAACTATATTTCCATTTATATTGTGTTACACTGTTAGTTGTATTTAGTTATAGTGCTAGTTGTATTCAGTTACAGTGCAAGTTGTATTCAGCTTAACAAACTGTTAAACAACTATAAATACTTGTAGAACAACAAAAATGTAATATTACAAGAGAATTCATTCTTTTATCTTCATCTCTCCGTGTTTCTTATTTGCTTCCTATGTGTGGATGTAGTTTCTCAATCGAGGTAACTTGCAAGATGAGCTTCTGAGTTGTTGTTCTTGGAACATTAGCTCAACCCATACTGAAATACCCAACATTATTACCTTAATTAATAAAGAATTAATATTTAAATGAAAGGGAATAATCAATGATTAATCACCTAATGAGCAATATTCATTATGAATATTATTATATACATGTATAGTCCAAATTGGACACCAAACCATACATAAAATCTCTAAACAAAGAGAGAACATTATTAAGGAGAAATCAACTCCTAAAAATTACATGTAACATATTAATACATGTGATAATACCACAAATAAAGTGATAAGATTATATAAAAAATATTTTACATAGTCAAATTAAATTACTAAATGCAACAACCACCTACATACACACCTTAAAATAAGAATAACACTTGTTACCATTCAACACATGAAATAAGGCCATTGTACACCTTTAATGTGTAACATTAATGTGCTAAAATTCAAAAATATATCTTCCCCATAATTATGCAGCCGGCAGCCTAGAAGAAAAGAGAGGGAAAGGTTGTAAAGCAAAAAAAAAATTGGTAAAATTAAACAAGTACACTTAAAGCATAAAATAAGAAATTATTTGTACTTATACCCATCTTTCCTCTTATCTTCCCTCACACACAAAGCTGGCAAGCTCTCCCATCCTTCCCAATTTCTCTCGGCTTCTGCTAGGAAAAGAAGAACAAAGAAAAATGAGACTAGACAAAATAAAGTAACCAAGTACAACTAGCTACCTAATACCCATTCTTTTCCCACTTCTCATCACTCTCGGCTGGCACCATTCTCCCTCCTTACTTCACTAGTTCAACAGCTCTTTCCCCTCCCTTTCTTCACCTTCAAGCTCTAGCCAAGAGCTCCAAAACACCATTAATGGTGGAAGACACAAAACAAGGTAAAAGCTTCATTTTCCTTTCCTTTCTTACATTTTTTCCATGGCCTATCTCCCCATCTATTTTTCTTCTTCTTAAAAGGTATAAAACTCTCTTTAGGAGCCTCATTCAAGGTAAATGTCAACCATGGAGCTAGGAATACTCCATTGAAGCTAAAGGTAAGGAAAATGACCTTAAAACACATTTTATCTTCACCTTTTGTTCATGTCTGAAAATCAACTCTTTCTTACACCATTTTATACATCATGTTGTACACAAACTGAAGGTGAGATCAGCCCCATTTCCCAAGCCAAATATCTCCCACAAAGAACTCTTCAAATGCTTCAAAAGAGGTAAAATCATGAGCATGTATGGCCCCTTTTAAGCTTTGTCTTTTCCTTTGTTTTTCCATGAAAATAAACCCACCTTTTTCTCCTATAGATGACCGAATATAGAGCATGAAATCCCACCAAAATCTCAAGGAAACACACTCTTTTAAGTGCAAATTTCATGCTTAAAACTCTCCTTAAACTAATTACCTAGAAAATTGTTCATTTTAATTTTATCCTTGTTCATATATGGCTGAATGGGATCTTTGTTTACCCCTAAATTGCCGTGAAATTGGAGCATTATTTTCTAAGGAGAAAAGCAAGTCTTAAGAGGTAAATTACTTCATTTATGTCTTAAGGGCTAAAATTGTGGTTAAGTTTAATTTAAGGAACAAAGACATAATCTAATGTTCTGTTTATATTAGTGCCGTGAAGAGTGAAGGCTGGTGTGGATTTCCTTGTGATTATAATAAGGTAAATATGCTTAAAACCCTTTTAATGCATTCAAGTTAATTATGTTGTAAAATGAAATAAGTGCCAAAAATATGTGTGTGGGTGTGGGTTAATTAAACCCTAAAAATTTGGGTTAAATTATGGCTAAGAGTTTGGTTAGTGAATTTAGGTGCTAATGACTTATTAAAGTCAAGATTTAAGTTAAAAATGAAAGAAAATGAATTGAAGAAGTTAAATGTGAAATCTGTAGCAAGCCCTGGATGATATGTGTTTGACACATTTTAATGTCATTTTATGATTAAATATTTATGATGTTCAAGGCCACGTGTTTAGGCCATGTTATTATGGGCATTTAAAGCTTTAAATATTAATTATTAAGCTGTTGGGGTGATAATATAAATTAAATAAAAATCTGGTGCTAAGATGTGATTTTATTGGAAATAATCACTTGGTAACACCTCAGATAAATATTGATGAATTTACGTGTTACATAAATTAAGTATAAGGTTACAAATATAATTTAAATGAATTATAAACCTTATAATATTTTAAATAAACAAAAGACTTATCCATGGGGTCAAAATGTAATTAAATAAAGTATAGATGCCAAACATGTATTTAAAGCCGTAGGGGGCTGTTTGGGAATTTTAGAAACATAAAATATTATTTTGTAAAGTTAAAATATTTAAATGTAAAACTAGAGAAATAAATGTGGCAAATTCATAATTATGTAAAGTATGGATCAAAGGAGTATTTTGGTGGTCAACCTTGACCACATGTGAGGTTTGACCAATTAGAAGAATCAATTAATTGATTTGGTCATTTAATAAAGTATTAAGTTTAAAATGAAATTTATAAAACTATTTGGGGTGTTTGTGTAATTTCCAAAAATAAGGGTTGGAAATGAATTATGAAGACCTTAGGGATCTGTTTAAAATATTGGAGGAATTTTGGGTTAGATTTGGTGATTTAAGAAATTAAGGATTATAATATACAGTTTAAGTATTAAAATGTAACATTTATAAAATTTATGGGGTTAGTATGTAAATAACCAAAAATTTGGGCTGAAAACAATATTAGAACAGCCGGAAATTTAAGGAAAATATTTGGGTAGTTTTTTAAATTAAAGAAGTTAGTATGTATAACATAAAGTTTAAGTATTAAATTGTAAATTTATGAAATAAAGAGGGGCAATATGAAAATAAAAGAAATTTGGGGTGAATGGAATAAATCTAGAAAATATTAGGGTGCTGTTCGGATTATATATATATATATATATATATATATATATATATATATATATGTATGTATTTATATGATTGAAAACCTTGGGTTAAAAACAAATAAGGTTAGTGTAACACCCATATATATATATATATTATATATATATATATTGTGTATATTATATGATTGAAAACCTTGGGTTAAAAACAAATAAGGTTAGTGTAACACCCCAACTACAACCAACACATTTAACAACACTTGCAGCGGAAATCATAACTCACAACATAACTTACTCCTTGGTGTTACACGCCGTTAGCCACCCACGTGACTAACAAGGCTAACATACATACATCGTACGGTCTGATGGACTAAACTCCCGAGCAACTACACATTAATCCCGTTCCATGTTCAACATTCATTATACACTTACATTACAACTGTACCGAGTAATTACCAACTAACGCCGATACAATTTCGGTCTTACTACACCTACAACACATCCACAATTTTCATGACTACCCACATACAATCAACTACCCCGTCCTACTCTCGAACGGCTTCCAGTTCCTTGTACCTGAAAAGTATGGGAGCCCCCAAAGGGGGTCAGCACCTTTGCTGGTATGGTAATCCCGCAGCCCGCGCTGCTACCGGGCCACGCACAACTATTTGTCGTCTTAGCATGCGGTTGATTTATTTCAAACATGCACAAACTCACACACATATCATGCTTATAAGCAAACATTCATTAATAGAATACAGACACAAGGTTAGCACACCCAACATAACAACACACTTCACTTTATAACATACACAACTTAATTTCACTCTTCTTAGGGTACATAAACTTCACTTAGGAGTGCCGGGGTGATATAAGCCCGAGCACAACATACATACATTTTCTTTACTTGAGTGGTGGCCTCATATAGGACCGTACACAACATACATAATTTCCCCTTAACTCCAATAGTGATGAGGTAGGTAAGCCTTGGTTAAGCTTGTGGGTGGTTGTAATTCCAGGAGGAAGAACAACCGTAACATAACAAAGAGGGAGTCGAAGCGAACTTAGGCATCGACACCCTACCAACATATACATAATTTCCCTCCTAGCCGATATGGAGGTCGGGTAGGTAAGCTTTGGCTAAGATAGTGGGAGGTCGAAATCCAATAAAGGAAAAACACCCTAACATACCAGGATGGGAGCTAATCTCATATATGTATTAACTCCAAAACAACACGCGCGACCGGAACAACCGATTCCTCTCCATACATAACATATACTTATTAGTTAGAGGTTCCCTTATGGAACTTACCACATACATACATCACATAGTGTTACTAACTCGGTTAGACACATATGGGGAGTAATATCCCTTTTAAACAAACATGGATACTGTATCCAATAACAACAACAACATATCCAACAAGTCACATACATCACCCATAATAACAACATACACTAACGCACTGATAGCCGTAGTTAGAACGTTCCCATGGGTTGGGACGTTTATTCCGAATACCGATCTCTTATGTGAACCTAAAGTCGGTAACTATTATTTAACACATAACTAAGGTTAAGCGGTATCGGAATTAATTACGCCACAATAATGAATTACTGTAAACTCATTTCATGCTTTATCTTGCAAGGTGGCAACACACAGAAAACACATTGGCATACAAGCCGGTGTAATCCGGTAGGACACAGGTTTGCAAGAAAACCATACCTGTCACCGTGGAAATTACTTTACCGGTTCCCGAGGTTCACTCCAACGCGTCATCTCACGCTCCCGGGTAGTTTTTGAACAACTGTGATAGTAATGCAAATGTTTTATTAACAACAAAGTTTTACGGTATGTTAACTTCTAATATTCCCGTACTCACCCCGTTATCCCGTTGGTTTGGTTTTAACTTAGTGTACATAATCCCTTAACTTACTCACTCACTTCTAACACTTGTTTATACTTCACAGGACCTTTATAAGTCACCAAACAACTCCTTAACATCTTATAACATCATTAACATTTAAACCCCCATCATTTACAGCCTTTAAAATACTCACGACATGATTCTGGGGGGTGTCCGGGACTTGGTCCTTACCCTAAGTCCCGGACCATTACAAGGTATAACTCTCGGCCATTTATTTCACTTGGTCCGGGACTTCATGCAGGAGTTAAGTCCCGGACCATAATGCAGGCAAATCTCTCGGCTTAAAATTACATGTGGTCCGGGACTTGGGCATGGACTTAAGTCCCGGACCAAGCTGGTAGTGAAGTCTCGGGGGTATGATCAGGGGTGGTCCGGGACTTAATACTCACCCTAGGTCCCGGACCAAAATGCTAGGCAACTCTCGGGCATAATTAGGGGGTGGTCCGGACTTTGTCCATGGACTAGGTCCCGGACCCTGCTACAGATTTTGCAAATTTGACAGTTTCTAAATCTGTTACAGCTCCATTCTTTCACCATTGATCTTCCAATCTTCACCAACTAAAATCCTCATGTTTTAGCACCTATTTACCCACCTAAACCACCTTAAACCAAGCACCAAGTGCACTCTCAAACTCTAGTCAATTTCACTTAAAACTCACTTACACTTTCATAACTAGTTTCCTTGTTTTCCATACCTCTTGTAACAGATTTGGTAGTTTCTCTTACCATTCAAACAGTGCCATTCCCAGCACTTCAATTGACATTATATCTACTCCTTATACACACTTCTCCTTAGTTTGGTTTCCAAATCATTAACCACCCACTTGAATCCCCTTAACACACCTAGCTTCTTCCTTTAATAAAACACTCAAGCCCAAAATCTCCTAAACAAATTTTGACAGCACTTGGCTACTTTCTTAGCATTCTCACCAAAATAAAATCAGCTCACAAACACTTCTTCTCCCCTGTTTGGTTTAAACATCAAAACCACATCAAATTCTCAATTATTCACCATCTAAACTAGCTTAGTTCCCAAGCTTATTCTCACACTTAAACAACATTAAACATTCTCATTCCCACTCAATATTATTGTACCATGACTACACCAATTCAAGAGCATTAATCCAACTCTAAAATCTGTTTCACAAGTCAAATGAAACTACCCCAAGGTAAGCTCATTACCTTGTTTGTTCTCGGTTTTCTTCCTCTCCTTCCTCTTTCTTTTGCTCCATCTTTCTTTACTTGTTTTCACAACATACAAGGGGTCTCGATTGCTATCTACAATCATTTTCCCCACACCACACACAACAATAAAAAATCAATTCAACTTTCCTCACAAAACTAACATTTTAAGAGTTAGTTTTTAGGCTTTAACTTAGGTATTACCTTTGAATGTTCAAAAGGAGGGCTTGGCAATCAAATGATGAAGTTCCCAACACCCCACAAGAGCATGGTGGTTCGGCTGAAACGGAAGGGAATTTTCAACGTGGGGAAAAATTCTCCAAACTTGCAAAACTAGCTTGAAATGGTCTATACTCTTACATATTATTACCTTAAGGCATCAAGGAGATGAAGGTGGGTTAGAATCAGCTCTTCAAGCTTCAAAAGCTCCAACACCCATGGAAGTGAAGGTGGAGGAATCGAGTTTTAATTGGGTGGAAACCGAAGCTCTCACCGAGGAGTTCAACGGTACAAATTCGTGTGATTTGGTGGAGGAATGAGCAAGATAGAGGTGAGGCAAGGAGAGGGCTGGTGCTGTTGTTGTCACGAGTACAGAGGAAGAGAAGAAGTTGCAAGGCTCTGGAGCAAATCGTGAAATGAGAAGGAGAAGGTGAGAGGTATGTATTTTATTTTACTTTTTACTTTATACTATTTGCTTTATTTACTCATTTGTCCCCATATTACTTAATAGCTAGCAACTATTAATGGGTGCGTCCTTATTAATTAAAACCGGCCCACATTAATTAGCCCCGGGTCATTTTTCGTCTTTTCGAATTAAACGCGTCTCGTCTCCCGGTTCCGACACTATTCACTTACCGGGTCCGTTTTCCGGATTTTTCTCGTTTTAATTAATTTTGATGGTTATTATACTCCCATTAATGTTTAATTATTGTTACATAATCAACTATTATTTTTACGGGGTCATTTAACTGTTTAAAATCACGTTTTCGGATATTCTCGAAAAACGCGTTTTAGGACTCCGTTAGCGTTTTTACGCATGGTTTGAATCCGTTTTCTTCCGGAATTTTCCCACATGTTATTAATGTGTAATTAAGGTATAAAAATACATTTATCACTCTAACGAAGGTTATGTACCTCCTGAAATAATTAAATACGCGGTTTCACGTTTTGTGACTTTTACGCATTTTCTTATTCTTTTTGGTTTTTATTTCTTCACCAATAATCTTAAGGACTTAATTAGCCTTAGAAAATTATAATTACATAATTAATTAACATATTAAGGTTTGGGGTATTTCAATCTACCCCCCTTAAAAGAACTTCGTCCTCGAAGTTCACACTTCCCACACATCATTGGTTAGAATACGGGGATTACTTGCAACATAAACTTCCATAACAAACATACTTTACATTACAACCTCGGACTTGACGGTCCGGGTAACACATCCACATCCATATATATATAACATACTTACATAGTAATCTCGGACTTGATGATCCGGCTACCTTAACAACATTTGCACATGTATAACAACCCTTTGACTCTTGGTCTGGGTAACATAACAACATTTAGACTCGTGGTCTTGATAACACAACATCCTTTAGACACATAGGTCTTGATAACA
Source organism: Limonium bicolor (assembly GCA_023374045.1). Taxonomy (NCBI): domain Eukaryota; kingdom Viridiplantae; phylum Streptophyta; class Magnoliopsida; order Caryophyllales; family Plumbaginaceae; genus Limonium; species Limonium bicolor. The sequence goes on along the minus strand of CM041776.1, from coordinate 460,138,321 downwards.
TAACACTTCCGGAATTCAATCACATTAGGACTCAAGGTCCAAAAATAATTGTTACACATACCACACAACATGTCATAGCATGTATATCAACCTGAAATTCCTTATCCATCTCTTCATGGGTTCGAGACCCATGTTGAGTACATATACACTGTGATCCCGCAGAACCGGTCGCGATGGACACTCTGGTCCCCGTTCCTTTGGGAGATCAAAACAATTGCATACATCTTTAAAATATACTTCTCATGTCACCGGTCCTAAGACAAAGGCTCATACGTCCTCAGCTCGTGAGCAAGTAGTAGGAAAATACCCTCTATGAGGTTAAGTATAATGAAATCCTTTATTGGAAGGATACAAGTTGAAAATCCTCTACGAGGTCACATAAAGGTAGTCCTTCCTTTGAAAATACCACCTAAGAATCTTAAAATATTTATTGAAGTCTAGAAAATACCAATTGCAAATTTGAAACCCAATTTAAAATTCTTTTGAAAGCTCCATACAACTCCAAGTCCAATTATTGTTAACTGCATCTTATTCTTGATGTGATTATTTATGACCACTTATAGGGAGTTTCAAGAATCATCCAACCCTGATGTGATCAGCATCAGTGTTGAACTATCTCTCCACCCCAATTTGTGTTCGGCTTCCCTTGATCTCATGATAATCAAGTTTCACCTCCCACTTTAATTTCAAACAACAACTAATTCAAGCATGTACCATTTTCTATCTTCTAATCCATCTAGTCGTAATCATTACATCTCCAAGGGTGGAACTATGTCCATCAATCATCTTCCCGATTTATTTTAAATCAAGTTACCTAGGGAATTTAATTCTCACTAGGTTCTACGTTGGTGTCATACCTCTTCATAAATCACAATACTGTATATATACATATATCCATATATATATTTTTTTTTATCAAAATATAATACACAATATTACATTTGGTATCTTATGAACACGCACTGTCGGGGTTTTAGTTCCCGGGAGTTTTTTCTACTCCCTTATACTTATACTTTCACACAGATTTGTTGACACAATAAACACACTTATCGCAAGGGTATTCGCATCTTCCGTGCGTAATTACCACAATTAACCATGAATGAATGTGTATGTTTATGTAACACACACACCAATCATCAAAACAAATCATTTTGTGCTATGCACATCATAGTTCACGTACACTTGTACGGTAAAACACACTAACGGTTTTGCGCTCTACCCCCCTTAAAAGGGATTACGCCCACGTAATCAATCACTTAATCACTGGTTTAAACGTTCTACCGTCGTGAAGTGTTTTATCTCCACGCGGTTTATTACAATGTGTTTTGATTAGAGGATCTTAACCATATTGGCGGTTTAGTCCCTAACCAAGAATTCTCACAAGAGTTTATTTTAACTCTTAACTAGTTTCGATTCTGGCCTGTGAGACTATAGGCGTTAATAATTAGCCATCCACTCATGTTCACTGCACGCATTCAACATTTGAATCGCTGGCTCACTAGTTTCTGCTGCGCGACTCTTTATAATTTAGAGCTTAGTTTGCCCCATACATTATTCGTACTGTATTGTACATCCTCGATTATCACCTTTATCTTGGTAATAACGGTTTCTCAACCGGCGCATGGTATCTCTTACCGTGTGCGAACTCGGTGAGTTACAGACTTTCTATTCACTTCCATGGTAATCTACTGTATTCCACACTGATTTACTTAATTTTCTTCCGACTTACTGTCGGTTACGTTTGAGCTACTACCTATTGTGTAGTACTCTGTCGGTTATTTCCAACACTTGAGGTATGTCCCATACCGATATTCAACAATCGTGCTACTGTAGCCACTTATGTCAACCAAGTACCCTTGATTGGTACTACCATGCTTATCTTATGCATCGGTTTTATCACATCATAAGTCTTGTTCTTCTATCACATTTAACATTTTCAGACTTCCTAGCTATCTCACTTGATCATTACCGCGCAAGCGCAATACCAAAACACTCAGTCATACAGAGTGCAGAGGCGTAAACTCTTGGCAGTAAGTCTCTATGAGATAGCAATAGGAATTCATACTGTGTTCCTTATCACGTAGCATCAACTACTGGCGTATTGCTCAGTCTGTGTATCATCACTTATTTGTATGTCCATTGAGTTTCACTCATAACTGGTCTTATTGCCACATTATTATTTAACAACACTTATGCAACGGTCGCTTATTGCACACCGTGCTCTTACTCATTGTATAACATTAACTTACACTACATCCGCTATTATATTAGCTTCTGCCATTTCACTGTGTTTCGCCATTTATTTGGCTGGTTGTTGAATACGCTATTCTACCAGTCTTTATGCTCCTTGAGCGTTGTTCATTACACATTTAGCATCCCACACCTATGGTGGTTGCTATTTGACTTTTTACTCATCCGATCTCCACAACTGGTGCAAACACTTCCTTTCGTATTATTCCTACTCACATCATTCTTGGGTAATAGCAACATAGTCAACTCTTAACACATTCCCTGAACTTAGTTCACATAACTACCGCTGTTGCGGTCTCCCACATCAGGAGGTATCCCCACACTTTAATCAGTGGTTCGTTATCCGCTTACCTACTTATATAACATAGACTTCCATAATCAATAAAATTTCCTTACACACACTTTACTTGTGGCTTATAAGCCCTATTGTCTCGAGCTCTACTCATTGTAGGCTGTTCACACACATTTACTTCTCGTACATATTACACGTTTATAGGTTGTATTGGGCTCCATGACAAGGTCGTCGTTCCTTTCATGGGATGCTCCTTCAAGGATGTCAAACTTCTTCCTGACAACTTATGCTTAATCCAGGTGTTAGTTTCAACCCTTGCGTTTCTGCCACGTTATCTCATTCAATCATTGTTGATCCAAACACCCTTTTAAGGATAGTTCCTGGGTGTTACTAAGTTATGCCATTTCATCTGGCTTGCACTCATTTGTATGTTTAATTTACTACTTCGCTCTGCGTTCTTTGTTGGGCTAAATATCCTCTTAGTGAAATGATATCTCGGGAGTCTCATCCCGATCATTGCATATTAACATATCCATTTTAGGCATTTGCCTCACCATATGTAGGCTGGGTACTTACTCCAGCTATTATGTTCATCCTCCAAGATTCTTAAGACATGTGCGATTTCTTTACTTACTAACCAGTGCACTTCGCACTTGTTCACCTTTAAACATTTCCTTAAAATGAACTTACTGATTCCTTTAGTTTCCTTAACTTGACTGGGTTCCTTTACTTCAACCATTCGATGGTACTCCATTGCTCTTGCTTGACTTTTACTTTGGACCGTAGTATGGAGTCGACTACTTCCCGTGTTCCAGGCTCCACTCGTATACATACGTGGGGTATCCTACTGATACATTGCTACTTACCTGAGTAACCCATAAGTAGGTCTGTCAGGCCCACAAGCTCCTATCGGAGTGCGGTCGTCCCACATTACAGTTGGTATACTCGTAGTGTCCGTCACACCGCCTAGGTGAAGTATTCTGTTGTCAACTCCTCTTATATTATCCTATGATAATATGCATTCCATGCTTCCCGAACTTAATCAAGGGAAATTTATCCACTGTTGTATTATTAGGAACTCAATCCATTCCCCGGGTTGTTACCCTTGGGTTTACCGGTCTCCATCCGGTTGTTTTAAAAGTAACTGGGTAAAACTTACCTACTATGTGGCACTGAGGCCTGTGTAGGTCTTCTGGTTTGGTTTAAAGAAAGTTTAGATAAAATAGGTTTGAAATAAAATTTGGTTTTGAAAACGGTTTTGAAAATGAATTTAAGTTGAAAGAAAAATTCTGGTGGTTTCACAACGTTTTTGCCTTATCCCAGTCTAGCTTCTTGCTGACTGGTGTATTTCCAAGTACAGAGGTCAGGCTATAAGCCCTTCCACAGTTATGATAATCCCACTAACTTCATGGTACTTTACTAAGTACCGGTAGTTGTTTAAAAATTTTTCATACAGCCTTGTTATAGCAGCACTTGCCATGGCAAATGCGCCATGCTTACTGGTTTTCGGTTCAATACACACTGGTTGCGGCATAGTTTACTTCCGCACCAACATCAATGGCCTGCTGGCCCTTACTTGATCTTACGGCCCTAACAACAATCTTCTGGGTACATCTTACTGTCTTCACCGTTAACCACTAACTAGGGTGTTTCCCATCCTGGGAGACCCCCCTTTTCTTAGTATCGTATCCTCCTCGTACTATATTGTGGTTCCTTAATCGGTTGGTATCCGTCGGTGTATTAGTTAACATTTGTAGTCCCGTAGACACTCGTCTCGGGTCTCATTATCTCGCTCCTTGCCTGTTGCACGCTTGGTGCGTTGCAAGCTGGTTGTCCTCGACTGCTCCGCATGTCGACCCAGGGTGCTGGAAATTCCATTCCTTGTGCATAAGATTCTTCACTTTTCGCTAACAAGAGCGGTTAATATTGTTAAAATGGAGACCGTCTTCGGGATCACACCTTTCGGGATCTACCGTACAGGTCCTCCGTACTTACAGGGTAAATATCAACTGCCAGATCGGGTTTCCCCGAGTAAGAGAGGACTTTCATCTCTCTGGCGTTCTTTCTGAGTTAGAGAATAGGGTTTGTGGAGGGCGGGATGGATATCGTAGGTATCCAGTACACACTGGTATTCCTAACTAGCGTACTTCTCACGCTATCACTCAAACCTTACCCAAAGTACTAAACTCTTAACTCGGTACTTCCTAAGCTCGGTATTTCAGTCATCAGAGCGAAACTTCGCTCTGATACCACTTTTTGTAACACCCCAACCACAACAAACAACACATTTAACAACACTTGCAGCGGAAATCATAACTCCAACATAACTTAACTCCTTGGTGTACACGCCGTTAGCCACCCACGTGACTAACAACGGCTAACTACATACATCGTACCGGTCTGATGGGACTAAACTCCCGAGCAACTACACATTAATCCCTTTCCATGTTCAACATTCAATATACACTTACATTACAACTGTACCGAGTAATTACCACTAACGCCGATACAATTTCGTCTTACTACACCTACAACACATCCACAATTTTCATGACTACCCACATACAATCAACTACCCCGTCCTACTCTCGAACGGCTTTCCAGTCCTTGTACCTGAAAAGTATGGGAGCCCCATCCAAAGGGGTCAGCACCTTTGCTGGTATGGTAATCCCGCAGCCCGCATGCTACCGGGCCACGCACAACTATTTGTCGTCTTAGCATGCGGTTGATTTATTTCAAACATGCACAAACTCACACACATATCATGCTTATAAGCAAACATTCATTAATAGAATACAGACACAAGGTTAGCACACCCACATAACAACACACTTCACTTTATAACATACACAACTTAATTTCACTCTTCTTAGGGTACATAAACTTCACTTAGGGAGTGCCGGGGTGATATAAGCCCAAGCACAACATACATACATTTTCTTTACTTGAGTGGCGGCCTCATATAGGACCGTACACACATACATAATTTCCCCCTAACTCCAATAGTGATGAGGTAGGTAAGCCTTGGTTAAGCTTGTGGGTGGTTGTAATTCCAGGAGGAAGAACAACCGTAACATAACAAAGAGGGAGTCGAAGCGAACTTAGGCATCGACACCCTACCAACATTATACATAATTTCCCTCCTAGCCCGATATGGAGGTCGGGTAGGTAAGCTTTGGCTAAGCTAGTGGGAGGTCGAAATCCAATGAAGGAAAACAACCCTAACATACCAGGATGGGAGTTAATTCTCATATATGTATTAACTCCCCAACAACACGCGCGACCGGAACAACCGGATTCCTCTCCATACATAACATATACTTATTAGTTAGAGGTTCCCTTATGGAACTTACCACATACATACATCACATAGTGTTACTAACTCGGTTAGACACATATGGGGAGTAATATCCCTTTTTAACAAACATGGATAACTGTCCCATAACAACAACAACATATCCAACAAGTCACATACATCACCATAATAACAACATACACTAACGCACTGATAGCCGTAGTTAGAACGTTCCCATGGGTTGGGACGTTTATTCCGAATACCGATCTCTTATGTGAACCTAAAGTCGGTTAACTATTATTTAACACATAACTAAGGTTAAGCGGTATCGGAATTAATTACGCCACAATAATGAATTACTGTAAACTCATTTCATGCTTTATCTTGCAAGGTGGCAAACACACAGAAAAACACATTGGCATACAAGCCAGTGTAATCGGTAGGACACAGGTTGCAAGAAAACCATACCTGTCACCGTGGGGAATTACTTTACCGGTTCCCGAGGGTTCACTCCAACGCGTCATCTCACGCTCCCGGGTAGTTTTTGAACAACTGATAGTAATGCAAATGTTTTATTAACAACAAAGTTTTACGGTATGTTAACTTCTAATATTCCCGTACTCACCCCGTTATCCTGTTGGTTTGGTTTTACTTAGTGTACATAATCCAACTTACACTCACTTCCAACACTTGTTTATACTTCACAGGACCTTTATAAGTCACCAAACAACTCCTTAACATCTTATAACATCATTAACATTAAACCCCATCATTTACAGCCTTTAAAATACTCACGGCATGATTCTGGGGTGGTCCGGGACTTGGTCCTTACCCTAAGTCCCGGACCATTACAAGGTATAACTCTCGGCCATTTATTTCACTTGGTCCGGGACTTCATGCAGGAGTTAAGTCCCGGACCATAATGCAGGCAAATCTCTCGGCTTAAAATACATGTGGTCCGGGACTTGGGCATGGACTTAAGTCCCGGACCAAGCTGGTAGTGAAGTCTCGGGGTATGATCAGGGGTGGTCCGGGACTAATACTCACCCTAGGTCCCGGACCAAAATGCTAGGCAACTCTCGGCATAATTAAGGGGGTGGTCCGGGACTTTGTCCATGGACTAGGTCCCGGACCCTGCTACAGATTTTGCAATGCAATTTGACAGTTTCTAAATCTGTTACAGCTCCATTCTTTCACCATTGATCTTCCAATCTTCACCAACTAAAATCCTCATGTTTTAGCACCTATTTACCCACCTAAACCACCTTAAACCAAGCACCAAGTGCACTCTCAAACTCTAGTCAATTTCACTTAAAACTCACTTACACTTTCATAACTAGTTTCCTTTTTTCCATACCTCTTGTAACAGATTTGGTAGTTTCTCTTACCATTCAAACAGTGCCATTCCCAGTACTTCAATTGACATTATATCTACTCCTTATACACACTTCTCCTTAGTTTGGTTTCCAAATCATTAACCACCCACTTGAATCCCCTTAACACACCTAGCTTCTTCCTTTAATAAAAACACTCAAGCCCAAAATCTCCTAAACAAATTTTGACAGCACTTGGCTACTTTCTTAGCATTCTCACCAAAATAAAATCAGCTCACAAACACTTCTTCTCCCCTGTTTGGTTTAAACATCAAAACCACATCAAATTCTCATTATTCACCATCTAAACTAGCTTAGTTCCCAAGCTTATTTCTCACACTTAAACAACATTAAACATTCTCATTCCCACTCAATATTATTGTACCATGACTACACCAATTCAAGAGCATTAATCCAACTCTAAAATCTGTTTCACAAGTCAAATGAAACTACCCAAGGTAAGCTCATTACCTTGTTTGTTCTCGGTTTTCTTCCTCTCCTTCCTCTTTCTTTGCTCCATCTTTCTTTACTTGTTTTCACAACATACAGGGGTCTCGATTGCTATCTACAATCATTTCCCCACACCACACACAACAATAAAAATCAATTCAACTTTCCTCACAAAACTAACATTTTAAGAGTTAGTTTTTAGGCTTTAACTTAGGTATTACCTTTGAATGTTCAAAAGGAGGGCTTGGCAATCAAATGATGAAGTTCCCAACACCCCACAAGAGCATGGTGGTTCGGCTGAAATGGAAGAGAATTTTCAACGTGGGGAAAAATTCTCCAAACTTGCAAAACTAGCTTGAAATGGTCTATACTCTTACATATTATTACCTTAAGGCATCAAGGAGATGAAGGTGGGTTAGAATCAGCTCTTCAAGCTTCAAAAGCTCCAACACCCATGGAAGTGAAGGTGGAGGAATCGAGTTTTAATTGAGTGGAAACCGAAACTCTCACCGAGAGGAGTTCAACGGTACAAATTTCGTGTGATTGGTGGAGGAATGAGCAAGATAGAGGGTGAGGCAAGGAGAGGGCTGTGCTGTTGTTGTCGCGAGTACAGAGGAAGAAGAAGAGTTGCAAGGCTCTGGAGCAAATCGTGAAATGAGAAGGAGAAGGTGAGAGGTATGTATTTATTTACTTTTTACTTTATACTATTTGCTTTATTTACTCATTTGTCCCCATATTACTTAATAGCTAGCAACTATTAATGGGTGCGTCCTTATTAATTAAAACCGGCCCACATTAATTAACAGCCCGGGTCATTTTCGTCTTTTCGAAATTAAACGCGTCTCGTCTCCCGGTTCCGACACTATTCACTTACCGGGTCCGTTTTCCGGATTTTTCTCGTTTTAATTAATTTTGATGGTTATTATACTCCCATTAATGTTTAATTATTGTTACATAATCAACTATTATTTTTACGGGGTCATTTAACTGTTTAAAATCACGTTTTCGGATATTCTCGAAAAACGCGTTTTAGGACTCCGTTAGCGTTTTTACGCATGGTTTGAATCCGTTTTCTTCCGGAATTTTCCCACATGTTATTAATGTGTAATTAAGGTATAAAAATACATTTATCACTCTAACGAAGGTTATGTACCTCCTGAAATAATTAAATACGCGGTTTCACGTTTTGTGACTTTTACGCATTTTCTTATTCTTTTTGGTTTTTATTTCTTCACCAATAATCTTAAGGACTTAATTAGCCTTAGAAAATTATAATTACATAATTAATTAACATATTAAGGTTTGGGGTATTTCAGTTAGTAATGTGACAAATATAAGTTTGGGTTGATTTGTAAATAATCAAAAGTTAGTGGGAGAAGAATATGATTTCCGAAAAGGATATGGGCAGGTTTGGAATTAAATAAAACTATAGGCCGATTATTTATAAAGTTGGGAAAATTTAACAAGATACCACTATTTAAGTTTCTAATTCACAAAATACCATTGTTTTTTTTCGTAATTCAGCTTTAAACATGCTTAAACGTTGTCCAAAATTGATGAAACTTTACATGGACGATGCTAAAGTGTTATATTTTGGTCCAATATCAAATTTGAAGTTTTTAAGCTCATAGTGACATGTAGGACCCAATGAACATAACATGTGGGACCCACGTGTCACATATGAGCTTAAAAAACTTCAAATTTGATATGGACCAAAATATAACACTTTAGCATCGTCCATGTAAAGTTTCATCAATTTTGGACAACGTTTAAGCATGTTTAAAGCTGAATTACGAAAAAAATAGTGGTATTTTGTGAATTAGAAACTTAAACAGTGGTATCTTATGAATTTTCCCTATAGTTTTAAATGATATGATGTGTCATTATATCAAAGTATAAGAGAGTATGTTACAAAGGAATTAATATGGTATAAGTATACCTATAAAAGATCACATAAGAGAATGGATTTAAATTAGAAATTTGAGAAGTATAATATATGGTTAGAAACCTTATGATATAAGGAACGTGATAATGTATAATACATTGTATATATTAAGATAAATTCATAATAAGGGATTTGTGAATAAATGACACAAATGAATAAATGTATACTCCACATGAAACAATGAGTTAATTCATTATGGAAAACCTTATAATTCACATGATATGAATTTATAATATAAGGTGAAAATGTAATATGATTGATTAACCATATAAAATTAATGTGGAAAGAATTATGTGTTGGAAATATGATTATAAGTGTTATAATATGATGTAGTATGAGTTAATAAATAAATATTGAATATAATGAAATATCAACTTGAAACGTTGACCAAGTCAAACTAAATTGACCAAGCCAACATAATTGACCAAGTGGTTAAGTTGATCGATACATAAAATAAGATGTAATTAAAAGTTGGAATATAACTTGGTCAAATAAAGTATTGCAATGGACTATATTATATAGATATATATATTTTTATATATCGATACATATGTATGTGGGTATAAAAAATACAAAGTTGGAATATAACTTGGTCGAATAAAGTATAGCAATAAACTATATTATATAGATATATATGTATATATGTCGGTACATATATACGTGGTATACGAATATACAAAAGTTGTAATATAACTTGGTCACATAAAATATAGTAATAAACTATATATACATGTATCAATATGTGTTTGTGTGTGTATGCAAATATACCAATCAAGATAACCTTGACAAATAGCATGGGTTATTAAGAATTTAATCCCTAAGTAATGAATATTACTACGCTACGAAATATTATACTCTTACAACGATAGAGTATAATTAAATTAAATCCCGGGCTTAATACAAAACCCGAACCAAACAATAACCGGTTAAGAGGGTTAACTACTAGGTAAAGGTTAGAATTCGTTTTGGGATGATTGAATAGACTCGGAACATGGATATTGATATTAGAATTTACATTCCAGAGATACGGGTTCGAGATACGAGCTTCGAAAGTGATAGAGGATAAGCGTGATACGTCACGCTATCAATGTTCAACGGTGAACGGTATGTGAATGTGTGGTCTGAACGTCCTAAGGGTTTCCTTGGGTCCAGACGTATTGTGTGCTTGCATGTTAAGAATAATAATGTTATGCATGTTTGTATGTGTTATATGATTCGACTGTCAAAGCGTTTATTATTGTGCTCGTACGTCGATCGGATAAGTGATATCGATTATCACCTAACTTGTGTGTGAACTATTATAAGGGACTCCGAGTACTAACTTATGAGTGTAAACTACTCTTAAGACACTAAGTGAGATACTTAGTTTAGAGACCCGGTATTAACCGTCTCTAGAGCGATCACTCGAACTGTAACATCACCTAGCGGACTTCTAGGTATACGTGTAAGACCCGATAAGCATCTAATGAATGTGTTTCTCCACTAATGAGATCAAAATCTCCAGAAGATTAATTAAAATGATCTAACAATGAGAGTGTTATGATTTAATGAAAAGTGTGTTTAGTAATCCTGGACTGCATACGTTCCAGCAGGTTGCGCAGAGTGATCACTGGAAAGGAACTTTGATGGAGTAACTTTTTTTTAGATAATTTGGGCATATAGCCATTATATTGAATGATAAAAACCTGTAAAAACAGGCGGACCGGTATAACGGGCCTCATTAAAACCCCCACAAGTAAAACCCTATGGGAAAAAACCCTGAGGAGGAAAAAGAGTACCCACCATGTCCAAAAATAGTCATAAGCCTCCAATCAAAGAAGGCCACAAAACCTAAATAACGTTGACTCAACAAAATAAGAACCAACCTAAAACCTTAGAAACCTATACATAATCCTTCAAAGATACCGTGCCTACGAAAGCACTACAGGATAAGGGGAAGTCCTTCCACCAAACCTTCGTCCAGCTCCAAACATTCAATTTGATTCTTGTACATAACCGGTCAACATTCAGAGGATCATTCCTAAAAACCACATCATTACGATGCATCCAGACGTTATACACCCCATAGCAAAATGTAGACCTCCACATTCTCCTCGCCTTAGCTGACAATGGCAGGGAAAACCAATCTTGAAAAATATCCAACACTGTAGCTTTGAAAACAAACCTCACATTCCACCATGTAAGCAACTGATCCCAAACTCCACATATGCTTGGGCATAAAAACACACATGCTCTAGGGTTTCCATACCCCTCCTACACCACGGACAAAGACTACCACCAAGGGTCACTAAGCTTCTCTCAAATAATTGCATCTGCAATTACCTATCAAATTTTTGCCACTGACACCCAATATGCTGAAATTCCTCTAGCTGCTGTCAGGTCCAGATTCCAGCACAAGGGTGTGGGTCAACTGATGTACCTGGAGTTAAGGAGAAGACTTAAGGATGTGGGCATATCGACAATTTTGTGCTGGGGAGACAAGGACTCAGAAGGGTTTTGGCTCAAACAGAATTTTACATACGTTGCTGAGGTCAATAGCAAGGGCAGAGTTCCGAGGCTTCCTATTAAAGCTGATGTTCGCCGGGCCCTATGCTTTCCTGGCGGTTCACTCCTGATGATGTCCCACCTTAACAAGAATGACAACATATTACCAGCTTCCCTAATGTTGAATTTGCCTGCGGTTTCTAATGAGAGGAAAATCCCATTAGCCTATAAGAAACAAGGTATTGATGGAGTAACTTTTGATTTGTTAATCTAAATAGCCGGATACGATCGTTAGTCGTAGTGTGCTACCGTTGGAACCATGGATTCGGCCAGATGGACGTCTACCACTGTAGACTAGTGAGCCCATCTACCTACTAGTAGTATAACACAGGACTATTGTCCAAATTGTGAAAGTGTGAGGCTAAACGGAAAATTGTCCTTAATATGACACCCGTATGATTATATGAGGTTTGTTGGAAGCGGGGCTTCGTATGATGGAAATGGAACAAGTGAGACTAATTCAGCTTCAACTAACTTGGGATCCTTACTAACTATATTGGTTGATATCTTGCTAATGATGTGGCTATGTGAATTGTTGTGTGAATAATTTAGTGCATGTTGTGAGTTCAATTCCGCATTTACAGTATTTCATAAGTATGTAAACGGAACAGCATGAAACGAATCTCATGTTAAGCAAGATGACTAATCAACTTAAGGGCATCCATAATGGTGTTTCTTAACACGGTTACATAGGTGAAGGTAAAAATAGAAAAAAGATAATAGTGATGTGGAAGAGAGAGAATAAGACAGGGCTGTTTAATTAAGAACTTGGAGAGAGAAGGTTCTTGCTGACACAAGGAGAAAGAATAAGAGAGAAGAGATTATAATAATATATTTTAGTGGGTGGAATCCACTTTGCTTATTGTGGATGCCCTAAGTGGCCTAAAGGGTCTAGGATCACATTAGCATACTTAGCAGTTGGCTGAGCCTTTATGGCCTCACATCAGAGCTGATCAAACGGGTGGGCGGGCTGGGTTCGGGCCGGGCCAACATTAAATTATAGGCCCAAACAGACCTATATATTGTCCAAGCCCGGTTTTAATTTTTTCAGGCCAGGCCGGGCTAGGCCCAAATTTATTTTAATCGTTGCTATTGCCCGGCCTGCCCGGCCCGATTTTATAATTTTTTAACTATTATTATTAATTTTTTTGAAAAAACATATAGATTATGTATAATATTAATATGTATTAATTATAATATGTATATATGTTGTATGTAATATTATAGATATTATATAATTTAAATAAATCGTAAAAGATATTATATAAGTTAATTAAATATGTACTCCCTTTTGTTATCAATACTTGATTTCAAGCTACATGCACAAGAATAAAGACGAAAAAGTTATACTATTTTACCCTTAATTTTGCATTGGGAATTGAAATAATTTGAAAAGTATAGTTATGAAAGAAAAGATAAGGGATAGAATTGAAAAGTAGATGACAAAAAAAGTCTAGAATATGTTATATTTTGAAAAATCATATATGGAACAGAGGAGAGAGGAGTATATATATTAAAAAAACTATATAAGATAATAAACCGGGCCGGGCTTAGTTGCGAGCCTAAAATTTTGTCGAAGCCCGGCCCGGTTTTTCATTTGGTCCTAATTTGTTGTCCAAGCCCGCCTGAAATTTTTTCCAGACGGGCTTTTGGGCTTTATTTTCGGGCGGGTCGGATTGGGCCGCCAGGCTGGGTCAATGTTGATCAACTCTACCTCACATTACAAGACTTGATTGAGCTATGAAGCCGAAGTGCGAGACTGTTGGGTAGTCTACATCATCTTTTAATTTTCGCACTCGTCAAATTTTAGTTTGTATTATACACTGCGATGTAAGTATTGGGAACATTTTAAATGCTCAATGGTCGACGTTTTTTACTTATGGATTTAGTAGGTGCAGATTAGTAGTAGGATATCTCAGTTCATCTTAGCGGTTATCGATTCTAATATTGTGATAAGTATTCGTTTCTTTACTCACATGGGTGAGAAATGGCATGTGACACCCGGATTAGAAGTTAGATTTATTTTCCACTATGAGCCATTTAATTAAGTTACGCGATTCCAATTATTACGTGATTAGGAGTAGGGTGTTACATATACTTCTACATCTTCTTCTATGATCCAATTGAACAATAACAATGGTTTCAAATTCATAATCAATCTTGTATACAACAATACGGAAACAAGAAATAGTCAATTCATCCGTGAAACTGTTAAAAACTAGAAGCAACACTCCAACCGCAAATTCAAGCAATGATCACGGAACAAAACACGTAGTTAGATAAGAGCATCACTGATCTTTTTAAACCACTAAGGTTGCACGATGGCATCGACTGAAAACTCTTGTGATAAAAGTTCACCACAGACTTCCAATCGTAGGAACTCGTACTCTGGTGTAACAAGATTAGCGAAGCTGGATTTTCCACGTTTCAATGGTGAGAAAGTCAAGGAATGTATATTCAAGTAGAACAATTTTTTTCAATCGATCATACTCGGGATGAATTGAAGGTCGAATTGGCATCAATCCACTTTGATTCTCAAGCTACGGTGTGGCATCAATCGATCGCACAATCAGAGGTAACTACATTAGTTCTTCTGGATTGGAATGCATACAAAATGTTACTCAAGGAAAGGTTTGAGGAAGTTTTAGATGATCCAATCACAGAGCTCAAGAACTTGCAAGAAACGAAGAGCAACTTGGAATATCATAATCAATTCGAATTGATTCGAACCAGAGTTTCCCAATCAGAGGAATACCTGGTGAGTGCATACCTTACGAGGCTCCATACTAACACACAAATGCACGTAAGGATGTTCTAGCTCAAGACGACTCGACAATGTTTATTATTAGGGTGCTTGTATGAAAAGGATCACCCTCATATGAATGGGGGAATAATTGGCCTGGTGGGAAGAACGGTAATCGGAGCGATCCCACAAAAGGCTGCTACCGACACCTAATCTAGAGATACGCAACTAATCACAGATAAAACCATAGTGCAATTACTATCAAGGAAATTCTTAACACCAGAATAGATGAGCGAGAGAAGGGCCAGGGGCTTATGCTAGTATTGTGCTGAACCATTTACACCTGGTCATTACTTGAAGCACAAGAAGACACAACTTTACATGTTGGAGTGTAAAGAGGAAAAAGAAGAGAAGGATGTATAAGATCCGACAAAGTGGGAAGAAGACCTACAAATATTTGTAAGTGTGCTTTCTGGTACTACTGATTACCGCACACATGCATGTTAAAGGAATCCATGACAAGAGACCACTCTTTATTCTCATAGACTATGGTAGCACCCATAACTTTCTGGATAAATCAGTTGTTGAAAGATTAGGGCGTAAGATGCAATCGATGAGCGACACAAAGGTTTATGTGGCAAACGGTAGTTATTACCAGTAGTAGCAAGAGTTGAAGGGTTTAAGCAGAGCTTCCAAGGACTCAAGTTTGAGCTGATTTCTTAACGATTCCACTTGGGGGTTGTGACATGGTGTTAGGCATACAATGGCTTGAGCAACTAGGACCAATTAAGTGGGATTTTGTAAATCTCATTATAAAGTTTAAAGCTAGTTCTAGGAAGTTGGTATTGAATGGAATCAGATGTGGTTCTGTCAAGGATGTTAAGGCCAAGACCTTGAATCTCTTCCCTAAGAGAAAACACAATTATATATGATTTGTGTTCAACTAATAGGAATTGCAACCATGGGAGCAAGTCAATCTGTAGAAGTTTCTTCAGAGCAAAATGTTGCTTCCCAACTATTAGGAGTTGTTGATGAACGAATTTGAGGATATTTTTCAAGAACCCTCTGAGTTGCCTCCTTTTCATCTTGGTCACAATCTTAGGATTCCTTAGTAACTAGAGATAACCTAGTTAACCAAAGACCTTACAGATATGTTGTACATCAGAAAAATGAGATGATAAAATCATTCGGGAGATGATCGACCATGGTAAATTCAACCAAGTTTCAGCCCCTGTGCTCTCTGTCCTGTAGTCTGTGTCAAGAAGAATGATGGCACTTAGAGACTGTGTTTATTTACAGAAATTTGAACAACCTTCGGTAAAGGATCATTCCCCTTCCTTTCCTTGATTGAGGATCTGATGGATGAACTGAGCGGCTCTAAATATTACTCTAACATTGATCTAAGAGTGGGTATCATTAGGTGAGGATGGAGCCTGAAGATATTCACAAACAATCTTTTAAGACTCATGCAAGCCACTATGATATCTAGTTATGGCTTTTGGCTTATCAAACGCTCCAGCCACTTTCCAAGGCCTAATGAACTCAATTTCAGTGAGTTTCTTGTTGTAAGTTTTTGCTCATATTTTGATGATATACGCATCTATAGAAGACATTAGAGGATCATATCACTCATCTTAACAAGGTATTTTAATTAATGTGTGTGCATAAGATGTTTGCTAAGATGAGTAAATGCTCCTTTGCCCAGGATAGAGTTGAGTACTTGGGACATTTATCTTTGCATCAGGAATCTTTACTGATCCTCAAAAGATCAGAGGAGTGGGTGACTGGCCCACTCTACAAATCTTAAGCATCTAAAAGGTTTTTTGGGGTTAGCTAGAACTATAGACGGTTCATGAGGAACTTTGGCACCATTGCCCGCCCACTAACTCTACTGACTAAGAAGGATTTGTTTAAGTGAACTAGAGGCAATAGAAGATACCCCTAGGTTAGCATTTAATCCAACTAATAAGGCTTTATGGGGAGCGTCCCTCTATCTCCGTAGTTCACCCCAGTTTGATAAGCTATTCATTGGTGGAACAGATGCAAGTGGCCCAGGGATAGGAGCAGTTCTTAGCAAGAAGGTCGTCCCCTAATAGTTATATCAGTAAACATTTGCAGGGGAAGCAATTACTATTGTCCATCTATGAAAAGACTGTTGGTCATGGTATTTGGTGTACAAAAGTGGAGACGTTAACCTCTGTCTGCTCACTTTACTATTTGAACTGGCTAAAGAAGTCTCAAATATCATCTATCAAAGCAACTTAAAAACACTTCAATACAGCAATAGTGAAATACCCCTTAACTAATTAAACATTGATTAAAAATTAATCAATTAAATTAAGGCCTAAACATACCTTTAAAAAATCAATTTAAAAACAACAATGGTCAACATAAAGCAAATATTGCACCTTTGACATTTAGAGTAAAATATAAGCAACAATGAACTACTTATGATCTAAAATTTATTCATAATCATATTAACACATTAACGAACGTATGAAACTGTCGGACAGCACTCCAACAGAAAGAAAAAGCATTAACATGTCTTAAAAGTCGCTTAGGGCAAAAATGTGCTCTAAGAAACCTTAGAGGTCTCATGACCTCCATTTGATTCCAAATTGGATTTCTAAGTTTATTAATCATGTAACGGATATAATAAAACAATTTCCGAAGAAAACCAAACTTAAAAACAAGCTTTAACACAAAATGTGCACTAAAACACCTTAATGCACATTTTGTGTATAACTCCAAAAGTATTGATTTTATGTTACTTTAGGGACAGATTACAGTCATAATAACATTAATGTGACATTATACACCATATTATAAAGTCTAAATCAAAGTTTTCAAATAAAATCAAAATAGGTGATTTTGAGTGAATAGTACTTTTATAACATTTAATTACTTAATCTAATTAATGGTCAACATTTGATCTTTGGTTTTGACCACCCATTGCCGTTTAATTAATGGTCCCACCTTATCAAGTAGCCGACCTCAAAATGAAGAAACAAGACTCATGATAACCTATTTAAATTAAGATAAGTACTACTTTATAACATAAACTAATTAAGTTCATTTTTTCCTTCCACTTGGCAACCCTTTACGGCAGCATAGGAAGCTTCCCTCTTCAGTAAGAAATCTCCAAATAAACATCTAGGCTGCCTAATGAGTCATCATGTACTATTCTTTTTTATGGCATTAAGTACTTAAAAAGCCAAACTTGACTTCCTTGTCATTCACCTTCTTCCAGCCGAGAGATCCAGCTCGAAACCCTCTCTTCTTCCTTCTCCAAAACCGTGAGCATCAACCAACTTCCAAGGACCACATCTTTTGATCTAGGTAAGATCCTAAACCATGGAGATAACCATTCTTCTCCTCTTCTCTCCCTCTTTCCATTGATCTAATCTATTTCCATTTCCATCCATCCCTCTAGTTGGAGTTGATGCTCAAAGTGGAGATGGTTCTTGTTAGCAGAAATATGTGACTACTTCTACCTAGGCAATGTACCTATCGTTTTGCGGAATAGTGAATAAGTGGGTTGTCGATCTCAGGACCTCGTTCAATTAACTGACAATTTATTTACTAACTGAGAAACTAAACTAAGAAAACAGGAAACGTCACTTTTAAAAGTTTTAATTAATTTAATAAAAATAAATGACTCAACAAACTAACATAAAATAATAAAGCAAATAAAATAAATTAAGTAAATAAAGAATAAAACTACAAATAAAAGGAAGCACCCCGGATTGTTCTGCAAACCTTCACTTTTTAATCTATTAATATATTCTTTTCTAATTCTGCAATAAACTTAGAAACTATAATTAATTTGTCAACGGCTAAGTCTAACGAATCCTAACCAGTTGCTAGAACTAGCAGCAGACTAATGCTCTAATCCGGACACAACCAATCGCATAAAGAACAGTTTCTATTTGAAACCGGTTAACCTATAGGCGGGATCACGCTTCTAGTCGTTAATCAGGTTTAATTCCTATGTCTTGTTTACTATCTCAGCTCTCGCGTGTTGATTAGAAAACTACAATATAACTTTATAATTGATCAGAGAATTAAAGCGGATGAAGAACTGGAATTAAACTACTGCATTAATGAATTAATAAAAAGATTACATAATAAATATAAATATTCGGTTTGCTACCCCAATCCGGGGAGCTTAATTAATTACTCCAAAATAAATATAAAATAACATAATAAAGGAGAAAGACATAACCGAAATACTATTGGAAGTGGTGGGAGTATGTTAATGCTCTGGTGGTGCTGGTGTCTGGCGAAGATGGTGTACGGTGGTGTATGTGGGTGATTAATGTGGTGGTAGTATGTTGAATGATGATGAAGAAATGAGAGAGAGGCACAGAGCCCCTCTTGGGTTGGGCGTAAGAATTTGGAGCCCAACTCCCCTGTCATGTGGCTCTAGGTTCCGAATATATATATATATATATGCAGTGAGGTTGCTCTCGTCTCGTATTGTATTGTGCCCCGATTCAATAAAATCATAATATATATATGATCAATGACAATGATGACTGCTCCTGTTCACGTGTATCCTTCCAATGTTAGCTGTGTTGACATGTCTTTGTCATGTGATGCTCTTGCTGATGTGCTGGCTCATGCGGACGTAAGCGTACAGAAATGTCTCCCTCTGAATTTCATATGCCTGCGCCTCTGCTTTGTATTTGTCAGAAGAGTAGTCTGCGCCTCTCTGTTAGGTCCAAAATAGTAAGTTGAATTCATACTCATACATTCCCTCAGTCTTGTTTCGTGTGATGCCAAGATAAAAATCATCCCGCAAGATTCTTTTTATCATCATCATAATGATGAGTGTCATGCGCCTCTGTTCTTGCAGCCCAACTCCAGAGTGCGCCTCTGACAATTTGTCGGCCCGGCATATCATCTCGGCGCCTGTCTTAATATATGTTTCTATTTATATCACTCCGTAGCAAGATGACATGCTGATTCTGTGAGTGCATGCGCCATGCGAATGCATGCTCATGATCAAAAGTGAAACAATATCAAATCTTTTTCATGTGTGCGCAGGCCATAAACATTTCTTACGTGCGTGGATTTTGTCAATGTCACACATTAGTCTAAAAAGTTGCGCCTCCATTTGGTTTCGTAATGTGCAGGGCTCTCCAATCCTAATGCATGACACATGCATCCACGTGAAGCAGCCCACCATCTCCTGTCTAATTCCCTTCACGTGCAGGTATGTAATTCAGTTTAATTTCTTCTATCTCCCGACCATGGTCTTCTCGTGCATTGTCACAATGATAAAGAATTGATGTGCAGCCCATGTCAAAAGAAAGAAATCACGTGCAGCCCATTTTAATTCTGTTCACGAGCATGACCGATGTATGTCCATCTTCAATTGCTGTCTCGAGTCCGGCTGGGTGATGATGAATTGTTCCAGAATGCGTTTATCAAATCTTCATTTAATTGCATCTGCATATCGTATAAAAAAACGATTGCTATTGGTGTTGTACGTATGCGGCAGTTAACGCATGAATATTGTATGTCTAAGATATAAGAATCAACGTTAAATATTCAGCCTGAATAAATAAAGACTTGAATGACTTTCGTTGCATGCAACGTACGTTAAGGAGAAGCAAAGTGATAATCATCATTGATAAGTGAGTAATATGGCATGAATTGTTAACAAAATATGAAGAATTATAACCCTAAAAGTATATATATTTCACACTTATCAGTTCTCAGCTGAAAAATGCAAAGAAGAAGGGAGGAAAGCCTTAAGTTGTAATTAAGGTAAAAACATGCTTAAACTAGCTTATGTTCTCCTAAGTCATTACCGGTTTTGTTCTTGACTTTCTCCAGCTCATTTTGCTTCTCTTTGTGTAATCATTCGGTACATATATGAACCTCTCCAAGTGTTGTATCATGTGGAGCTGGGAACTCCATTTTTTTAAGCCTTTGTAACAAGGTAAAACTTCAACATTTCCCCACCTAGTTACTACCGGTTGTTGTACTAAGTTATGTGCTGTTTTTAACACCTTATTCTACTCCAAATTTCAGGTGTAAGTAACCCACCTAAGCGTACCATTATCAAGGTAAATAATCAAGTTAAACTATGCTTAAATTAGCCTTTAACTACCCTTAGTGAAATACCCCAAACCTTAGTATGTTGTTTAAACATTTAAATATGGTATATTAAGACTAAAAAGAGTCTTAGAAACATTAGTAAACAATTTAAACCGTAGGAAACACAATAAATACCTTAAGTCAATTAGGGCTAAAGTGTGCCCTAAGCTTGGGATAAGCTTGGTTAAGACCTAATGAGCTTACCAAGACCTTATTTATATATTA
Source organism: Limonium bicolor (assembly GCA_023374045.1). Classification (NCBI taxonomy): domain Eukaryota; kingdom Viridiplantae; phylum Streptophyta; class Magnoliopsida; order Caryophyllales; family Plumbaginaceae; genus Limonium; species Limonium bicolor. The sequence goes on along the minus strand of CM041776.1, from coordinate 460,117,096 downwards.
ATGAACATATTAAACCAAATACCAAAGAAAACCAAGCTTGAAAGCAAGTTAAAACACAAAATGTGCTTTAAGGAGTCTTAAAGCACATTTTTGATAAATTGTCTTGTAAATGGGTTTTAAATGGCTAAATGTCCATCATTACTCTTTAATTAATATGTGTACTACTTAGTATCACATTAGGAAGTCTACATCAATAGGAAATCAAAAATTTCACAACTATGTGCCTTGTTTTTGTGAATAGTAACCAAATTAACCAAGTTTATAACATATGTCAATATAAGTGTGACAATTGGTCAACAAAGACTAAAATACCCCCTAGTATAACATGGGGGCCGGTTTCCTTGATGACTCACCACACTAAACAAAAAAAAATAAGCTAAGTAAAGTAATAAAGTAGAAAACACTATTTACTTTACTACTTAAGTATCAAAACTAGTTAAGTCTTCTTCATTCTCTCATTTCCCTTGTTCCCACCGTCTTCTACCTTCCTTCTTTCTCTCATTTCCGATTTTTGCAACAGCACCACCACCATCATTCTTCATCTTCAATCACTTGTAATTCCTAGCTCACTTTGCCAAATCAAAAACTAAGACCACCATTCTCTTTGTCTTGTCAAGCTCTTCAACTTCATCCTTTCAAAATTCTAAGAGCTCCATTTCGGTGCCAAGAGGAATCTCCATGGGAGGAGCTTGAGCTCACCTTTTTACATTTTATTGTTCTCCTTTGCTTCAAGGTAAGGAAACTCAAATAAAAACTCCATTTCCTTCATGTTTGTATGTTGTCCGAAAAACACCATTAATGGTGCTTTTACCTTGCTTGTTCTAGCTTCATTTGAATCTTCTAAGGGCTTGGTGGAGTCCTCTCTTGCTACACATCCAAACTCTCCTTTATATCCAAGGTAAAACAATTACCTAAATGTTCTAAGACAATATATGTATTTAGGGTTTACAATGAGATGAAGCTTAAATCTTGAATACTCATTATATTGTTTGTATATTATTTAGAAGTTGACAAGCAATCAAACATCCTTACCGATTTTAATCAAGGAAACAAGAAAAAAGTTTGTGAGGAAAAGAGGTAAATGTGCTAACCTAATGTAGTTTAAAGTCTTAGGAGAAATGAGCTTATGTTGCTTATTAAAATGATCTAAGGAGCCAATGGTGAATGACTTAGTAAAATGTTCTCAAGGAGACTAGTAAAAGGGCATATGTGTTGTTGAGTGTATTTGCAGGTCAAAGGCAAATATATTGTGGAAATTCAGTGTTTATGGTTTATGCACTTTAAGGGCCTAAGAGCCATGTTATTTAAGGGCCTAAGTGCCAAGCAATTTAAATAATGCACTATATTGTGATGTAGTGTAAGTTTGGTGAAGTTTTGTGTATAAGAATGCTCTTGATGGGTTTAAGTGTTCTTGAATGTTTAATGATGGAAACTTTGTGTTTCGGTGTAACAAGATGCTAGGAGAACCCATGTCGAAATGGAGATAATGTATAAGAAGTTTTAGGTGTTTAAAATGAGTTTGGTGAGTTAGGAAGTGTTTAGGGTGGTTAAGTGTTCTACTAGTGAAAGAAACATGCATTAAGGTATTCTAAGAGATAAAAAGGACTTAGGCAATGTTTTAGAGGATTTAAAATGCAAGTGAGTGTTTTGGGATACTTCAAGATCATGGTGAGATTGTGTTTAGGACTTGTGCAATGTTGGTGAATAAGGAAGAAGTGATTTGTTGCATGGACGAGCTATAAACTTGTAGAGATATTCAAGGAGTTTGGTTCGGAAGAAAAGATGCTTGGGAGATGATGTTGTAGTGGTGAGAAAACATTTGGGAATAGTGGAAGTTATAGGTATGAAACACCACATAGAAACTTAGTGAAAAACATTACAAGTGTAAACCTTTTTATAAGAATTTGTGTAATGCTTGAGGAGGATTTTAGTGAATGATTTAAGGAGTTTAATGGAGGTCTTGAGGTGTGTTTGAAGTGCCCAAATAAGGTTAGAACATACTAGGATATATGTGGGGAAGTTTGGAGTTAAAAGGACAATTAAAAACAAGGGTCTGGAGCAGACCGACCTTGGGGACCGGACCTGCAAGGTCGGTCGAGCCCAGTTTACCCTGTGAGAAATGGTCTCTAGAATGGACCGACCTTGGGGACCGGACTTGCAAGGTCGGTCGGGCATGGATTTTTAGTACGGATTGAGTCTCTGGAATAGACCGACCTTGGGACCAGACTTACAAGGTCGGTCATGCCTAAATCTTTGTACGTAAGTGATTCTCGGGAATCGACCGATCTTGCGACCGAACTTGCCAAGATCGGTCGGGCCTGAGTTTTCAAAGGGGGAAAAACTCTCGGGAATAGACCGACCTTGTGGGCCGAACTTGCAAGGTCGGTCGGAGTAGAATTTTTGACGGTAATGTGTTCTGGAATGGACCGACCTTGTGTAAGGTCGGTCGGACCAAAACTTGTAAAAAAGAAAAAAAACAAACTAAGAGTGGCTTAAGTAGTTAACCCTATGGGGTATGATGAAGGTAATCAAGGATAAGTTTGGGCATTAAAACATGTCATATAACCATGTTAAACACTTAGTAAATTTGAAGTTATGTAAGTTAATTAACCGACATTCTTAATTATGTATAGGAGTGGCCTACGGTGAAAATCAATCGAAGCAAGGACCAAGGTATGGTTTTCTTGCAGTCTGTTGCCTACCGGTTTACACCGGCTTGTGTGTTGTTTGTTTTTCTATGTGTTTATGACCTTGTAAGACTTAAGTCATGTAATGAGTTTACAGTTGTTCATATTATTGTATTGTTAAGTGTGACTCATACCCCTTGTGTGTGACTAACAAGACTTAACCACATGCTGTGATTTGTTATCGAGTTCCAACAGTGAACTTCTAACGAGTGTTAACTGGGGGTGAGGAATCCGGTTGTCCGGTCACGCGTGTAAGTATAAGAGTAGATATCTGTATCAGATTCGACTCTTATGATGTTAAGATTGTTCTCCTTTATTTGGCGTTCGATCTCCCGCTAGCTTCCTCCAAAGCTTACCTATTTTGACTTATGATCGGTTTAGTGGGAACATGTGTTTGTGTGGTGTGTTCGGGTCACAATATCCGAACCATCTGTGACTTAAGTTACTCGTTCGGCTAACAGAACGGTAATGAGTGTGTGTAACAAGCTTAACATGAGGGTGAACCATTCTCTAGGCTTCTTATGTTGATTAACTTCTTGGTTTGTTGTTGTGGAAAGTGTACTCACTATGTAAGTGATGTTGTGCTATGCAATATTGTTGCTATGCCATATGTATATGTTATATGTTAAAATGAATGCCATGTCATCATGTCAATTAGTTGCGCGTATCCCGGTAGCCGATGGGCTGCGCGTTAACCATACCAGCCAAGGGTTGCTGACCCCCTCGGGGGCTCCATATTTTTACTGCAGGATGAGGATCGAGGAAGCGGAATGGCTATAGATTCTAGGCTGCAGAAATACTTCTGGTTATTTTTGGATGTTGAGCCCGGGATGCGCCTGTGCTCCCGTGGCGATATATTTTGGTACTGTTTGTATTGCAGTGACGGCCGTTTACAGTTGACAGTGGAGTTCATGTGTACAGTTTACAGTGACGGTTTATATTAAATACTCGGTATGTTGGTTATGTATATATATGGTTGTTAGTACCTAATGCTCGGGAGTCTGATCATCAGACCGGTACACTTGTATTTATTCTGCCTTGTTAACCACGTGGGTGGTTGACGGCGTTGTAGCACCGAATCGTTTAGTTATTGTTTAGTTGTTTTTCCGCTGCGATTTCATTTAATGTTAACTGTGTAGTAGGGGTGTTACACTTACTAATAAGGTGACTAATACACCTCTCTTTACTTGCAAAATGGGGGTGTATATATGCTGGAACAAGGGAAGAAATTCTGCCCAAAGTAGTGAAGAACAAGTGTGTGAGAAAGCTTGTTAAATTAAGGTAATTACTACCTAAATGATGTGTTAACCAAGTGTTTATATGGGTAAATGTTCAAAGCTGATTTAAAAACATTTATATACAGCTGTGAACCTTGAAGTGGTGTTTTGTAACACCCCTACTACGTGCTTAACAATTACCTAAATTGCAACGGAATTAAACAACTAAACGATAACTAAACGGTTCGGTGCTACAACACCGTTAACCACCCATGTGGTTAACAAGGCAGAATAAATACAAGTGTACCGGTCTGATGATCAGACTCCCGAGCATAGAACTAAACCGTAAATACATAATATACAATACCGAGTATTTATTTACAACCATCACTGTAAACTGTCACTGTAATGTGTTCATTATCCAAAATATACCGCCCCGAGAGCACAGGCGCATCCCGGGCCTACCAACCAAAAGGTACCAAAAGTATTTCTACAACCAAGATCTACAGCCACTCAGCTTCTTCGATCCTCATCCTGCAAATATAAATATGGAGCCCCCGAGGGGGTCAGCAACCCTTGGCTGGTATGGTTAACGCGCAGCCCATCGGCTACCGGGATACGCGCAACTAATTGTCATGATGACATGGCATTCATTTTAAACATACAGCATATATATCATAGCAAGAGTATTGCATAACAACATCACACATAACATACAAGGACGAATCCTTTTAGGAAACGAACAAACACAGTTAGATCCCATGGAGAGCCTAGAGAATGTTGCCAAACTCATGCTAAGCTTGTTACATAACTCATTACCGTCCTGTTAAATTGAACGAATAACTTAACACAAAGGTGCGTCGGATATAGTGATCCAAGCACACCGAACAAACATAGTATGCCCCTGTGGCCCGACGTGAGTCAGTAAGATAGCCTTGGTTAAGCTAAAGGGAAGGTCGAAGACCAAAGGAGAAGACAACCTTAACATACAAAGAGAATCGAACCGGTTATGACATCGACTCCCATACTCACACGCGTGGCCGGAACTACCGGAATCCTTACTTCCCCGGTTAGCATTTGTTAGAAGTCCCATTGTTGGACTTAATCAACAAATTCACAAGCAAGTGTTTAGGTCATGTTAGACACACACACAAGGGAAATGAGACACATCTTTCCGATACAATAACTTAAACAACTGTAAACTCATTACATGCCTTAATCTTACAAGGTCATAAACACTCATAAAAACATTCAACACACAAGCCGGTGTAAACCGGTAGACAACAGACTGCAAGAAAACCATACCTTGGTCCTTGCTGCGAACGTGACCCGCCAAGCGTGGTCCCTAAACATAATTAATAATGTCGGTTAATTAACTTATTTAACTTTCGTTTACTAAGCATTTACATGATTGTATGACATGTTTCAATGCCTAAACTCACCCTTGATTACCTTCATTATACCCCCCTAGGGTTAACTACTTAAGCCACTTTTGTTTGTTTTTTTTACAAGTTTTGGTCCGACCGACCTTACCGACCGACCTTACACAAGGTCGGTCCATTCCAGAACATATTACCGTTAGAAAATTCTACTCCGACCGACCTTGCAAGTTCGGTCCACAAGGTCGGTCTATTCCCGAGAGTTTTTCCCCTTTGAAATTTCAGGCCCGACCGATCTTGACAAGTTCGGTCCCAAGATCGGTCGATTCCCGAGACTCACTTACGTACAAAGATTTAGGTATGACCGACCTTGTAAGTTCGGTCCCAAGGTCGGTCTATTCCAGAGACTTAATCCGTACCAAAAATCCATGCCCGACTGACCTTGCAAGTCCGGTCCCCAAGGTCGGTTCATTCCAGAAACCATTTCTCGCAGGGTAAATTGGGCTCGACTGACCTTGCAGGTCCGGTCCCCAAGGTCGGTCTGCTCCAGACCCTTATTTTTAATTGTCCATTTAACTCCAAACTTCACCTTATGTATACTAGATTGTTCTAACCTCATATGGGCACTTCAAACACACCTTAAGACATCCATTAAACTCCTTAAATCATTCACTAAAATCCTCCTCAAGCATTACACGAATTCTTATAAAAAGGTTAGCACATGCAATGTTTCCACTAAGTTTTTATGTGGTGTTTCATACCTATAACTACCACTATTCTCAAATGCTTTCTTACCACTACAACATCATCTCCCAAGCATCTTTTCTTCCTTACCAAACTCCTTGAATACCTCCACAAGTTTATAGCTCCTTCATGCAATGCATTACTTCTTCCTTGTTCACCAACATTGTACAAGTCCTAAACACAATCTCACCATGATCTTGAAGTATCCCAAAACACTCATTTGCATTCTAAATCTTCTAAGATATTGCCTAAGTCCTTTTTACAACCTAGAATACCTTAATGCTTGTTTCTTCCCCTTGTAAAACACTTAATTATTCTAAACACTTCCTAACTCACCAAAACTCATTTTAAACACCTAAAACTTCTTATACATTTATCTAAATTTTGACATGGGTTCTTCTAGCACATTGCTACACCAAAACACATAGCTTTCACCATTAAACATTCAAGAACACCTAAAACATCAAGAGTATCCTCATACACAAAATTTCACCAAACTTACACTACATCACAATATAGTGCATTATTTAAATTGCTTGGCACTTAGGCCCTTAAATAACATAAACCTTAAACACTGAATTTCCCACAATATATTTGCCTTTGACCTGCAAATACATACAACAACACATATGCCCTTTAATAGTCTCCTTGAGAACATTTTTCTAAGTAATTTACCATTAGCTCTTTAGGTAGTTTTAATAAGCAATATAAGCTCATTCTTCCTAAGGTATTATAAGCTACATTAGGTTAGCACATTTACCTCTTTTCCTTCACAAGTGTTTTTCACTAAATTTCTCCTTGCTCTTCCTTGATTAAAACCGGCAAGACCTTGGTTTGCTTGTAAAGTTTCTAATCAATATACAAGCAATGAAATGAGTATTCAAGCTTCATGCTTCATCTCATTATAAACCCTAGGTCATATATTGTCTTAAAACATTAAGGTGATTGTTTTACCTTGGAAATGGAAGAGAGTTTGAATATGTAGTAAGAGAGGACTCCACCTAGTCCTTGAAAGATTGGAATGAAGCTAGAACAAAGCAAGAGAAAACACCATCAATGGTGATTTTCGGTCAACATCAAAACATGGAGGAAATGTTGTTTTTCTTGGTTTTTCCTTACCTTGAAGCAAAGGTGATCAACAAGGCATAAAAATATAAGCTCAAGCTTCTTCAATGGTGGATCTCCATGGCACCGAAATGGTGGTCTTGAAGATTTGAGAAGACAAGGTTGAAGAGCTTGATGAGACTAGAAGAATGGTGGTCTTAGTTTTTGATTTGATAAATGGAGCTAGGAATTACAAGAGTTTAAAGATGGAGAATGGTGCTTGGGCTGTAGCAAAACCGTGTATGGAGGAAGAAGAGAGGTTGGAGGCGTGGGAAATGAAGAAGGAAAGAAGAGAATGAAGATAAGTTAGCTAGTTTAGATATTTAAGTAGTAAAGCAAATAGTACATTTTACTTTATTACTTTACTTAGCTCTTTTTTTGTTTAAGTGTGGTGAGTCACACAAGAAAACCGGCCCCCATATTATAATAAGGGGTATTTTAGTCTTTGTTGACCAATTAACTCACTTATGTTGACTTATGTTATAAACTTGCTTAATTTGGTTACTATTCACAAAACAAGGCACATATTTGTGAAATTTTTGATTTCTCATTGATTTAGACTTCCTAATGTGATGCTAAGTAGTACACATGCTAATTAAAGAGTAATGATGGACATTTAGCCATTCAAAACTCATTTACAGGACAATTTTTCAAAAATGTGCTTTAAGACTCCTTAAAGCACATTTTGTGTTTTAACTTGTTTTCAAGCTTGGTTTTCTTTGGTAATTGGTTTAATATGTTCATTAACATATAAATAAGGTCTTGGTAAGCTCATTAGGTCTTAACCAAGCTTATCCCAAGCTTAGAGCACATTTTCGCCCATATCAACTTTAAGGTATTATTTATGTTTACTGTGGTTTAAATTGTTCACTAATGTTTCTAAGGCACTTTTTAGCCTTATTATACCATATTTTAATGTCTAAACCACATACTAAGGTTTGGGGTATTTCATGTTTGGCTGTTTTATTTGCTTCTAAATCAAGTAAGTGTACTAAACTAGTATATTATAAAGTTTTCATATCATTTTGTTACTTTATAATATGAGCCGTGAGTTGGTGATAGTCTAAATGACTTAATTAAGTGTTAAAATGGTAATTAACACTTATGGCTAGTTTAGTATATATTAAGATGGCTTATAATGTAATGAAAAGGATTTAAGTGGTTAAAATACAATTTATATAAATATATGGGTAAATGTAATCAAAAGCCATGAGTATATATTAAAATGTTTAAGACATTTTTGGGTAGTTAACCTAATGTATATGTGACATATATTGTGATAGAAATAAATTAAATGATTAAAACACAACTAATAAAATGTTGTTACAAGGTATATACCAAAACTGAGAGCTATAATGTCTTTTATGACATTTATAAGTAATTTATATTATAATCTAAGGTTTGTAATAAGGCCATATATCTTAGGCCATTTAATTTTATGCTTTATTAAGTTTAAATTAAGTTTAGAATTAAATTAATAATTACCGAGTACATTTAGGGGTTGGTTTGTAATTTAAATAAATTTAAGAGGCTAAATAATAATTATAGCCGAAAACTATACATTAAAAGGTTATTAAATGAATTTTATAAAGTTTTGCAAAATTTGCCAAAAATGTAATTTCTGAAAAATATGGGTCAAAACTGTAATTTATTGAAACTATGGTCAAACTGGTAGTCAATGGGTCAATATAGACCATGTTAGGTGTTTTGACCAAAATTAATGACATAAGTAATTAATTTGTGAACTTATAATAACATTATAAGTTAAATATGAAATTTATAAGACTTATGGGGTATAAGTCATAATTACCGAAAATTGTGGGTTTATATGGTTAATATAACACCTTATAGCATTTGTATAAATTTTGGTGATTTTTGGAATTTAATAAAAGGCTATACATTAAGATAAGTGTATAATATAAGGTATTAATGAAATAAAAAGCATAGATTATAAAACTGTGGTAAAACCGTGAATACAAGAAGTATGTGGGGTGAGAAAATAAATTAAGATGGCCTTAGGGCTTGTTCGAAATTTAATTAACCTAAACTATAGGTTATAATTTATTATGAAATTAAATACTACAATATATAGTATAAGTAACATTGTATAATATATGTGGCAACATTGCAATTATAAGAAGTTTTAAAGTGCTGGAAATAAATAAGAATAGCCTAAGGGCTGTTCGGAAGTTTTTATAAAATATAACTATAGGTTATAATTGCTATAAAGTGGAAATGATATAATATAATGTGTATGTTACAATATATAAACTATGTGGTATAGTTGAAATAAAGGAAAAGTATGAAATGTGAAGATAAATGAGATTATAGTATATGTGCCAAATCGGCAATATATATATCTTGGAATAAAAACTATAAGTTATGTTTATTATAAAGTTAAAGTGTTATAACATATGATATGTATAACACTATGTTAAATATGTGGCAATATTGTAATAATGGGAAAATGTGGGGAATTGATGAAAATCAGATTTATAAAATATATGCCTTACGGCAATGATATGGTTTTTATTAAAACCATAGGTTATATTTTGTTATAAAGTTCTAATGTTATAAAAATGTGATATTTATAACATAGTATAAAATATATGTGGTTATATTGTAATAAGTGAAACGGAGTGTCTGGGCTACATCTAACTGTAGCCATCTGGCTACAATCCAGAGCGTGACTACGTGCGTTTAATTTTTTTTTCGCGCCCCGCCTTGTCGTTGTGTTTTGTTTTTTTTTTTTCTTTTTCTTTTTTCTTTTTTTATTACAAAACTTTGAATTGTTGTAATTTTTAATATATAAGTCCAAAATGAAAAAAAATTATATCATTGTTCACCTAAATTCAAGGTCTTCAAAACAAGACCAGTCATGGATATATTTTGACAACTTTTTTAAAAAATTATTTTGACATGTATAGTTCACAGTACGTAAAATAAACTTGTACAGATGGTCATACAAACTTGTACAAATGTTCATTAAAACATGTACATCATCACGTAAAAACATGTACATCCTCGCATTAAAAACATATAGATAGTTATATAAACCTGTAAGAAAAATTAAATATGTACATCCTTAAATTAAAACCTGTACATATAAGGAAGAACACTTGTACAGACGGTCATACAAACATGTACAAATGTTCATTAAAACATATACATTCTCATAATTGAACAAGTACATTCTCACATTTAAACATGTACATCGTCACATTAAAACATGTACATCGTCACATTAAAACATGTACATTCTCACATTAGAATATGTACATTCTCACATTAAAGTATATAACGGCTTCCAAATAGATTACCCTAACCCCACACACCCTAAAACCCACCCTAGAAAAGCTAAAAAATGTCGAAGGCATTTTTAGGGTTTGTAGTGGCAGACTCTAAACCCGCGACCACAAACCCTAAAAACCTGTCGAGTGAGTTGCTATAATGTAAAGTATAGAACGGTTCCAAATAGATTACCATACCCCTCCAAAACCACCCTAGGATAGCTAAAAATGTTGAAGGCATTTTTAGGGTTTGTGGTAGCGGGTTTAGGGTCTAACGACCCTAAACCCGTTACCACAAACCCTAAAAACCTGTCGAGTTAGTTGCTACAATATAAAGTACTAAAAAAATTCCAAATAGATTACCCTACCCCCCAAACCCACCCTAGGATAGCTAAAAAACGTCGAATGCATTATTAGGGTTTGCAGTTGCGGGTTTAGGGTTAGACCCTAAACCCGCTACCACAAACCCTAAAAACCTGTCAAGTTAGTTGCTACAATGTAAAGTATAGAACGGTTTCCAAATAGATTACCCTACCCCAAAACCACCCTAGGATAGCAAAAAACGTGGAAGGCATTTTTAGGGTTTGCAGTTGCGGGTTTAGGGTCTAACGACCCTAAACCCGCTACCACAAACCCTAAAAACCTGTCGAGTTAGTTGCTACAATATAAAGTACGAAACAAATTCCAAATAGACCCTACCCCCCAAAACACCCAAAACCCACCCTAGGATAGCTAAAAACGTCGAAGTTAGACCCTAAACCCGCTACTACAAATCCTAAAAACCTGTCGAGTTATTGCGATGATGTACAAGTTTTTACGTGTGGATGTACATGTTTTAATGAACATTTGTACAGGTTTGCATGACCATTTGTACAAGTTTTTTTTACGTTTTGTGCACTATATATGTAAAAATAATTTTTTTCAAAGTTGTCAAAATATATCCATAACTGGTCTTGTTTTGAAGAGCTTGAATTTATATGAACAATGATATAACTTTTTTTCATTTTTTCATTTTGGACCTATATATTAAAAGTTATAATAAGTTTTAGATTTTATAATAAAGTAAGAAAATAATAGTAAAAATCTTGAAAAAGAAAAAAAGGAAAAAAAAAAAAAAAAAGAAATGCGCTGCACGCGCGTGAAAGAAGAAGAAAAAAAATACACACTTCCATCCGCGTAGGTAGACTCCTCTTTGGTATGTAGCCATCTATATACATTTAGGTGTAGGCAAGATTTTGCCTAAGTGAAAACTATGGAGAAAGAAGAAATAATAATTATGTTACATAGTGTGCTTTGGGAATTAAAATATAGTTTCTAAAACTATATATTATAAGTTCAATGCAATATAAAATATCACACTATATGGTATAATGATATTAATGTAACATTGTATAAATTATGTGGTCAAAAACATAATTAATGGAAGTAATGCGCTGTGCGCAAATAATAAAAGTTGGAAATGAATTTTAAGCTATGGTTTACAATGATATAAATACTATAGATATTATATAGTATTACTGTGGTTAGATGAAACAATTATCATTAATAACATTCACATGAAATAATGTGACAATTAATGTGAAAATAGAATTTATAAACTAAGGTTAGTACAAAATAAACCTTAGGAATTATAAGTATATGTCATGAAATATTACAAAATATTAGGATAAGTTCTTAATATAAATTGCATATAATGCAACAAATCAAAAAAATCATCTTACATTAAGATGATAAAAATGTGACATGTAATATAAGAGTATGATTCATGAAAAAAAAATGCATAGGCATATATGTATAAATGCGCAAGCATATGTGAATATATATAGTAAATAATAAGTGTACGGTATAGTTGGTGAAATACCCCTAACCTTTAAATAATGAAATAATGATAAATAAGTATTATTTAGGGGATTATTAAACCCTAATAAAAGTATATAAACACTTGGGCGTTAAAACGCACCTAAACTCCTTAAGGTCAAAAACGAACGTTAAAGCCCGACCTTAAGCTAATCAAGTTCTATAAGCTATAAAACTCATATGAAATTAATCAAAGATCATTTTATGACCTTTAAAACACAAGTCCTCAGTTATAACCGAGTAAAAACACAATATGCCCGGGAGTTCCCTTAAGGGCCCCTTAAGGCCCGAAAGTCCCGGAAATACTTTATTAAATAAAGTAAAGTACTACACTTCATTCTAAATACACAATAACACTTTAATGAACATTTAAGATGAAGTTATCAAGCTAAATTCTCAGTTAAAGGCAAAATGCTCGGGGGTTCCCGATGAGGGCCCCATAAACCCCGAGAGTGCCCCGGAGAGGTACCGAAGTGGCACGAACTCCAATATAAATCATTCTAAGAGTTCCTATCATCAATATTCATTATTCCAAAGAGGGTTCTCGAGCTACTTTCTCAAAAATTAACAAAGTGCTCGGACCAATTTCTTAACGCTCCTTTTTGCCCCGGTAGTGTCCCGTTAGCCCGAAAATTGAGTTACAAGTTTATATAACCCCATATAACTCAATGTAACACCTCAACATATTATTATTGACTATAAACAATGTCAATAAACACTTGGAACTCATAGCGACTAATTATTTTCCAGAAAATTCTTAAAGCACAAAAATGCACCTTCGGGTGTCACAAAAATGCGTTCTACGCAATTGCCTTGAACTTTTTGAGGATCCACGAGTTGATAACCTTAAAAGGGGATAAAGTGACCATCTAAATCAATTAATTACAGTACTAAATTCATAGTACAAGTGGGGGCGATTTTTGGCTCAAAAAGGTACCTAAAATCAGCATTTTTACCTTAAAACTTTCACCTTTTACCATGATGTAAATGTACCAATTAAAAGCTGGAACCTATTACACATATTAGTATGATCTTATTACAATATAGTGTAACAAAAATAAAATTAAAAATAAATCCCATTTTGTCCCCATATTAGGCGCCATTTAGGGTATAAATTGACTAGTTTTTAGTTGTAAATTGACTTATGGAATGGTGACTCACCTTAGCATGTACCATGTAATAATATGTCAATTTAAATCAGTCAATTGAAGCCTCCATTACCGATCCCCTGCAATAAAACAAGAATCAATTAGCCTTTGATAAATCATAGGGATTAAAATACCAAAAGAAACTAACTAGATCTACTTTAGACTAGTATATCACATGTCAACAAATTAATTCATTTACCAGCACATGGGGCTACCGATTTGGACCAAGACCAAGGGGAGTTTGATTGCCTATCTAGTCAAATAAAACAACTACATAATTAAGCTAGTTCCTAAGTCAAAAATTGACAAAATAAACTTGTCTCCTAAGGCACATGGTGGCCGATTTCTATAAGGAAAAGAAGGTGTATATGCCTTATTAAATAAAGCAAAAATCAAGTGCTCCATTCAGTCCATGTAGCCGATTTTACAAGGGGAAAAGAAGACAATTATAGCATGTGAGTCATCTTAGAAAATCAAAAGAAATACCTACCTATATTACTCCTTGTTTTCTTCTTTCAAATTGTCAAACTAAGCTCCATTATCTTCTTGCCAATCAGCCGTAAGGCTAGCCTAAATTGAGAGACTTTTGTAGTCAATCATGAAATCAAATAATCAAAAACAAATCAAAGAATAATGCCATGTGACATGCCAATAATTTCCAAACTTGATTCCTCTCATTCTTGCCTTAATACATACGTGAGTCTTCATTCACTTCTTTGCCCACACCAACCGAATGGTAAGCATTCTCTTGCTCTCTCTATTCTTCTTCCTTTGTTAATTTAATTCCTTAGAGCCTTAAGCTCCATTAATGGTGTTCTAAGTTCTAACACCATTTTAATGTAATTTCCTAGTTAAATCTCCTAAGTCTTGAAGCAAGAAATTATCCAAGCAACTTCTACACTTTTCGCCAAGCATAAATGTTCCAAGGAGGTTCCTAGATTCAACAACAACACAAGGAACAACAAGATCAAGTTAAGGTATATTTTTGTGTTGAAAATCCTAGTAAATTACCTTAAGCAATTTTTGAAAATTAAGAGCTTCTAAATCCATACTCTCTTCATTATTTCATGAAGGAAACTTGGATCTACAATCATCCCAAGGTGTACCAAAAATACCTTGTTAAATTCCTAAGGTAAACCCTTGCAAAACTACTACAAATATTATTTATAAATTCTTGTTAGAAGTCTAACAAATGGATCTCCTACATATGTACAAGGAGGCCGAAATACCTTCATCAAAATAGCATTTGAAGAGCTTGGAATTCAAGGAGGAATCAAGTACAAGAATTGTCTTGATTTAAGGAGTAAGTTATATAATTAAAGTTTATTAAGTTTAAGTTTGATTTAAGCTTCAAACTTTGGTATAAAAATTATGTATAACCCTTAGATAAATTAAGGCCGAAAAATATGGGTTATATTGTCAAGAAAATAATTTCTAACATATAAGGTAAGATTATTACCTTAAGGAATATACTTATGTCACAAAAATTTATTAAGGTACATATAAGTTCAAACCGAATACTCTAGGGATAAAATGTTCTATTTTGAGTTTATAATCATTCTAAGTCATTAGCATAATTTTTAGAAGTGTTATATGGCTTATACACATTTATATGCATTTATTATAAGGTTTAAATCAAGTTTTAAAACCATATGGTAAAATATAAGTAAAGCCGAGAGCAATATGTGACATTTGGTGAATTTTGAAATATATATAAGTGTATTAGCTTATATTATAAATTTTGGGAACATTAAAATAGCTACAAGTATTTAAATGGCTAGTTTAATAAGTTATGTGGCTAAAATGTAAATTTTGAAAAGTTTAGTGTACAAATAATAGTTGCCGAGAACATAAGGGGTTTTTGGCATAATTATGATATAATATAAGGTAAGAATTAATATTCTGAATTTTGGAGAATTTAAATAAGTGTTTAAGTATTTAAATAACATTTTATAAAGTTTTGGGGCTATTTTGTAATTATCGGAAAGTTTAGAGTCTAACCGAGAATATACATGATTTAATGGGTATATTAAAGTATTAATTATGAAATTAAGTCTTGGTCAAAGTGTTGACCAAAAACTTTGGGTTAAAATGATTTATGTCATAAAATAATAAGTTTATAAAGTTTTGGGGTGAAAAAGTAATTTATAAAAATATATATGTAAAAACCGAATTGAATAGGGACGGAAATGTAATTTGCAAAAATATATGGTCTTTTCGGTAATTAAGGAGGATTAAATGTTAAAACTATAGTTTATAAGTTAATATGTAACATGTATAAAATTTTAAGGGTTAAAATGTAATTATGTGAAAGTTAATACTAAAACCGAAAAGTACTTGTGGCCAATTGGTAATTTATAAGAATTAGAATATTTATTTTGGTAATTACTGAAATTTTAAAATGGTTAATTAGCAAATAATAAAGTTATATGGTTATTCGGTAATTTATAAAAGTTATTAGGTATAAATATAAATACCGAATTAATAAAGGTGGTGTTGTAATTTAATAAAGAAAGGAATTAAAACTATGAATTATGATACATTATGGAGTATAATATAAAGTTTACAAAATAAATGTGGTAATAATAAAAATAACCAAATCATATAATATAAAGAATAAGTGGAAACAATTATGAATAAATAATTAAGGAAATAGAAATATACTACAAGGTAGAAATTCATTATCACATGTGGAAATCACATAAAATAACGAACTGTTGAACTACTTTGAGTCACTGTAAAATAACAGGGGGAAATAAAGAACATACGGGATTAGTATATTACAAGTATTAGTTATACGGTGACAGTACTATAATATTTAGTGAACGGTCGTATTAATATTACACGGTATTGCACGTATATATAACAGCGTACGGGAAGGAATTACTAGAGCGTGAATTGTCAAGCTAGCTGTTACTACGGTGAACGGTATGTTAATTGTGTGGTCTGAATGCCCTGAGGATTTTCCTAAGGTCCAGACGTGTATGCTTAATTGTTAAGGAACGATATCTGTGATTTTATGTATATTATTTTGTATACTGTATCACTCATACATTGTTGTGTTTTATGTTACGCGAACGTCTTATGACCGGAAGTTTATACATCTAAACTAAAAAAAAAAAAGACTAACTGACCTTTAGGAAATTTGAGATCCTAACTGATGGTCAAACTGTTATAGTCTTAACTCAAGGATTGGATATTGTATCATTGACTAAAGGGCTAACTTATAAGGAGAGGAATCCAGTCTGTTTCAACTTTCTGGTTGCGCATCGTGATCACTACGAGAGACTTCAATGGGGAGTCACTCAAGGGAATCCATTGTCCACACTCAACGATGGCGGAGGGCACTGCCGTTGGTGCACTGGTTCGACCGGATCGGTCATTATATTATCCAGGGCCATAAGGTCAGCTGGTAACGGTTCCATTGGAACCCAGGGGACTACTGTCCATTAATAAGTTTTAAGGGTTGTCTTGACATGACGCCTGAGGTGGAAATTAATTGGAAAGTTTAAGTGATTGGTTAAAAGTCAAGGGCCAGGTGGCCAACTAACAAGTACAGTTTAATACGTGTATCTTGTTTGTTGTGGTTATGGTTTATTGGTATTTGAATACAGGTTGTGGTTATTATTATGCACTGGTGATTACAGGTGGACTATCGTGTGAATGTTTGATGTACAGTTATTTCTATTATTATTGTAAACCGGTATATCTTGTAAAGAATCTAATAACAAGATGGCTAAAACAACTTAAGGAATCTAGATGACTTAGGACTACATTTAGCATACCAGCATTTCGATTGCTGAGCCCGTCAATGGGCAAAACATTTCAGGTTACTGAAGAAGACACAAGCCGGAGTGCGGGGACAGGGTAGCTGTTGTGTTGTTAAACACTCTTAAGTTTTATTTGGTATTGTAATAAAGAGTTTGTTGTATTTAGTTGGTTGCTCATTTAGTTTGAACTTGGTCTGTAATAATTTGAGTGCTCAGTATCTGTTCATCACAGCGTGAGGAGGTATGGTTGTTGGATGAAGTAAGAATGTCTTGTTACTCACAAGGGTGGGTAACGGCGTGTAACACCAAGGTTAGGTAGTTTTTATTTTCCGCTGCGACGTTATTTATTTTGCTACGACTTGTGACGTTTTTAACAGGTTAGGATTAGGGGTGTTCAAAAAGTGGTATTAGAGCGGAGTACCGCTCTGATGAAGGATACTGAGTCAAGAACATGAGCATAGGAATATTGGGATACGGGAAACGTCTGTGAGGATTCATGACCTAGAAAGAAAAACCCTAGGGATATTGTTATTAGTTAGCTTTCTTATGTGTTTGTGATTGTGTTTGTAATACGGTGTAGCACCGAGTAGTAATAATAGTGTACTATACTATAGATGTCTGGAGTAGGAAGACCACGTGGAGGCGGTAGAGGACGAGGTGGAGCAGCACCGGCAGATGTCCCAGAAGTACCAGGCCTAGCAGTAGCCATGGCAGCTTTCACGCAGCGGTTAGGAGCTCAACTTACGGGAGCCATACCCCCCCCCCCCCCCCTCGCCGCAGCCCAGGGAAACCAACTGGTTGAAGAGCGTTGCAGACGCTAGGGTACCCACTTACTCAGGGGAACCGGACCCCGCCGCATTGGAGAAGTTCATTGTAGAGCACCAGAAGGCCTTCAGAGCTGTGAGAGTACCAGAGAACCAGAAGGTCGACATCGCCGCGTACAACCTGAAGGACGCAGCTGATATATGGTGGCGGTCTGTGGAGGGCCACCATAGAGCTACACCGGACTTTGGATGGACAACGTTTGTGGAGGTGCTGTGAGAGAAATACTACCCCGAACACTTGAAGCAAAGGAAGCGACAAGAGTTCGAGACCTTAATCCAGGGGAGCCAAACAGTCAACCAGTACTACGCACGATTTATCAGCCTACTAGACTACATACCAGGAGTCGACTACTCCGACACCGTCAAGATTCAGAAATTTAGGGGAGGTTTGCAATTTCGCATCCAAGGCGCTATGGGAGCAATTCGTTTCACTACCTTACAAGAATGTTATGCTTCTGCATCAGCAACCGAGTTAATGATTCAGTCCAGGGAGGAAGCACAGGGAAAGAAGAGGCAGAATACTGAGGGAGAAGATGGGGGAGCCACATCTGGCGGATTCTACAAGAAGGGGAAGTAAGAAAACTTTGATTGAGAAGGAGTACTCATATATTACTTACACTTGGTTTGGTCACTAACCAAAAACTCCAACAGGAAATTCTTTGAGAAGAAGAAGGGGCGGAAAGATTTCCATGGTCAGAAGACAAAGGAGCAGGTTCCTCGTCTGACCGGCCCAGCCATTGATGCGCAACCACTAAGATCGGCACCACCTAGGGGTAAGGATACCCACCTCTTACTTAACCAAGATATTCATTAGCTATACCTTTACTAAACCATGTTGTATAAACAATAGACAATAAGCCAACCCAGCGCCACTACTACTGTAAGCGCTGTGGGAATGACCACCCAGAAGTAGACTGCGCAGGAAGGAAGGTGGAGTGTCGATATTGTAAGAAAGAAGGCCATAGGGAGTATGAGTGTTTTTCCAACCCAGCAAGCCGAGTATACAAGGGAGCTAGGGGTTCACAGAGGCCACCAGCTACTGAGACTGGAGGACCCAGAGGAGGTCAGGCACCACAGGCTAACACTTATACTAGGGGACCGGGAGGACAGCCATCCTCATCCGGGAGTCAGAAGGGGAAGGAGATAGTTCCAAGTAGAAACACTTTGTACTCTGTGGGAACTTCAGGCGCTGAGGCTAGTGCTCAGCGCGAAACCGGTAAGCCTGGAACTTAGACCAAAAGCATGATGCTATGTATGTGTGTTTACAGTTATTCAGTCGTTAGGACTTGTATGTGTTTTTGTGTGAAATAAAATTTAGAGAGGCCTAACTTAGGAAACCTCTCACCTAATAGGGTACTTCGACATTTGTTTTCCCATACCTGTGAGGCCGAGGTCACCTGAGTCTATGAGCGAAGGTCGGGAATATCCAGAGAGAGAATGCCAAGTACTTCGATCCGGCATGATCCTACTCAAGCAATATTTAACTCTAGATGAATAAATAGCTATTGTAAACGAATGTAGAACTTTGGGAAAAGGCCTTGGATGATTTTATACTCCGGGATATGGTAGTGGATCAAAACTTAAATTACATATGATGTGTATGGGTAGGGATTGGGAACCACAAACTAGGTTGTATAGTGAGGTAAGAAAGGTAGATGGAACACGTGTTCCTAGGATACCCGATAGTCTCCAAACTTTGGTGACAGAAGCGGTCAAGACTGCACAACAACTAGAAACCAACCCTATACCGGATATGGAAGCCGACATTTGTATAGCAAACTTCTATGAAAAAGGGGGAAAACTTGGATTACACCAGGACTGAGATGAGACATCAGAGTCAATTACCAGAGGGATACCAGTTGTATCATTCTCCATTGGAGATGATGCTGAGTTTTTGTACGGTGATCAGAAGAGGATGGACAAGGCGAGAAAGATTATCTTGAAGTCAGGAGATGTATTAATATTTGGTGGAGAATCTAGATCAGTATACCACAGAATAAAGAGCATTAAGTTGAATACAGCCCCATCAACCTTAGTAAATACTACCCATTTGAAACCCGGACGGTTAAATTTGACGTTTAGGCAATATTGATGTAATTATGGAGCTTGTATGTGAGAATCATTGAATTAATGAATGGCATTTTAATACTTTTGAGACATGCACTATCTTACGAATTGTTGACCCCAGGCCTCGAGTCTAATGGAGGAGCAGTGCTGAATGTATTGGACAAGACCGAGGCCAAGAATAAGGGGAATGTTATCATGGGAACCTTTACAGTAAATGGCGTGAGTGCATCGATACTGTTCGATTCAGGAGCATCTCACTCCTTTATATCCTCTACATCAGCAAGGAAGTTAGAGACAACCCCTGAACCTCTCTCAGATTTCCTAGTCACATTACCGACGAAGGAGAGAGTGAGGTGCACGAAACTACACAAGGGAGTTCAGATTAACATCATGGATGAAGAGTTTCAAGCGGACTTGATTGAAATGGATAATTTAGGATTTGACATCATCATGGGCATGGATTGGCTACAGAAGTACAAGGGACAACTACATTGTGTAGAGCATAGATTACTACTAAAGAGCCCGAAGGGCAAGACAGTTTCATATCGCAGTATTCCCAAGGAGCCTACCTTCAAGCTAGTATCTGCTATCACATTGATGAAGAAGGTGAAGAAGGGACAGCCAGTCTATTTATGTTATGTCCAAGACATGAGGCAGGAGGGGAAGACACAGTCAAACATACCAGTCGTTTCAGATTTCCCAGATTTATTTCCAGAAGAGTTGCCAGGGATGCCACCCAAAAGAGATGTGGAGTTCTCCATCGACTTATTAACAGGCACAGGGCCTATTGCTAAAGCACCATACAGAATGGCACCAGCAGAGATGAAAGAGCTGAAGATTCAGTTAGAAGATGTGCTTGACAAAGGTTATATCAGACCGAGTGCATCACCATGGGGAGCACCAGTGTTATTTGTGAAAAAGAAGGATGGTAGCATGCGACTATGCATTGACTACAGGGAGCTTAACACAGTCACGGTGAAGAACAAGTACCCGTTACCACGGATAGACGACCTATTTGACTAGTTAAGAGGCGCTACAGTTTTCTCGAAGATTGATCTGAGATCAGGATACCACCAGATACGGATAGCTGATGAAGACATAGAGAAGACAGCTTTTTGAACGCGCTACGGGCACTACGAGTTCACAGTTATGCCATTTGGCTTGTCGAACGCCCCAGCAATATTCATGGATCTTATGAACCGGTTGTTCAGGGAGCAGTTAGACTCGTCGGTAGTTGTATTCATCGACGACATTCTAGTTTATTCTAAGACCAAGGACGAACACGAGGCGCATCTGAGGCAAGTTTTGCAGACCGTGAGGGAGAATCAATTGTATGCCAAGCTTTCAAAGTGTGATTTTTGGTTAGACAGTGTATCTTTTCTAGGGCATGTAATATCAGCCAGCGGTATATCTGTAGACCCTGCGAAGATTGAGGCAGTTAAGACTTGGCTGAGGCCAAAGACAGTGACAGATATCCGGAGTTTCTTGGGATTAGCTGGTTACTATCGCAGATTTGTACAAGACTTTTCCAAACTGGCGAAACCTATGACTAACCTGATGAAGAAAGATTCTCCATTTGTATGGACAGCAGATTGTGAGCGTTCCTTTCAGACACTGAAGGACCTACTGACGTCGGCACCAATACTCACCATTCCAGAGGGGACCGACGGATTTGAAGTATATTGCGATGCCTCAGGCACAGGAATAGGGTGTGTACTTATGCAGAATGGAAAGGTTGTTGCTTATGCGTCACGACAATTAAAGAAGCATGAAGAAAACTACCCGACTCATGATTTGGAATTGGGAGCAGCTGTTTTTGCACTGAAGATCTGGTGACACTACTTATATGGAGTTACAGTAATAGTTTACTCAGATCACAAGAGCCTTCAACATCTATTCACACAAAAGGAGCTGAACATGAGACAGAGGCGATGGGTCGAGTTTCTAAAGGACTACGACATCGACCTCAGGTACAAGGAGGGCAAGGGAAATGTTGTTGCTGACGCCCTGAGCCGTAGAGTTCATTCTTTATTTGCCATGACGGGAGACAACGGCCTCATCGAGGAGGTACGTTGTGCTAGGAAAATGACCAATACATGAAGACTATCAGGCAGCAGTTGACTATATGAGAGGGAAGAATAGAGGTGGAGAGGGGGGGGGGACATTGACTGACGGTATCTTTGAGAGACAGAAATATGATTTTGTACTCAGTGAAGACTGGTTAATCAGACTGAATGGCCATTTGTGCATTCCAGAGTCCAGTCCAGACTTGAAGGAAAAGATATTACAGGAAGCTCATTGCTCATCCTTATCAATACACCCAGGGTCATCGAAGATGTACAAGGATCTGAAACTACATTTCTGGTGGAGTGGAATGAAGAAAGTTGTTGTAGAGTTTGTGGCCAGATGTATGATGTGTCAGAAAGTGAAATTTGAGCACCGAAGACCAGGTGGTTTGGTACAGCCGATGCCCATTCCATATTGGAAGTTCGAGGATATATCCATGGATTTCGTAGTAGGTCTTCCACTGACTAGAGGAGGTGCTAACATGATATGGGTCATCGTCGACAGACTGACAAAGGTAGCTAAGTTCATTCCTATCAAAGACACATGGAAAGTTCCCAAACTGGCAGATATCTTCCAGAGAGAGATCATCAGACACCACGGTGTACCTAAGTCTATAGTGTCAGATAGAGATTCAAGGTTTGTTTCCAGATTTTGGCAGCAGGTTCAGGAGGCATTGGGTACGAAGCTGAAGCTAAGTACAGCCTTTCATCCATAGACAGATAGATAGAGTGAGAGAACAATTCAAACGTTAGAGGACATGCTTAGAGCTTGTGCCTTGGATTTTCAGGAAAGCTGGATAGATCGACTACATCTGATCAAGTTTGCCTACAACAACAGCTATCATGCATCCATTCAGATGCCAACATTTCAGGCATTGTACGGCAGACCATGCAGGTCACCACTATGTTGGGACGAGGCCAGTGAGAACATCACCTTAGGGCCAGAATACCTAGACCAGATGAAGGAAGATATTGTGCAAATACGCAAAAACATGAAGATAGCCCAGGACAGATAGAAATCATATGCTGATGTCCGTAGGAGGGACCTCGAGTTCACAGTAGGCGATCGAGTCTTCCTTAGAGTTTCACCTATGAAGGGAATTTTTAGATTTGGGTAGAAGGGCAAGCTTACCCCGAAATATGTAGGACCGTACCTCATTACGGAGTGAGTGGGCCCATTAGCTTACAAGTTAGATTTACCTATTGAGCTTGGGAGAGTGCACAACGTGTTTCACATTTCACAGCTAAAGCAGTATGTACCTCACCCATCGCATATCTTAGAGCCCGAGACACTCGAGCTAGATCCTACACTAAGATATGAGGAGACCCCGGTTCACATTTTAGACTCCAAAACTAGGGAGATCAGGAACAAGACCATTAGAATGGTTAAGGTTCTGTGGTCAAACCACGACATCAAGGAGGCGACATAGGAGTTAGAAGACTTCATGCGAGACAAGTATCCAGCACTTTTCTCTTAGTTTGGTGTATACTTGTGGGGGTACGTGGGCGTAACCCTTTTTAAGGGGGGTAGAGCACCACATGCGACTTGCATATCTACAGTCTATCTTGATTGGTGTTTGGTTGTTTGTTGTGTTTGATTGTTGCGCATGTGTGCAATTGGTTGGATGGTTGGTATTAAGTGAATGGTTATTGATGTGTTCTATGTAACACTTGGTTATTGGTGTGTTCTATGTAACACTTGGATGATTAATAAGAGAGTACACTTATTTGCTTTACAGTATTTATCAAGTCACTTATGCTGTGATTACATTGATTATCATGAGTAAGAATATGTTTGTATGAATTGCATACACTTAGATTACAGATGGAACGTAGAAGTGTCAATATAGTATTGACACCCAAGAAGGATAAGTATACAAAAATAGATATGAGGAACTTGATTCCATAGGATGAACAAGTATAAGTTATGACTTCGGGACGAAGTCCTTTTAAGGGGGTAGACTGAAATACCTCTAACCTTTAAATAATGAAATAATGATAAATAAGTATTATTTAGGGGATTATTAAACCCTAATAACAGTATATAAACACTTGGGCGTTAAAACGTACCTAAACTCCTTAAGGTCAAAAACGAGCGTTAAAGCCCGACCTTAAGCTAATCAAGTTATATAAGCTATAAAACTCATATGAAATTAATCAAAGATCATTTTATGACTTTTAAAACACAAGTCCTCAGTTATAACCAAGTAAAAACACAATATGCCCGGGAGTTCCCTTAAGGGCCCCTTAAGGCCCGAAAGTCCGGAAATACTTTATTAAATAAAGTAAAGCACTACACTTAATTATAAATACACAATAACACTTTAATGAACATTTAAGATGAAGTTCTCAAGCTAAATTCTCAGTTAAAGGCAAAATGCTCGGGGGTTCCCAATGAGGGCCCATAAACCCCGAGAGTGCCCCGGAGAGGTACCGAAGTGGCATGAACTCCAATATAAATCATTCTAAGAGTTCCTATCATCAATATTCATTATTCCAAAGAGGGTTCTCGAGCTAATTTCTCAAAAATTAACAAAGTGCTCGGACGAATTTCTTAACGCTCCTTTTTGCCCCGGGAGTGTCCCGTTAGCCCGGAAATTGAGTTACAAGTTTATATAACCCCATATAACTCAATGTAACACCTCAACATATTATTATTGACTATAAAAAATGTAAATAAACACTTGGAACTCATAGCGACTAATTATTTTCCAGAAATTTCTTAAAGCACAAAAATGCACCTTCGGGTGTCACAAAAATGCGTTCTACGCAATTGCCTTGAAATTTTTGAGGAGCCATGATTTGATAACCTTAAAAGGGGATAAATTGACCATCTAAATAAATTAATGCCAGTACTGAATTCATAGTACAAGTGGGGGCGATTTTTGGCTCAAAAAGGTACCTAAAATCAGCATTTTTACCTTAAAACTTTCACCTTTTACCATGATGTAAATGTACCAATTAAAAGCTGGAACCTATTACACATATTAGTATGATCTTAGTAAAATATAGTGTAACAAAAATCAAATTAAAAATCAATCCCATTTGGTCCCCATATTAGGCGCTATTTAGGGTATAAATTGACTAGTTTTTAGTTGTAAATTGACTTATGGAATGGTGACTCACCTTAGCATGTACCATGTGATAATATGTCAATTTAAATCATTCAATTGAAGCCTCCATTACCGATTCCCTGCAATAAAACAAGAATCAATTAGCCTTTGATAAATCATAGGGATTAAAATACCAAAAGAAACTAACTAGATCTACTTTAGACTAGTATATCACAAGTCAACAAGTTAATTCATTTTCCAGCACATGGGGCTGCCGATTTGGACCAAGACCAAGGGGAGTTTGATTGTCTATCTAGTCAAATAAAACAACTACATAATTAAGCTAGTTCCTAAGTCAAAAATAGATAAAATCAACTTGTCTCCTAAGGCACATGGTGGCCGATTTCTATAAGGAAAAGAAGGTGTATATGCCTTATTAAATCAAGCAAAAATCAAGTGCTCCATTCAGTCCATGTAGCCGATTTTACAAGGGGAAAAGAAGACAATTATAGCATGTGAGTCATCTTAGAAAATCAAAAGAAATACCTACCTATATTACTCCTTGTTTTCTTCTTTCAAATTGTTAAACTAAGCTTCATTATCTTCTTGCCAATCAGCCGTAAGGCTAGCCTAAATTGAGAGACTTTTGTAGTCAATCATGAAATCAAATAATCAAAAACAAATCAAAGAATAATGCCATGTGACATGCCAATAATTTCCAAACTTGATTCCTCTCATTCTTGCCTTAATACATACGTGAGTCTTCATTCACTTCTTTGCCCACACCAACCGAATGGTAAGCATTCTCTTGCTCTCTCTATTCTTCTTCCTTTGTTAATTTAATTCCTTAGAGCCTTAAGCTCCATTAATGGTGTTCTAAGTTCTAACACCATTTTAATGTAATTTCCTAGTTAAATCTCCTAAGTCTTGAAGCAAGAAATCATCCTAGCAACTTCTACAATTTTCACCAAGCATAAATGTTCCAAGGAGGTTCCTAGATTCAACAACAACACAAGGAACAACAAGATCAAGTTAGGGTATATTTTTGTGTTAAAAATCCTAGTAAATTACCTTAAGCAATTTTCAAAAATTAAGAGCTTGTAAATCCATACTCTCTTCATTATTTCATGAAGGAAACTTGGATCTACAATCATCCCAAGGTGTACCAATAATACCTTGTTAAACTCCTAAGGTAAACCCTTGCAAAACTACTACAAATATTATTTATAAATTCTTGTTAGAAGTCTAACAAATAGATCTCTTACATATGTACAAGGAGGCCGAAATACCTTCATCAAAATAGCATTTGAAGAGCTTGGAATTCCAGGAGGAATCAAGTACAAGAATTGTCTTGATTTAAGGAGTAAGTTATATAATTAAAGTTTATTAAGTTTAAGTTTGATTTAAGCTTCAAACTTGGGTATAAAAATTATGTATAACCCTTAGATAAACTAAGGCCGAAAACTATGGGTTATATTGTCAAGAAAATAATTTCTAACATATAAGGTAAGATTATTACCTTAAGGAATATACTTATGTCACAAAAATTTATTAAGGTACATATAAGTTCAAACCGAATACTCTAGGGATAAAATGTTCTATTTTGAGTTTATAATCATTCTAAGTCATTAGCATAATTTTTAGAAGTGTTATATGGCTTATACACATTTATATGCATTTATTATAAGGTTTAAATCAAGTTTTAAAACCATATGGTAAAATATAAGTAAAGCCGAGAGCAATATGTGACATTTGGTGAATTTTGAAATATATATAAGTGTATTAGCTTATATTATAAATTTTGGGAACATTAAAAATAGCTACAAGTATTTAAATGGCTAGTTTAATAAGTTATGTGGCTAAAATGTAAATTTTGAAAAGTTTAGTGTACAAATAATAGTTGCCGAGAACATAAGGGGTTGTTTGGCATAATTATGATATAATATAAGGTCAGAATTAATATTATGAATTTTGGTGAATTTAAATTAAGTGTTTAAGTATTTAAATAACATTTTATAAAGTTTTGGGGCTATTTTGTAATTATCGGAAAGTTTAGAGTCTAACCGAGAATATACATGATTTAATGGGTATATTAAAGTATTAATTATGAAATTAAGTCTTGGTCAAAGTGTTGACCAAAAACTTTGGGTTAAAATGATTTATGTCATAAAATAATAAGTTTATAAAGTTTTGGGGTGAAAAAGTAATTTATAAAAATATATATGTAAAAACCGAATTGAATAGGGGTGGAAATGTAATTTGCAAAAATATATGGTCTTTTCGGCAATTAAGGAGGATTAAATGTTAAAACTATAGTTTATAAGTTAATATGTAACATGTATAAAATTTTAAGGGTTAAAATGTAATTATGTGAAAGTTAATACTAAAACCGAAAAGTACTTGTGGCCAATTGGTAATTTATAAGAATTAGAATATTTATTTTGGTAATTACCGAAATTTTAAAATGGTTAATTAGCAAATAATAAAGTTATATGGTTATCGGGTAATTTATAAAAGTTGTTGGGTATAAAATATAAATACCGAATTAATAAAGGTGGTGTTGTAATTTAATAAAGAAAGGAATTAAAACTATGAATTATGATACATTATGGAGTATAATATAAAGTTTACAAAATAAATGTGGTTATAATAAAAATAACCAAATCATATAATATAAAGAATAAGTGGAAACAATTATGAATAAATAATTAAGGAAATAGAAATATACTACAAGGTAGAAATTCATTATCACATGTGGAAATCACATAAAATAACGAACTGTTGAACTACTTTGAGTCACTGTAAAATAACAGGGGGGAATAAAGAACATACGGGATTAGTATATTACAAGTATTAGTTCTACGGTGACAGTACTATAATATTTAGTGAACGGTCGTATTAATATTACCCGGTATTGCATGTATATATAACAGCGTACGGGAAGGAATTACTAGAGCGTGAATTGTCAAGCTAGCTGTTACTACGGTGAATGGTATGTTAATTGTGTGGTCTGAATGTCCTAAGGATTTTCCTAAGGTCCAGACGTGTATGCTTAATTGTTAAGGAACGATATCTGTGATTTTATGTATATTATTTTGTATACTGTATCGCTCATTGAAATACCCCAAACCTTGATATGTTGTTTAAACATTAAACTATGGCATTTAAAGGCTAAAAAGTGCCTTAGAAACGTCAGTGTACAATTTAAACCATAGTAAAACACAATAAAGCACTAAGACACAGCTTGAGCAAGTGAACTTGGTTGGGACCCAAAGAGCCTACCAAGACTTAGTAATATTCAATTATGATTTAATAAGGCTAATTAAGTCCTTAGGAAACCTTGGTAGACAATTAAACCAAACAAAACACAAATAAATACCTTAAAGTCAATATGGGCAAAAATGTGCTCTAAGCTTGGGATAAATTTGTATAAGACCTAAAGGTCATATCTATACCTTAATTATGTTAATGAACATATTAAATCAATTACTAAAGAAAACCAAGCTTGAAAACAAGTTAAAACACAAAATGTGCTTTAAGGAGTCTTAAAGCACATTTTTGAAAAATTGTCTTGTAAATGAGTTTTGAATGGCTAAATGTCCATCATTACTCTTTAATTAACATGTGTACTACTTAGTATCACATTAGGAAGTCTAAATCAATGGGAAATCAAAATTTCACAAATATGTGCCTTAGTTTGTGAATAGTAACCAAAATATGCTAGTTTATGACATAAGCCAATATAAGTAAGTTAATTGGTCAACAAAGACCAAACTACCCCTAAGTAGATGATGGGGGCCGGTTTTCTAAGTGGTGACTCACCACCATGTAAAAATCAATTCAAGAAAGGAAGGAAAAGTAAGTAAAAAGAAGAAAGTTACTTTATAACATAAATATCTTCAAAGGTAGACCTCTCACCTCATTCTCTTCTTTTATCCTTGTTCCCACCGTCTTCATTCTCTCCTCTCTTCTTCAAAAACGATGGGCTATAGTAACCTCTCTTCTCCATCTTCATTTCCTTGCCAAATCCAACTCCATGCTCCAAATCAAATTCTAAGACCATATTTGTCTTAGTTAGACCAAGCTCTACACTTCTATCTTTTCAAATCTTCAAGAACTCCATTTAGGTGCCATGGAGATTCACCATTTAAGGAGCTTGAGCTCATATTTTCATGCCATGTTATTCTCCTTTGCTTCAAGGTAAGGAAAAACCAAAGAAAACAACATTTCCTTCATTTTTATTACATGTCCGAAAATTAACCATTAATGGTGTCTCCTCTTGTTTTCCATAGCTCCATTTCAATCTTCAAAGGACAAGGAGGAGTCCTCTCTTGTTGCTTACTCAAGCTCTCTTTTTATTCCAAGGTAAAACAACTATCCTAATGTGTTAAGACAATATATATAACCTAGGGTTTACAATGAGTTTAAGCATGAAGCTTGAATACTCATTACCTTGCTTGTACATTGATTAGAAGTTTGACAAGCAATCAAAGCCTTGCCGGTTTTCTATCAAAGAAGGAGCAAGGGGTTACAATGAAAAACTTGTGAAGGAAAAGAGGTAAACAAACTATCTAAACGTAGTTTAAATGCCTTAGGAAAAATGAGCTTGATTTGCTTAATAAAATACCTAAGGAGCCAATGGGAAAAGAGCTCGTGAATTGTTCTTAAGGAGATTATTAAAGGGCATATGAGATGTTGAGTGTATTTGCAGGTCAAAGGCAAATATTATGTGGGAAATTCAGTGTTTAAGGTTTATGCAATTTAAGGGCCTAAGTGTCAAGCAATTTAAGTTTATGCACTATATTGTGATGTAGTGTAGTTTAAGGATTTAGATGTGTGTAAAGAACATTCTTTGTGAAGATGAGTGTCTTGGATGGTTAAAGGAGGAAAAACAATATGTTTGTGTGTAAGGAATGTGTATTAAGTGATTAAGTGTTTTTGGTTGTGAAAGGGTGAGAACCTAAGTGTTGTGTGTGAGAATACTCTTGATGGATTTTAGGTGTTCTTGAATGTCTAATGGTGAAAGCTATGTGCTTTGGTATAGCAATGTGCTAGAAGAACCCATGTCAAAATTTAGATAATGTATAAGAAGTTCTAAGTGTTTAAAAAGAGTTTTGGTGAGTTTGGAAGAGTTGAGAATGATTAAGTGTTTTACTAGGGAAAGAAAGGTGCATTAAGGTGTTTTAGAAGGCAAAAAGGATTTAGGCATTATCTTAGAAGTTCTAGAAATCTAATGGGTGTTTTGGGATGTACTAAAGTCTTGGAGGAGTTTGTTATGGTTTAGGTAATGTTGATGTACAAGGAGGAAATGATGTTTAGGTAAGGAAGATGTTTGAACTTGTGAAGAAAATTCTTGGAAGGACATGAAGTATTTTTGGTGGGCTAAATATAGTGTGGGAACATGCTATAAACCTAAGGGGGAAGTATTATGAGTATTGAGCATTTAGGCAAGAAATGAGTAAGTTTTTAAGGTATAGAAAATGGAGTTTTGGGCACGTCCGAACTACCGTCCGAACATGGACGTTCGGACATGCCCTGTTGCGCGTAAGTCACCTGAACTTCGACCGGTGTCCGAACTACCGTCCGAATTTGGAAGTTCGGACACACCTATCTCTATATTCTGTTTCGGCCTCGAACAGCGTCCGAACTTGGGAAGCTCGGACGCATGTTCGGACAGTCGTCTGTTTACACCCATTTGAGCCTCAAACAGTGTCCGAACTTGGGAAGTCCGGACACAAGTTCGGACAAGGCGCTGTATGGACCAAAAACATTGTTAAAGGTTATAGGATGATGGGGATTATTAAGTAATGATGTTATAAGATTGTTAAGGACATGTTAAGTGAGTTATAATGACAATTTAGTGGGGGAAAAGTTGTATTAAAATGTAAAAGTAAAACAAGTTAAAATGTGAAGTTATTTAACTAAGTTAACGGGGATAAGTTATGAGCATTAGACTTTAAACAATCATGTTACCCCGATGTTAATAAAAGTACATGTAATATTATCAGTTGTTCGAGAATTGCTCGAGGAACATAAGTGGACATGATAGAGTGGACTCCGGTGACAGGTATGGTTTTCTTGCAACCTGTGTCCTACCGGATTACACCGGCTTGTATGCCAATGTGTTTTTCTGTATGTTTGCCACGTTATAAGATAAAGCATGAAATGAGTTTACAGTCGTTATTGTTGTTGTGTGTTTACGTGCCGATACCGGTAACCTCGAATGCGCATGAAGGGCTAGTTAACCACTATTAGGTAAACGTAAGAGAACGGTATCCGGTAATAACGTTTCCGACCTAAGGAACGTTCTAACCACGGCTATGCGTGAGTTTAGTCATGTGATGATTGTGTGTGATGTTTGTGTGTGAATGTATGACTCTCTCTTCCCTTGTGTGTGTGTCTAACAAGACTTAACCCAATGTTTGTGATTGTTTATTGAGTTCAATGTTGAACTTCTAACAAGTGCTAACGGGGGAAGTGAGGAGTCCGGTCTGTTTCGGCCACGCGTGTGAGTATGGGAGTCGATGTCATAATCGGTTCGATTCTCTTTGTATGTTATGGTTGTTTTCCAATTTGGTTTCCAACCTTCCCTTTAGCTTAACCAAGGCTATTTTACTGACTCACGTCGGGCCACAGGGGCATACTATGTTTATGTTTGTTCGGTGTGCTTGGATCACTATATCCGAGGCACCTTGTGTTAAGTTATCCGTTCATTTAACGAGACGGTAACGAGTTATGTAACGAGCTTATCATGAGACTGGCAACATTCTCTAGGCTACAAGTGAACTGACTATGTTTGGGCCGGTTCATAAAGGGAACCGTTCCCGTTATGTTATGTATTATTGTTGTGCTGCAATTCTTATTGCGTTGTGATGTGATATGTTGTTAAGATGTGGAGTATGTGGATCATGGATATGAATTCCAGTTTATTGTAAGAGGCGTTTAAGGATAACCCGATTGGTGGGTAAGTGTCGTCTATTAAGGAAATAGCTCCATTAAAGGAGAAACACTCTAGGGGTTAAAGATCACAATGAGTGATTTGTTAAGTGTAGTTGTATTGGCTGTTTTAATGAGCCATTGTTGTGCAGTGTAATGTGTTGTGTATTGTAGTTTACATGCATGATTCAATTATAATCAACCGCATGCTAAGACGACAATTAGTTGTGCGTGGCCCGGTAGCATGCGGGCTGCGGGATTACCATACCAGCAAAGGTGCTGAGCCCCTTGGGGGCCACCCTTTCTCTTCTTTTCCCTATTTCAGGTACAAGGAGCTGGAAGCCGTTCGAGAGTAGGACGGGGTGGTCGTTTGTACATAGGTAATCATTTAAGTTGTATATGTACAGTAGGTGTAGTAAGACCGGAATTATTATCGGCATTAGCTTGTGAATACTCGGTACAGTTGAAAGGTGTATGTTGTTGTTGTTGTTAATGGAAAGGGACAGTAATGTGTAGTCGCTCGGGAATCTAGTCCATCAGACCGGTACAATGTATATGTAGTAGCCTTGTTAGCCACGTGGGTGGTTAACGGCGTGTAACACCAACGAGTTAAGTAATGTGATGTAGTATGTTTTCCGCTGCAGTTGGTTGTTAAGTGTGTTAATGTAGGATGGGGTGTTACACTCGTACACTGTTACGTTTTATGTTACGCGAACGTCTTATGACCGGAAGTTTATACATCTAAACTGAAAAAAAAAAGACTAACTGACCTTTAGGAAATTTGAGATCCTAACTGATGGTCAAACTGTTATAGTCTTAACTCAAGGATTGGATATTGTATCATTGACTAAAGGGCTAACTTATAAGGAGAGGAATCCAGTTTGTTTCGACTTTCTGGTTGCGCATCGTGATCACTACGAGAGACTTCAATGGGGAGTCACTCAAGGGAATCCATTGTCCACACTCGACAATGGCGGAGGGCACTGCCGTTGGTGCACAGGTTCGACCGGATCGGTCAATATATTATCCAGGGCCATAAGGTCAGCTGGTAATGGTTCCATTGGAACCCAGGGGATTAATAAGTTTTAAGGGTTGTCTTGACATGACGCCTGAGGTGGAAATTAATTGGGAAGTTTAAGTGATTGGTTAAAAGTCAAGGGCCAGGTGGCCAACTAACAAGTACAGTTTAATACGCGTATCTTGTTTGTTGTGGTTATGGTTTATTGGTATTTGAATACAGGTTATGGTTATTATTATGCACTGGTGATTGCGGGTGGACTATCGTGTGAATGTTTGATGTACAGTTATTTCTATTATTATTGTAAACCGGTATATCTTGTAAAGAATCTAATAACAAGATGGCTAAAACGACTCAAGGAATCTAGATGACTTAGGACTACATTTAGCATACCAGCATTTGGATTGTTGAGCCCTTCAATGGGCAAAACATTTCAGGTTACTGAAGAAGACACAAGCCGGAGTGCGGGGACAGGGTAGCTGTTGTGTTGTTAAACACTCTTAAGTTTTATTTGGTATTGTAATAAAGAGTTTGTTGTATTCAGTTAGTTGCTCATTTAGTTTGTACTTGGTGTGTAATAATTAGAGTGCTCAGTATCTGTTCATCACAGCGTGAGGAGGTATGGTTGTTGGATGAAGTAAGAATGCCTTGTTACTCACAAGGGTGGGTAATGGCGTGTAACACCAAGGTTAGGTAGTTTTTATTTTCCGCTGCGACGTTATTTATTTTGCTATGACTTGCGACGTTTTTAACAGGTTAGGATTAGGGGTGTTACAGTTGGAAACCATATTATATAAAAGAGTAAATGTTATCACATTAGTGATCCTTATAAAGTACAAGTTATTTAGTTGGAAAATAGATATAACTTGTTATGAGCTTTGTATATTATAATACTTTGTATTATAGTAAATGGCTAAATAAAAATGTCATATAAACATTAGTGCATGCATCCATGCAACTATATATTATACACCTAAGTTCAAATAAGAACAAAATTAATTCATAGAATGAATTATAAACATGAGTGCATGAGCATAATATAAGATGCGAAGTAACGTTGCATGTATACATGCAACTATATGTTAAAATTGTATGCTCGTATTACCTAACTGAATCGGTTGAATAAATACCTAAGTATAAACGTGAAGTATATATTTGAATACTGGTGAATAATACGGGATACAATGGAATAAATTCTAACGTTCTAAAACGCTATAACTAAGGCGTTTTATACAACCGACGTAATAAAATTAACCCGGATGTTAGTAGCTACTGCGAACGACGAGTTTTACATAACGCTACCTTAAACAATTAACAATTGAAATCCGGGGATGAAAGGTCGGGATTACTTGTGTTATTTGGATTTACCGAGTTTAAATTAAGTCATGTGGATTGACTTATAGTACCGTGATTATTTAGATCGTACGTCAGACGGAGATGCCGACGAGCTAGTGGTCTACTGCGCAACCTAGGTCTATGGTGCACGGTATGTAAAGGGGTTTGATCTGAGTTGTCCTGAGGACTTCCTCGGGCTCAGATTTGTTTGTGATATAACGTGCGTGAATATATGTATGTATGTGAATGTGTGGAACGTAATGTGATAATCAATGGTTTTCCTTTCCGCATTATTTAATTTTGCGTGAACGTCCTACGGGACTAATACTACGTCGACTATAGATCGACTTATATAAACCTACATATACGAACAATGTGTTTGTGACTGCCATGATTTGTCATAATACTCTAAGTATTATAAGTTATGTAAATTATAACCTAAGTAAATTACTTAGGAACGAGATACGACATCGTCGCTCTCTAAGAGCTTTGACCCGAACATGAATACGACCTAGCTTACTTCTAGGCATGTGTAAGACCCACACGGCAGCCAAGTAAAATGTGATTTCTCCATACCTAAAACTATTTTTGGGTAATTGACTGACTAAGTCAAACGTTGCAGTGTGAATGAGTGTGACTGGGCGTGAATGAGTGTGATGATTTACCTAAACCCAGTTAGCCATTGGCTACTGGTCTCGTATGGAGATGTAACACCCCATCCAACATTAACACACTTGCAATAAACTGCAGCGGAAATACAAACCTCATCACATTACTTAACTCGTTGGTGTTACACGCCGTTAGCCACCCACGTGGCTAACAAGGCTAATCCATATACATTGTACCGGTCTGATGGGCTAAATTCCCGAGCAACTACACATTATTATCCCTTTCCATTAACAACAACAACAACATACACCTTTCAACTATACCGAGTATTTATAAACTGATGCCGACAACAATATCGGTCTTACTACACCTACTGTATATATACACTTAAATGAATACCCATGTACAATGACTACCCCGTCCTACTCTCGAACGGCTTCCAGCTCTCTGTACCTGAAATAGGAAAAGAAGAGAAAGGGTGGCCCCCAAGGGGCTCAGCACCTTTGCTGGTATGGTAATCCCGCAGCCCACATGCTACCGGGCCACACACAACTAATTGTCGTCTTAGCATGCGATTGATTATATTTAAATCATGCATGTAACAGTAAAACAAACACATAACATTTCGCCTCAATGGGCTCAACAAACGGATAATATATCCTTATTTGATAAGTCACTCATGGTATTCATTATTCCTAGAGTGTTTCTCCTCTAATGGAGCTTCTTCCTTAATAGACGACATCTACCCTTAAATCGGGTTATCCTTAAACGCCTCTTATCACACACTGGGATTCATTTCCATGATCCACACACTCCATATTTTATAACATATAATGTTCCTCACATAACCAAACATAACAACACCCTTCACGTTTCCATGTGCACATGATAACATCACAATAGGATTTACTTTACAACAACATCACATAACATAACGGGAACGGTCCTCTTAGGAACCGACCCAAACATAGTTAATTCACTGGTGAGCCTAGAGAATGGTGTCACCCTCATGGTAAGCTCGTTATACAATAACAACAACACTCATTACCGTCCTAATAGTCGGACGAGTAACTTAAGTTAAGATGGTTCGGGTTTGGAGGCCCGAACACACCACACAAACACATGTTCCCCCTAAACCGATCATAAGTCAGAATAGCTAAGCTTTGGAGTAAGCTAATGGGAGATCATAACCCGTGAGGGAAACAACCATAACAAAGAGAAGGGTAAGGCTAAGAAGGATACCCTCTCCCAAACAACGCGCGACCGGCCTAACCGGATTCCTCACTACTGTTAGTACATACTTACTTTAGATATTAGTTAGAACCCCACTGTGGAGTTTGTCACAACTACACAACATACAGTATTACAACTGGGTTAAACACACAAGGGAGATCCCTACATTCACATACACATATCACACAATTAACACACGCATAGCCGTGGTTAGTACGTCCCATGGTTCGGGTCGTTTACTCCGAATACCGAACTCTCATGTGATCCTAGACTCAGTTAACTAAGGTTAACACTGCCGAGGTTAAATGGTATCGGAGTTGAACATGCCACATATATGAATTACTGTAAACTCATTACATGTTTCATCTTACAACGTGGCAAACATACAGAAAAACACATTGGCATACAAGCCGGTGTAATCCGGTAGGACACAGGTTGCAAGAAAACCATACCTGTCACCGGAGTCCTCTTTATCATGTCCACTTATGTTCCTCGAGCAATTCTCGAACAACTGATAACATTACAATTACTTTTATTATATTGGGGTAACATGTTTGCTTAACGTTTAAAGCGCCCATAGTTTACCCCGTCATTTCCCGTTACACTTAACTTACTCTTGTGATATTAAGTTTACAACTCTCACATCAAACCCAACACTTGTTTACACATTTTAAGGCCTTTATATGCCACCAAAAAAGGCCTAAACATCACCTAAAACCATTACCATTCAATTCCCCATGATTAGAAGCCTTTAAAACAGATTTTGCAACACTTTTGACCTGGTCCGGGACTTGGTCCGGACCCAAGGTCCCGGACCACTTGTAGAATGTACTCTCGGCCTTATTTTACCCTTGGTCCGGGTCTTGGTCCTGGACTAAGGACCCGGACCACTTCTAAACTTCACTCTCGGCTCTTTTTAAGGGGTGGTCCGGGTACCTATACAAGGGCTAGGTCCCGGACCATGTTATTAACTTGTCAAAACATCATTTTTCAACCCCTAAACCAACCTTAAACCTTACCTAATCATTCCATAAACTTTCCACATGTTTCCTACATGTTTAAACACCTTAAAACAAGCACTAAACTTTCCTAAATCATCACTAACTGGTTACTCAATTCCTTACAACAATTCCTAGCACTTATAACATTTTTCTTAGATTTCTAAGTGGTATATCATGCCTACTACCTCAACTAACCAAAGTGTTGTCTCACAAACATTACCACCACTCCAAAAGCATTATTTCTCATACACACCTCCTTTGCACAATTGCTTATAATTTCCACAAGTTTTCACTTAGACCTTCACTAGGCATTTCTTTTCCTTTGTTTACCAAATCTTGAACAAGACTTAACACTTCACAACAATTCCTTGGTGTGTTCAAAACACCCATTTTAGTTCTAAATCCTCCAAGACAATGCCCATGGCACCTTAACACCTAAGAACACCATGATTCACCTTCTTCCACCATCTTAACACTTAACAAGTTCCTAGTACCTTCTAGGTCTTAAAATCTCATTTCATCACATAAACTCCTTTGTTTATCAACTAAATTTTGCCATAGCTTCCCTTGTAAACTCTCACACCCAAACACTTAGGTTTTCACCTTTAGACAACCAAGAACACTTAAATCCATCAAGAACACCATCACACACAAAACTTCACCAAATTTACACTACATCACAACATAGTGCATGA
Organism: Limonium bicolor; assembly: GCA_023374045.1. NCBI lineage: Eukaryota > Viridiplantae > Streptophyta > Magnoliopsida > Caryophyllales > Plumbaginaceae > Limonium > Limonium bicolor. Next base: position 460,079,063 of record CM041776.1, on the reverse strand, counting down.
TTTAAATTGCTTGGCACTTAGGCCCCTAAAATGCATGGCTCTTAGGCCCTTAAATTGCATAAACCATAAACACTGAATTTCCCACAATAATGCCTTTGACCTGCAAATACACCCAACAATACATATACCCTTAATAAACTCCTTGAGAGCATTTTACTAGCTCATTTACCATTGGCTCTTTAGGTAGTTTTAACAAGCATTATAAGCTCATTTCTCCTAAGGCATTAAACCACATTGAGATAGCATATTTACCTCTTTTCCACCCAAACTTCTTTCTTGTTTCCTTGTTTAAAAATCGGCTAAGCTTAGTTGCTTGTCAACTTCTAAACATTACACAAACAATGTGATGAGTATTCAAGCTCCAAGCTTAATCTCATTGTAAACCCTAGGTTTTACATTGTTCAAAGAGCATTAAGATAGTTGTTTTACCTTGGTCTTTGAAGGGAATTGGAATATCTACCAAGAGAGGACTCCACCAAGTCCTTGAAAGATTCAAATGGAGCTAGAACAAGGTCACACAAAGAGCTCCATCAATGAGTATTTTCGGTCAACAACAAAACATGGAGGAAACTTGATTTTTCTTTGAGATTCCTTACCTAGAAACAAAGGAGAATGACAATATGAAAGAAGATGAGCTTTTCCCTCTTCAATGGAGATTCTTCATGGCACCAAAATGGAGTTCTTGAAGATTTGAAAAGATAGAAGTGAAGAGCTTGGTCTAACTAAGACAAATATGGTCTTAGAATTTGATTTGGAGCTTTAATGAACATTTGGTGAGCAATTGAAGTTGGAGAAGAGAGGTGCTGCACCATGAACGGTTTTGGTTGGGAGAATGGAGCAAGATGACGGTGGGAACAAGAGGAAATGAAGAAAGGTGAGGAGAGAGAGGCAAAGTTTGAAGATATTTATGTTATAAAGCAAAAAGTAACCTTTTACTTACTTTTCTTTCTTTCTTTTAATTGGCTGACTTGGTATGGTGACTCACCCTCTAAAAACCGTTCCCCCTTTAATATATAACATATATATGGCCTTTGTTGACCAATTTAATTACTTATAACAACATATGTTACAAACTAGCTTATTTTAGTTACTATTCACTAAAACAAGGCACATAGATGTGAAATTTTTGATTTCCCATTGATATAGACTTCCAAATGTGATACTATATAGTACACATGTTAATTAAAGAGTAATGATGGACATTTATCCATTCAAAACTCATTTACAAGACAATTTTTCAAAAACATGCTTTAAGACTCCTTAAAGCACTTTTTGTGTTTTAACTTGTTTTCAAGCTTGGTTTTCTTTGGTAATTGATTTAATATGTTCATTAACATATTTATAAGGTATAGGTATGACCATTAGGTCTTATACAAATTTATCCCAAGCTTAGAGCACATTTTTGCTCTTATTGACTTTAAGGTACTTATTTGTGTTTTATTTGGTTTAACTGTCCACCAAGGTTTCCTAAGGACTTATTTAGCCTTATTAAATCATAATTGAATATTATTAAGTCTTGGTAGGCTCTTTGGGTCATAACCAAGTTCACTCATAGCTTAGAGCATGTTTTTGCTCAAACTGTGTCTTAGTGCTTTATTGCATTTTACTATGATTTAAATTGTTCACTGATGTTTCTAAGGCAATTTTTAGCCTTTACATACCATAATTTGATATTTAAACCACATATCAAGGTTTGGGGTATTTCAGGAGATCTCTTGAGTTAACACCCGGATCGGGTTTACTCTAGTTAAATCCTGATCGAGCCTATATAGATCGTCAGACAGAGTGTGCTGTTGTTGGCACCAGGCCCTTGGCCACCTATGTGGACGCCTTTAAACAGACAAAGTGAATAAGACCCGGAATCTTCGGATCCTCTGGGCAATGAGCACCTCGTGTGTACTTGGGACCACCGTCCATGTGAGTTATTTCAGGATGTCCTAACTTGACTCCCGATAGTGCTAACAAGAATGTGTAAAGTTATGTGAGGGCCCGAGGGGGCGTATGTGAAGTTTGTATGAAAGACTGTTACTAACGGCTATATGTTTATCGTTGTTGTGATTAAGTTTTTTATGTATATACTATTGTGTGAATTGTAGTGCCTGTATTAATTGTTTCGTTTACCTCCAATCTCGTGTTACTGCTTTAATATGCCTGTAAACCGGTAAAAGCATGTAAAGAATCTAATAATGGAGACCATGACAATTAAGTGACCAATAGGGTCCAAACCTGGCATACTCAGCGTTTATCGCTGAGCCTTTATGGCATTTATGCAGGTGGTGTTACCGTTGAAGCTGAAGTGCGGGAACTGGGTAGTTAGGGTCTCATTTTACCGCACGAGAGTTCATAATGTATTAGGATGGTTATTATTTTACTATGTTATAAATGTTGTATACAATCGGGAAGATTTAGACGCTCACTTGTCAATAAGATTACAGTTGGTTTTAGATTGATGTATAGGTTAGTATCTCGTTATCACTGCGGTTGTGTATGTATTGTTAGCGTTGTTTAGTAATTATTCTATTTCTGCTTCTTTACTCGTATGGACGAGTAAGAGCATGTGACACCCGAGTGAGGATTATTGATGTTTTAACTACCGCTGTGAGACGTGTTTAATTATGCTACGTGAGTGATTATGACGTGATTACCGAGTGGGGTGTTACAATAGTGGCTTCCAAAACTCCTTGTTTGACTATGAAAGTCAGTAAACACAAGCCAAGGAAAACGGGTGGTTGAAGAGGACAAAAATATTTCAATGACGGTAAAAATGATACGTTTGTTCTACAAGGTTGCACCAACAATTATCCTTAAGTTGTTGCTTGAAATATTTCAATGACGGTAAAAATTCAAAAGTATTATCAAAATCCATGACGCTTCCACATGCCCTATGGTCGTCTCATCGAAGACGAAAAACCATGGCGCTTTCATAGGTCATCTGGTCATTTCATTGAAGACGAAAAACCATGGCGCTTTCATAGGCCCTTTGGTCGTCTCATAGAAGACGAAAATCCATGGCGCTCTCATAGGCCCTATGGTCCATGGCGCTTTCATACGCCCTCTGGAAAAAAGTAACATCTTGGGTTCAAACGAAACCCGATCATAGAGCCACCTTGGACTGAAAAGAAGTCCGGTCATAGAGCCACCTTGGGTTGAAAAGAAACCCAACCATAGAGCCACCTTAGGCCGTCGAGAACGTGCCAACCAAAAAGTAAACCCATCTCTAGATCCATCAAGAGCTCTGGTCACCTGTAATGGGTGAATTATTAGGTGTGGGACGCCACACCGTACCTTGATCCAATACCTTCTCAAAAGAAACACTTTAGAAGGGTATGATCATAAGTACCACCCTTTGGCTACCACAAGCAAAGATGGGAAATATATACTAAAAGGAAGTACCATTCATTGGCTAGCATAAGCAAACATGGGAAAATATATTATCTCTTCTCCCTTTAAGGGAATTATCATCCTTTGGCTAGTATGAGCAAGGATTGGATTATTATATTATCTTACCCTTCAAAAAGGGGAATGGTTCTTATTAAAAGAACCATTGGTCTTCTGTATGAAGATCTTATTATGGACTTCTAGACTTTTGGACATCAGAGGATTCATCCATCAAGATATTGTGGGATTCATTCATCAAGATATATTATCTCAAAGTTTATGTCCCAGAATTTCTAATTTGTCAAATTCAACAGAAAAGGCACTTGTGGGACTTTTGATTGTACTAAATTGTACCAACTTTTTGTAAGTTCGTTTTTTTAAAAAACTAAAAGAAAAAGAACTTGTAGGACTAGGAGATAAGAGAAATGAAATGTAGAAAGAATGTAAATTTTTATCTTTCTTTTCTGTAAGTTCCACTTTTTAGAGTCCCAAAAAGTAGAACTTGTGGGACTGATGAAGAGGACAAGAATATAACGAGACAGAATAACCAAGGCGGCCCAAATCCCAGGCCCCTGCTCAGACCCAAACCCCTTCAAGACCCTGTTCAGGCTCCAGTTTGGGCGCCAAGCATCAAGTTCGAGCCTCTGCCCAACCCTTGGTTCGGGATCTAGATCTCATAACTGGGCGCTACATCTCGCGCCTCATGTTTATGACCAGGCATTCTATGACCGAGGGCATTCCGTGACCGGGCGCCACATCCCACGCCTTATGCTCCGCGACCGAGCGCCACACTCCGCATCCTGTGTCTCATGTCTATAAGGCTTTATAAAGAGGAAAGTATCAAAGATATGAGGGTTGCTTCAATAAAATAATGCCACATGTACAAGGATAAAAGTGGGCTTCACCCTAGAAAGTCTATAACTAGAGGTAGAGGGGCTCATTTGTAAAGGGGACACAATATTAGAAGAGAAAGAAAGCTCTAGAAAAGCTCTATAGTATTGTAACCCTAAGGAAAGGAATAAAGAAATTGTCTAGAAGTGGATGTAGGCCGGATCATTGGCTGAACCACTATAATCATCGGTGTTATATTCGTTTGTGAGATGTGAGAGACAAATGATACATTTTCAGTGGCTGACGCCTTGTCTCGAATGGAGGGATCAAAGGTATTGATGAAACACCTCAACCGTTAATCTCGTCATTACCTCTTAAACTGTTATTAATTACTCCTACTCACGCAGCGGAACTCTAATTACAACGAGGGGTGAAACAACGCCGTTAGCCACCCATGTGGCTAACCAGGCCTTTCTTACATACCGTAACGGTCTGATGAACTGGAACAACCGAGTACTTCATACAAATACAATACTCAATTCATATCTCTACTATACCGAGTCTACAATATACGGATGCCGATAACATACTCGGACTTACACCTCATTCAACGCATAAGTAATTACAATCTAACTACCCATGCTCACAGCAGTCCCCGTCCTACTCTCTCGAACGGTGGTCAGCTTCAAGTACCTGCACACTAAAAACGTTCCCCTAGGGGGTCAGCTTACGCTGAATATGAAATTCGCATATACCGCGTGCTAACCGCGGTACGCCGACTACTTTGGGTCGGATATACATGGAGTTCATTTTAATCAAACAACATGCATCATGGCAATACATATATATGTATATCACACAAGGAATCTACATCCAATCACGGAACACGATTCCTAACTAACATAACAATGTTGTAGTGGTAACTGGTACTCTTAGGCATTGAGGGTTATTCCTCACTATGCCTTGTTTACTTATTCAATACCTCACCCGCTCTCTCGGGTTACTTATTCGTATACACACCCATTCTCTTGGGCTACTCATTCTTATACTTACCCATTCTCTCGGATTACTCATACATATACTCACCCCTTTCTCTCGGGTTATTTATACTCAAGCTCTTGTAGATTCTCGAGACACTACAGGTCTCCTACGTCACGCTTGTTACTCTCTTTACATACTTAAGCCAAAACTCATGGCTCTCTAGCATAGTCTTACTTCCCCGGTTCGACCCTACTCTGGGTCTAGCATGGTGGGAAGGTTCAACTAGCTCACGGAACTCTCTCTTAGTTCCTATCTCTTTTACTTAGGTTCGACTACTCTCGGACTACTCACATTCCCATACACTCCTCTCTCGGAGTTATAATAATTTTATGTATATTAGTCTAGAAGCATCACTCTTGATGTTTCTAATGACTTTGGGAACTTACTTAAATTCGGGTAATCTTAGGCTTAAGGGTTACCCTTACATTCATATACTTATACTTTGGATATTTTCTTATACCGGGTAAAATCCTCATATAGGAGGTCGACCATGTCTCAAGGGAGTTACATAGTCCCTTAGGTCTCTTTTACCTTTCTTTAAGTTCACATTATTGGACTAACTTCAATCCTCTCGATGGAGGTTCATTTATCTCTCCACTCATATTATTCCGTGGATTGTTTCAATAAGGTTTTCTAACCGTTATCGGGTATTTACTCAACCCGTGCATCTCCTCACGTTCTAGGGAGTTCATATGTTTGCGTTATCGTTATACTTTAATCGATAGCTTATGTGTGTTTGCATATTTCCATTGCTTATGAGACTACCCGTACTACGGGTTATTAGTCAATCAATACTCACTATGAGTCGGTCTAGGCACTCTGTTAGACCACACCGGCATACAAGTATGTTAGCTCATACAACATACATCAAGGCATACATAATCAAACAAGGGATCATTTTCATGCTATAATCTTGATTAAGCCAGCACACAAACACACAAATCAGAGTAACTCGGTTAGCATACGGGGCATGAGAAAATCATACCTTTCACCGGGGTTTTTACTTTTACCGTGTCATCTCACCATGCTCGGGTCACGCACGATTCTCTGATAATGTTCCAAACGTATTATAATACTAAGCTCAACGGTACATAATAAAATGCTACTCCCGTACTTACCCCGTTATCTCGGTTTTATTCTTGTTAATTTGAGTTCTCACTTCTCAAACACTTATAACACTTTCTTACACTTCCTAGGGCCTTAACATGTCATCAAACAAGGCCTTAACATCTTATAACATCATTAACATTTAAAACCCCATCGTTAGCAACCTTTAAAACACTCACGGGGCAATTCTGGGGGTGGTCCGGGACTTGGTCCTTACCTAAAGTCCCGGACCAATTGTTTTCCTAACTCTCGGCTGATTTTAGACTATGGTCCGGGACCTTGTCCTGGAGTATATTCCCGGACCAGGGGTGTGCTGCAACTCTCGACCGTTTTTTAAGTGTGGTCCGGGACTTTGTCCAAGGACCAAGTCCCGGACCCTGCTAAAACCTGCTCCAAACTTGATTTTTCCACTCCAAATCAATCCTTAAACCACCCTTAATCTTTCCATAAACTTTCCACATGTTTAACCACCTTTAAACATGCTCCAAACCTCTTCAAATCATGGGTTAAACCCTTACCCAAATTCTTACTCAAAATCACTTATATTCCATAACTAGTTTTTCTCTTGTTTTCTACTAGACTTGTAACAGATTTGGTTTCTTCTTTAAACCATTCTAACCTCACTTACTGATGCCATTCCAAGCATTCACATGGCATTATTTTTACTCCTAACACACTCTCCTTCAAAGTTTGGTTTTCTAACCATTAACCAACCACCTAAATCTCTTAACTCACCTAGTTTCTTCCTTAACATAAAACACTCAAGACTATCCATTCCTAGGTGAATTTTGACAGCACTTACTTGCTTTCCTAAGCATTATCACCACACTAAAACAGCTCACAACACTTCTCACACCTGTTTGGTTTAGGCATTAATAATCACACCAAATTCCCATGGTTCACACATATGCCTAGCTTAGTTCCCTAGGCTTGTTTGCACACTTAAACCACATTAAACATTCACACTCAACTAACAATATTGTAGCATCATTACTACTCTAATTCAAGGTCATTACTTATGTTCAAAAAAAATGTGTTTTACATAGACAAAACCAACTCAAGGTAAGTTCAATACCTTGTTAGTTTTCTGTTTTCTCTTCCCTTCTTCTTCCTTCTCTTGTTCTTTCCTTCTCTTCTTGTTTCCACACCCACCAATGGGTTTAGATTGCTAACTACAATCGCATTCCCATGCCATACACAATAAGCTAGTTAATTCACACATCCCTCACTAACCCTAGAATTTTCAAGAGCTAGTTTTCAAAGCTTAGCTTAGGCATTACCTTAGAACACCCAAAAGGATAGCTTGGCAATCAAAAGGGTGAAGTTCCAGCACTCCACAAAGGCAAGTGAAACCGGCTGAAGCAAGGATGGAGAAGGAACTCACGTTGGAATTTTCCAAAAATCAAAGGAAGCTAGACAATGGAGATTTTGAACTTGCTTCTTACCTTAAGGAACCAAGGAGTGGTTTTAGAACCAAACGGCACCTTCAACCTTCAATTTCCAGATTTTTCCATGGAGGTCAAGTGTGAGCTTTTTGGATTTTGAAGGGAGGGAAATGTTCCCCAAGTTGAGAGGAATCCAATGGTAAAATTATTTTGCAATTTGGTGTTGATTTGAACCTTGTAGAAGAAGAAGAAGAAGAAGAGAGCTGATGGTGGCTCTTGCAAATCGCCATGGAGCTTCAGAGAGGAAGAAGAGAGCTCAGGTGGGAAGTGGGAAAAGAAAACGTGAGAGAAAGAATGAGGAGCAAGAGAGAGATTAAGTGGGTTTGTACTATTTACTTTTTGCTTTTACTTTACTTTCTTTATTTTCTAACTAATAAACAAGAGAGGGGGAGGCTGCTACTCTAATAAAACCGGCCCCCACTAGCTAATTAAGCTAGAGCGTTTTTTTCAGTTTCTGACAGAAAACGCTCGTTATTTTACCCGGTTTGGCACTATTCACTAACCGGGCCCGTTTTTCGGATTTTTCTCGTTTCTTTATTTTTAATGGCTATTAAGCTTCCATTAATACTTAATTATAGTTATATAATCAACTATAATTTTTACGGGTCCATTTGACCACTTGAAGTCACGTTTTCGGGTTTTCTCGAAAAACGTGCTTTAAACTCCGTTAGCGTTTTAATCCATTATTTGGATCCGTTTTCTTCGGGAATCATTCCCGTATACTTATTAGGCCTAACTAAGCCTTAGGAATCCATCTCGGACCCTCTCGAGATCATATATCTCTTATACTCATTTAACGCGCATTTTAGCGTTTTTCGCTTTTCAAGCGTTTTCTCTTTTCTTTTGGTTTTATTCTTTTTTTTTACCAATACTCTTTAGGCACCATTAGGCCCTTAATAATTTTATTAGAGTAATTAAATCACCATTTTTAGATCCGGGGTATTTTAATTGAATATGTCACTTTCAGTTATTGCAAGTGATCTATTATAATAGATCCAAGATGCATACCAACTAGATCCACATGTTACTGCTTTAATAGCAGATCTCAAGAAGGATAAAAACAGTCATAAGCATTTTACATGGAACTCTAATCTACTCATAAGGAAGATCAAACTGGTTATCCCTAATAATGGCCGCATTAGGGAAACTATATTATAGCGGTTACACTCTTCCAGTGCGGGTGGACATTCAGGAAGAGTTGCGACCCACTAGAGGGTCAAAGCCTTATTCTATTGGAAAAGGATGAGTAAAGATGTCCAAGCTTTTATTAGAGCTTGTGATCAATGTCATAGATATAAGTATGATTCATCTGCATACCCTGGACTATTGCAACCCTCACCTGTTTCTTTATGGCAAGATATTTCTATGGATTTCATAAACTATTTACCCCTATCTTTTGGTAAATCGGTTATCTTTGTAGTGGTGGATAGAATGAGTAAGGCAGCCCACTTCGTGGTCCTTAAACATCCATACACTGCATCATCTGTTGCTCAAGCTTATCTCGATATCTTTTAAGCTATATGGATTTCCCAAATCTATCGTTAGAGACAGAGACACTATCTTCCTAAGTGAGTTTTGGAGAGAATTATTCTCTAATCAGGGAGTAGATAAGAACTTTTCAACCGCTTATCACCCACATACTGATGGCCAAACCGAGGTGATTAACTTATGTTTGGAAACTTATTTGAGATGCATGTGAAGTGACGGACCACACCTCTGGAGTAAATATCTCCCATTAGCAGAATTCTGGTACAACACTTCATTTCATTCTGCTATCCAGATGACCCCCTTCGAAGTAGTCTATGGCCAAACTGCCCCTCAACACTTACCTTACCTCCCGGGTGAATCAAAAGTGGATGTGATAGCAAAGTGCTTGCAGGATAGGGAAAACATGATACAAGTTTTAAAGTTCCATTTGTTGAGAGCTCAACACAGAATGAAACAACAAGCTAACAGACATAGATCAAAGAGATCTTTTGAGATTGGAGATATGGTTTTTGTCAAACTACAACAATACCGCCAACACTATGGTTTCTCGTTCCAACCAGAAGCTAGCACCCAAAAATTATGGTCCCTTTCATGTCATTGATAAGTGTGGCAATAGAGCATACAAGTTGGACCTACTTGTCTCTTTTTTTGTTCACCCAGTTTTTCATGTTTCCCAATTAAAACTCCAGATTGGGAATGCTACCTACTCTACCCAACTCCTTTCATCCACCTCTGATATTTTAACTCATGAACCATAATGCATTTAAGAAAGGAAAATGGTGAATTGACAAGGTAAAGCAGCTACATTAGTCTTGGTTAAATGGGCAGACCTTTCAGAAGAGGAATCACCTTGGGAACTCTTTCATGGTCTGATGCGGAAGTTTCCAAACTTTCAACCTTGAGGACAAGGTTCTCAGGAGGAGGAAGAACTATTGTGGGAACGAAATGTAAAAAGTATAACAAAAGATGCTGACATGTACTATTGCATTTCCATTTATATTCTGTTACATTGCTGATGTATTCATTCAGTTACAATGCAAGTTGTATTCAGTTTAACAAACTGTTAAACACTTATAAATACTTGTACAACAACAGAAATGCAATATAACAAGAGAATTTATTCTTCTATCTTCATCTCTCTGCCTCCTATGTGTGGCTGTAGTTTCTCAATCAAGGCAACTTGCAAGGTGAACTTCTGAGTTGTTCTTGGAACATTAGCTCAACCCATACTTCTTCTCCTATGATCCTAGTTACTGAACTGTAACAGATATTCAGGTTGCCTTGCCAACTCAAACTCGCATCAGGATTACAAGGAAACAAGAATTCGAAGATGAATTCACCTTAACCCAAGATGTCTTACTAAGAGGAATGAAACCTTTTGGACAAGGAAGAACTTCATGACCATTTTGAATATTCGTTTTCTCTTTCTTGAAACACAGAATTTCTCCCTTTCTATCATTTCCATTACTTTTATCATTCAGGCCAGTTCCTTCATTTGTTAGTCTGCATATCGAAAGACCCGGTATTTGGTAGTGCTATCTTTGTCAATGTCAGCAAAATTCATACACTCATGTTCAAAAGCACAGAATATCTCACATGGCAATCAGAAAAATATTAGGATGTGCAAAGGTAGGAAAACTGCTATCGAACGAAACTACAATTTTTTCCCACAAGTGAGAGACAGGGTATTCGAATTTATCAGCAAAATCCTTACACTTTTGTTCAACACCATATCACATTGGCAACAACAAAACTACTTTAGGCTAACATTCTAAGCAAATTTGGAAAGACATCTAAGAACTAAGAAGCCCTCTTCTCAGAGCACCTCAGACAGCAGACTCATTTGTCAATAATTTCTCATCATTCCATGAAGTTTAATCTATTTAATCTAAGTTGTTCTCAATCGCATCACATGTCTAGTCAAGTGACAACTATAAAAAGGCCCGACCTGTATCACCTTGTCTACCTGAAATCGAGCTAGTCATTTTGGTGTTAACACATCTCCATCAAGGAAGAAGGGTGAATTGGTTTCATCCAAAATTCAGTCATTGCATTACTTCTGTTAGCTACGCATTTATTATTTGTACCAACCGGCTAGGAGCCATCGTAGGAGAAAGCAAAAGCAGCACCCAATAGCCTGTCAAAGACATGCGGGAATGATCAAACCACATGAACAGATGGGAATTTCTCCATATATGTCTTAAAAGTTCAAGAGCAGAAGCAAAGCAGTTTAAGATAAGGTTTTTTTACCTGAAAGGCTAGGAGTAGAACGCACAATGACTGTTCTGATTTCCTCCCAAAGATTCGAAGGAAGAAGTTCACCAGTGTACCATCATTCGTACCCGTTAGGAGCCCTGTTTGAGGATCAAATCTGGCAAACAAAATAAAAACAAGATGGTCATATCATTAAGGCCTGTTTGCAGTTCATCCAATTAAAAGCTCAGTAGCAACTTACTTCGGAAGACGGTGCCGGGGACAGGGAATAATTCCAGCCAGCTGAAAGATCAAGTTAGCAGAACACATGTGGTTATGTAGGCAAGAGGCAGCACATAAGAAAAGAGGGGAAATGGGTGAAGGGAGAGAAGCTCATACCTGAGGAAGGGACAGAAGGAAGTTCAGAACTTGAGGAATGAAAAATATCAGCAGAGTCTCACTGTAATGGTAAAAACAGATACGAATCAGGCTTTATTATTAAAGTCACTTTATGGATTACGAGAATTCTAATCCAAAGTGGGATGAAGCCTTGATGATACATGAGACCACTGGTCTCGGTTGGACGTATGGAATGAGGGGGGAAAGAGAAGTCTTAGGAAGAAAGAGTAGGAAGAAAGAACAGAGAGAGAAGTAATTGATTAACAGGTCCCCCTCTATCCATTAGCTGCAGAGCTATATATATAATAATACTAAAGGAAATAATAAAAGACTAGTAATAAACTATTTGTAAGTGCCCACACTGCACGATCTTTAACCACTATTTATCATAACCCCCATCTTAATTCATGGGTCTCTTAACCACACTGGTAACTGCTTCACACGACTGGACTTGCGCACACTTTGACCGCGGCCATTGGTCACATTGCCCGTTTCTTCCAAAATAGCCTTGTCCTCAAGGCTAAAATCTGGATAATCCTGCTTGAAGCTAACCACGTCTTCCCATGTAGAATCAGTGTCGGGGAGGCCACTCCATTGGACCAGAACTTGGGGAACAAGACGGGTACCTTGGATTTGGGTTCGAGTTTGTAGAATCTTCTTGGGTTGAATGACTGGATAGTGACCAACAAATTCCGAAGGGAGTACACCGGTAATAGTTGGAGGGGCTCCCCGCAATTTCTTGAGTAAAGAGATATGGAAAACATTGTGAATTCGAGCATTGGAAGGTAACTGCAGCTCATAAGCAACTGCCCCGATCCGTCGAGTAATGCGGAATGGCCCATAGAATCGTTTAGATAGCTTATGTGACCTCCGTTGGGCCACTGTTGTTTGACGATACGGTTGGAGCTTCACATATACCCAATCACCTACAGTGAAGGTGACGTCAGTCCGATGCTGGTCAGTTTTGTTCTTCATGCGCACCTGAGCGCGGGTAATATTGGCACGCAATAAGTCAATGATTGCTGCACGATCCACCAAAGCATGATCGACCAAGGCAACACTAGAAGTACCGGGGAAATAATCTGCTAAAGTCGGTGGGGCGCGACCATAAACAGCTTCGAACGGAGTCATCCCAATAGAAGAATGAAGACTAGTATTATAGCACCATTCAGCCCAATGCAGATACCGATACCATGTGTGAGGTGCGTCACTGGCGAAACTGCGCAAGTAATCTTCCATCAATCGATTCACGATTTCCGTTTGCCCATCAGATTGGGGATGATATGCACTGGACATAGAGAGACTGGTGCCCTGGAGGCGAAATAATTCTTGCCAAAAAGAGCTCATGAAAATGGGGTCACGGTCGGAAACAATATTCGAAGGCATCCCATGAAGCCGACAAATTTCTTTAGCAAATACTTCAGCAACATGAAGAGCAGAGAAGTTGGGACCCAAGGCACAAAAGTGTGCGTATTTAGATAATCGGTCAACTACAACTAGCACCGTTGTCTTCCCTTGGGACAGTGGCAAGTGGGTGACGAAATCCATCGATAGTTGATCCCAGATCTTGCCTGGAATAGGGAGAGGTTGGAGGAGACCTTTAGATGGGCGATTTTCGGACTTTAATTCCTGACAAGTGGTGCAGCACTCCACCATAGACTTGACGTCTGAACGCATGTTGGGCCAATAAAAGGCTGCTGCTAATTTGGCCATTGTGCGGGCTATGCCAGTGTGTCCGCCTTGTGGAGAAGAGTGAAACTCGAACAAGAGGAGATGTCGAAGGGCAGATTCTTTGGGAACAAAAAGGCGGTTGCGATAGTAAATAAGATCACCTTTAATAGAATAATCCGGATAGCTATCTGGGTGTTGAACGATATCCGTGGTAAGCTGTTGGCAGTGGTCGGCAATATAGGCACGCAGAGCAGATAATATTCCAATTACAGGCTGGGAAAGAACCTGGTGGGCCTGCATCTGTACGTCATGGACTCTGGATAAGCCAAGGCGAGTGACAGTGTCATTTGTTTGTTTGAGTGCATCATCCAAGGCGCGGAATCGAGTGGTGGAACCGTCCGTCATGGAGACAATGAAAGCACCAATGAGACCACTGGTCTCGGTTGGATGTATGGAATGAGGGGGGAAAGAGAAGTCTTAGGAAGAAAGAGTAGGAAGAAAGAACAGAGAGAGAAGTAATTGATTAACAGGTCCCCCTCTATCCATTAGCTGCAGAGCTATATATATAATAATACTAAAGGAAATAATAAAAGACTAGTAATAAACTATTTGTAAGTGCCCACACTGCACGATCTTTAACCACTATTTATCATAACCCCCATCTTAATTCATGGGTCTCTTAACCACACTGGTAACTGCTTCACACGACTGGACTTGCGCACACTACTTTGACCGCGGCCATTGGTCACAATACAAGCCTTACAGGACAATATTTGGACACTTTAATACAGATCAAACTCAACGTTAATTTCATTCTGATGACACTTTGGAAACCCCCATGAATATTATAAATTGGTTTGTAAATATTATGGAAAAAATTGATTACTATCAGCAAGTAGCAACTGTGAACACCTACAACCAACAGGTCAAGAGATAAATGTAGCTACAGGCTCCGTTTCTAGCCTACTTACTGAGCTACTTATCAGCACATTCAACAGAGCACAACTAACTATAACCAATTCAGCAGCACACTTCAAAAATGTCAAACTGCGACCAAAAAGAAAAAGAAAAACACTCTAACAGCTCCCGACAAAGCAAAATTAATAGCGCAACACATAAGTAGGCTAGGAACTTTGCCGTTATCGCGTAAAGATTATATTTACGTTGAAAAAAAGATCTAACTCAAATCAAACTGGATCCCTAAAAACCGTATTAAGCATGTGAAACTAACCAGACACACGAATTTAGGAGAACTACTTGTCTAAGATCATGAGAAAGGATAGCCAAATTTACATTCATGCCACATAGAAGTTTTCCTTCAATGATAACTTCAGCAAGTGTTACCTGAAGTGGCCTAAGATTCCTACCACAGCCATAGTCATGCCGGCAAAATAGGTGTATGTGTCACCAACAAACACAGAGGAAGGATACCTATAATCAGTATAATAGATCAACCAGTGTCAATCCACAGACTATAAGCCAGTAGAAGAGTAACAATTACAATAATGACATATGGAGTTAGATTGTTACCAGTTGTAGGAGAGCAGTGCAAGAGAAGTAGCCAGCAGAGGATGTGTGAGATAAATAGAAAATGCATGAGCTTGCTGATACTCCAGGTCTTTTGAGGCTCCTATTTGCATAACGTTATGTATCAGAATCTGTAATCCATAGTAAGTCAATTAGATCACTTGAGATGAGAACCAACATCTCCAATCAAAGGGTATATATGCTTACGGCAGAAGCAATCACAACAGTCTGTCCAACTTCAAGCCCGTTCAGTCCAGCATGAATGTTTATTGAATTGGTACAAAAAACCGCCAAAAGCCCCATATACAATTTGTATACCCAACCTGTTAGCATCAAAGAAAAACATAACAATAAATCTTGACTTGAAATTTTTCATAACAGGGTGCAGAGATCACAGTAAATGTTATTACAAACTAAAGAGAAAAATTCAGTAGAAAACACTACATACAATGCAAACACTAGTACGTGCAAGGTAGAGGCACTGGCAAAGCTAGATAGAGAAGCAAGACATTTGCAGATAAATTCACCCTCATTCACTCGATTACAGCAATGTTTCCATACAGACTACCAAATCCCAGAGTCAATCATTGATAATAGCAACTTCCATCGCCACAAAAAAGATAAGTGTCTTTCTGTGTACTAAATTAAAATTCTAGCTCCAAGAAGTATACCTAAATCGAGGACATCAAGACCAACATATGGTATGAGCGGCTTTGGTATAATAATAGTTGTGTGACCAGCGTATGCCATCAAAAGAGGAAGAGCAGCAAATGATGGCAACACCAATTTCCTGTACAGCACACAATTCAGCAAGGGCAAATCTATAACCTATTAACCGACGCATAGTAAAACCTCCGAATTAACAACGAGATAAACAAAATATAATCTGAGAAAAGCCACAAGTACTCACACTCTCCACGGGACATCCAGGACATCATCTACGAACCCAAGCATGGTCATGAAACAAATGGATGCTAACGCTGCATTATACTCGACAAGCCACTGAATGCGAACAGTGCGATAACTCAGGTCAGTCAGCAGGAAGCAACTAATTGTGCTAACTGTATGAATTATTGGGGAAATGGTGCGAATCCAATCTCAATTTTTGATAAGAACGGCAGAAGCTAGGAAAACTTACGTTCGAGTCTGCAGTGAAGTTGAAATACTGAAATAGGATGGCCAGCACTAGGAAGACGATTCCAACAACTATTCCTAGAGATTCCGGTCTGCAAGACACGGAGTACGACATCAGACACTCGTAAACAACTCTCGAATCAAGTGATGTAGTCAACTCAAACACGCGATCTAAGGGGTGCAGAACGCAAAATACAGACTTTCCCGTAAAATTTTGCGCCAAATCTGATCAGCAAAACGACCAAATGAGAGAGATAGGAAGAAGCTCACATCTTGATAGATCCCTGCGGAGTTCCTTTCTTGTTAATATCGTAACCAAACAAATTTCGCCTCAAGACGTATTTTGAGGCGACGGGAATCAGCCGCAGAGTAATAATGAATCCCCCGACGCTAAGGAGAGCGTTGATGAGGATAGATCGCCTAAGCTCCGCCTCGATCTCAAAGTGGAAGAGAAGTAGGTAGAAGTAGGGAACAAGGAAGAGGAGGTAGTAAGACACGATTTTTGTCCACTTTGAAGGACGAATCTGGGGCTCCACTGAGCTAGTAGACGGTGCAGCATCCTTGATCTCCTTGTCCGGATGCTTCACTTCACCGGAGGAGAATCGCCGACGAGCTGGCATGACTCGTGGCGCCAAAGCTAAACCCCTTGGAGGCCTCTATCTCTCTGAGATTGCGCCGGAACTGGAATCGCGCGCACCTGTACTTCCTTCACCTCACAGCTTCCAGACTTAAGTTATGTGTATGTTTTGTTTGCTTCTAAAAAAACATCAAGGAAAATGAGCCACGTCGCTCAACCAATAAGATGTCAGCATTCTCTCATTGGGTCATAAGTCAAAACTAGAGCAGGTTAGTTTTTTCGACCGTTTATTTGGCAAATTAGATTGATATACTTTTTCCTAGTAGCTAGCTTCTAGCAACTTTAAAATCTAGAGTTTAGAATTCTCAACCTTAAAAATTAATTAGCAATTTATTAATTGTGCAATACATTGTAGTGTATGTTGTATAATGAGTTAATATAGTTATTACAAGCTAACATATTGATATACCCTAAAATGTATCTATAGAATATGATTTTCGTTTAATTTTACTATATTAAAAGAAATTAGGTTAGTTGGAGCATATCATTTGTGATTTTGCTTAATATAATTATTACAAGCTAGCATGATTCCATCAAAATTAGCTTTCATCATGTCCTTCATTTGACAAAATTACATTCACAACCTCCACTTATGTATCTCTTTAAGGGGTCGTTCGATGACAACTTTCAAATATAGTCAACATTAATCTGTACACTTGTCACTAGCTTATTTGTTTATTTTTCTTCTCTCCTCTGGTGGGTTCCACATTTCCTCTCACAACAACAGCTTTATCTTAAAGCCAGTAAAACCTGTGTTTCATTTTTGAGGCGATTAATATTGGCAGCGAACTACCCCTAATATGATACATATGTTAACAAAATAAATTAAGAGGCTTTAAAAGGGATATATTAATCTAGATATTCTCTTTTGTAAGTACACCAGGGAAAAGTTTATAACAAAATTTAACTTTAAAGGCTTCTATAATGTTGTAAACAATCCTTTAAAATAAGATATATTCTTTTCATCTTAAAGTATTATACATACGCAAATTCGTAGGTGCAGCAGGTCCGCATCTATTATTGTGCGCTCCAGTCCACTTGACAGTCCACTCAGCTGCTGACTGAATTGTTTTGTTGACTGGGTTGTGTTTTTAGTATATTAACTTCAATTGAATGTAACTTTTAAAATATAAGTCCAAAATGAAAAAAAATTATATCATTGTTCACCTAAATTCGAGCTCTTCAAAACAAGAACAAACATGGATATGTTTTGACAACTTTGAAAAAAATTTATTTTTACATGTATATGATGAAACACTAAAATCATAATATGATTCATTAATTTTGATATTATGATTCATTAATTTTGATATTATGATTCATTAAAATTGATATTATGATTTACTAACTAATAAGTGGTGAATTAGATAACACACTTTGGAACCGATAAAAAATTATTATTATTTTGTAGTGTATTATTATTGTATGGTGTATTTTAAACCTTATATGGTGAATCATGTATTTTCAGTACATACCAAATTTGTTTTGTGTTGTATTATTGTTTTATTTTTTTATTTTTATATGTTTACATTGATACACTAAAATGATGATATGATTCATTAACTTTGATATTATGATTCATTAACTAAGTGGTGAGTTAGATAACAAACTTCGGAACCGAGAAAAAATCATTATTGTTTTGTAGTGTATTATTATTATTGTATGGTGCAATTTAAATCTTCTATGGTGAATCATGTATTTTTCATACATACCAAATATTGTTTTGTATTGCATTATTGTTTAAGTTTTTTATTTTTATATGTTTGTGATGATACACTAAAATGAAGATATGATTAATTCATTTTGATAGTATGATTTATTAAAACTGATATTATAATTCATTAACTAACAAGTAGTGAATTAGATAACAAACTTCGAAACTAATAATGGATCATTATTGTAATGCATTATTATTATTATTATTATTATATTATTATTATTATTATTTTACTATTATTATTATTATTATTATTATTATTATTATTATTATTTTGTGGCGTATTATTATTATTTATAAGATGTATTTTAAGTCTTATACAGTGAATCATATATTTTTTTAACATATGATTACAAGACAGATAATGAATCAATATTATTTTGTAGTGTATTATTATTATTGTATGGTATATTTTAAACTGTATATGGTGAATCAAGTATGATTGATATGTATAGATATATGCATATAAAAAATATAAAATTTTAAAGTTGTCAAAACATATCCATGTTTGGTCTTGTTTTTAAGAGCTTGAATTTAGATAAACAATGATATAATTTTTTTTATTTTAGACTTATATTTTAAAAGTTACAACCAATTGAAGTTAATATAGTAAAAAGGCAGCCTAGTCAGCAAAACGATCTAATCAGCAGCTGACTAGACTTCCAAGTGGACAGGGCTGCACCCATTTGGATGTGGCAAGCCGCACCATCTACCGTCTCTTATATATATTGATAAACTGCATTAAAAAGGAATTATTCGCTATTGTTTAAATGATGCACTTCTTTTAGCTGTTTTTTCTTTCGAAAATAGGATATATATATATATATAGATCAAAACCAGATAATTATATGTCTAGGATCGATACTAAAGTTTAAGGACAATTATAGGGATTTAAGCATGAGAGGAAGGCTTTTGAGGCTAGCCAAATCAAAGCAAGATCTCATTGCTCAAGTATTGAAGCAAGGAAAACAATGACAAGGCCTAAAAGGGAAAACTACTGAGGTTAACCTCATCCTCAAGGACGGTTGTCTATCCAGCAGTGAAAGGGAGCATCATTCATTAAGGTATGCGACAAGAGACTGACCATGCATCCAATATGCAAGATCGAGAGCAGAGAGAACTTGTTGAAGATTTCACCAGGTTCGAAGAGAACTAGATAACCAACCTCGAATTTAACATCCGAGCTAGTCTCACAATGAAACAAACGCATGGGAGCATAATATGAAAGACAAGTAAATCAAACCAACCAGAGGAGGCTATGTGGAGTTGAGAAACATCCACTTCTCCTAAAAGATACAAGAGAAAAATTATTTAAGAGCATAAACTGCTAATAAGGCTAAGGATCATAAAAACTACAAAAATAAAGAAACCCGTGTTGGATGATAGTTCATCCTTATCAGCAAAAATGAAGAGTCGGAAAGAGCCGGATCTTGGATCTGACAACCCAAAATTGACATGTAACTCTGGATTTGCACTAGATCTGGACGGGGCAAGTCGGAGAAAGCTGAATCTGAGGAGTGAGGTTGTAACACCCCAACTACAAACTGTACACTTAACCAATAATCGCAGCGGAAATCACAACATAAACGTTAACCAAAAGGGGCGGTGTTACACGCCGTTAGCCACCCACGTGGCTAACAAGGCTAATACTTACACAATGTACCGGCCTGATGGACTAGATACCGAGCGCTAAACTTTACATTACAATCCGATTCTAAACTGAAAACAAATACAAATATAATCCAATTGTACCGAGTCTAATACACTCCATTACCGATATCAAACTTCGGTCTTACATCTCTTACAACCACATAAACCACTAATAATTATCCATGCTTATACAGCTACCCCGTCCTACTCTCGAACGGCTGCCAGCTCCAGTGTACCTGTAAAGTAATGGGGCCCCCCAAAGGGGGTCAGCACCTTTGCTGGTATGGTAATCGAGCAGCCCGCATGCTACCGGGCCACGCACAACTAATTGTCGAGTGAGCATGCAGGTTATTTTATTTTAAGCATGCAAGGCGGAACTATAAACACATAACACCTTCACAATCATACAACACACAAGCATAGCAACAGCAACACACATAACACATTAAGAACGAATCCTTTGAGGGAAACGAACCAAGCATTAGTTAGTCAACTTAGTGAGCCTAGAGAACAATTTCAGTCTCATGATAAGCTCATTACAAGATAACCTAATTAAATGTGTCGGTCTTAGTATAGAACCGATCACACCATCTCACCGTTATTTATTTAGAGGTGTCGGTCTTTATATAGAACCGAACACCCCATACACCACAACTTATTTAGAAGTGTCGGATGTAGTGACCCAATCACTTCTTATACATATTCCCCCTAGCCCGAACAACAATCGAGTAGGAAAGCCATTGATCTTAGGCTTGTGGGTGATTGAAATCCAAGAAGGAAAACCAATCAATAACAGAGTGGGAGTCGAAGCGAATATTGGCATCAACTCCCAAACAAACTTTACACATGATTCCCCCTAGCCTAAACAAAAGTCAGGTAGGTGAGCCTTGGTTAAGCTCATGGGAGATTGAATTCCAAGAAGGAAAAACAACCATAACATAACAGAGAGGGAGTTAAAGAAACTGTATACATCAACTCCCAAACAACACGCACGACCGGAACGACCAGATTCCTCACCCCTATATATATATATAGTTAAGCGTTCCATTATAGAACTTATCACATCCATACATCATATAGTGTTACTAACTTGGTTAGACACATAAGGGAAGTAACATCCCATTCAACAAACATGGATGACGGCATCCGATAAACAACAACACACCCAACCACAATATACAACTAAAGCACGGATAGCCGTAGTTAGAACGTTCCCGTAGGTTGGGACGTTTAATTCGAATACCGATCTCTTATGTGATCCTAGAGTCGGTTAGCTACGGTTTAACACATGGTTAAGGTTAAAAGGTAGCGGAATTATTTACGCCACATTAATGAATTACTATAAACTCGTTTCATGCTTTATCTTGCAAGGTGGCAAACATACAGAAAACACATAGGCATACAAGCCGGTGTAACCCTGTAACACCCCTACCGTTAATACTGTCATTGCCGTCCAATCTCCTCGTGCTACCAGTTTCACGCAGCGGATACATATTTACATACAGTGGGGGATACAATGTCGTTAGCCACCCACGTGACTAACAAGGCTACTACTACTACATACAGCATCGGTCTGATGGACCGGAATCCCGAGTACTACACATCTACAATACATACTCCATTTACCAAATAAATACTACAATGCTCCATTCACCACTTTACTCCTTACAATACCATACAATACAATATTCATAACCGAGTTTACTAAGTTCCTTACACGAATACAATACCTCTTTCAATTTCAATCATACTCGTTAAGAGTCTACATCTACCCAATCCTCATCTCTCCATACTTACAATGCACAAGGTGAACCCCCTTGGTACACTACTACCTCAAGGCTACAAGTTCAATACTATTCTCTACAATCTACACTGTCACCGGTCTCTTATTGCGACCATGTCTGCTTCAGGTACCTGCACACTAAAAACGTTCCCCCTAGGGGGTCAGCTTTCGCTGCATATGATAACCGCATACCCCGCGTACTAGTGAGGGTACGCCGACCACTTGGTCGAATACATGCAATTGATTTCATTCAAACATACATACATACATACATGCTCCTATACACAATACTATAATACTTTACGCAATGAAATACACGTATACACTCCAACACATACAAAGAGATTACACGAGTCCAACAATACTTACTTACCTTCTTCCGAAGTACACATTCACGATACATGCACAATACATACTCATTACATACTCAATCCATACACAATACATATGCAATGCCCAATACTTGTTAGCTTCATTTGTCCACCCGGGTTAATCGGGTGGAGATTACTCTTTTACTCGTTACACAATACTTACGCATACATACTCATACTTTACTTACTTACTTACCCAAGTCAAGTCGTCGGGACCTCCGGCCGGGGACTACTCTGTCCCACCACCGGGATTTACTTGGTTCACCAATCCAGGATGCTACCCATTTAAGGGGTTTGGGCCGTGGACCAGTTTAAGAACCAGGAATCGGATCCAACCTCTTGTGTCTCCTCATCCTCACGCGTGGCCGAAACTATATCGGACTTCTACTCATTCCCATTTATCCAATACTTAAGTTAGGAGTTAGGTAGTTAGGAATTAGTAGAAGTCATTCATTCAAGCCACATACACAAATACATTGCTCAAGTACACATCCATACAAAATACAATACAATATACAAGTACACTACTTATTACAAATGCACCCCATCATCATTCATATATTTCATGAATTATACAAACTATTGTTCAAGACAAATATCAAGAACAACGTAAACAAGCACAAGTAGGTGCAATATAGTCTGATTCATGCCTTTATCTTATTAGGTGATCAAATAAGCACACAAATCGGGGTAACCAGATTAGGATACAGGGCATGAAGAAATCATACCTTTTTACCGGAATTTACTTTACCGGGTGCTCCCTTGTTCCTTCGGTTCCCTCTTGTTCCTTGATTCTTATCCACGAACCAATGACTACATGTCAAATGGTTCAATTAATACTAAGCATTACAATACACACATTACTACTACTCCCGTACTTTCCCCGTTGTCCCATTGTTTCGGTTTAACTTAAAGCTCATATACTTACTACTCTCTTACTTAATTTTCTAACTTGTTTATACCTTCAATGACCTTTAAACATCATTAATTGAGTGCTAATTATCTTATACTAACATTACCATTCCTTACTTTTTCTTAAACCCCATTTAATAAACTTAATTTTACAAATTTTGGTTGGTCCGGGACCTTGTCCGGGTCTTAAGTCCCGGACCAACACTGGTCCTAACTCTCGGGCACATTTTCTACTATGGTGCGGGACATTATCCCTCTCTTAAGTCCCGAACCAAACATTGTCCATACTCTCGGCTAGTTTTTACACTATGGTCCGGGACCTTGTGCCTATCTCAAGTCCCGGACCAGGCTTGGTCAGTAACTCTCGGGGTGTTTTCAGAGGGTGGTCCGGGACTTGGTCCTGGACCTAAGTCCTGGACCACAACAGGTCTGTTACAGATTTTGCATTTTTCTTGCTCTGTTCAATCCCTTCCTTGCCTAATAAATTCCCAAACGTCCCTACACTTAATCCCACATGTTTAAGCACCTAATTAAGCTTCTAAACATGCTCAAATCCATTACTAATTCGTTACTCCTTTTCATACTAATTCACACACATATTTTCTACATTTTCATTCCAGCACTTACCTCTTTTCCTTAGTTGTGTTTTGCTACAGATTTTGATTCTTATTTCCTCCATACCTAGTTCCCTCTCCTAATGCCAATTTACCATCCCAATCCATTTCCAAGCAATTACAATATCTATACCCAAGTCCACACTCTTTTCATCAAGTCTCGCACACTAATCCTCCTAGTTCCTCCAACACATTTCAACAACTCTTGCTACAGATTTTGCATCCTAGTATTCCCATACTACAAGTACCATTCCACGGTCATTAAACACCTCTACTATCCCCAATACATACCTTGATTCTCCCATACACCAAGTCATCCATAAATGCACATGTTCCTACCAAAATTTTGCCATGGTTCATCTACTTTTCTTACTTAGCCACACATACACATTCTCACCAAATTCATTCCTAATCTAGCCACACCCATACAAGGGTCCTACCAGCAATCAATACATTATGAATTCACCAATAGTTTCTCAATCCACAATTCCAATACACATACACATTACATCTGGCTCCAAAGCCTACAATTCAAATACTTGCTCTTAAATACTCAAACTTCATAATCCTCAATACTAATACAAGGTTTTGGGTTCTTTAAGTAGTTTACCCATTCACATTACTCTAATGCAATTAAAACTTAAAATTAGGAAGGAGCTCTTACCTTGAGCTTATATTTCCTTCTTTCTTTCCCATTTCTCCTCCTTCTTCCTTTCTTGCCCCAAAATCGGTCAAGTGGGGAATGGAGTTGCCAAACTCCATTCCCATCACCCAATGAACACAAAACAATTGCAATTAGTATACTAACCCTTAAATTAGTGCTAGTTCATTGAAATGTTTAAAGCAAGATTTCTAGGGTTTACCTTTGGAGTGTTTTAGGAGGGGTTTTGGCCCTTGGTTCAAGAAGGTGAATCCATCACCATTGCAAGGTTGATATTATGCTCAAAAGAGAGAGAAAAATAGAGCATTACAAATGGGAAAAAATTGGTTATGAAGGGAAATGGAGAGAACATGAGTTTTTCATGTAGATTTTTACCTTAATGGAGAGAGGAGACTCCAAGCTACCCATTGGTGCTATTTTCTCTTTGAATGGGGAAAACCCATGGAGATGATCTTCCTAATTTTTAAATTTTGAAAGGAGGAAAATGTAGAGGATGATGAGGGGATTACAAATATGTAATTATTTTTACATTTGGAGCTCAAATGAAGGTGGAGCATGGAGGAGAAGATGAGAAGCCATTGAAGCTTCTCTTTGGAGCTTCAAAATCACCCAACCAGAAGAGAGATGAGGGAGAAATCAGATGGGTGAGGAAGGAGGGAGGTGAGAGAGTAGAGAAATGAGTGAGTGAGGAGAGAGAGAAGGGATAAAGTAGTTTTTACTTTATTACTTTTTGCTTTTGCTCTCTTATTTAATTAGCTAGTTACATGTGTGTGTGAGGGAGTTATTTGACTATTAAAAACCGGCCCCCTACAGTTATACTAGTTGGAGCGTTTTTCGTCTTTTACAGAAAACGCTCGTTATTTTACCCGGTTTCGGCACTATTCACTAACCGGGCCCGTTTTCCGGAATTTTCTCGTTTAATTATTTTTATTGACTATTAAGCTTCCATAAATGCTTAATAATTATTATTAAATGATTTATAATTTTTACGGGTTCGTTTGACCACTTAAAATCACGTTTTCGGGTTTTCTCAAAAAACGTGCGCTAAAGCTCTATTAGCGTTTTAATATATTATTTGGATCCGTTTTCTTCGGGAGTTGTTCCCTTATATTATTTAGGCCTTATTAAGCCTTAAGAATCCATATAATACGCTAACCGAGGTCTCATACCTCCTATGGTTATTTAACACTTATTTAGCGTTTTCCGCTTTTTAAGCGTTTCTTTATTTCTTTAGGATTTATTTTTCCTCATCAATATTACTTAGGCGTTATTAGGCCCTTAAATACGTATTAGATTAGTTTTAATCCCTATATTTAAGTTCGGGGTATTTACAAACCCGGTAGGACACAGGTTGCAAGAAAACCATACCTTACACCATGGGTTACTCTACCGTGTTCCCGAGGATTCGCTCCAACACGTCACCTCACGCTCCCCGGGAAGTTTCCAAACAACTGGTATTATTTCAAATGTTTTTATCAACATCAAAGTCTTACGGTATGTAAATTTCTGTTACTCCCGTACTTAACCTGTTGTCCCGTTATTTTTAACTTACTTATGTGATTTTAAGTTCACAACTTACACATTCACTCTCACACTTGTTTATACTTCCAATGGCCTTTAAAAATCACCAAACAAGGCCTAATCAACATCTAAAACCATTACAATTCACTTCCCCATCATTACAACCCTTAAAAACACATTCTGGACACTTTTTAGACTGGTCCGGGTTTGTGTCCGGGGTTACAAACCCAGACCAACCACGAAAATTACAATCTGCCTTAAAAATGCATTGGTCCGGGTATGTGTACTGGTTTACAAACCCGGACCACATGCTAAAATGACTTTCTGGGACGTTTTTGAGGTGGTCCGGGTTTGTGTACTTGTTTACAAACCCGGACCATGTCTGTAGGTGTTAAAATTGACAGTTTTTGACCAGTTTTCAACCCCTAATCAACCTTAATCATTCCCTAATCTTTCCACATGTTTCCTACATGTTCAAACACCCTAAAACATGCTCTAAGCCTCTTCCAACCATTGGTCAAATCCCTACTTAAATCCTTGCTCAATTTCTTACAAATTTTCCACTCTCTGTTACACTTAAGCACAACAGTGCACATGAAACTTCTTTTGTTGTTTCATAAACTCCCACCAACCTTACCAATTCATTCTTAGCCAATTGCATTATCTAAACCCAAGTTCACTCTCCATTTCCATGACTATAAACACTAACTCATTTCTAGAATTTCTAAGTTATCACACCTCATTATGCCACAGATTTTTATCTCTCTCAAACTCATTCTCCAAATACCATTTCAAGGTTATTACTCAACTCTAAACAACTTAACCAACACTTAACCTCTCCAATTCACAAGGTCACCTTAAAACTCATTTTCTACACAAATTTCACCATAACCTCCCCATAAACTTGATATATCCCAATCTATCAATTCTCACCAATTTTCACTTAAAACAATCCTAAACTAGCCACATCCATAAGGATCCTACCAGCACACAAGAAATCCTTCAAATCTCATCAACACCACATAATGCACTAAACATAACCAATTGGCTCCAAGGCCCTTAATTCACAATTAATCTCACAAATCTCTCTAAAATCAACTAAACACATTCCCAACATAGATTTCAATCCATAATTTGGGTTCATTAATTTGTTTACCCATCCCAAACTCTAAAACAATTGAAACAAGGTTCAAGGTAGTTTTCTTACCTTAATTTCACAAGTTCTCTTTAATTCTCATCTGTCTCCTCCTCTCCTCCAATTTCGGTCAAGTGGGAATGGAGTTGCCAAACTCCATCCCAACATCCAAGGAACACAAAAATGTATTCAATTAATTCGCTAAATGAAATACCCCAAACCTTAATATGTTAATTAATTTTGTAATTATGATTTTCTAAGACTAATTAAGTCCTTAAGATCATTGGTGAAGAAATAAAAAATCAAAAAGAAAAAGAAAATGCGTAAAAGTCACAAAACATGAAAACGCGTATTTAATTATTTTAGGAGGTATATAACCTTAACTAGGGTTATAAATATATCTTTATACCCTAATTACACACTAAGGTCATGTGGGAAAAATTCCGGAAGAAAACGGATCCAAATAATGCGTTAAAACGCTAACGGAGTCTAAAGCGCGTTTTTCGAGAAAACCCGAAAACGTGACTTTAAGCAGTCAAATGACCCCGTAAAAATTATAGATGATCAAATAACTATAATTAAACATTAATGGAAGTTTAAGAACCATTAAAATTAAAGAAACGAGAAAATTCCGGAAAACGGGCCCGGTTAGTGAATAGTGCTAAACCGGGTAAATAAACGAGCGTTTTCTGTAAAAAACGAAAAACGCTCCAGCATGTGTTACTGTAAGGGGGCCGGTTTTAATATATTAATTAGCCCTCTCACACTCTCACCTAGCTAGAAAAGAAAAGAAAAGTCAAATAAAGCAAAAAGGGGATAAAGCACCTTTTCCCTCTCTTTCCTCTCATTTTCCTTCTCTTTCCTTCATTTCCTCCTTTCCATCGTGAGCTCTTTCCTCCTTCCCCTACCTCCAGCGATTTTGAGCTGAAACAAGAGCTCCCATGGCTAGCTCACTTCCTCTTCATGCCCAAGCTCCATTTAAGCTCCAAATCATAAATAAATTACATATTTGAACTCCTCTCATCATTCTCTACATTTCTCTCTTTTCAAAATCCGAAAACGATAAACTTCATCTCCATGGGTTTTCCCCATTTGAAGAGAAAATGGAACCAATGGGTAGCTTGGAGTCTCCTCTCTCTCCTAAGGTAAAAACATTCATGAAAAACTCATTTTTCCTCCTCCTCTTGAGTTGGCCGTTTTTGCCCATTCTCATGTCTTGTTTTCTTCTTGTTTTTGAGCTTCATTTCAACCCTCCAATGGTGGAATAATCCCCTTCTTGATTCAAGGGTGAGAACCCCTCTTAAAAAGCTCCAAAAGGTAAACCCTAACTATGGTGTTCTAAACCTAGCTTTGAAATTGTGTTATCTTAAGGGTTAGAATTTTAATTGTGTGCTTTTTGTGTGATTTGGAATGTTGGAATGGAGTTTGGTAACTCCACACCATTTGACCAAAATTGGGAAGAGGAGGAGCAAGAGGAGAATTAAGGAGAGACTTGTGGATTTAAAGTAAGAAAACTACCTTAGTAACTATCTTGGTTGTTTAAGAATTTGGGATGGGTTAAATTGAATAATGAACCCAAAATATGGAAAATAATGTGTTTAGTTGATTTGAGGGATTTGGGAAATTAATTGTGAATTAAAGGGCTTTGGAGCCAAGTGTTTCGAGTTTGTGGCCATATTGTGGTTTATTGAGATTTTTGGAGTTATGTTATTGTTGATGGACTTTGAGGATTTATTATGTGCTGGTAGGACCCTTATGGGTGTGGCTAGATTAGGAATGTAAAATTGATGTGAATTTATGGTTTGGAAGATGTTAAGTTTATGGGGAGGTTATGGCGAAATTTTGGTAGAAAATGAGTGTTTTGATGATGGCTTGGTGAATGGGAGAACTTTGGTGTTTGTAATGTTGAATAGAGTGTAGTGGTAGCCTTATGATGGTAGATGGAGAATGGAGATAAGAGAGTGCAAAATCTGTAGCATAATGATGCTTGGTAACTTGGAATCTCAAGAAAAAGAGTTGGTGTTTGTAACTTGTGAAACAAGGAGTGAATGTGGGTTTTAGAAGTGCATTTATGTAGGAATGATTGGTAATGGTCATTGATGGATTTGGTAAGTTTGGTAGGAGGTAAGAACTATCAAAAGGAAATAGAAATGCACAAGTGTGCAAAATGCAAGAATATGAAAAGTGAGTTCTGTTGAATTTGAGCAAGAATTGGGTGGTGGATTAAACCAAAGATTTGGAGAGGTTTAGAGCATGTTTTGAGGTGTTTAATTATGTAGGAAACTTAGGGAAAGTTTATGGAATGATTAGGGGTGAATTAAGGGTTGATTTGGGGTTGAAAATGACCTTAGTAGCAGTTTTTAACAAGGTCCGGGACCTACACTAGTAGGAAAACAGCCTATTTCTGCGGTTGTAAAGGGCCTATTTCTGCGGTTTACAACCGCAGAAATGAGCACCGCAGAAATAGGTTTTTTACCCTATTTCGGCGGTTCTTTAGTAGGAACCGCCAAAATAGAAAGTCTTTTTTTTTTTTTTCCTTTCCAGCTTATTAATGCACCCAAATACACCATAAAATTAAGCAAACCTGTAAATACATTGTATAATGCTGCCACCACAGTGGGGCGCCTCAGTAGCATACTATAAACCCATAAAACGGCCATAATCATCGGCACGCATCATAAATGCAAGAAAGCAAGAAAATTCATAACAAAATAAGGATTAGTTGTACACTTCACCACACTCTCCAACCACACTCCATTAAATATACAATTCACTACGTTTCAATCTAATGAAATACATAATAACACAGTAACGTTCAACGCAAACTAACTTTAGAGGAATCAACAAGTACGTCGATGGAGATAAATCTGCCCAATCCTTGAGGATTTCAGATATGTGCCTATCTTCATAATTTCCAATGCCCACGATTTCTTCGAAAGCCTTGAACAAACAAAAATGAATAGTTAATGAGACACTACACAAAGAATGACAAAGAAAAAAATACATATAAACCAAGACTTTCAAAGATAGTTTTATACCATGCCCAATGATTTTGCGTAAAAAGTGGTATGTACTAAGAATGCATAAACCTCATAAACATAGTAACCACATTCTGATCCACCAGGCTGTACTGGACACTATACATTCACACATTACGTTATCAGTCATACTTGCAGGTCTACTATTAACATGTTAACTATTTGCACAAAATAAGTAAAACTACCTTCACTGCAGTCCAAGGGATGTTCTTCGGTGTCTTTTGCAATGCACGCAGTGCAGCTTGGAAGCCACTATACAAAATAAATATTTTGAATGTAATACACAAATTAATCAAATTTAACGAAACAATTTATTAAGTTATGACAATTGTTGTATAATTTAAATAGCTCACCTCTTTAGAGCCGCTGCTATCGCTGGCTTCTTGGCACTCGTACCAAGTGAGTCAAACTGTAAGACTCTCGGGTATTTCATGACCAAAACCAACAACGACCAATGACGACTGCTCACGTGATGAATAAAATTGAAATCATAACACGTATACATAACTTATAAATAAAACGTAATAAGATATGGAAGTATGACTTACCCTTGATAATATGGCAGCATAATGTATGACTTGTCTGCACATTCAAATATTGGTTCGTCACGTACCGCAAAAGACTTTCAGGATCCATGACATAGTCACTTCACTGCAAGTATCAGGGCATAGGAATCCGAAGCTGTTAGTCTGATGATCTCGTATCGCCTTGGAATGCACATGCCTGCACCATAAAGACAACAACATCAGTGAACGGCGTTAAAGTACAAAAACTAATTCAAGTATTTCATTAATATAGGAAAAGGTATGAGATCGCTCACATGCTAGCTGACTTCAGAATCGACACATTTAACCAGTCTCTCTTGAATACATCAACGAAGTCGGACATATATATATCGAACGTATGAGTCCGTCCTTCGGGTTCGTGATGGTGAAAAAGACCCTGGCTATCCTCCACTTGGATCCTATCACTCTGAGGTGACGTCATCAACAAGGCCGAGTGCAGAAGTCTCATGTTCTGACAACCCCTCCAATATGTTCTTCTCTACTAAAGCAGGTCTCATCATGAAATTGGAGGATGCCCCCGTGAGAGCTGGTGTGGCAACACTTTTTCCTTTTCCTTTAGAAGTTTTTTTCGACTTGACATTTTCCTAATTTGTTGATTAATTAAGTTTAAGTGACTCACTCTAAACCATATACTAATTGAAATATCGGATAATTATAATTTTAGAGTAAGCGTTAATTGTGTTTACCTGGCCCGAGATTTTGACCCATGTACCCGGCCATTGGATTGTAGCTGTTTGAACAGAGCGAAGTATGTTTCTCTGTCCCAGAGGTACCGGTATAGCAACATCAGCATATTCTGTCACATAATCATCTACAAGCACCCGGACATACCCCTGCCGTAGTGGTTCACCGCCGACGGTGTCTGTACGAGATGAGGGAAACAATTTACCCCACGCCACCATAATATCCTCACCTCCCATCGGCATGAACAGCGTGCATAAAACGGGTTCCTGAACATTAAGTAAAGAAGGGTTAAACGAACACAATCGAAGTAAATAGATGATAATAAATAATTTATTTTCTAAGTTAATGTGACTAAACCTTAATAGATCCATATGGATATGGATCTATCGACTGCACACTACTCTGCCATACTGGTGTGCCCTCCTCCCTATCAGCTGATGGTGCATGGGCTGGTCTAGTCACCTCCTGACTACTGCACATCTGTGAGCGTATTTTAGTCATCTCCTCTGCAACCAACTGCTGAACATTCTGCCTAAGCCTCTGCTCCATCTCAGCAGTAGCCTTCAAATGTTCCTCATAGCTGATCATCCTTCCTTGTGAGCCTTTCCTAGACCCCGGATTGCCAAAAGCTTGGCGGATACCAACTTGTCCACCAAAACCAATAGCGCGACCAGGATGATCCACCTTTCCAAGAGCACGAGAAAGGGGATCATATTGTCTGTTCGGAGCCCAAGAACCCTCAGTAACTTGAGAGTTAACTCTTCCTATAAAACACAAAAATAACAAAATTCATTAATATACAGGTACACAAACAAATATTAAACTTATGTACCGAAATTAGATACCATTTGATTTATAATCTCTCTCGTGGCATCATCGTACTGAGGATTTTCCGGCGTCGAGTTTTTTGGCACTCGACTCAACTCCCACACCTTCATCCTTCTGTCGCTAGGAGCCACATCCTTTGGAAGCAAGCCCTTTTGCTCCCACTCTGGTACGCGTTCGGCAATGCTTTTACCACCTAAGTGATGTGGGTATAGATTTTTCTTCGCATTTGCCTGCTGTTTTGCACGAACCGCCTACAAATACATATGTAACGTGTAAGATACAAATAAGCAAATAAAACTGCCAAAATGTATAAAGACAGCGTTGAATATTAGCTCTACCTGGTACTCTGGCGTGTGACGATACTCCACAAACCGCGTCCACTGCTCCTCAGTGATGCCCTCGTACGCCTCCCAGGGTGGCAGTTCATCGCCTCTTTCTGCATCATCCGATTCATGGTCTTGATACGCAGCACCATGAATGTACTTGTCAGAGAGGCTTTTCCTATGGTCGCGGAACTGTCGCCCCATTTTTTTCAGTATATCCTCCTTAAGAGAAGGATCAATGCAGAAACGACTCTACATAAACAATTATTAGTCATTTAGTAACACAAGTAACGAGAAACTCTAAAATCATAACATATTATAAAAAAATAACACACCTGAAGAAGCCCAAACATAGTGTCCTTCAATGATTGTGGCACTTGCTTCCAATTGTGATTTATGTCGCAGTAAGTCTTGACCAGGTGGCCAGCATATGCAGTATAATCATGCTTCCAATTACCGTATGGCTGGTTGAACTCATTGAACTGCAAAGGCTTCGTGGGGGGGCCTTTATTTGCCTTCAGTGCACGGGTGGCACCTCTCTTCTTCACCTTCTTCTGTCCGGAGGAGGAGGAAGCTGGTGGCTCTGTCACCTGCTGTGATGGACAAGCCTCATCCTCCGGTGGGTGAGTTGTCTTCCCCTTCTTTCCTCCTCGTGTGGCCCGTTTTGCTGGTCTCTTCTGATGAGGATCAGCTTCTTCAATGGGCTGGTCCATAGGGTGATCAGCCACTGCAGTAAAGATAAGTTAGTCAAATTAATTGGATGAATTTATAATGTAAAGACAAATGTTGAACAAGTCAAGAAAAATAGTAAACATAACATTACCATAAATACTTCTATGTTTTGGTGTTATCAACCCAAAAACCCTCGTCATGGTCTGATCGTGCATAAATCAAGTCGTTTTGAGTATCAACATTTAAATCCCGCAACCCCGTAGGAAACAATGTTGTTCCTTCAATCGTCTCATTCTCATCATCATCATCCTCATTTTCATTTTCAATCAGAACCGGTCTTCTACCTGGAAGAACAACAGACCATCTGGAGTCTTTTGGATCCTGAACATACCACACTTGGTCACAATCTTTTCCCATAACAAACTGATCATCCTTAAAACTGGCACGTGTGAGATCAACCAAGGTAAGACCTCCATCGTTTTGGATTCCACGTCGGTTGTCCACCCATTTGCAGCGGAACACTAAAAACGAATCAATATGGTAGTCTAGCTCCCAAATGTCCTCGATAACACCGTAATACCAACTGGAGCTCCTCACTGGTTGAGACTGGTTACCGATGTGGTACTCATTGAATGCCGCTTCTATTTTTACTCCACTGTTCTGGTTTATTGATTTAGCATCTTGGCGTGCAGTGTAATAAGTATACCCACTAATGTCATACCCCTCAAATGATACAATATTAGGTTCAGGTCCTATTGCCAAAAATCTGATTTCTTCATTGAGAACTTCTGAATTTGATGACGCTTTTTCAAAGACATAATATTTGAACCATTGGACAAACAGTCGGTTTTTTTCTTTCGTAAGCCAAAGATGGTTTCTGGTAGGATTTTGTTGTCTCAACTCATTCATATGAGTATCAAAGAAGGGTTCAACAGCCTCAAGGTGTTGTAACACAAACAGATGTGCTTGATGAATCAGTTGACTTGGTACTTGCACAATCTTTCTTCCAATGACACCTTTGCCTTTATATCTGCCGTAGTGTCTTGGTTTTGGGATACCGATTGATTCTGCTTCATTCAGATAATCAGTCACAAATTCTGTGACTTCCTCAGTCACCGTTGCTTCAATTATGCTCCCTTCTGGTCGATATCTATTCCTCATTCTACCCTTTAGAATACCCATGTATCGTTCAAAAGGGTACATGTAGCGTAAGTAGACCGGACCACAAAATTGGATCTCTCGAACAATGTGGACTATCAAGTGCACCATTATGTCAAAGAATGATGGTGGGAAATACATCTCTAATTGACATAATGTTACCACAATTTCACGTTGTAGATCATCGAGAGAGTTTACATCAATTACCTTGCAGCAGACAGCATTGAAGAAGAAACACAATCTGGTTAACGCATTTCTGACATCATTTGGCAATATCCCACGGATTGCTACTGGCAGAAGATGTAACATCAATACATGATAATCGTGAGATTTCATGCCTAACAGTTTCAAATCCTTCATTGATACAATATTCTTCCAGTTTGAAGAATATCCAGACGGTACTTTTACCGAGTGTAGACATTTACAGAAGCTGATCTTCTCATTCTTTGAAAGTGTGTAGCATGCAGGAGGTAGGTATATTCGTCTCTCATTCTCCTGTGGGTGTAACTCTTTTCTTATACCCATGGCTTGCATGTCTTTTCTCACTTTCAATCCGTCTTTCGTTTTGCCGGGTATGTTGAGCAAAGTCCCACTCACTGCCTCACCAACATTCTTTACGATGTGCATGAAATCCAAACAGTGTCTGACAGGCAGGTGACGCCAATACGGTAAATCCCAGAAGATAGAGCATTTTTTCCAAATGTTCTTTGCCGGTTTCGATGTGTTTCCAAAGACGTTCACAATGTCCTTAACCTTTGCATACACTTCCTCAGAGGTCAAAGGTAGACGGGCCACTCGAGTCTCGGCCTCACCATTGAACAGTTTCTTCTTCTTACGATAAGGGTGATCTTCAGGTAGAAAACGTCGATGACACATGTAAACATTCTTACCACAATTTTGTAAACGGTCCGAACATGTGTCATCCTCGCACACCGGACATGCAAATGTTCCTTTCACAGTGTATCCAGACAAGTTCCCGTATGCAGGGAAATCGTTGACCGTACAGAACAACAACGCCTTGAGCGTGAAATTTTCCCTTGCATAAGCATCATACACAACGGTTCCCTCATTCCACAGCAACTTCAAATCATCAATCAATGGGGCGAGGTATACATCAATATTATTACCTGGCTGCTTGGGGCCAGATATCAAAAGTGATAACATTATGTACCTGCGTTTCATACACAACCACGAAGGCAAATTGTAGATCACTAGTAAAACGGGCCAAGTACTGTGTTGACTGCTTAATGTGCCGTACGGGTTCATCCCGTCAGTACATAGCCCAAGCCTCAAATTCCTATCTTCACCTCCAAAATGTTCTTTGAACCGTCTATTGATGTTTCTCCACTGAGGTCCATCTGCTGGATGTCTTAATTTCTCATCACTCTTTCTACCCTCTGCGTGCCATCGTAAGTTCTTTGCATCTTTCGGATTCGCAAACAACCGTTTGAATCTGGGTATAATCGGCAAATACCACAGTAATTTAGCTGGAGGGCTTTTTTTTTAACGGAGGAGTACTCACCATCTTTATGCTTATACCGGGACAACGGACATTTCGGGCAAGTGTCCAGATGTGCGTATTCACCCCTGTACAACACACAGTTGTTTGGACACGCGTGAATTTTTTTGTACTCTACTCCCATTGGACACACCCATTTCTTTGCCTCATAGGTGGTGGTAGGGAGACCATTCTCATCCGGTAGCATATCATGAATCAGCTCGAGGAATGCCGAGAAACCTTTGTCACTCAATCCATATCTTCCCTTCAGGTTGAACAAATTCAATATAGCCGTCAATTTCGTGTACTTAGTGCACGTAGGATACAATGCCGTCTTGGATGCGTCCAACAACCTTTGATACTCATCCGGTCGATCGACAAAATTATTCTCAACGTTATCAAGCATCTCCATTATTTGCTCATCATGATAAGTCGGTTCACTGTCATTGACTCCGGAAGCATTGGGATCGGTTCCGACTCGACAAAATCAAATGTGTGGTCGGTTCTCATCCTCTCCCTTTCATTAATGTACGAGGACCCGACATTATGTTCAACACTTTCTCCATGAAAAATCCATCTCTTATAGTGTGGCATGAAACCGCGAGTCTTCAGATGGAATTCAATTTCCACAATGTTTGAAAATTTCCTTAAGACCACAGTCAACACAAGGACAAGGTATTTTCTCCGCCTTTGTCATGTCCTTGTGCTGCACTGCCGCTTTGCAAAACTCTTTCAACATGTTGTGATAGTGATCCCCTCGATCACCGTACATCCAGTCACGCTCCATACTTTATTTGAAACACAAAACGGTACGATTAACGAAGCGTGACTGTATGCATATTAAATAGCTAGCTACTCTAACTCTAAGGTTTCAACCTAAATTATATACTAGCACCTATATTATCTGAATACATAATCTCAATGATCAAACAAAAAGCAAAGTTTAGTTGCTTACTTGTACACAGAAAAGGAAACTGCAACGGTGATGGAAGAAGGTGGAAAATAAGAGAGGTGGTTCACGGACTTAAATGTGGTGAGACCTGATAAAGACAAAATTTAGATATTGTTATACATATACACATACATCAAACAATATTAATTACAAAGAGATTTTGTTAAAAAAAATCAGCATGACCTTTGCATAATTTTATCTATCCCATGCTTATTATTAAGCATTCACCAATCATTCAACAACACAAATTTCCATCACAAATCAAACTAATACCAAATTTATTCATCATACCAAATTTCAATATTTGGTGGAAATACAAAGTGTAAAAGAGAAAAAGAAAAGTTAGATTATATTACCGGTTCTTCCACTCCGCTTTCAATATACCGCAATGAATGGGGAAATCTTAAGCACTTCTCTATAGATAGATAAACTCATTAGTTTATGTATGTTAATTGTTCGTAATTAGGATTGTAAAATATATATAATAAGCTAAAAAGATGAAGATGTAAGTTGAGTATATTACGGGTTCACAAATGAAGTGTATTCAGCCCCGTACGACTTCAGTCTGGTGAGCCCATTTAGTGATTTCCCCCTACAAAGGCATAACCACACAAAATGAGTAAAAAAACAAATCAAACTAATACCAAATTTATTCATCAAACCAAATTTCAATATTTTGTGGAAATACAAAGTATAAAAGACAAAAAGATAAGTTAGATTATATTACCGGTTCTTCCACTCCGCTTTCAATTACCGTGCAATGAATGGGGAAATCTTAAGCACTTCTCTATAGATAGAATAGAAACTCATTAGTTTATGTATGTTAATTGTTCGTAATTAGGATTGCAAAAATATATATAAGCTAAAAAGATGAAGATGTAAGTTGAGTATATTACGGGTTCACAAATGAAGTGTATTCATCCCCGTACGACTTCAATCTGGTGAGCCCATTTAGTGATTTCCCCCTACAAAGGCATAACCACAAAAATGAGTAAAAAAAACAAAAATAAAACTATAAAATTAATTAATCCACTCGAGAAAAAATAAAACGCAAATAAAATTGAAAAAAATTATTAAAACTTATCAAGTAAATATATCCTAATTGAACTAAGATACAAGATAAATGAAGTAAATTTGAAAGCTAAAAAAAGAATTATGTAACTTAATACTAAACCAATTCAAGTAATGACAAAATAAATAAAATAAACAAAGCAAACCGCAAAATCAAAAACAAAAAGCAAAAAAACAGAATAAATACTAAAAGTCTAAAACGAAAGCAAGCGTAATCCTAACTTATCAAATTTGACGTATAATTAAACAAAGTAAAAATAAAACAAGAATAAAATAGAGTAATGAAAAAAACACACAATTTCAGCTCACCAACTCATTTCTAATATCCACAACAACCTTAAGCACTAACATACATTAAAGTTCTACACAAACTCATCTATTTCCCCTTGGCTTCCAAGCCCTTTAATCATCATTTTATTAACACTAAAACAACTCAATCTCTTCCTCATTATACAATAACACCACTAATACTCAAAGCAATGTTATTTCCTCATATTCAAGCAATTAAAAACGAAAAGCAAAACGCAAAATCAAAAACGAAAAACAAAACAATCCGAACAAATACTAAAAGTCTAAACGAAAGCAAGCGTAATCCTCACTAATCAATTTGATGTATAATTACACAAAGTAGAAATAAAACAAGAATAAAAGAAAATTAATGAAAAATCAAAATAAAAACAAAGGCACAACCACACAAAATGAGCAAAAAAACCACAATTATTCACTCAAACATTTTGTCGAGCACCTTGTGTGCACATATAATTTCACTTCTACAATACTACATATATACACAAATTTCATACACTCCACTAATACAATCATATCCACATTCACATTCAACCACAATTTAAGCAACAATCACAATAAATCCATAAATGTAGGTCAAAATCGAAATTATACCTTGTTCTTCTCCCTCTGTTCGACTAGATGCTGCAGCTGTTACCACCGGATGAAGCTCGACGGCGCCGACGAACGGCGGCGAGGACGGCGTCGAGGACGGCGAGGACGGCGGACGCAGGAGGACCGGATTCGCTGGTGGCTCGCCTCTTCAGTCGCACACAGCAGCTCGAGGGAGAAGAATGAAGCCGTCGGGTGAAATGCGAGGGTTTGGGTAAGGGGTGTTAATAAAAGACCTATTTTGGCGGTTGTAAGTTAGAAACCGCCGAAATAGGTGGTCGATATTTTTTTAAAAAAAAAAATCGGACCTATTTCGGCGGTTCTTACATTAGAACCACCGAAATAGGTGCTTTTTATTTTTTAAAAAATAAAACGGACCTATTTCGGCGGTTGTAACTTAACAACCGCCGAAATAGGTCCGTTTTAAAATAAAAAAAAATAAAAAGCACCTATTTCGGCGGTTCTAATGTAAGAACCGCCGAAATAGGTTCCCTACCATTTTTGTACTAGTGCTAGGATATGTACCAAGTCCCGGACCACATCAAAAAACATGCCGTAAGTGAATGCAGGAATTGGTCCGGGACTAAGTCCAGGACCAAGTCCAGGACCAATGTCAAAAATAGGTCGAAAGTGAATTCCAGAGGTGGTCCGGGACCTTGGGTCCGGACCAAGTCCCGGACCAGGGCAAAAATTACCTAAAATGTGTTTTAAAGTGTTCCAAAGGTGGGGGATAGATGGGTAATGGTTTTGAATGTTGTTAAGGAGTTGTTTGGTGACCTTTAAAGGTCCTAAGAAGTATAAACAAGTGATGGAAGTGAGTGAGTAAGTTAAGGAATTAAGTACACTAAGTTAAACCGAAATAACGGGATAACAGGGTAAGTACAGGAGTAGCAATTATGTACCTACCGTAACACCTTAATATTAATCAAACCATTTGACATGTAAATAGTGGTTCAAGAGTAAGACATGAATAACAAGTGTGAACCGAGGAACGTGAGAACACCGGTAAAGAAATTCCCCGCGGTGACAGGTATGGTTTTCTTGCAACCTGTGTCCTACCGGGTTACACCGGCTTGTATGCCAACTTGTTCTTCTGTATATTTGCCACCTTGCAAGATAAAGCATGAAATGAGTTTGCAGTAATTCATTAATGTGGCGTAAATAATTCCGATACCGTTTAACCTTAATTATGTGTTAAACCGTAGCAAACCGACTCTAGGATCACATGAGAGACCGGTATTCGGATTAAACGTCCCAACCCACGGGAGCGTACTAACTACGGCTATCTGTGCCTTAGTTTTATATTGTGGTTATGTGTGTTGTGTGTTGCCTTTGCTTAATGTATCGTTGTTTAATGAATGTTGTTGTCCATGCTTGTCGAATGGGATGATACATCCCTTGTGTGTGATTAACCCAACTTGTAACACCAAAAGGTGTAGTATGTGATAAGTTCCACAAAGGAACTTCTAACTAATATGTATATACTATGGGGGTGAGGAATTCGGTCGTTCCGGTCGCGCGTGTTGTTTGGGAGTTGATGTATATATGTGAATTAACTCCCACTCTGTTATGTTATGGTTGTTTTTCCTTCTTGGATTACAACCACCCTCGAGCTTAACCAAGGCTATTGATCTGACTCACGTCGGACTAGGGGGATATGTGTATAATGTGTACGGTTCTATATTAAGACCGGGATAGCTTAACCAAAGCTATTTATCTGACTCACGTCGGACTAAGGGAATATGTGTATAATGTGTACGGATCTATATTAAGACCGACCCATCTAAGTAAAGTAAATATGTACGGTGTGCGGACTTATATTTAGTCCGACACACCCTAAGTAAAGTGTACGTTCTCTAAGAAGAACAGTGGTGTGTTGTGTACGTGCTGTTACGGGATATGTGCGGTAATGTTGTGTAAGTTGATAACCAAAATCAACCCAAATTCAGTGAAAGAAATAGTTGTAGCCCGATCAATTCGGTGAGTGTTGCTTAGTAAGAATTAAGTCTCGTTAAGGTAGAGCCCTCAAGGGACAAGCAATACAAGAAGGTGATCTAACCAATGTGATGTATGAATGTTATGTTTGTATCCTTTTTTTTTGATGTGTGTACTTATAAGTATGTTATGTGTTTATAGTTTTCTTGCGTGCTTAAAATAAAATAACCTGCATGCTCACTCGACAATTAGTTGTGCGTGGCCCGGTAGCATGCGGGCTGGGGATTACCATACCAGCAAAGGTGCTGACCCCCTTTGGGGGCCCCCATTACTTTACAGGTACAACGGAGCTGGCCGCCGTTTGAGAGTAGGATGGGGTAGCTGTATACACATGGATAGCTATTAGTTGCTTATGTAGTTGTAAGAGATGTAAGTCCGAAGTTTGTTTTCGGTAGCTGAAGGTATAGACTCGGTACAGTTGTAATGTAAATGTATTTGTATTCAGTTTGTAACGGAGTTGTAAATGTAAAGTGTAGTGCTCGGTAATCTTGTCTATCAGACCGGTACATTGTGTAAGTAATAGCCTTGTTAGCCACGTGGGCGGCTAACGGCGTGTAACACCCATTGAATTAGTCAGTGTTTATGAGGTGATATCCGCTGCTAAATGTTGTTAAGTATGGTGTTTGTAGTTGGGGTGTTACAAAAAGTGGTATCAGAGTGAAGAATCGCTCTGATGACTGGAAATACCGAGCTTAGGAAGTACCGAGTTAGGATTCTAGTACTTTGGGTAAAGGGTTGAGTGATAGCGTGAGAGATACGCTAGTTAGGAATTACCAGTGGGTACTGGAAACCTACAATATCCATCCCGCCCTCCACGAACCCTGTTTTATAACTTGGGAAAGAACGCCAGAGAGATGGAAGCCCTCTCATACTCGGGAAAACCCGATCTGGCTGTTGTTAAGCATATCTGTAAGTACGGAGAACCTGTCATACGGTAGATTCCAAGAACTGAGAATCCTAGAGACATAACCTATTTGAATACCTTTACCCGCACCTAATAGCGGAAGATTAAGAATCCTATCTACAAGAGAGTGGAATTTCCGGCGATCTGGGTCGACATGCCTAGCAGTCGAGGAAACCCAGTCAACAAGAAAAGAAAGCACTAACTGTGCATAGAGGCGGTCAATGGAGGAGCAACAAACCCGAGACACATGTCTACGGAACCACAATTGTTAAGTAATACGACAATGGTATAGTAACCGACTAAAGGAACTAGTCAGGGTTGAATAATTCCAAACCTACAACGCCAAAGAGGTTGTAATACCCGATTATCATAGCTTAGACCACTATGGGAGTATTAGTGAAGCATACTTCAATAGGACTACGAAGTAGTACCTAAACAAGAATCAAGTCTCGGTAACCACGACAAATGCGTGGGGACGAACATTAAGGAAGAACACAGAGTTAAGTGAATGGAGAGTCACCCTAGTTAACGACTACCATGTCAAGACCAATGAAAGTCGCTCGAATGTTCTATTATCAAAACTGTAAGGTCAAGGAAGAGCCAACAAGGCTACCAAATACGGTAGAGATACAAGTAGTATCGCAACCAGTACATGTTGAACCGATAGCCAGCCAGCATGGCGCACTTGCTATTGCAAGTGCTGCTATAATGGGGCTATTCGGGAAAGTTTTAATGACTATAAAGTACCTAGTAAGGTACCGTATTGTTGAAGGAAGTGATTATAGAATCAAGAATCCAAGAATTTGAAGAGTGAAACCTGGAAGGGCTCAGTGGCCTAACCATTGTATGTGAAGATATACCAGTCAGCGGGAAGCTAGACTTGGTCAAAGCGTGAAGACATTTTAAATACCGGAAAGAATTTTCTACTAAACCCAGATTATTTCAAACCATTTTCACACCCAAATTTTCTTCCAACTCATGTTCACTTCAAACCTTCTTTTAAGCTCAAATTTTCTCACTAACTTTAGATTCTCTGTAAAACGAAACCAGAAGACCTACACCGGCCTCAGCGCCACACAGTAGGTAAGTTACACCCAGACCACTTGAAATAACCGGACTGGAACCGGATAGCCCGAGGGTATCAACCTGAGGGAATGGATTGAGTTTATACTAAATACAACAGTGGATAGAATTCCCTTGATTAAGTTCGGGAAACACGGAATGCATGCTATCATAGGACGATATGAGGGAGTCGACGACAGAATACTTCACCTAGGCGTGTGACGGACACTACGAGTGTACCAATTGAAATGTGGGACGACTGCACTCCAATAGGAGCTTGTGGGCCTGACAGACCTTCCTATGGGTTAGTCGGGTAAGTAGCAATGTATCAGAAGGGTACCCCACATATGTATACGAGTAGAGTCAGGAACATGGGAAGTAGTCGACTCCATACTACGGTCAGCAGTAAAAGTCAAAGAAAGAACCCAGTTAAGTTAACGAGACTAAAGGAGTTAATG
Source organism: Limonium bicolor (assembly GCA_023374045.1). Classification (NCBI taxonomy): domain Eukaryota; kingdom Viridiplantae; phylum Streptophyta; class Magnoliopsida; order Caryophyllales; family Plumbaginaceae; genus Limonium; species Limonium bicolor. The sequence continues at coordinate 460,035,742 of CM041776.1, read as the reverse complement.
AACTCGTTTCAAGGAAATGTTTAAGAGTCAGGGAACACGAAGTGCACTGACTGTTATATAAAGACATCATATATGTCTCAAGAATTCCAAGGAATAAAACATGATAGCTGGAATAAATACCCAGTCTATACATAGTAAGGCCAATGCCTAATATGGACACATTAATATGCAACGAACGGGAGGAACCTCCCGGAATGATCACCCAGACTACCGGGGGAATATCGATCTTCACAGAAGAGGATGGTAAACCTAGAAAAGAACGAACGGCGATATAGTTAACTAAACGTATACAAGCCAAATGTGATGGCATAACCTAGTAACACCCAGGAGCTGTCCTGAAGGGTGCTTGGGTCAACAATGGTTGAACGAGGTGTTGTGATAGAAGCATAAGAGTTGAAGCTAATACATAGTTTAAACACATGTCGTTAGGAAGTAAACAGACGTTCTTAAGGGGCGTCCCATATAAGGAAGCGTGATGCAATAACCTTGTCAGGGAGTCCAATACAACCTCCAAACCATGTGATGGTGTACGGAGGAGTAAAATTTGTGTGAATAGCCTATAGTGAGCAGAGCTCGAGGCAATGAGGCTTATAAGCCACAGACCAAATGTATTATGCAAATTTAATTGATGACAGAAGTTTATGCTATACAAGTGAATAGAGCGGAGAACGTACCACTGCTTAAAGAGTGGGTATACCTCTCGATATTGTGAAACCGCGGGAGCGGTAGTTATGTGAACCAAGTTCAAGAATCATGTTAAGGATTGACCATACAGTTATTACCCAAGAATGATGTGAATAAGAATAATACGAAAAGAAGTGGTTGTACCAGTGGTGAAAACTGGAAGAGTAATAAGTCTAATAGCAACCACCATGGGTGTGGGATGCTAAATGTAGAGTAAACAACGCTCAAGGAGCATAAAGACACGAGGAAATAGTGTATTCAGTAGTCATCCAAATGAATGACAAAAAAAATACGAATGATGGAAGTACATGAGCAGAAGCCAATATGAGAGTGGATGCCATGTAAGTTAGTGTTGTACGCGAAGTAAGGATGCGGTGCGCAATAAGCGACCGTTGTATAAGTATGGTTAAACAAAGTATGGCAACTAAGCAGAATTATGAGTTAAACTCAGTGGAGATACAATGGTAAGTGATAAAAATAAACTAGCAGTAAATCAGTAGCCAGTATTATGAGATAAGCATCTCAGTGAAACCCAGTTTCATTCCTATTGCAATCCCATAAGAGATTTACTGCCAAGAGTTTACGCCTCTGCACTCTGTATGACTGAGTGTTTTGGTATTGCACTTGCGGAGTAATGATCGAGTGAGATAGTTAGGAATTTGGTGAAAATGGTAAATTATGGTGAAGTAGAAAGATACTTATACCGCGATAAGGACCGAGGCATAGGAAATGCAAGTCGTCCAATGAAAGAATACTTGTACAAAACCAAATGTGGAGGCATGACTATGATAAGTGACTGCAGTAACACGGAACACCAAATACCAATATGTAATAGCTTCAAGGTGTGGGAATAACCGAGGGAGCCTACATATTAGGTAGTAGGCTCAACCTCAACCTCAACCGATAACAAGTCGGATGAAACTAAGTTAATGTCATGAACTTACACAGCTGCCTAATGCAGTAAGTTATCTGAACAGTGGATGGAAAGTTTGCAACTCACCAAATTAGCGCACGGTAAGATATACCATGCGTCGGTTGAGAAACCATAATTCACAAGATAAAGGCGATGAATCGGAGATGTACAATACATTAAGAATAACGAATGGAGCAAACTAAGCATCTAAGTTATCAGAGTTGCGCAGCAGAGGGCAGTGATTCAAATGTGGAATTGCATAGTGATATGAGTAAATGGCTAATTATCAGTGCCTAGAAGCGTGACAGGCCAGAATCGAAACCGATTATGAGTTAAATAAGCTCCAATGAGAATTCTTGGGTTAGGGACTAAACCGCCAATATGGCTAAGATCCTCTAACCATGGCATATTGTATAATAGACCGCATGGAAGTTAAAACACTTCACGACGGCCGAACATTTTAAACCAATGTTCAGTGATTGATTACGTGGGCGTAATCCCTTTTAAGGGGGGGTAGAGCCAAAACCCGTAGTGTGTTTAACGTACAAGTGTACGTGAACTATGTTGTGCATAGCACAAAATAATTTGTTTTAATGATTGGTGCGTATGTAATATGAACATGCGCATTCATTCACAGTTTAATTGTGGTAAGTACGCACAGAAGATGCGAATACCATTGTGATAAATGTATATACCTTGTTAACTGATATGTGTGAGAGTACAAGTGTAAGGGAGTAAGAAACTCCCGGGGAACTAAAACCCTGACTATGTATGTTCATATAATACTAAATGTAAAACCGTGTATTGTATTTTGATAAAGGTATATATATACAGTATTGTGATTTATGAAGAGGTATGACACCAACATAAAACCTAGTGAGAATTAAATTCCCTAGGTAACTTGATTTAAGATGAATCTGGAAGATGATCGTTGGACAGAGTTCCACCCTTGGAGATGTAATGATTATGACTAGATGGATTAAAAGATAGAAAATGGTACATGCTTGAATTAGTTGCTGTTTGAAAATGAAGTGGGAGGTGAAACTTGATTATCATGAGATCAAGGGAAGCCGAACACAAATTGGGGTGGAAAGATAGTTCAACACTGATGCTGATCACATCAGGGTTGGATGATCCTTGAAACTCCCTATAAGTGGTCACAAATAATCGCCTTAAGAATAAGATGCAGTTAGCATAAATTGGACTTGGAGTTGTATGGCGTTTTCAAAAAGGATTTTAGATTTGTGTTTTCAAATTTTCGATTGGTATTTTCAAGACTTCAATTAATATTTCCAAGATTCTTAAATGGTAATTCAAAGGAAGAATTTCTTTACTTGACCTTGTAAAAAGGATTTTCAATTAGTACTTTCCAACTAAGGATTTTATTCCACTTAACCCCATAAAGAATATTTTTTTGTATTACTTGCTCACGAGCTGAGGACGTATGAGCCTTTGTCTTCGGACCGGTGACATGAGAAGTATATTTTAAAAATGGATGTGATTGTTTTGATCTCCCAAAGGAACGGGGACCAGAAGGTGTCCATCGCGACCGGGTTCTGCAGGATCACAGTGTATATGTACTCGACATGGGACTCGAGGATTGTAACGTCCTGTAGTCTTAGAACCGAGCCCATGAAGAGATGGAAAAGGTATTTCTGTTTGTTATACATGCTAAGACATGTTGTGTGATATGTGTAATAAATATTATCTAGACCTATGAGCCTAAATGTTGTTATGTTACCCGGACCGTTGAGTCCGAGGTTATTATGTAAGCGTTTCATGTATGGATGTGGATATGTTACCCGGACCGTTAAGTCTGAGGTTGTTATGCAAAGTGTGCTTTAGTATGTAAGTTGTATCTTGCAAATAATCCCAGTGTTCTGATTAAAAGGATGTGAGGGAAATTGTGAACTTCGAGGACGAAGTTCTTTTAAGGGGGGTAGATTGAAATACCCCAAACCTTAATATGTTAATTAATTTTGTAATTATGATTTTCTAAGACTAATTAAGTCCTTAAGATCATTGGTGAAGAAATAAAAAATCAAAAAGAAAAAGAAAATGCGTAAAAGTCACAAAACATGAAAACACATATTTAATTATTTTAGGAGGTATATAACCTTAACTAGGGTTATAAATATATCTTTATACCCTAATTACACACTAAGGTCATGTGGGAAAAATTCCGGAAGAAAACGGATCCAAATAATGCGTTAAAACGCTAACGGAGTCTAAAGCGCGTTTTTCGAGAAAACCCGAAAACGTGACTTTAAGCAGTCAAATGACCCCGTAAAAATTATAGATGATCAAATAACTATAATTAAACATTAATGGAAGCTTAAGAACCATTAAAATTAAAGAAACGAGAAAATTCCGGAAAACGGGCCCGGTTAGTGAATAGTGCTAAACCGGGTAAATAAACGAGCGTTTTCTGTAAAAAACGAAAAACGCTCCAGCATGTGTTACTGTAAGGGGGCCGGTTTTAATATATTAATTAGCCCTCTCATACTCTCACCTAGCTAGAAAAGAAAAGAAAAGTCAAATAAAGCAAAAAGGGGATAAAGCACCTTTTCCCTCTCTTTCCTCTCATTTTCCTTCTCTCTCTCCTTCATTTCCTCCTTTCCATCGTGAGCTCTTTCCTCCTTCCCCTACCTCCAGTGATTTTGAGCTGAAACAAGAGCTCCCATGGCTAGCTCACTTCCTCTTCATGCCCAAGCTCCATTTAAGCTCCAAATCAAAAATAAATTACATATTTGAACTCCTCTCATCATCCTCTACATTTCTCTCTTTTCAAAATCCGAAAATGATAAACTTCATCTCCATGGGTTTTCCCCATTTGAAGAGAAAATGGCACCAATGGGTAGCTTGGAGTCTCCTCTCTCTCCTAAGGTAAAAACATTCATGAAAAACTCATTTTTCCTCCTCCTCTTGTGTTGGCCGATTTTGCCCATTCTCATGTCTTGTTTTCTTCTTGTTTTTGAGCTTCATTTCAACCCTCCAATGGTGGAATAATCCCCTTCTTGATTCAAGGGTGAGAACCCCTCTTAAAAAGCTCCAAAAGGTAAACCCTAACTATGGTGTTCTAAACCTTGCTTTGAAATTGTGTTATCTTAAGGGTTAGAATTTTAATTGTGTGCTTTTTGTGTGATTTGGAATGTTGGGATGGAGTTTGGTAACTCCACACCATTTGACCAAAATTGGGAAGAGGAGGAGCAAGAGGAGAATTAAGGAGAGACTTGTGGATTTAAAGTAAGAAAACTACCTTAGTAACTATCTTGGTTGTTTAAGAATTTGGGATGGGTTAAATTGAATAATGAACCCAAAATATGGAAAATAATGTGTTTAGTTGATTTGAGGGATTTGGGAAATTAATTGTGAATTAAAGGGCTTTGGAGCCAAGTGTTTCAAGTTTGTGGCCATATTGTGGTTTATTGAGATTTTTGGAGTTATGTTATTGTTGATGGACTTTGAGGATTTATTATGTGCTGGTAGGACCCTTATGGGTGTGGCTAGATTAGGAATGTAAAATTGATGTGAATTTATGGTTTGGGAGATGTTAAGTTTATGGGGAGGTTATGGCGAAATTTTGGTAGATTATGAGTGTTTTGATGATGGCTTGGTGAATGGGAGAACTTTGGTGTTTGTAATGTTGAATAGAGTGTAGTGGTAGCCTTATGATGGTAGATGGAGAATGGAGATAAGAGAGTGCAAAATCTGTAGCATAATGATGCTTGGTAACTTGGAATCTCAAGAAAAAGAGTTGGTGTTTGTAACTTGTGAAACAAGGAGTGAATGTGGGTTTTAGAAGTGCATTTATGTAGGAATGATTGGTAATGGTCATTGATGGATTTGGTAAGTTTGGTAGGAGGTAAGAACTATCAAAAGGAAATAGAAATGCACAAGTGTGCAAAATGCAAGAATATGAAAAGTGAGTTCTGTTGAATTTGAGCAAGAATTGGGTGGTGGATTAAACCAAAGATTTGGAGAGGTTTAGAGCATGTTTTGAGGTGTTTAATTATGTAGGAAACTTAGGGAAAGTTTATGGAATGATTAGGGGTGAATTAAGGGTTGATTTGGGGTTGAAAAATGACCTTAGTAGCAGTTTTTAACAGGGTCCGGGATCTAGGATATGTACCAAGTTCCGGACCGCATCAAAAAACATGTCGTAAGTGAATGCAGGAATTGGTACAGGACTAAGTCCAGGACCAAGTCCAGGACCAATGTCAAAAATAGGTCGAAAGTGAATTCCAGAGGTGGTCCGGGACCTTGGGTCCGGACCAAGTCCCGGACCAGGGCAAAAATTACCTAAAATGTGTTTTAAAGTGTTCCAAAGGTGGGGGATAGATGGGTAATGGTTTTGAATGTTGTTAAGGAGTTGTTTGGTGACCTTTAAAGGTCCTAAGAAGTATAAACAAGTGATGGAAGAGAGTGAGTAAGTTAAGGAATTAAGTACACTAAGTTAAACCGAAATAACGGGATAACGGGGTAAGTACGGGAGTAGCAATTATGTACCTACCGTAACACCTTAATATTAATCGAACCATTTGACATGTAAATAGTGGTTCAAGAGTAAGACATGAAGAACAAGTGTGAACCGAGGAACGTGAGAACACCGGTAAAGAAATTCCCCGCGGTGACAGGTATGGTTTTCTTGCAACCTGTGTCCTACCGGGTTACACCGGCTTGTATGCCAACTTGTTTTTCTGTATGTTTGCCACCTTGCAAGATAAAGCATGAAATGAGTTTACAGTAATTCATTAATGTGGCGTAAATAATTCCGATACCGTTTAACCTTAATTATGTGCTAAACCGTAGCAAACCGACTCTAGGATCACATGAGAGACCGGTATCCGGATTAAACGTCCCAACCCACGGGAGCGTACTAACTACGGCTATCCGTGCCTTAGTTTTATATTGTGGTTATGTGTGTTGTGTGTTGCCTTTGCTTAATGTATCGTTGTTTAACGAATGTTGTTGTCCATGCTTGTCGAATGGGATGATACATCCCTTGTGTGTGATTAACCCAACTTGTAACACCAAAAGGTGTATGTATGTGATAAGTTCCACAAAGGAACTTCTAACTAATATGTATATACTATGGGGGTGAGGAATCCGGTCGTTCCGGTCGCGCGTGTTGTTTGGGAGTTGATGTATATATGTGAATTAACTCCCACTCTGTTATGTTATGGTTGTTTTTCCTTCTTGGATTACAACCACCCTCGAGCTTAACCAAGGCTATTGATCTGACTCACGTCGGACTAGGGGGATATGTGTATAATGTGTACGGTTCTATATTAAGACCGGGATAGCTTAACCAAAGCTATTTATCTAACTCACGTCGGACTAAGGGAATATGTGTATAATGTGTACGGATCTATATTAAGACCGACCCATCTAAGTAAAGTAAATATGTACAGTGTGCGGACTTATATTTAGTCCGACACACCCTAAGTAAAGTGTACGTTCTCTAAGAAGAACGGTGGTGTGTTGTGTACGTGCTGTTACGGGATATGTGCGGTGATGTTATGTAAGTTGATAACCAAAATCAACCCAAATTCAGTGAAAGAAATAGTTGTAGCCCGATCAATTCGGTGAGTGTTGCTTAGTAAGAATTAAGTCCCGTTAAGGTAGAGCCCTCAAGGGACAAGGAATACAAGAAGGTGATCTAACCAATGTGATGTGTGAATGTTATGTTTGTATCCTTTTTTTTGGATGTGTGTACTTATAAGTATGTTATGTGTTTATAGTTTTCTTGCGTGCTTAAAATAAAATAACCTGCATGCTCACTCGACAATTAGTTGTGCGTGGCCCGGTAGCATGCGGGCTGCGGGATTACCATACCAGCAAAGGTGCTGACCCCCCATTACTTTACAGGTACAACGGAGCTGGCCGCCGTTCGAGAGTAGGATGGGGTAGCTGTATACACATGGATAGCTATTAGTTGCTTATGTAGTTGTAAGAGATGTAAGTCCGAAGTTTGTTGTCGGTAGCTGAAGGTATAGACTCGGTACAGTTGTAATGTAAATGTATTTGTATTCAGTTTGTAACGGAGTTGTAAATGTAAAGTGTAGTGCTCGGTAATCTTGTCCATCAGACCGGTACATTGTGTAAGTAATAGCCTTGTTAGCCACGTTGGCGGCTAACGGCGTGTAACACCCATTGAATTAGTCAGTGTTTATGAGGTGATATCCGCTGCTAAATGTTGTTAAGTATGGTGTTTGTAGTTGGGGTGTTACACTAAACCCTTAGGAAACTCTAAACCAACTTAAGGGCTTAAAACACAAAGTTTAGGGTTTACCTTGTGGAGTTTTTAAGAGGGGTTTTACCACTTGAATCAAGAAGGGGGTTCCACCACCATTGGAGGGTTGAACCAAAGCTCCAAACAAGAAGAAAACAAGGTATAAGAAGTAGCCAAAATCGGCCAAGGCAAGAAAATGGGGGAAATGAGTTTTTCTCTTGAAACTTTTTACCTTGTTTGAAAGAGGAGACTCCAAGCTACCTTTTGATGTCATTTTCTCTTCAAATGGGAAAAACCCATGGAGATGAAGTTCATCCTTTTGAAATTTCAAAAAGAGAGAAAGATAGAGGATGAAGAATATGTGATTATTTTTGTGATTGGAGCTTGTATGTAGCTAGAGCATGGAGAGAAAGAGGGAGTAGCCATGGGAGGAGCTCAAAATCGGCTCCAGCAGAAGAGAGGAAGAAGAAAGCGACAGAGAGAGGAAAAAAGAGGAAAGAGAAGAGGGCTTCACGTGAGGAAATGAAAGAATGAGAGGAGAGAGAGTGTGGGTGGGGGTATAAGTCACTTTTTCACTTTTTTTTTTGCTTTATTGCTTTTTGACTTATTTAATTAGCTAACTAGTTAAGAGTGTGAGAGAGCTGATTTTACTGTAAAAACCGGCCCTCTGTTATAATACAAGCTGGAGCGTTTTTCGTTATTTACAGAAACGCTCGTTAATTTACCTGGTTTAGCACTATTCACTAACTGGGCCCGTTTTCCGAAATTTTCTCGTTTCATTAATTTCAATAGCTCTTAGGAATCCATTAATGTTTAATTATAGTTATATAATCAACTATAATTTTTACGGGGTCGTTTGACTATTTAAAGTCACGTTTTTGGGTTTCTCGAAAACGCGCTTTAAGACTCCGTTAACGTTTTAACGCATTATTTAAATCCGTTTTCTTCAGGAATTTTTCCCACATGTTCCTAATGTGTATTTAGGGTATACAAATATATTTATAACCCTAGTGAAGGTTATATACCTCCTAAAATAATTAAATACGTGTTTTCACGTTTTGTGACTTTTACGCATTTTCTTTTTCTTTTTGGTTTTTATTTCTTCACCAATGATCTTAAGGACTTAATTAGCCTTAGAAAATATTAATTACACAATTAATCAACACATTAAGGTTTGGGGTATTTCAATCTACCCCCCTTAAAAGAACTTCGTCCTCGAAGTTCACACTTCCCGAGCATCATTTGAATTAGAACCCGAGGATTACTTGTAAAATAAAACTTCCATAACCCAACATACTTTACATCACAACCTCGGACTTAACAGTCCGGGTAACATATCCACATCCATACATAACATAACATACTTATACGATAGCCTCGGACTCAACGGTACGGGTATCTTAACAACATTGTACTTACATGACAACCCTCAGACTCTCAGGTCTGGGTAGCATATCAACCTTTCAGAACTTAACCACATTAGGACCCAAGGTCCAAAATAATATTTATTACACATATCACACAACATGTCTTAGCATGTATATCAACCAAAAATACCTTTTATATACACTGTGATCCCGCAGAACCCGGTCGCGATGGACACCTTCTGGTTCCCGTTCCTTTGGGAGATCAAAACAATCACATAACTTTTAATATACATACTTCTCATGTCACCGGTCCGAAGACAAAGGCTCATACGTCCTCAGCTCGTGAGCAAGTACTACTAAAATATTCTTTACGTGGTTAAGTATAAGAGAATCCTTTATTCAAAATACCAATTAGAAGTTTGGAAATGCCAATTGAAAATCCTTTTGAAAACTCAATACAACTCCAAGTCCAATTTATGCTCTTTGCATCTTTCCTTAGCGTGATTATTTGTGACCACTTATAGGGAGCTTCAAGAATCATCCAACCCTGATGTGATCAGCATCAGTGTTGAACTATCCTTCCACCCCAATTTGTGTTCGGCTTCCCTTGATCTCATGAAAATCAAGTTTCACCTCCCACTTCAATTTCAAACAACAACTAATTCAAGCATATACCATTTTTCTATCTTTTAATCCTTCTAGTCATAATCATACATCTCCAAGGGATAGAACTCTGTCTATCAATCATCATCCAGATTCAACTTAATTCAAGTTACCTAGGGAATTTAATTCTCACTAGGTTCTATGTCGGTTTCATACCCCTTCATAAATCACAACATCGTATATATACATATTTATATGTTTTTTATCAAAATATAATACACAATATCACACTTAGTATCATATGAACATATACTATCGGGGTTTTAGTTCCCCGGGAGTTTCTTTACTCCCCACACTTGTACTCTCACACACAACTGTTAACAAAGTAGACACACTTATCACAATGGTATTCGCATCTTCTGTGCGTAATTACCACAATTAAACCATGAATGAATGCGCATATTTATGTAACACATGCACCAATCATCAAACAAATTATTTTGTGCAATGCACAACATAGTTCACGTACGCTTGTACGGTGAAACACACTAAGTGGTTTTGCGCTCTACCCCCCTTAAAAGGGATTACGCCCACGTAATCAATCACTGAACATTGGTTTAAAATGTTTTGCCACCGTGAAGTATTCTAACTTCCACGAGGTCTGTTATATAATGTGTTATGGTTAGAGGATCTTAACCATCTTGGCGGTTTAGAACCAAGAATTCTCATTGGAGTTTATTTAACTCATAACCGGTTTCGGTTCTGGCCTGTGAGGCTTCTAGGTGTTAATAATTAGCCATTTACTCATATTCACTATGCACATTCAGTAGCTGAATCATTGGCTCACTAGTTACTACTGCGCGACTCTGATAACTTTGGAGGTTAGTTTGCCCCATTCATTTTTCATAATGTATTGTACATTTCCCATTTATCACCTTCCTCTTGCGAAGAATGGTTTCTCAACCGACGCATGGTATCCCCTACCGTGAGCGAATTCGGTGAGTTACAAACTTTCTATCCACTTCTATGATAGTTCACTGTGTATACCGCTATGTATTTTTACGATGATTAACTTGATTTCTTCCGACTTACTGACGGTTGAGGTTGAGCTACTACCTAATGTGTAGTGCTCTCTCGGTTATTTCCCACACTTGAGGTATATTCCATACCAATATTTGGTATTTCGTGTTACTGCAGTCACTTATTGCTAATCATGCCTCCACACTTGGTTATGTACAAGTACTCTTTCATTTGTACGACCTTGCATTTCCTATGCCTCGGTCCTTATAACATCATAAGTCGCTTTCTACTTCCTCCACAATTAACATTTTCCCAAATTCCTAGCTATCTCACTCGATCATTGCTGCGCAAGTGCAATACCAAAACACTCAGTTGTACAGAGTGCAGAGGTGTAAACCCTTGGCAGTAAATCTCTTATGCGATTGCAATAGGAATTCACACCGTGTTTCACTGAGATTCTTATCTCGTAATACTGGCTACCGGCTTACTGCCTAGTTTATTTGCTATCACTTACCATTGTATCTCCACCGAGTTTCACTCATAACTCCGTTTATTTGCCGTATTATCCTTTTAACAATACTTATACAATGGTCGCTACTGCGCACCATATTCCTACTTCTTGCATAACACTCACTTACATGGCATCCACTGTCATATTAGCTTCCGCACATGTACTTCTAAATACACTATTTTCAAGTCTTTATGCTCCTTGAGCGTTGTTCACTTTACACTTAGCATCACACACCTATGGCGGTTGCTATTAAACTTACTACTCTTCCGGTCTCCCCAATTGGTACAAACACTTCTATTCGTGTAATAGCAATATGGTCAATCCTTAACATATTTCTTGAGCTTGGTTCACATAACTACCGCTCCTGCAGTCTCACAATATCGAGAGGTATCCCCACTCTTAAAGTAGTGGTTCGTTCTCCGCTCTATTCACTTGTACAACCTAAACTTTCACAATTAATCAAACTTGCATAACACATTTGGTCTGTGGCTTAAATACTTTATTGCCTCGATCTCAGCTCATTGTAGGCTGTTCACACAAATTTTACTTCTCCGTACACCATCACATGGTTTGGAGGTTGTATTGGGCTCCCTGACAAGGTCGTTGCATTCTGCTTCCTTATATGGGATGCCCCTTAAGAATGTATGTTTACCTCCTGACGACTTATGTTTAAACTGGGTATTAGCTTCAACTCTTGTGTTTCTATCACGACATTTCGTTCAACAATTGTTGACCCAAACACCCTTCAGGATTGCTCCTGGGTGTTGCTAAGTTATGCCATCACTTCTGGCTTGCACTTATTGGTGCGTCAAATAAACTACGCCGTTTTGCGTTCTTAACTGGGTTTACTACCCTCTTCTGTGAAGATTGATATTCCCTATAGTCTAGGTGATCATTTCGGGAGTTTCATCCCGTTCGTTGCACATTAATGTGTCCACATTAGGCATCTGCCTTGTCACGTATAGGCTGGGTCATCGTGCCAGCTATCATGTTTTATTCCTCGGGATTCTTAAGACATATGCGATGTCTTACATAACAGTTAGTGCACTTCGCACTTCCTGACTCTTAAACATTTCCTTGAATTGAATTCACTAATTCTTCTAGTCTCGTTAACTTAACCGGGTTCCTTTACTTCAACCATTCTTGGCAATTCGTTGCTCTTGTTTAACTTTTACTGCTAACCGTAGTATGGAGTCGACTACTTCCCGTGTTCCAGACTCCACTCGTATACATATGTGGGGGACCCAACTGATACATTGCTACTTACCCGACTAACCCATACGAAGGTCTGTCAGGCCCACAAGCTCCTATCGGAGTGCGGTCGTCCCACACTTCAGTTAGTACACTGGTAGTGTCCGTCACACGCCTAGGTGAAGTATTCTGTTGTCAACTCTCTCATATCGTCCGATAATAATGCACCCTTGGTGCTTCCCGAACTTAATTAAGGGAAATTTACCCACTGCCTGTATTAAGTACGAACTGGATTCCTTCCCTCGGGTTGTAGGATTGTTCTAAGGTTGTTCAAACTGAACTAGGTATAGCTTACCTACTACGTGGCGTTGAGGCTGATGTAGGTTTACTGGTTTTGGTTTTTAAAGTAAATATGAAGTTAAGAGAAATTTGGGCTTAAAAGAGGGTTTGAAATGACATGAGTTGGAAGAAAATTTAGGTGTGAAAACGGTTTGAAATAAATCTGGGTTTAGAAGAAAACTGGGTTTAATAAAATATTCTTCCTGGTATTTAAAATGTCTTCACGCTTTGACCAAGTCTAGCCTCCCGCTGGCTGGTATATCTTCACATACAATGGTTAGGCCACTAAGCCCTTCCAGATTTCACTCTTCAAATTCTTGGATTCTTGATTCTATGATTAATTCATTCATAATACGGTACTCTACTAAGTACTTCATAGTCGTAAAAAATTTCCCGAATAGCCCCGTTATAGCAGCACTTGCCATGGCAAGTGCGCCCTGCTGGCTGGTTACCAGTTCAACACATAGTGGTTGTGGTACTACTTTTATCATTACCGTATTCGGTAGCCTTGTTGGCTCTTCCTTTAACCTTACAGTTTGATAATAGAACATTCGAGCGACTCTCATTGGTCTTGACATGGTAGTCGTAACTAGGGTGACTCTCCATTCACTTAACTCCGGGTTCTTCCTAAACGTTCGTCCCCACGCATTTGCCGTGGTTATCGAGACTTGATTCTTGTTCAGGTACTACTTCGTAGTCCTATTGAAGTATGTTTCACTAATACTCCCATAGTTGTCTAAACTAGGCTAATCGGTATTACAGCCTCCTTGGCGTTGTAGGTTTGGAATCATCCAACCTTGACTAGTTCCTTAGTTGGTTACTATACCATTGTCTGTATTATTTAGCAATTGTGGTCCCGTAGACATGTGTCTCGGGTTTATTGCTTCTCCATTGTCCGCTTCTGTGCACAGCTAGTGCTTTCTTCTTGTTGGCTAGGTTTCCTCGACTGCTAGGCATGTCGACCCAGGTTGCCAGAAATTCCATTCTTCTATACACAAGATTCTTCATTCTTCGCTATTAAATGCGGTTAACATTGTTCAGATGGAAACCGTCTCCGGGATTCCCACTTTTCGGGATCTACCGTATGACAGGTTCTCTGCACTTATAGAGATACTTAATAACAGCCAGATCGGATATTCCCGAGTAAGAGAGGACTTTCATCTCTCTGGCGTTCTTCCCCGAGTACACACTGGTAATTCCTAACTAGCGTATCTCTCACGGTATCACTCCACCCTTAACCCAAAGTACTAAAATCCTAACTCGGTACTTCCTAAGCTCGGTATTTCCAGTCATCAGAGTGATACTTCGCTCTGATACCACTTTTTGTAACACCCCAACTACAAAATGTACACTTAACCAATAATCGCAGTGGAAATCACAACATAAACGTTAACCAAAAGGGGCGGTGTTACACGCCGTTAGCCACCCACGTGGCTAACAAGGCTAATACTTACACAATGTACCGGTCTGATGGACTAGATACCGAGCGCTAAACTTTACATTACAATCCGATTCTAAACTGAAAACAAATACAATTATAATCCAACTGTACCGAGTCTAATACACTCCATTACCGATATCAAACTTCGGTCTTACATCTCTTACAACCACATAAACCACTAATAACTATCCATGCTTATACAGCTACCCCCGTCCTACTCTCGAACGGCTGCCAGCTCCAGTGTACCTGTAAAGTAATGGGGGCCCCCCAAAGGGGGTCAGCACCTTTGTTGGTATGGTAATCGAGCAGCCTGCATGCTACCGGGCCACGCACAACTAATTGTCGAGTGAGCATGCAGGTTATTTTATTTTAAGCATGCAAGGCGGAACTATAAACACATAACACCTTCACAATCATATAACACACACAAGTATAGCAACAGCAACACACATAACACATTAGGAACGAATCCTTTGAGGGAAACGAACCAAGCATTAGTTAGTCAACTTAGTGAGCCTAGAGAACAATTTCAGTCTCATGATAAGCTCGTTACAAGATAACCTAATTAAATGTTTCGGTCTTAGTATAGAACCGATCACACCATCTCACCGTTATTTATTTAGAGGTGTCGGTCTTTATATACAACCGAACACCCCATACACCACAACTTATTTAGAAGTGTCGGATGTAGTGACCCAATCACTTCTTATACATATTCCCCCTAGCCCGAACAACAATCGAGTAGGAAAGCCATTGATCTTAGGCTTGTGGGTGATTGAAATCCAAGAAGGAAAACCAATCAATAACAGAGTGGGAGTCGAAGCGAATATTGGCATCAACTCCCAAACAAACTTTACACATGATTCCCCCTGGCCCAAACAAAAGTCAGGTAGGTGAGCCTTGGTTAAGCTCATGGGAGATTGAATTCCAAGAAGGAAAAACAACCATAACATAACAGAGAGGGAGTTAAAGAAACTGTATACATCAACTCCCAAACAACACGCGCGACCGGAACGACCGGATTCCTCACCCCCCATAATTATATATATATATATAGTTAAGTGTTCCATTATGGAACTAATCACATCCATACATCATATAGTGTTACTAACTTGGTTAGACACATAAGGGAAGTAACATCCCATTCAACAAACATGGATAACGGCATCCGATAAACAACAACACACCCAACCACAATATACAACTAAAGCACGGATAGCCGTAGTTAGAACGTTCCCGTAGGTTGGGACGTTTAATCTGAATACCGATCTCTTATGTGATCCTAGAGTCGGTTAGCTACGGTTTAACACATGGTTAAGGTTAAACGGTAGCGGAATTAATTACGCCACATTAATGAATTACTGTAAACTCATTTCATGATTTATCTTGCAAGGTGGCAAACATACAGAAAAACACATAGGCATACAAGCCGGTGTAACCCGGTAGGACACAGTTTGCAAGAAAACCATACCTTACACCATGGGTTACTCTACCGTGTTCCCGAGGATTCGCTCCAACGCGTCACCTCACGCTCCCCGGGTAGTTTCCAAACAACTGGTATTATTTCAAATGTTTTAATCAACATCAAAGTCTTACGGTATGTAAATTTCTGTTACTCTCGTACTTAACCCGTTGTCCCGTTATTTTTAACTTACTTATGTGATTTTAAGTTCACAACTTACACATTCACTCTTACACTTGTTTATACTTCCAATGGCCTTTAAAACTCACCAAACAAGGCCTAATCAACATCAAAAACCATTACCATTCACTTCCCCATCATTACAACCCTTAAAAACACATTTTGGACACTTTTTAGACTGGTCCGGGTTTGTGTCCGGGGTTACAAACCCGGACCAACCACGAAAATCACAATATGCCTTAAAAATGCATTGGTCCGGGTATGTGTACTGGTTTACAAACCCGGACCACATGCTAAAATGACTTTCTGGGACGTTTTTGAGGTGGTCCGAGTTTGTGTACTTGTTTACAAACCCGGACCATGTCTGTAGGTGTTAAAATTGACAGTTTTTAACCAGTTTTCAACCCCTAATCAACCTCTAATCATTCCCTAATCTTTCCACATGTTTCCTACATGTTCAAACACCCTAAAACATGCTCTAAACCTCTTCCAACCATTGGTCAAATCCCTACTTAAATCCTTGCTCAATTTCTACAAATTTTCCACTCTCTGTTACACTTAAGCACAACAGTGCACATGAAACTTCTTTTGTTGTTTCATAAACTCCCACCAACCTTACCAATTCATTCTTATCCAATTGCATTATCTAAACCCAAGTTCACTCTCCATTTCCATGACTATAAACACTAACTCATTTCTAGAATTTCTAAGTTATCACACCTCATTATGCCACAGATTTTTATCTCTCTCAAACTCATTCTCCAAATACCATTTCAAGGTTATTACTCAACTCTAAACAACTTAACCAACACTTAACCTCTCCAATTCACAAGGTCACCTTAAAACTCATTTTCTACACAAATTTCGCCATAACCTCCCCATAAACTTGATATATCCCAATCTATCAATTCTCACCAATTTTCACTTAAAACAATCCTAAACTAGCCACATCCATAAGAATCCTACCAGCACACAAGAAATCCTTCGAATCTCATCAACACCTCATAATGCACTAAACATAACCAATTGGCTCCAAGGCCCTTAATTCACAATTAATCTCACAAATCTCTCTAAAATCAACTAAACACATTCCCAACATAGATTTCAATCCATAATTTGGGTTCATTAATTTGTTTACCCATCCCAAACTCTAAAACAATTGAAACAAGATTCAAGGTAGTTTTCTTACCTTAATTTCACAAGTTCTCTTTAATTCTCCTCTTGCTCCTCCTCTCCTCCAATTTCGATCAAGTGGGAATGGAGTTGCCAAACTCCATCCCAACATCCAAGGAACACAAAAATGTATTCAATTAATTCTCTAAACCTTTAGGAAACTCTAAACCAACTTAAGGGCTTAAAACACAAAGTTTAGGGTTTACCTTGTGGAGTTTTTAAGAGGGCTTTTACCCCTTGAATCAAGAAGGGGGTTCCACCACCATTGGAGGGTTGAACCAAAGTTCCAAAACAAGAAGAAAACAAGGTATAAGAAGTAGCCAAAATCGGCCAAGGCAAGAAAATGGGGAAAATGAGTTTTTCTCTTGAAACTTTTTACCTTGTTTGAAAGAGGAGACTCCAAGCTACCTTTTGATGTCATTTTCTCTTCAAATGGGAAAAACCCATGGAGATGAAGTTTATCCTTTTGAAATTTCAAAAAGAGAGAAAGATAGAGGATGAAGAATATGTGATTATTTTTGTGATTGGGGCTTGTATGTAGCTAGAGCATGGAGAGAAAAAGGGAGTAGCCATGGGAGGAGCTCAAAATCGGCTCCAGCAGAAGAGAGAAGAAGAAAGCGACAGAGAGAGGAAAGAGAGGAAAGAGAAGAGGGCTTCATGTGAGGAAAGGAAAGAATGAGAGGAGAGAGTGTGGGTGGGGGTATAAGTCACTTTTTCACTTTTTTTTTTGCTTTATTGCTTTTTGACTTATTTAATTAGCTAACTAGTTAAGAGTGTGAGAGACCTGATTTATACTGTAAAAACCGGACCTCCGTTATAATACAAGCTGGAGCGTTTTTCGTTATTTACAGAAACGCTCGTTAATTTACCTGGTTTAGCACTATTCACTAACTGGGCCCGTTTTCCGGAATTTTCTCGTTTCATTAATTTCAATAGCTCTTAGGAATCCATTAATGTTTAATTATAGTTATATAATCAACTATAATTTTTACGGGGTCGTTTGACCATTTAAAGTCACGTTTTTGGGTTTCTCGAAAAACGCACTTTAAGTCTCCGTTAACGTTTTAACGCATTATTTAAATCCGTTTTCTCAGGAATTTTTCCCACATGTTCCTAATGTGTATGTAGGGTATAAAAATATATTTATAACCCTAGTGAAGGTTATATACCTCCTAAAATAATTAAATACGCGTTTTCACGTTTTGTGACTTTTACGCATTTTCTTTTTCTTTTTGGTTTTTATTTCTTCACCAATGATCTTAAGGACTTAATTAGCCTTAAAAAATCTTAATTACACAATTAATCAACACATTAAGGTTTGGGGTATTTCAGAGGTTGTCAAAGGCTAAAAAACGAAGCAAGAAGTGGTGCTAGTGGGAGAGATGGTGGAGGCGCCGAATCTGTTAAGTGGAGTTCACCAAAAGCAGACAGTGGAGTGGAAAATAGAGCACCCATGGTTAAGGACGGATAAAGAGCAATTGTTGAGAGAATTTGAGGAAGCTTGGGGAAGGAAATGACTATGGAGGTTGCATGCTAGAAGAACCCACAAATAAAAGAAAAAGATGAAGGAGAAGAGATAGAAAGAGAGCTTTCTCTCTCTCTCTCCCTCCCCCTTGACTTCCGATGACTTTGTTGTCGAACGAAGAGGACGAAGATATTAAGGCTCCATGATCAATTAACATCGTGTAGCTAGATGAAGATGAAAGGGGTGAGACGGCAGCATTAGATCAGGAGCTTAAAAATCTGGAGCATCCAATTTGTGGGCCCATGAATAAACAATCTCCCTCCACTTCAATAATCTAATTTCAGAATAGAGCCTAAGTATTGGTCGTTTGGTGTCAGAGAAGCTTGTTGGTGGTGATATGGAATATTGATCACTGAATACCTTGCCCAGCGCCAGAGTTTCAGGGTCATTCGCCCAAACATAGAATAACCGGTATTATTTTAAAATATGTACAATAAAATAAAAAAGGGAAATTTCATGAAATGCCACTATATTTTTGATTAATTCATGAAATGTCACTAAAAAAAGAAAAGTCACAAAATGCCACTATATGTTCGTAAAAGTCCATTAAATGCCATTATAGTCATTGACCGGATAGAAAAAAACAAAAGAACCCCTACTAGTTAACAAGTACTTTTAAAGTTCACAATATGCCTCTAAGTGTTAAAAAATTCACAAAAAATCACAAAAAATTCAAAATACAATAAAATTTTAAAAAGATATAGAAAATTTATAAAAATTGAAAATATTAGAAAATATTAAACAAATAAATATTTCATTTTTAAAATTTATCAGTACCATAAAAAGAATATTGTACTCTAAACAAATAATTTATACCAATTAAGTACCATAATTTATACCAATTAAGTATCATAATTTATACCATACATTTCTAAATTACCTTTTTTCTAGAAATTGAAATTAATTATTCAATATTAGATATATTATATTTTTTTAATAATATTCAGAAAAAATATTTAAAAATTTTATATTCTATTTTGTAGATAACTTTATGACACAATATTTTCTTGATAAGAAAAAATTATGTATTCATAAGTTATCTGTACCATTTTAAAAACTAAAATATAAGTTAGAAAATATAAAATAATTTAATTTGAAAAAAAATTAAATTGATAGAAAAAATAAATAAATAATACATGGTAAAATTATGGTACTTATTTGGTATAAATTATATGGTTACTTAATTGGTATGAATTGGTAGAAATTTTTGTCTAGAACACAATATTCTTTTTATGGTATTGATAATTTTTAAAAATGAAATATTTATTTGTTTTTATATTTTATAATATTTTCTTTTAAAAAGTTTATAAATTTTTTTTTTTTATATTTTTATTGAGTTTTTTAATTTTTTAATGAATTTTTGTGAATTTTTTCACTTAGGGGCATATTGTGAATTTTAAAAGTACTTGTAAACTAATAAAGATATTTTTGTCTTTTTTTCATCTGGTCAATGACATAGTGATATTTTATGGATTTTTACGAATTAGTGACATTTCATGACTTTTTTTTATTTAATGGCATTTCATGAATTAGCCAAAAATATAGTGACATTTCATGAATTTTCCCAATAAAAAATGTACAATTAACCAATTGTAGCAGGACAAATACACTACAATTATCAAAAGTGAGATAACTAAATCGGTAAATTATTCTCTCTGTCACAAAGACCAAACTAATTAATTCAACAAATTAGAGACATCGATATAGCTTTATAATAAAGTTCTTTGAAAATCCTTCGAACTGACGCTAGAACAATTGATTAGATAGTATGTTATGTACACCAACTAATAATATTACTTTCTTGAATTTTCTTGTATCGTTAGGTGATTCTCATACTTCTCAGGCCGACAAGCTTTAGCTTTAAAAAGACCCGAAGTACGGTCGGTAAATAATAATTGATAATTTAAAAGTATTTGATGAGAATTTGCTTAGGTATTACTATATTAACAAACAAAGAGAATTAGGCCAGCTACTATATTCGTATAGAGCACTCCCCACGCCTATCAGCTTCTTCATTATACACTCTTTTTGTAGATAGGAGCTTAAACTTTGGAAACAACACCTTAGCCTTAAAAAGATGCTTAATCAGGCCGACACGACTTTTGCTTGAAGATTGAAAATGAAAAAAGATCGATGGGAGCTGCAATAGAAAGTGAGAGAAGAGTCAGGCCCGCCCCAATAGAGACCAGCATAATAGGGAGAGGCGGAGAGCCAACAAAAAGACAGGGTTTAAATGCATCTGCCATGTGCTAACAAAAAACAAAACATGGCAATCGGATCCCCGCCCGTACAACTACTATCAACTATTGTTAGAGTCTGAGAACGAGGCCAATCGGACAGTGATCACTCCCGTTAACATCTGGGAGAATGTACGAATCATGGACATTATCGGCCATTGATTGCGAGACCAAGAAGTAATCGAGGCGCCATCCTGCATTTGGTATCCAATACAAATTATGTCCAAGGCAACCGCTAGATGCCAAAAAAGAATCATAGACAACAAAAAGTAGATGATCTGATACCCCTGTTTGTTTTCCGTCCACCGTGCCTGTAGCCCCAGTAAGTGTAGCCAACCGCGTTAGGGTGCTGCTTCCTGAAAGTATCAACAAACCCTTTTGCCAAGAAGTTGGTCTCAAAGGATTGTCTTTCCTCCATCGTGAACCCAGCACTTCTTTTGTTACCCTGTCAATGGTCATTTAGTCACACCAGTCAGTGGCAGACTTTACCCCAATAGTATGAGCAATCACGAATAAGCAGATGATGAGGCACAACCGTAGCCATAAAATTCAAGAATACAGACTCACAGCTGGGTTGTATATGTCAATCTCTTGGTGGGCACAATTCAGGTCACCGGTCAATATAACAGGTTTTGATTTTTCCAGTTCCTATATCAACCAAAAAGGAAAAAATGCAGAAACTAAGATTCAGAAGAAAATAATTAGACAATGAGATAAAATGACCAAAAACGAACAGAAGTTGACAGTTGCACAGAACTAAAAAAAACTATGACATCTTACTTTAATATGACTGCTGAGAGATGGATCCCATTGTTCAACCCTGTAAGGCTAATACGAAAGAGTAATCAACAGAAATACCTTCATCTCCAAAAGCAATATTTTGAAGTACACACACCAAAGAGTGAGAAAGACAATTAAATTTCAAATGAACGATATGAATTCAATAATGACAGATTACCAGTCTCTTAAGCCCATCTCCGGAGTTTGGAACATATGCACTTAATAAGTAAAATGACTCGTATTCAGCAGTCACTAGACGACCTTCGCTGTCATGATCTGATATGCCAAGGCCGTAACTCACTGAAAGCGGTTTTACCTGTCAAGGACAGATTAGCATTTCAGTTACTAACTAGATTAACCTCCTAAGTTCTAGAAATCGATCACAAGTGGAATCCAGGCTCACATCGAGAAATGGTTCATTCAAATTGAGGAACACATGTAAGGATGAATCAAAAGCTTCTGGCAGTATTATACGATCCTACTTCAAACATATCTAATAATCTTACACACCCGTGAGATGATTGCAGTGCCAGAGTATCCACGTTTGGAAACACTGCATGTCCAGAAGCTATTATCGTATCCTTCCAGCATATGTTTAACAGACTCAACATCCTTATCCTGCCAAAGACGAGAAACTCTTAGTATGCAGAGAATATCATCCATAACATGCTAAGCATAGCCCAACAGATCGATAGATACAGTTTTAACAATGTACCACCACACAGACCAACATTCATCACTAATGGCTTCACACTATGAACTCAATAACTATGACCCTAAACCAGGAAGATAAACACACTGTTTACCTGTAATTTGGTCTCTTGCAAGCATAAGATATCGAAATCCTCCCTTTGCGCAAGCTCAAGAGCTGAAAACCCTTCCATTTTAAGTAATGCTCTCAACCCATTCACATTCCAGGATATCAACTTCATAGATTTGACATCACTGCCAAGATGAGGTGGCCTCATAACTTTAGGGTTATATGCAAACCAATCTTTTTGGGGCTTCTTGTGAGCAAACCTCGCCCATGGTTCACTCTCATATACAGATTCTTCCAATACTACTGTAGCTTCAGCAGTAGTAGTGGTAGCTTTTACTGATAGTTTTCTCTTTGCAGGCAGGGATTTTCCTAAGATGAGAAGGAGTCATACTCACGTCAGTAAATCGGAAACTATATGAAATAGTTGACATCAGATGTTAACAACCAGGAACCAATGGGCAGAGTACTGGCCAATGTTCAGACATGTGCACAAATGCAATATACTGAAGAGCATCTGTGTGTGATCACAAGTACCTGAGACCTTGGTAGTTTTTGCTACAGTCTTCAGGTTCGTCACGACAGCATCGACATCAACTTCTTCCGTTTCATCATCATCCACGAGAGGCTGTTGCTTTCTTTTGCATTTTTTAACACTAGAAGCTTCCACATCTGTCACATCCCCAAAAATTACCAACAATTTCCCAAAAACTTGTGACCAGAAATGTCAGCTGCATCTATAACCTCCACAAATTTTCCAAGCCCTACCTGTTACTCTATCTAGTTTGAGGAATGTTTCACCTGCTAGAAAAAAAAGCACGTGGATAGCAGATGAAACTGCAATTAATTTCACAATAGCAGGATTTTGGAGTATGATGAAAAAACATTACGCCAGGAAAAAGGATGAAGATCCACGCTAAGCCAACATTTCAAATACATACCACTAACATTCCCGTCAGAAAGAGAGCTGAGCCTTGATATTAGCTCAGACTTACGACCTTTAGCAGATGCCCCAAAATTTCTGCAGATAAAATGTTACCAGGTCATAATTCAGTAGATGTTTGGAAGAGTTCTTGATCATCATCCACGGTGGCTTAGACATTGTGACCCAAGAAATTGTTCTTAAAAAAAAAGTGACCCTTGAGATTTTTAGTTCACTCACAACATTAAGTACTAACATAACATCTTACGCATTCAGTCTCATCAAAAGATCACCGACACAGCAGCTTCAGGCTCCAGAATAAATATTGACTGCATGCAGTGATGGACCCACCAAATTTTTTTCTTTTTTTTTTCTAAAAACCACCCCACAAATTTCCAACTTTGAAATTCTAAATTCTTACCCGAGCATTGTTCTGAGTTCCTGAACTGTCATACTCTCATACTTTGCAGCCATACTCAGAGCAGCATTTTGGTCTCCAGTGCCGTTCTGCTATGAGATAGTAGACTTCTAATAAGCAAAGCAAAGTTGATATGAACATTAATGACAATGACAATTATAACAAGTAATCCAAAAGCAGTTGGACTAACTTTGGCAGCATCATCCCCAGACGGGTCATTGATACTAATTGACTGGTTCAAACTTTCACCGCCTTTGTTCGAGCCCATTGCTCTTAATTGCAGGTATAGCGTTCTAAGTCTCAGATTCCTCGTACTCCCGGCATCAAACCTGCAAAAAGTGAAAAGGAAAGAATGAAGGAAAGGGTGAAACCATTAAGCTTGCCTTCACAATAAAAACTCCCATAAATCTTCAAAGGAAGAATCTCTCCGCACAAAACAATGGTTACTGCCGACCCATCGCACTCGTCACGGGCCTCATGACACCGAGCATAAATAAACTTAAAAACCCTAACCGCATACATGCTCAACTTCCATTCTCTATTTCTTTCACTCTTATAGACGTCTCAACGACACCCATACGAATCAATGGACGACTCAAGAAGAGGAGAAACCTTGACGAAACCGAAAGAAAAGGGGTGAGCGTGGAGACGGAATGGGCAACGGTTACCAGCATCGTTCAGCGAAACGAGAGGAAAAGATGGGGATCAATAGGTCTGCTCTCCTTCAACCGCCATTGTTAAGTATATAAACGACAGTCACACGCACTTGGTTCAGGTCGGCAAACCATAGACGCTTGCAGACACTAGATCAGAAGGCATGAAAACAGGTTCGACCTTCGTAGCCGGAAGGATGAGCAATTCGCGCGCGCACCCGACTCGGCATCTGGCTGCTTATTACTCCAACGTCTTGAATTGACTGTCCGGTTTATTATTTAGATATGTCATTTGACTTCAATTTTTAACATATGAGATAAATTAATTTTGAAAATTTAAGTTTTGCATATGAATCCTTACATGATAAACTATATGTTACAAAATTTAGTTTTATAAAATTATTTTATCTTATATGCTTAATATTAAAGTGAAAAAACGTGCCATAAAACAAACAGGACGGTCAATTCAGGACAGAGGGAGTAGTACTTTGTTGTAATATAGGATGTACCATACAAAAAAGGACTTATCTTGATCATTCGGGCGGGTGGATGGGCCGGGTTCGGGCCTAGCCAGAGAAAAAATTTAGGTATATCGGGCCTATTTAAGAAAACTAAACCCGATTTTTTACATGTTTGGGTCGGGCTAGGCTAGGCTCGGTTTTTTCCAGGCTTTGCCATAGCCTGGTCCGCCCGACCCGATTTTTTATATTATTTATATAAATTAATAAAAAAATGTTTAATTAATATAATTTAATGTAGATTTTTTATATCATATATATAATTTATTTACAATTTATATATTATATATATTTATATTATAAATAATTTTAGTATATTATATAAAAATAAATTATATTAAATATGTATATATTATTATTTTTTTAAATAATATAAAATTGGGCTTGGTCGGGCTTACCCACGAGCTTATAAATGTGCCGCAGTCTGGCCCGGTTTTTTATTCGGGCCTGATTTTATGTTCAGACCCGTTGAAAGCCCAATCGAGCTCAGACTTGTGGGGGCTTTTTACGAGCCGGATCAGGCCGGACTGCCAGGCCAGACACATTATGATCAGCTCTACTTCTGAGGGAGATGGTGTAGTGGGTGGATTAGGGGACTATAAGGTCTCGAGTTCAAATTATCTAAACTCCCGACCTTCTAGTCAAGTGGTTAGATCTATTGTTACCATGTTACTATTCTTCTCCTATGTAGTACTCCCTCCGTCCTAAATTGACGGTCCTGTTTGCTTTATGGTACGTTTTTCCACTTCAATATTAAGCATATAAGATAAAATAATTTTATAAAAGTAAATTTTGTAACATATAGTTTATCATGTAAGGAATCATATATAAAACTTAAATTTTTAAAATTAATTTATCTTATATGTTAAAAATTGAAGTCAAACGACATGTCCAAATAGTAAACAGGACGGTCAATTCAGGACGGAGGGAGTATCATTTTATAAATTTGCTTATTTTTCAAATAACATGCAAGTGAAGTAATCCTTGCTTGTATCCGTATATGATGGTGCTTATTTTGTGCTCTAGAAGATCAGGTTGATAGATTTAGATGTGCCAATTAATAAACCTGGTAAAAGTGACCCAAATCTAAAAACCGATCCGATCCAACTCGATTCGATCCCGATTTTAAACTGAAAGATTTCACCCGAAATGTGACTCGAAAAATCCGACTGACCCGAACCAAAACCAAATTAAACTGTAATTTGGTACAACCTGACATCACCCAAATGGAACTCACCCGAATCGAAATTCACCTGAACCAAATTCACCCAAAATAGAATTCACCTTAGCCAAATTTACCCGAACTGAATTCACCCGAATCGAATTCACCCGAAACCAAATACGCTTTGTTAAAACCTAAATCTACAATATTTGTTTCAACCATAAACAATAAATATGAAACCAAAAACACATAATGAAACTTTGGACATCCAATAGTGTTCATTGCTAACAAATATATATATATATATATTGGACACCTTCAATCTTTAAGCATCTCAAGCCTTGTTGTATCAAAACATTCATAAGTTGTATTGTTACCCTTCACACACATGGATGAACATAACCTAATAGCAAATCCAGCACACAAAAATGAAAAATTATCTTAATCCCCCACTTTGGAAAAATAAACTAAACCAGCCATAACATAAAACCATGATCAATTCTTCACGTGGAGCTACATTTCACAGCATGTTCAACCTTGACAATCTGTCAAAAGTTTGTATTGTAGGCATTTCTTTGTCCAAATCTGCTCTAATGGTATACAATCAATAAAACTGCAAGATAAACATGAAATTATTAGTTTCCAATTAAATTAATGACCATTTTATGGATCACAAACAACCAAACAAAAAACTAGACCCGTAGATAAGATAGGAACATACATCCATATCTAAGGTAATTAGGATGACATCCATGCAATTCAAGTTGCATTCTAGTCTACATCGCAACCAACAAATTTAGCCTCCTAAAGTGTGGTGAAACAATAGTAAACAACATATAAATCTGAATTATTAAAACAAACAAAAAACCTATAAAGATATAAAAATGTAAAAATTAACTTCATAATCAAATAACCAACTGCATATAGTTATCAAAGCCTTCATACTTTCCGGAAGATATGAGCTTCTTCACTTGTTCAAAACTCTTCCCCCTATGCTAAATGTTACTCATAAACAATAGTTGTAAGGGGGATAGTCAAAATATCTCTAACTAGATAAGAAAGCTCCTTATAACAACCTTACTTTCTCTCCAAAATTACAATACATCAATTTTCTATTATCTTGCCATTTTCTAAATAAACATCCAGCAGTGTAAGAGGAGGATGCCCACATGAGGCGCGCGTGAGAGGCGGTGACAGGCGGCGCACACACAAGGCCGCATGCGCTGGGTGGTAATGAGTGCACAACCCATAGAGGCGTAGGCGTGAGGCGGTGATGGCCGATGGATGCACAAGGGCACGAGCCGAGCGCGAGCCGGGTGCGCAATGCTCACGTGAGGTGATGGGCACTGGCGTAGGATGTGGCGGGGTAGATCGGGTGTCAAGTGTCGAATATTGACCACTGATTCACAAAATTTTAATTTTAATTAGCCAACAAATTATAAATCTATAGTTAAAAAATCATATATAAAAAATTGTCGTTCAATTTGATTATGTCTAACCAATACACAATAGTAGTTTTGATCAAGAGTAACACTATATTAAGAGAAGTTGGACCCGAATATGAAAATCAGTAGAAGTTACAAAAAGTTGCTTAAATTCATACTTTAAAATTTTTGTCAACAAAACTTAACCTGAATAAGTCACCCAAAATTGACTCGTAACCCGAAAAAACCGAATAAACGCGAGGCTAACCCAAACTGAAAGCACCCAAACCCAAAAGCAACCAAACCAAAGTCACCTGAATCAAATTTGAACGAGATGAGCCCGGCCTGATCCAAACCTAACCGAAATATTAAATATCTACAATTGTCCCGACCCGAACCAAACCCAACTCGAGTGACCCAAATTGCCAAGTCTAATGGCACATGTAACTTTCCAACTATTGGTGCCATATTGTCTACCACCGATTCAGTTTACACCTTGCTGGTACACAAAGAATAATACTTAGACAGCTTTCTGAAAACTGGTCTTCCTAAAATTTGCTTGCTTGCTCTCTTCTTGCTATTAAAGAACGATGGATAACCAATTTTACTGTGCTATTATACGTTTTGAATCAGGAGAAAACACCATTGCTTTACAGTGTAGTATTTGAAGAAGGAGTAGTTAATGAAGCCACCAAGATCTTGAATGCAGTCCAAATTGATTTTAGCAATGTTAGTGCCACAACTGCTTTTTAAGTTTGGTTTGGAGTTTTCTTTTACCTTTACATCACCAGTACAACTCTGGGAATAACACTATGTCCCTAAATTCATTCATACTTTTTCTTATTTCTTGCCACGGAATGATCGATCTTTGTCATTTATCAAAATATCAAAGTGCAAGTCTAACTTGAATCATTGTGTGTGATATCATTATTGTCAGGTTTGTCTGCTAAGAGCAACCATAATAACACATTGCTTCTTAAGAATTCCCTATGTGCCATATCACTAAAATACTATATTTTATTTGTTAAGGAACTTATTCCACTACAGTAGCAAAAGTTCTCAACTTCTCTTCTCTATTATTTTTACTTTTTCTATTAGTCTAAATAAATATATTATATTATACATGGTGATGCCGCTGCTTTGTTGCTTTCTCAGAGGACTTTGCACGGAAGGGGGGAGAAGTGTGCAGAGAATTCATACCAACAAAATACGAGGAAAGTAAAGTACAATTCTTAGTTAAGGAACTAGGAGAGAGAACATAAGTTGATTCAACTCTGTTGTAGAGTTTTTTTTCTTGCTGACACTCAGGGTTGAATCAACTCTGTTGTGGTTGCTCTAAGTGCTTTCTTGATAAAGGCACTCTATACGGAAGGTAATTAATACCCTTTGTTAAATATATGTATTAGTTGCTAGCTAATTTAATATGAACGTTTTTTCACTAACTATATGACTTGGGTTATCCATGCAAGTTCCTACTTGTGATGAAGCCTTGGTCCATTATTTTACTTCTTTTGCAAGCATTGTGAAATTGCAATCATGATGCTTATGGCTTATTTATCTTATCTGATCTCGAGGTACTAAAAACTGAATGAACACAAGTTATAGAACACTAGATGAAATAAACCAATGGCTAGCTAATTGATATATTAACCTTACAACTTATAGATCTTAGTGGAACCTTGACTGTTTGCTTTTATGGAACTTTTGTCACACTGGCACAATGTTTCAGGGAACTCAAGGGTAACAACCAAGTAGGTGCACTAACTCAAATACTCCATCAATCGATCTTTATTCATTATCTTTATATATTCAAATTAGAAGATTGATTATGATCCAGTCTCTTGACAACAATGGGGAAGGTTGGTGATGTTGTTGCCCTTGTCCACATTGGTAGCATCTTGCACCTTAATGGAGGAAGAGCTCTCAAAACTTGTGTGGATATTCTGAATGCAGTTAAGTTCTAATCCTTCTTCACTTTTTTGACATTTCATTTAGTTATTCCAACAAATCCATTAAGCTTGGGTAGAACAACAAGCGAAACATGGCCTTTTGTGATAATTAGATTGTTCTGGTAGCGTGAGTGAATGCTATGCTCATCAATCGAGGCAATATTGTATCAGCTGAAGCGAGTAACACCAGTCACCTATGTTATGTTGTGGCTACACAGACCAAAGGAAGCGAGTTTCGATTAGTTGCCTCATTTATTAAAAGAAGTACATAGGGGTGGAAAATCGGGTTGATGGGTTAAGTTGAAGCTCACCCATACCAAACCCGATTAAAATTGTATTAACCCATACCTGACCCAAAAAACCGGGTTACAAATTTTCAACCCATATAAAATCATTGAACCCAAACCCAATCCGTGTAACCCATTCAAATACAAATACTCTTGTTTTTTTTCTATAAAATGATCAGTCGTCCCTAAAAACATGCACATAACGGTCGTTTATTTTAAATCATTGTGTGTTGTTTACCCAAATGTCAACATTCTATTAATAAGGTCAATAATCTTGACCCATATCCGTTATTTGTGCGGGTGAAATGGTGTGAACGGTGGAGTTTATGTGGCTACAAGTATGAATGACATATATTTAGGTTTTCAAGCAAAAAATGAATGGTGGATATAGATGGCCTTGAGAATGTATTTGGTTAAAAAATTATTTGTATGGGCCTAAAGAATTGGTAGTATTTTTGTTTACTATTATACTGATAGTTATAGAATTGATACATATCCCAGTAACATATTTGTATATTTATCAATTTATTTATTTTAATTAAATTAAGTGTACGGGTTGGGTTGAATTCGGGTTGGACTTTCAACCCATACCCAACCCAAAAATTCAATAGGTAACTCATACCCAACCCAACAATTAAATGGGTCAGTATTCTTAACTATACCCGTTATTTACTGGTCGGGTTTGGGTCAAGTTTTCAGGTTGGGTAAAAATTGCCACCCTACGAGTAACACTGGTCCCCTCCATTCCTTGTGGGTATGTGCTTCCTATATAAACCAAGGGAGGAGAATTTTAACAACTTGTCTCGTTTGTTGAAGATCAATGGGGCCGAGTGAACAATGGGTCCCTTCTATTGCTTACGGTAGTTGGCGAGTTTGACAATTTACCTCACTAGTTGAAGAGCAATGGAGGCGAGCTGGTGCTAATTTGCCTCAATTGTTTAAGGTCAATGAAGACGAGGAACATTGACTCCTTAGGTCAAATGAGCAAAGACAAATTTTTTGGTGACCAACTAAGGCAAACGTTTAGAGGCAATCATTTTTTTTATCTTTAATAAGCTATAGAGTCGCCTCTAGAGACCTTATATGTAATAATGAAATCGAATATGAAAACGCCTACGAAAGTTGTCACCAACATCGATTACTCGAAACAAAATTTGTTATTCCAGTTATACATCTAGACAGCTATAAAAACCTGTACTGTGGAGACTCTCAGCAGTGACCAAATTAAAGACAAGAGCGCAAGTAAGTACTGACTGACTGACTGTATCATCATCTTCTATAGGTACATTTACTATACTTCCCAACTCTAGCCTATAATGTATATGTATATCCATCATTTTCTATCTCAAACCCTGGCGATGAATCCCTAATTTGTTGTTCCGGAGGCTCAACTCTTCCAACGTAGGAGGAGATAAAGGTGGTACAGCAGCTCTACTTACATCACTACGACGAGGTTCCACCCGAAACTTCCCAGCATCATCATCATCATGACTCGGTTTCGGATCAGCAAGAAAGGAAACGGTTCTGCTGCGCTTGGATCCTTCATCTTCTTCTTCTTCTTCAGATTGTGATGTTTTGTTGTTCATCATCAACTTGTTTGCTGATTCAATAATGGAAGTGAAAACACCAGATTCCTTCAAGGTTTGAATCATGACCATGGGAGTGTAGATTCGTGTAAGAACAGAATTCTTTAATAACTTCTTTTTTAAGTTTATATCTCTCCAAACAACATGGTCATTGTACCATTGAAGCATCTCTTCCTCTGTTGATGTTGAAGCCACAATAAACGCCTGAATTAATTAATTGAAAATGTAAGGAGTTGTTCTTGTAGGTATATGTAATTGAATTAGGTTAGGTTATTTACATTTCTGTCAAACTCTAACATGAAGCATCTCTCTAGATCCTCTTGTGTTGGCTTACAGTTACACCTATCCCGTCTAGAGGTTAGATCTGAAAATTTTGAGTAGGTGTAATGCAAGACGGCAGCCTCAGTGAATTCCATCTCACTGCTCATATTAAATAGAAGAGAATAGGATTATATATATAAGGAAGAATAGAGGTGTGATTAATTAAGAGAAGAGAGATGGAGAGATACGTTACTTTTGATTATCGTCATAGCTATACCATCTATGAGCACCATTAGGACGAAGTGTATCCCTGATTCTAGCAGCTGATTTACCATTCCCATATGTAAGAAAGTAGTTTGGGTTTCCACGAGTTGCATCATCGTATGTTTGATTATATATCTCGTGAGTCAAATGGTCGTAGCTCTTCTTAAAAAGAGAGATCTACACAGATTTAATTCATACACAGAATCATCATGAAATTAATTATAATCTCAATATTATAGCTATAGATATATACAGCAAGATAT
This sequence comes from Limonium bicolor, assembly GCA_023374045.1. NCBI lineage: Eukaryota > Viridiplantae > Streptophyta > Magnoliopsida > Caryophyllales > Plumbaginaceae > Limonium > Limonium bicolor. The sequence goes on along the minus strand of CM041776.1, from coordinate 460,003,617 downwards.
ATAGAGTTACCTCGCCAAAAGGTTCTTTGATATCATCACGCTCAACTGCAGTTTCCTGATGAAATCAATGAACATAACATTAATCAAGTCATGAGATTGATTGTTGAGTCTATAAGTAAGGTAGTAAAGTGTCTTACATAATTAGAGAAGATGACTACATGGACTGGTTCTGGTATATCAGCTAGCAATGTTGTTACAGAGTAATCAAGTGTACCAGCTGGATAAACAAGCTCATCTGTGTCTAGATGGAAAATCCACTCCATCCCAGCTTCCTTAAAATATCCCATGTATTAAATTTTAGTTAAATACTTATAATAATAAAGGGAGAAAGTGTGTCATAGTCTTACCCTTGCCATCACAATTCCCATTTCCATGTTGAGATTTTGCTTCACAAACAGCTCGTAATTGCAGGGTTTGTAGAAGAAATCTTCCAACCATGTCTCATTCCATATACGACTATATATATATAATAATAAAACCCAATTATTTTATATTACGCAATTAATTAACTTAATAATAACCATAAACTAACTCACCTTTTCATTTGTAGTTCCTCTAACTCTGGTGTTCTGTACACAACTTTTACCCCCTGATCAGATAATCAACATTATTTACAAAACAATCCCACCATCATCATCATCATCATCTCTCATACTATACATTCTAGTTCTTTCTATTAAAGAAATAGTAGTTTTGAAGTTCAATTTCTTAGTAAAGAAAAAAAGAAAATGTCTCTTGATCGACTACTTACTGGAATAGTTTCAAGGACTCCGCCGACGGTGGGTGACGCAGCTTTCCCTTCTACAAAGATGAAAAAGTGTGATATACCAATCAGTTTATGGTACATAATCCATGGCAAAACTTGCTCCAATCCAGCTGAAGTGCTCGTCGTTATACATATCTACACAAAACCAAAAATCTTTCCTTATCTTCTGCATTATATATAAATCATCAGTCAGCCAAAGGGAAGCTTATAACATTGATAAAATCTTATCCAAGAATGTATCTATAAATACCAAAGAAAGATAGAAAGATAGAAAGAAAAGCAGAATTGAATAATGAATAGTATTGAATTAATCTAACCTTAGTTTGTGATTGCTCCAAACGTTCTTGATCAGATCCATTACCATTAAACCAAAACCTCCATTCCTTGAAATAAGGAAATGTAAGATTTCGATCAACAACATTATTCCGATTACATTTCAGTTCGACTGAAGAATTTCTCTGCAATTTGCGTAGTAACTCATATTGTTGTTGATCTATAAACTCATTAAAAACACCACCACCACCACCACTTCCCAACTGAAGAAAGAAACCCAAAGCTGCCAGAGACAATGGAAGTACTGTTACGACGATCAGAACGAATCTTGAACTTATATGGTGACTTATAATAGATGATAAGTGACGAGTAGAGATAGAGGAAAAGGGGTTGAAAGAAAAGTGATCTGGGACGAAGACGAACACCCGACATGATGAGATATTAGAGGAGGAGGAGAAAGAGATATGTATTGGATTGAATGGGGAGAAAGATTTTGAACAGCAGCGGCGGTAGCAAGCAAGCTGGGTCGGTTTAGTTGTTCAGATAAACAGAGCCTGGTTTCGCGGGTTCTGAAAATCTCTACAGACTACAGAACCGACTGCTCAATCTGTTTCTTCCTCTCCTCCCATGCTTGAAGTTAGACAAAAGACAGAGGTTTTATTGATTTACAAGATATTATTGAAGTTTTTTTTTTTTTCACTGGGCCGCCGGTTCCTACTTCGAATTGTTTTGTTAGTTTAGTTCGATGATGAAAGTTCAGTTCTTTATATTTTGAAGTAAATAATTTTATTTTGACTAACTGTTAACTATTCATCTTAATTTATCTCACATTTATTACATCATGTTAATATATTCTTGTAAGGGTATGCTGCATTCTGATTTTATTTATATTTATACCCACAAAATACACTCCATTGTTTTGAAACTGTACATTAATTTCATCATAAAAAGATATTGATAAGTTTGCCATCATTCACTTCTTATCGGCACTAATATTACCGTTAATGTTGATTTAACAACTTGCATAAATGTAGACAAACTTAGTTTAAAGTTGTAAGATGACTACAACATGTTTACGAGTGATAAAGACAAGACAAGTGTCATCAAGAGAAGAACAATTCAAGACAAAGGTCGAACATAGTACGGCGAACCAACGAATTACTTCCCATTATCTATTTCAACTTCTCATTGCCAATATATGTCGATTCATTAATGAAACTGAAGTCGTTATATATTAATATATATATGCGTATATATTATATAGACTGCGTCTTTTTAAAAAAAATTGATGAGAAAAAACTAACGAATTAATTTAAGATCATACTTTATAATGCTTACACATGTTGGAATATTTGTTTATAAGACATATATATAAACATTATATATGTATCAGCGTGGCTGCAACTACAGTTCACGTTCCAAAGACGTGCATGTACACCTTAACAAGTCAAACTTAGCAAACCATTGATAAATGGATCTATTTGAATACATGTTAATGGTTGGTTCAACTGGAAACCGGCTTCTTCGATGATGAACCAGAACTACCGCAGCAGAGGGCAACCAAAATTTAAAATAACCACATCATCTTCGATTGAGTAGTGGTTACAAACATCCCTTAGGCTTTCGAGGATATATAGATGGACTTTTTTTTCACTACTTTCAGTTAGTTTAAGCTGCAAATATAGCTTAATTTTAAACACTGCATTTAGCAATTTTTCTTTATTTTCAGCTAGATTATTCTACCAATAAAATAATATTGCATAGATCCACTAGGTACTTTCAATTCAGCTACCAATAAGATTATAACAACACATAGGACGTGTTCTGACTCCATCAAAACGCACTTGCTCAAACCTAATTGGTTAATCATAGTTAACTGTTTGAAACTTCAAAGAATCACCAAGAATGTCGAGTCTGATTGTACAACTATCTACAACTATAAGCTTCAACTACAAACATTCAACTGCGGCAAAAACAAAGCCTAAACAACTCAAGATCAACCAAAACTCAATTTGCACCAAATGACCTGAATTGAAAGTTCTACATACAATAGCTGCAGAGTCGTATATAATTAAACATAAAACTTCAGTCGTACAATTTGATATAATAAAATACTGTGGGTTTAATGAAGTGTTTATAAAAATAACTCAGATTGCCTAGGCGTGTTTGCAACTACAGTTCACGTTCCAAAACAGGTGTAAACACTAACAAAAAAAGACTGAATTCAACCAGCTCTTGAAATAAAAAGGCTGCGCTTCTATTTTCATGCATGTATGTTACAAGAAAGAGAAGGAATTTACAATTTTAAGTAATTTAAAGGGATACTGCAAACTGAGGAGCATCCAAGTCAAGCACTTGTTTCAGAACGCAGTTCATGAACCAGTCGATGCTGAAAGTTTTTACTCCTTTCCTTGAGGCTAGAAGTGCTTCCTCCATGTCCTCTTCACAAGTCAAAAAGATAGTTCTGAAGTTTTCAGCAGCAGCATCCAACCTATGTATAACCTGATTTTGATGAAAATCGACCCATATGGTGAGGAAAGGTTATGTACTGTAAGGAGATCATGGTGGATGTCTTGTTATAAAGATCGAAAAATGTTGCCAAAGAAAGAATACTTACAGCGCCCCCTGCAGACTGAATGATGGCAGATAGAGTCTTGATTGGAGGATGGACATGAGCTGTGACACATATTTGATAGCCTCTCAGCAGTGCTCCAGGGTTTTCTTTAGCTCTAAGAACAACCTCTTTCAAGTTGACCTTGAGCGTTGCAGTATATAGTGCATCTTCAAGAATGTAGGGCATCTCATCTGAGAAAAGAAAAAAACAGATTACATCGTACTCTTCCGTGTAAAGGCAGTTGCATAACAGCTCAAGATCGTATCATGCAAAGATGAACACTAGAAAGGAAATAAACTAAACTGGCAGCAGTCTAAAGAGCACGTACCTACGAATCTGCCTTGCCGGGAACTTTCTTTTAACCAACTGGGGGATAAAATCCAAGCTCTGTTGGCATATAACAATGTTATTTGGTGTGTTCTTGTTGATATAAGGTACGGTTTAGGTAATAAGACGTACTAACCCCGAGCATAATGCAGTGCAGAAGTTCAAAGTTCTTCTAACCCTTGCTGTAAGGACATGAGTACTCGATCTCCCATCAGCTGTGACAGCCCCTCCTAGGTCTTCAATTATCTGAAATATATTTTGATATTATATATCTAGACACTACGTATAGTGTTCTTAAAGTTGTGCAATGGCTACCAAGATGGTAAAAGAAATGAAGAGAAGAAAAAACAATAATACTGGTTAATTAATTACACAAACGCTGGGAAATGGAGAAAGTGGAGAGATGATTCAAGAGTAAGATGTAGAAATTATTAGCTCTACTATACTTTACTGAAGGGATTTGGCTTCGTGACATGAAGTGGGTTAAAATTTTCTATCTATCCCAAAACCTGCTCCTCCAGGATGATGAGAAATGGGGGACACCGGAGTCTATTCCTAAGAGCAGTTGGGTCTCTAGGAAATCACACCATAAACAGAGCTGATATATACCTTCACAGCTTTCACAAAACTCTAATCTACTATCTTAATGACTAACATAATTAACTTATAAAGGTGTCCTCAGAATGGTACGAAAAAAATTGTAGGAAGATGACAAAGCAGGTGCAAATTCTATTAAAAACTAGTAAAATCACAAGATTAAAACCCAGGTACAGTACGAAAGGACCAACCTTTGTCAGCTGCGCTTTTTTAGAACCATCTGCTATATCCATCAGCATTATGGCATAAGATTTTCCACCTTCCTGAAATTTCTTTTGAGTAGTATCGTTTGAAATAGGGTCTTCCAACCAACAATATTTTGAACTCTCATGATGATAGCAATCTGTCAAACCCGTATTCTGCCCAACTGGTATGAAGTTGTTTCGTTCAGAGCACAAAGAACTTCCATTAGAGTTAGCAGGATCTTTCGAATCACTTCCTAAGCTTGCTTTAACTCTTTTTGACTTCAAAGAACATGTTGAAGTCTCCCAAGCCGTCCTCTTCCCATTTCTGTCGAAGGTAGACGTTTGATCATTTTCAGCAATCTTTTCATGATCATCAATACCTTGTTTCTTATAGGCTAATGGGATTTTCCTCTCATTAGAAACCGCAGGCAAATTCAACATTAGGGAAGCTGGTAATATGTTGTCATTCTTGTTAAGGTGGGACATCATCAGGAGTGAACCGCCAGGAAAGCATAGGGCCCGGCGAACATCAGCTTTAATAGGAAGCCTCGGAACTCTGCCCTTGCTATTGACCTCAGCAACGTATGTAAAATTCTACAATAAGAGTCAGAAACACTACTGGAATGTTATTGGACCACAGTTACCAATTCTAGTCAATGAATTCAACTGAAATGTGGTGCATATTACAATAGACAACGCCATTTTCATCTTTCAGCTTCAAGTAGGAAGCATTATCAGCGTGTCCATTCAATGAGTAAAAATCTGTAAGCCAAGATAAAACTACCTGTTTGAGCCAAAACCCTTCTGATTCCTTGTCTCCCCAGCACAAAATTGTCGATATGCCCACATCCTGAAGTCTTCTCCTTAACTCCAGGTACATCAGTTGACCCACACCCTGCATTTGAGACATCAGAGACGCAACAACACATGTTTTAATGAAAGAAGGTGAATGAAAAAGAAATATAGTTAAACCTCAGTAACGAGATCATGTGGAAAATTTAGTTTCTTGTTCTTTCCAACCTTATCCATCAGAAAGCACAAACTAGCTCAATTGCCTTAATCAACCAAATAGTCTCCTGGAAAAAGAAATATCGAAAAGAAAAAAGAACAGATAAACGAAACAAAGAGGATTAAGCAACAGACCTGATGCTGGAATCTGGACCTGACGGCAGCTAGAGGAATTTCAGCATATTGGGGGTCAGTGGCAAAAATTTGATAGGTAATTGCGGATGCAACCTGGAATAACATATGGAGCGTAGTAAGGAGCTAGAGATGTACAAAGAGAACATACTTTGAGAGCTAAGCATTGCAGTACCGAGTACAGTACAGTCAAACTGAAGGCATCCTAAGAAAAATTCTACATCTCGAAATAAGCACATGCACTCCACTGGGTGAAGCAGCTTCTCACGCACGGGAAAAGAAACAATATCTTGAGAAGGCTAACATTATAACACTGCAAAGAGATCATCATGACAAACTCACCTGCCTAGGGTCTTCAGCAGCGCCAAGTCTCAAAATCAGAGTACAATACTTCCTATAAACCAAAAACATAATTCTGTGGTATTAAGAGCATATTACAAGTGTCACCAAAAGAGCACTATAGGTACAACCATACAATAAGGGAGTTATCAACTTCCAAGATAAATATCACAACATGAGTAAATAACCAACAGCAGTACTTGCATTTGCATGTCACCACAAGTGTGTTGGGGACATTGACAGTTTATGCATTCAAAGTAGCTGCAGCGCATGACTATATATAGAACTAGAAAATTAATGGCTGAATTCACAGAGTGTACATACCCTTTTAAAACACATCTTTCCAGAAATGTTGATGATTTTCCTGTGTTGGCTGCAATTTTCATTGTTGGAAGCTCTTCCTTGTAAATGTTCAGGACTTCCTGAAATTGTAAGAATGAAACTGGAAACATTATGACCAGAAAGAAGATTGTCCGTAAACTTAAAAGGAAAATTTAATAACATGGGACATGGAAAATTATCAATGACGAAGTGATCAAATGGCATGAAAGTAGAGGCATCTCTAGGTATCAGTGTTACAGTTCAAGCCTGAACCTGGTTAATTTTATTTCCTTTTCCTACAGTCTGTGACGTGGACTTCAAAAGCACACTCAAAGCAAACGATAATTGACGCGCAGCATATCGTTAATGATTTAATATGTCGACCCATGGCCAAGTGAACTAATATGTGCACGTAGATAGCATGTTATAGTGGTCAACGATGATGCTATTATGAAATTAATTGAAGGATGGGTCTGACGGACCAACATCAAAGCATGAGTATTTGACTCTGAGGTTTGTCAAGAATTGATAGGGCAGAGTACCTGCAACATAGATTTGGTACAGCTATCTGCATCTTTAGGGTTTATGAGTACATATTCGCCATCAACCGCCGAAAAATGCTCCATCTTCTTACTCATCTCTAATGAACCGATGAAGCCATCAATACGCGGATGAAGAATCACACAAACAAATACCTGGAAAGGAGCGAATGGACATAGACGAGCTAGTAGACTAACCAGCATCGTTTAAACCTTTCTCGTTGGAACCTCCTAGCACTGCCAAAATCCAGAAACCATCACCCGTCAATTATAGAACCGACATCTACTTGTCTATTCACTCATTCTTCATGCTACTTCTATAAAACTGAGTTGGGTAATATGGGTGGATCTAGTTCCACCGGCAATCTTTTATTGTAGTGACAATGCATTGCACAAAAGGGAACTCTAAGCTCGAAAAATAAAGACTCTAACTACAAAATGCAATTAGCTGAGAACCTGATAGTTTAATTCGACTTCCATTAGAAGGGGAGGTCTTCGAGGAACCCAACTTTGATTTGCAATTTAGGTTCTCAGTGGGTCCTTCAACTAACATTTTGAGTTTGCCTGCAGACGAAGGTGGGCCATAACAAAAAGAGGATGTTTAGAATTGATATCACACAGCTTCTCAGGCGAAGGATATGCTTCCACGGCAAGCACTCACCGATCGGAAAGCGAGAGGACGAAGAGCCCTTCTTTCGCGCCATTTTCCTTCCCTGCACTGTGGGTATTCAATTTTTCGGGAACTTGTGCGGCATATAGTGGAGTTGTGTGGCCACGCAAATCATACTGCAAACGATTACTGCACAGCTAAAAGTAAGATAGAAATTGGGCCACTTCTAATGCTATCAATTGGGTTGTTTAAAACCTTTTAAAACATAAATCGGGCCCATTTGTGGGAACTTGCTCCATTAAAGTTGTAAAGAGTTTTTTTTTTCGAGAACTCTTAATCCAAAAATAAATATCAATATCTTCACATATTAAATTTCAAAATGTATACATCAAAAAGTGATAAATACGTCTCTTGTTAAAAAAAGGTAAATAAAGAAAAATTTCATATTTATCGAACATATCCATTATTAGTCTGCTAAATGTTATAATGTAATCTTACGTTATTCCTCTAATGTTTTTTCAGTCAGCTACTATGAACTCTCAGATAATAAGAATGCAAGACCTTAACATGTAGTAGTTTAATTTACAGCGACATCACTGTTGCCAAAGGTTCCCCCAACACTCCTCCCTCAAAATCCATCATCTTCACTCTAAACCTTAAAAAACAGGCACTCGAGATAAGAGAGTTTCAATGCTATGGCCCAGCTTACACAAACTATCTATGGTATCCGCTTTTGGCAACTGAAAATTCCCTCTGGATTCACATCAAATTAGGAGTTATGAGAGGTTGGGGTTCCTTTTCTCTCTCTGCGGAGCAACTAATATGGTAAGTGAACAGCTAACAAATTGAGCTGACAGCAGCTGAACCAATGTCCCAGCAGGTTTTCCATTAACTTCTAAGTCGAAATAAACCTTGTGAGTAACTTTTCTTAAGTTCACCTCAATTCCTCTTCTATGCATATCATAACACAGGCATATATATGCTCAATCCCTCGACTCTTCGATACACTTCTCTTCTGTCATTGTCCTCCTTAACATTGCTACTCCGCTCCATCGGACCGCGCTTAAGATATTTGGTGAGATATTGTCGACTCCAGTCCTGTATTCATTGGGTTCACTGCTGTTTCTGCTTCTTGAGCACTTCAAGCTTATGGTCTACACCAGAATGTTGACGGAGTTTATTAACAAGATCCATTAACATTAAGTTTCTATACCCGACATTTCGCCACTTTAATTAAATAATGCGAGTGTGACTACCACAAAAATATTGCAAATTGAATCAGCAGAATCCGAAAAATCATAAACCAGTAACCGGTCATTACAAACGGATTTTTTATTCTTCACCCAAAATCCCTTTATACAAACAATCAAAACCTCAAATCTAACAGAGAAAATGCTGCAAATACAAAAGACCGTCATCCAAGCTCAACTCACTCCAACTGTTCATATTCAATATCCCCACTCTCACTTTCTCCACCGCCACTCTTCTGTTGCACCGCAGACAACCTCTGCAATCGGGATCAACAACATCATTACCACCTTCCTCTACTTCATCCCTGATTTGAACCCTCATATTGGCCACTAATCCACTCCCTTTACCACTCAGACAACACCCAGGACCAGGCAACTCCTTGGAAATCCACCCACCCGGGCCAGCCGCCACAGGAAGTCGACTCCGGCTTCTACCATTATCCTCCTCGTCCATCACCGTGAAAACCTCTTTCCATCCGTCCAACACCACATTCCACGTCATCCTCAGCGGACCCACCAAATCCAGCCACCACCCATCTCGTCCTCCCACTGCAAGAGAAACATCATCATGATCTTGTCTCGTCTCTACTTTCATCTCGAAGCTGAACATTCCATGTGGGTTCAGTTCAAGTTCCTGACCCCTGATAACCATGGTTTGAATTTGATAGAACCCACCACCGCTGCCTCTGTGGGGTGTGTACAGACCAATGGCGAAGAGCAAGTTATCTAATGATAAGGATGGTTTATTGTACTGCCTCCAGTGACACCGTCGGTCAGCAGCATGGCCGACAGAGTAGAGGCGGCGATAGGGGATGGAAGGTGCGGAGGTAGGGTGGTGATGAAGGGATAGTAGAGAAGAGAATCGGGCGGTGCACAAGGGTTTCCAGAGGTGGTCGGAGGAGAAACAAACCCACCATTGCTTGGAGACGCAAGAGGATATAGCTATGGTATTGGGGTCCAAGTAGCGCCCCATCAAGGACAGGACTTCCCATGGTGGTGGAGCGGGGCTGAGTCTCGAGGGTTTCGTTGTTTTTATGGAATCGGAGATGTTCTTTGATCCCATGTTTAATCGATGTGATGTGAGTTAGCGGTTGATCTGATTGAGAAAGTTAATATATGAGGTTTGAAGCAGGAACACGTGGCTATTTGTTTTAATTCCACAGGTGACACGTTGATCCCACGAGCAGGTGTGTTGGCTTTTAAATGGGCTATGAGATATACTCCTGAGATTAAGCGACGCGTTTTACGCAATCTGAGAAAAGGGCACGACCATTAACTCGTGTGCTCTGTGCTGCATCTTAGCAGAATTAATGCTGGTTATGGTTCCAGTTTAGGTTCCGGTGTCCCCGATGGTAAATGTGTATTCAGATTTGAGTTAATTCTAGACGATTCTGAAAACTGTATTCGTTTCGGATCGTTGAAATAATCATTTTTGGAGTGGTTCGAATTCTGATCGGTTCCGATCGGTTCCAGGACGATTCCGACTGGTTCCAGAAAGATTCGATCAACTCCAGTTTCTTTGTTTTAATTCTGATTTGGGATCCGTTTGCGCACACACATTACTCTTTTTGTCTACTTTACTTTTAGATAGGTTATTTCTCAAGTTTATATTCTTAAATGTGTAAGAAACAAAGACTTAGAATTTTTATTGAATTTACAAAATTAAGGAACAAAAGAATTTATTATATGATTCACTGACTCGTTAAAATCTTATTAGGTAAAAACCCATTGGGAAAACCCTAATAATGAAAAAGAGTACATCTACTAAGAGGTTAAATGATTTCAGTTTGCAAGTCTTAAAAAAGATTACATGAAAAGAAAGTAATACTAATACCTTCTAAAATATAACAAGATAAACTCCTAAGTGGTGTTTTCCCCATCCATCTCATACCAATCACCATGTTGCTCTTCGTACTGCAATGCACGTGCTTGGGATCTCAGCTCGGATGAGTCCCAATCATACTTCTCAACACAAACCTTGATCGAGTCCAGTGCAAGGTTTGATCTCTTTTCTCCAACACTTGTTTGTCTACACTATACGCCAACTCAGAAGCAACGGTGATACTGGAATTGCTAGCACATTTCGAGCTATCTTTGCAAGGATGGGAAACTTGCTTTCATGTGCTTGCCACCACTTAAGAACAACTATATCACCATCATCATCAAAACTAAAAGTGAAGTTAATATAATCATCATAAGTACAAAACTAGAACTCGATTGAACTGATTTTGGTCTTTTCAAAATACTAGAAATCAAAAAACTTCTTTTGCTACCGGGGCATGGTGGTTTAGTAAATGAACCACTACCACTAGTAGAAGAAAGCTCGTCCGGAAAATATACTTTGAGGTATACTCATCATGTAACGTTTTCAAAGGCTACTTTAACCTTTTCTCCATGTTGTTGAACATAAACATCATTGGGTGGACCTCCTGGAACAATACTATAATAACAATCAAGCAATTTTGTTAGACCGTCCAATTTTATTTGTGGATCAAGAACAGTTACAATACAATAAATTAAAGGAATTTCATTGAAATAGTTAAACCACTTAGACATCATATTGAAAATAACCGCACTAATCCCATCAACAAACCTATTCTCATGCAAAACATGGAAAATACTAATGCATTCATTTATGACAAGATGCACACATTAGGTTCATAAACTAATGAAAATACCTTAGTTGTACTATCAAAACATTTTAAAACGTCGCACACAGCATTAGCCTTCCCCAAAATTCATCACTCATTAATTCTTGATTTTGTTGAACAACCATACTGTTATACAAACTAGTCAAATAGGCTGATGTTTCTTTTTCTTAACTAACAATCCATATGTGGAGTTCCATCTAGTGGGGGTGTCGAGTGCAAAATGACGAGGACGTATACCGGATTGTTCACACATTTTTTTGAATTCATTTTTAACATGTGATTTCCTAAATTTTCTCATAACACTCCTAAGTGATTCCGTCATTATTTTTCTCATAAAACCGGGAATGTGAAAAATTGAACCGGGACGACTCTATTTCGACGAAACCTAGCTAAAAACCGCCGAAATATGTGTCTTTATTTTACAAACACAATAATCGATGACCCTATTTTGACGGTTCCTAGCTAGAAACCGCCAAAATAGGGGTCTTTTTTACATTGAGAAGCTTTGAGGGTCCTATTTTAACGGTTGTTCTCACAACTGCCGAAATAGGAGCGCCGAGATATCCACAAAACATGGCCTCTAATCATCAGCTATTGGCACATCAAGAGATTTGATCCATTTCAAAGTGCCTAAATAAGGAACCCTCAAGTCTTAGCTCTCCACTGTCATCGTGTAAGATTAATTAATTACCTTAGCAACCAATTATGACAGAATATTTATATAATATAGTCAACTTTTATTCTTGAATCAAATGATCTGAATGATTATGATATTTATATAATTAGATGATAGTATTAAGAGAATAAAAATAATTACCCGATTGCACTAGTTCTTATTCTAGCCTCACATCCAACAATATTGACTCTTCTATTACATCTTTGGTTGAGGATAACATGTCAGTTTCAAAATTTTGCCCAGGATTCCAAGTAGAAAGATTCATGTGGGCAGCCATATTTGATGACCGATCCTACACATGACAATATATTAATCAAAGAGTGGCATCGCCATCTTGGTACCCTTTTTGAACAAATAAGTAGCAGGGAGGAGCCTAACTTGCTAATTGACATGTCTAGGTTCATTTAGGATGGAGAAAAATATAGTATAAATATGTTTATCCAAGTTATTATTATTGTGTTTTTCAATAAAATTTTGTAAATATGTGCATAATAGAGAAATAACCTAGAGAATATCATCGTTTTCCATTTGAAAAAAAAGAGTGCTCTAGCGGAGAAAATAAAACGTCGAAGTTATCTACTTTCTAAGTTTTTCATTTTTGATCAACCTAAGAAACTTCATGACTGTTTCTATATATATTTTTTCTAATGCATGAAATGACCTTAAAAAAAAGAAAATTATGAAATGTCACCATATTTTCCATGAATTTCATGAATTGCTACTGTAGGTTTTTACTAAAAGAAAAAAAGATAAACATACCAATATTAGATAACAAAATATTTTGAAAGTTTACAAAATCCCACTAAGTTTTAAAACTTTAAAAAATTCACAAAAATATTTTAAAATACTATAAAAGTATAGATAACAATAAATTTTTTTAAAAAATATTACAAAAATTAATGTAAATTAAAAAATACAAAAATTGAAAAAAATAAATATTTCTTAGAATTTTTTTAATTATTAATTGTCATAGAATAAAAAAAGAGTTTTAAAGACATAATTTAGATTCTATTACATAGTACTTTCTGATTTTGACACCAATTACTAATTATTGAAATAATAAATATGTAAAAAAATAAAAATATTATGTCATAAAGTTATTTTCAAAATACAAAATAAACTTTTAAAGATATAATAGTACTTAAAATTTTAAAAATAAATTATTTTTAAAAAATATTATAAATTGGTATAAATAAAGAACTAATATAAAAATAATCTTAATTGTTGAAAAGATGTCAACTATAAATAGGGTAATTCAGTTTACTATTTTTTTACTACTTTCTTTAACTCTTCATCATGCCCCTTCACAAAAAACCCCCTCATATATAAAATATTTATTGTTTTAGAGATGAATCTAGACAAATTTATGTTCAAATTTATCTCTAAATTGACAAATATTTTGAATAGGATAGAGTAATAAATGATCAAATACATTTTATTTTATCTTTGTATTTACATATTAAATAAGTAGTCAGCAAAAAAGTGAAAATTAGTTTATTAAGAAAAATTGTCCCTATTTGAATGTTTTTTTACAGGTTACGTAACACCCAGCGAGAATTACCTTCCACATTGATTAGAGTGGAGAACAAACCATTCCTTACATGGGTGAGGATACCTCTCCTTGTTGTGGTGCGTTTTGAGGCTAGGAAACCCCGGGAATAAAACTGTGCGGCTTGCACGCTAGAGCAAACAATATCACAATAGTGGGTATTTGGGAATGTTAAAAATGGTATCAGAGCCTGACCCAAGTCGGTGTGTCAGTGTGGGCCGTGAGGGTGCTGGGCTCCCAAGGGGTGGAGTGTAACATCCAGCGTGGGTTACCTACCACACCGTCATTCCTTATATGTGTGGGGATAACTCTCCTTGTTGTGACATGTTTTGGGCTAAGAAACCCCGAGAACAAAACCGTGGGGTTGCATGCTAGAGCGGACAATATTACAACAGTGGGTACTTGAGGATGTTGAAGGTTAGTTAAAATTTTATTAAACAGTGTTTAGAATTTTGGTTTTTAATAAAAAAAATTTAATATTATAAATATTATTTAATAATTATTGTTTTTTATATTTTTCTTAAAACGTTAGTAGATTTTTAATTTATTTTGGAGCTATTATGTCTTTAAAACTAAATATACTATTTTTGGCACTTAATAATGTGAAAAATTTTAAAGAAATGCTTAATTTTTTCAATATTTTGAGAAAAAAATTCTTTTTTTATAAAATTATTTATAGTTATTCATATTCTTTTAATAGTTTGAATTTTTGTGAATTTTTAAAAAATAAGTGATATATCATGAATTTTTTATTAATTAGTTGAGGTATTTTGTTTTTGTCTTTTAGTCAACAACTATAATGATATTTTATGAATTTCAGAGAAAATATGGTGATATTTCATAACTCTTGTTTTATGAATTAATAAAACTATTATAGCATTTTATGAAATTTCCTGTAATTTATTACATTGCGATGTCGTGGATGATTATTTGTTGGAATTTTTCGTCTATCGTATAGAGTAGTTTTGTCATACCACATTGCAATCGATATCGGTCCTTATTCTAAAACGGAGTGTTACTGTTATCCATGTATTATAACACTTAGGAGAGAGAAAATGCTCTCTCCTCTCTCTTCCCTCTTTTCTTTCTCTTTTGTGTCTTTCTTCCATTTTCTCTATCTCTTTTGTTAGCACTTCCTGGTCTATGCTCTTGTAGATATCTTTTCTTTGTTGTTCTACTTAGTTCTTTCTTTTGTTGTTCAATAAAGTTCTTAGTTTCTTCTCTTGCACGAGAAGTTCTTCGTTTGTTGGTCTAGCTTGTTTTTTTTGGTGCTTTTGGGTCTAGTGAGTTTTGGGTTTGGGTTGTGTTCTGGATTTCCCACCGATTATGTTCATGCATGTGCCACAGAGATTTATCCGAGCTCGGTCGAGCCGTTGGATCCCTTTCGGTTTTCCTAGCCGATTGCTGTTGCTAACAGGATGCGGATCAACAACAAATCAAAAGCCGTAGATGAAGACGGCGATGATGGTGGTGGTGGTGCTACGGCTGCCCATGGTGGTTACTCACTATGCTGCTGAAGCTTCTCATGCAAGTTATCTACTTTTAGGACACTTGTTAGTCTTTACACATATCTCTTGTACATGTGTCCACTTGCATGTAATGTTATTAATATAATATATAAGGCTAGTCCTTATTACGGTAATAAGTATACATGTATTGCATCAGATTAAAACGGTAGTATAAACCATGGCCGAATCCAAATCCACCCCTGGAGCGACGGTGTTCATAGATAATATTAATCAAACCTCACGAGTAGGAACTATCTGGAAAATTTTCGACAAATTTGGTCGTATAGTTGGTATTCGTCTACCCAAGGCAACAAGGATTCGAACAAATACCAGATATGGATTTGTGGAATATGGATCAAAGAACGAGGCAGACCAGGCCATATCAGAAACCAACGGCATGATAGTAGATGGCAACAAACTTCAGACACAAACGGCTATACGTCGGAAGTTCATTCACAGTGCGCCACCACAGGGACAGAGATGGATACCACGCACGCAATACAGGATCGACCCGCAGCAGGGGGAACCTTCTTTTCATCATCGGTCATCATCTCCTCATCGCCAGGTGCAGCCGCCATGCAAGGACCTGCGTTCAGAAGGAATTATAAGCTTGAATCCATCCCTGAGTATGATGGAAAAACTCGACAGATGTGTAGTCTTATCCTTGTCAAGCCATACCAACTGGCGCGACATCACGCGATACTTGCGCGAAAGAGGACAAAACACGGACGAAATTATTTGCTTGTCACCAAACAAATTCTTAGTAGTGTTCGAATCCCACGGTAAAGCCTTGCAGTTCATGGAATCCAATCTAGGGGTTGACCTCGAATGGAGGAAAAGGTGGTGGCAGAAAACTGATCAAGCCTCCAGTAGAAGCGTTAACATATCAATTAGAGGAATTCCAATACAAGCTTGGTCTGAGCAAGCAATCCTCCAAATCACCAAGCATCTAGGAGTGGTTACTGAAATAATCTCCAACATGCATCGGTTGCCCAAGTTCTTAGAGGCACATGTACAGATGGAAACGCAAAAAATGTGCATTATCAATGAGGAGGTAAAGGTGGAGATAGATGGTAACATCCACATGGTTGGGATCATGGAATACTGGTCAGAAGAATTAACGCAAGACAACCACGATAATCATAGTGCTCCATCTCCTCCAACACCAGAAAGCGTCGCTCAACCGGAGCCAGAAATTCGAATTCAAATTTCAAAACCAGACGTGGCTAGTCAAACGGAGCCAGAAATTCAAATTCAAATTTCAAAACCAGACGTGGCTAGTCAAACGGAGCCAGAAATTCAAATTCAAATTTCAAAACCAGACGTGGCTAGTCAAACAGAGCCAGAAATTCAAATTCAAATTTCAAAACCAGACGTGGCTAGTCAAACGGTGTCAGCCTGGGAGTCAAAAGGGCAACTTAATGAAAATTATGAAGTAAAACAGTTATACCAGACGCATATGGTAGTTCCGTTCAAACCAAGTATTAACTGTACGGGGGACTTTTTAACAGGGAGCGTAACAATTAATACCCAGAGTAACAAAATTTATATTTTAAGAAAGGAAATTCCATATATTCTGTTACTGGTGCCTGAACAAATTCTGGATTTCCTTAAATGGTACACGCTCACATCACAATACCCAAAATTTAATATCTGCTCCTCGGGTCGTGAGCCGCCTGAATCCACAATCGGCTCCTCGGGTCGTGAGCCGCTTGAATTCACAATTGGGAAATCCTCAGACTCGCAGAAGGTTAATACTGCTGAATCTCATGTCCCCCAAACCGTCAACTTCCCGTCATACAATCATGATCTTCTTTCCCCTCTCTCGCCTGAAATAAATCTGGAGGTTTTGCTTACACCCAATGTTCATTTCGAGAATATGACGTCACAATCGACACGTGTGAGCCAAACCTCCTTAGAAGCTCAAAAGTGTCTAAATTTTGGAAGACAACTTAACTGCCACTACCCAAATCCAGACATTTCACTTCAAAATTTTCTCAGATTTTAAGGCGTAGCAAGCGTGTTGAGGAACAAAAAAGCGCAGGGTTCAATGACAAATACGATTTGCTTTCAAAACATCAGGGGAGTATTCAGAAAAGAAAAGTGGGTAATTCTCAGGCGAGAAGTAAAGGAAACCGGCACAAATATTGTGGGACTTCTGGAGACGCCGTGCAATACCTCTAACTCAATCGAGGTTCCCACAGAAGGCCACTCTGGAGGCCTAATAGTTATGTGGAATCCCAATGTCATTACAATACACAACTGCTTGGAGTCGAGCCTTCTGGCATAATTTTGCCCCTCCTAGAGTGGAGCTTCTGGTCTGGCTGACCCATCGTCTTCTCACGGACTCCCGGCGCCCTCTTTCAAGTTTGGCAAGGAATGGTGGCGAGGTCAAAGTCGAAGCTGTGGGTTTCAACTTTCTTTTTGCAATTTAGGCAATTCGGAGTCTAAGGAATAGAGTGGTCTTTGAAGGCGTGGTGCCAGACTGGAGAAAATCTGGGGCTTCAGTCAAACGTCTTTGCTTCGAATGGAACCGACAGCATATCTGCAAAAGATCTGTTCACTTTATTATTTTCTAGTTTTAATATTTGGTTTTCTTTTCCTCTAAGTTTTGATTGTTGTCAAATTTTTTGGTGAGAAAGGCTTTGCCAAAGTATCACCTTGTAAGCTGGTTCTCCAGCCATTTATCAAAAAAAAAAATATAAGGCTAGTCCTTATCTTAAAAAAAAATGTATTATAACACTTATATGCAGCAACTTTTGTCACGGTAAGAAAACTCGTTCTTGATGGTTTACTTTACTTTAGCCATGAAAATGAAATGAAGCATTGTCGTATTCAGTATCATTTGGACGTGTTTCGGTTTTCACACAAACATTATCCTGACTTATCATCTCAGCTTGCTTATGTTTGTGCCAACAGTATTCGTAGAATCTGGGCTGAGCCCCACGGCAGTTCCTTTCCATTTCCTTGAATATATTATAATTTATCATCTTCAAATTATTCCTCGATCCTCATATCTATTCATTATGTTTGTTTAGGTATTAATTCCATTTGACTTAACAATCTTTCCAATTCACATTATAACATCAAACAAACTTAATACACAACCACAATCATAACCTCTTTCTTCTTATATGTCTCTATTTCTAAATGACTTTTTTCTCCTTCCTATCACCAAAATGAAGAATCATAACTTCAACCGAGCAACAAACATGCCTTTTGTTAAAGAATGGGCTTTCTGAAAGAGAGATTATAGTTGGGTTATGCTTTAAGTATTACCTAGTGCAACAATATATCACAATAAGTGAAAATCTAACATGTTAAAGAATAAGTTTTCAAGGGAAGTAGTATCCAAACAAAAATATTTATGATTTTTGAGCCCACTGTAACCTCAATGGATTAAAAGATACTATATTAATAACCTGAAAAATACTGACTTGTAATATCACCTTATAGGGCTCAAAGTAATTACTATAGCCTTAATGTTATAGTGCATCTTTAATCAATGAGAGAGTTGAAAATATAATCTAGATTACAAAACACAATTAAATTTATATTCTACAAATAATTATGCAATAACAAATTAAGATAGTATAATTTTTTTTAAAAATATCAACAGTTATATTACATAAGAGGTTGGTTACAATTCTATAGACATCAAGACTACTACTAAGATGGTATAAGTTGAATACGTATATTTGGATTTTTTTTTCTATAATTGGTTGACCGATCTTACAGATAGATTGTTGTTATTAAAACCTAAACTAATTACTTTTCACAATTTAATTTACCGAGCTATAAAACTAGTGCAATTATTCAAAAAGGAAGGAGATTTCATAATATATCTTTGAGGTTTACCTCTTTTCTACAGAATACCTATAAACTTCATCATTATAATATATCCTTCTTATTTATTTTACTCTATAATATACACCTCGGGTTTATTTTACTCTACGATATAACCTTCAGGTTTATTTTACTGTAAAATATACCCTTGTGAGTGTAATAATTATATTTTCATGATATACCCTGTACAGTGTACCGACTACATTTTCACGATATACTCATGTGAAGTGTAACAAATTTAATTTTTTTACACGATATACTCATGTGAAGTGTAACAAATTTTATTTTTTTACACGATATACGCCTTAGGTGGTCCTAAGCTGGTCTGACCTTAGGGCCAGTTCTACCCGCCAATGTTCATAGAATCCGGATCGTACGATCCTACGATCCCACCTCATAAGTACGATTCGGATTGGTGCTAGACTTGGAATTGGGTAGGATAGTGGTAGGATCGGGTAGGATCGGTGGGATCGTTCAAAATCGCGATCCAGCACCGATCCCATCATTTTACATTTTACAACATACAAATATATATAAAAAACATAAAATGAGCTTTATCTTATTCACTGATATCACCTCACGTCCTCACCTAATGACTTAACTCGTATTTCCTAAATTATAACCCTAACTTATTCAATCTTCCTCTTCATTCAACCACAGTAGCTTCAATGCTCTTCATTCAACCACCTAAGTGAACATCAACTTCAATCCTCTTCGTTTTACCAGTAAAGTGAAGCAGCACAGCAACTTCAATCCTCTTTGTTCAACTAGCAAAGAGAACAACAACACAACAACTTTAACCCAAAATTGAACATGTAACGACCCCAAAACCACCCTGGTTGAGAGACCGTTACACGCCGCACGCTTATTACCTAAGACAACGCAAGGCTACACTAGTGAACTCCCAAAACAGAACTGAAACTCATATATTACCAAATAGACGAATACAACATGTCTTTTCATTACACAGGCGGAAGCCAAACTGAAATACAAAGCATAATCTAATTACAACTGGGCATCATGGCCAAACAAACTGAAATATAGAGCTCAAAAGCCAAGACAGAAAGTAGAAACTGAATCTCCAAGCGCGGACTAAAACCTGCAAATCAGACGGAGATAGGGGTGAGCACAACTATTGCTCAGCAGGTGATAAACTTCATCAGCTGAGCACGCTCAAAACATAATCTGAACATACATTTATACTTTACAAAAGCATGACAAAATCAGAAACAGATGCCTCGGAGGAAGACAGAAAAAACAGAAGCTTGATAAACCAGAAGCTCAACCAAAACAGACGCTCAACAAAATAAGAAGTTTAACCACATCAAAAGCTGAACAAAATCTGAAGCTTAGCAAAATCAAAAGCAGTGATCGAAGCGAAAGACCTTCCAACGGACAGAGGTCTAAAATAGAGAGAGTTAAGTGTTGTCAAATCAGAAGGAACAGCAGAAGACAAACCAGAACGTCGAAGCTTTGCAAACCAGAGACTTCTTAGAAGACGGAAAGCACACAGCAAACCGTCTCAAATCAAATACAGACAGAGCAGACAAAAACAGATCACTTAATAAACTAGAGGCTCTCGGAAAACAGAAAGCACAAAGCAGTCTGTCCAAAATCAGAAATAGTCAGAGCAAACGGAAAACAGAACACTTAACTATCAGAAGTGGGACTCTAGCACCAAGCACAAACACTTAGAAAGGGTCGGAGACCCATGGATCTAACAGATCCCTCGACAACACAGAAATGACCCGAAGGCCAAAGGGTTCGTCAACCCCACAGAACAGATTGGGCATGACCAACACTCAGAATGATGTCTACATGGTATACCACGGAATAGCTCGACCCAGCCATTCACAACTCAGAAGCAGAGTAGCTAGGTCCCAAAACAGAAGCTTAACAAATCAGTTCAGAAGGTGCTGCATATAACACACACAAAAGCACAAGGCCTTAACACAATGAAAATTGAATCATATCTTAAACAAAAGTCTTAAACCAGGACTAACCAAAGTCAAACTGAAATCAGAGGCCGAAGCACACTTATAGAGTAAAATAGAGTTCAAAAGATTATCGGTGACTTTCAAATCAAAATACACTTAAACACTTGCTAAAACATGTCAAAACAGATAGTACTCGAAAAGAGGAATCCAACGCCGCAAACGGCACTCAAAACGGAGCTCAAACGAAGAAGTTATGCCAAAAATAAAGGCCTGTCCGAACATGCGTCCGACCTTGCATGTTCGGACATAAACCGAGAGTCTGAAAATCTGCCGGCGTATGATGTCCGAACTTCAATGTTCAGACACATGTTCGGACACTGCGAAAACTGTAAAACTACTTGCGGAAATCAGCCAGAACCAAGCCACAATCCCCCACAAAACATACATAACTTATAGTAGCAAAATAGCCAATCGAAAACACATTTCCACGGGGTTTTAACACATCAAAAAGCAACCAAAATCAATCCAGAAACATCACAATCAGAGGAGCACATAAACATATATGGAAAACAAAACGAAACCAGAAATCCCCGTGGTTGAACGTACACAACCAAATTCATCTACCACCTACCTCACATCCGAAGCAAAGCAATCTCTACGGACTCTACGAAACACTTTTCTTGAATCTCCACTCGAATCTCTACTCGAACCACGAACACTCGATCGAAATTGGGAGAAGACCAACGACGGAGAGGGAAACGAAGAAACATCAATCTGAACTCAAAACCCTCAATTAGAGATCTCACAGACTCGAACAACGAAACAACAGAACCATTGAATTGTATGAACGAGAGATTGAAGAAGAGGATGAGCAGAGGGAGAAGAAGTTACGCGAAGAGGATGAATGATAGAACTATCGATGAAAAAGATGAAGGAGAGAGACTAATTGATCGTGAATTAGAATGAGTGAGAGGGAAGAAATAAAATAGATCAATAAATCTCTCCCTTAAGAAAATAATAAATAACAAAAAGGAAGAAGACAAATGTAACCTTCCTTCCTCTAATATATTAACATTAGAAGAATGTCATAGACATTCTAATATAAGAGTACAATATAACACGAACTCCCTTTGTGAATCAGAAAGAAGTAAAAAAAAAATTTATGGGGCATCACAACATACCCCTCTTAAAAAGAATTTCGTCCTCGAAATTCGACAAAACCCAGAATAGGAACACATGCACCTCAAGTGTAGGAATACGACAAACACTCACACGCACAAAAGAGATCTCTCATCTCAAGGGCTCGTAACCTCTCAACGAGGGCAGCACTCAAACCTCACTGCTAACAGAATGACAGAAGACACAATGCAGAAGTCACTAACACTCGGACTAAGGCTTAGGGTGAACACTCCCAGAGGCTTGAATCTCACAGTGCTAACACTCTGAACTCACTGCTGATTAACTCAGAAGGACATAAAAGAAGATTGGTAACACTTAATCTTAAAGCACATGAGAACGCTCACACATCCCAAAGCTCTAACCTTACACGAGCTAGCTCACAAGCCACACTGGCTGACTCATTAACAGAACGAACAAAGGAGAAGAATGTAGAAGGTTAATCTTGAAGAATTAGGAATAGCACTCACACTCACTGGTCATTGACTAACATTAGCACAAAGCATAATATTTTTGGAGATTCAGCCTAAAAGCACAGAAGGAAACACTTACACATCTCAGGAGTCCACACCTCACAGAGCTAACACTCAGAACTTATTAAATGACTCACTGATTGACAAGACGAAGCAAAAATTACCGAAACTAAACTTGAAGGCACATGCACAACACTCAAATTCACACCTGACTGGCTAACCGAGGAACACAATAGAAGATTAGCCCCGATGTACAGAATGATCACTCACACTCATCTCAGAAGCTCTAATCTCACAAAGCTAACAAGAATACCCTGGCTGACTAACAAAAGAAGCAAAGCAGAAGATAACTAAAGGCTCATCCTAAAGGCATAGGAAGAATGCTCAACACTCAGAATACACTGACTGACTTGCTGACAGAAGGAACACATCAGATGGTCACCAAACAGTGAGCCTGAAGACATAGGAAGAACACTCACACATTTTAGAAGCTTAACTTTGAAAAGCTAGCACTCAGAGTTACAGGCCGACTCACTAACAGAATAAGCAAGGCAATAAATTACAGTAGGCTAATGCTTAAAGAAATAGGAATAACACTTACACTGGCAACTGTTTGACTCTATTCGAACATAGCAAAAGGTATCTAAAGATTCAGCATAAGGGCACAGACGAAACGCTCAACTCCTAGAAGATGTCCTTATCCAAGGACCAAACACACCTCTCAAACTTAGATCACGCAGCACAAGCTCACGGGTTAAAATCTCACCCGAACTCACATACTAGAGCACAACACACGCATATAACGCAAGCTCACAACTGAAGCACACAACCTAGACAAACCAGAAGTCACCTTTGGTCATCCTTTCCCAAAGGACCCGACTCCCTCAGACTCACTCTCAGAACACACAAGCACATGCAATAGACACTACGCTTCCGCTGCGCTACTCTGATAGCGGACAACCACAGAGCATACACACATTACAGACACCAGATAGCAATCACAATCACGCAGCAGTTAGCACATAGCAAATAGTAGTCAAAGACACGGAAGCGTAGATAGGCAAACACCCACAAATCCCAACGAAAACCAAACCTAGCTCTGATACCACTAAACGTAACGACCCCAAAACCACCCTGGTTGAGAGACCGTTACACGCCGCACGCTTATTACCTAAGACAACGCAAGGCTACACTAGCGAACTCCCAAAACATAACTGAAACTCATATTACCAAATAGACGAATACAACATGTCTTTTCATTACACAGGCGGAAGAAAAAACTGAAATACAAAGCATAATCTAATTACAACTGGGCATCATGGCCAAACAAACTGAAATACAGAGCTCAAAAGCCAAGACAGAAAGTAGAAACTGAATCTCCAAGCGCGGACTAAAACCTACAAATCAGACGGAGATAGGGGTGAGCACAACTATTGCTCAGCAGGTGATAAACTTCATCAGCTGAGCACGCTCAAAACATAATCTGAACATACATTTATACTTTACGAAAGCATGGCAAAATCAGAAACAGATGCCTCAGAGGAAGACGGAAAAAACAGAAGCTTGATAAACCAGAAGCTCAACCAAAACAGACGCTCAACAAAATAATAAGTTTAACCACATCAAAAGCTGAACGAAATCTGAAGCTTAGCAAAATCAAAAGCAGTGATCGAAGCGAAAGACCTTCCAACAGACAGAGGTCTAAAATAGAGAGAGTTAAGTGTTGTCAAATTAGAAGGAACAGCAGAAGACAAACCAGAACGTCGAAGCTTTGCAAACCAGAGACTTCTTAGAAGACGGAAAGCACACAGCAGACCGTCTCAAATCAAATACAGACAGAGCAGACAAAAACAGATCACTTAATAAACTAGAGGCTCTCGGAAAACAGAAAGCACAAAGCAGTCTGTCCGAAATCAGAAATAGTCAGAGCAAACGGAAAACAGAACACTTAACTATCAGAAGTGGGACTCTAGCACCAAGCACAAACACTTAGAAAGGGTCGGAGACCCATGGATCTAACAGATCCCTCAACAACGCAGAAATGACCCGAAGGCCAAAGGGTTCGTCAACCCCACAAAATAGATTGGGCATGACCCACACTCAGAATGATGTCTACATGGTATACCACGGAATACCTCGACTCAGCCATTCACGACTCAGAAGCAGAGTAGCTAGGTCCCAAAACAGAAGCTTAACAAACAGAAGCTTAACATATCAGTTCAGAAGGTGCTGCAGATAACACACACCAAAGCACAAGGCCTTAACACAATGAAAACTGAATCATATCTTAAACCAGGACTAACCAAAGTCAAACTGAAATCAGAGGCCGAAGCACACTTATAGAGCAAAATAGAGTTCAAAAGATTATCGGTGACTTTCAAATCAAAATACACTTAAACACTTGCTAAAACATGTCAAAACAGATAGTACTCGAAAAGAGGAATCCAACGCCGCAAACGGCACTCAAAACGGAGCTCAAACGAAGAAGTTATGCCAAAAACAATGGCCTGTCCGAACATGCGTCCGACCTTGCATGTTCGGACATAAACCGAGAGTCTGAAAATCTGTCGGCGTATGATGTCCGAACTTCAATGTTCGGACACATGTTCGGACACTGCGAAAACTGCAAAACTACTTGCGGAAATCAGCCAGAACCAAGCCACAATCCCCCACAAAACATACATAACTTATAGTAGCAAAATAGCCAATCGAAAACACATTTCCACGGGGTTTTAACACATCAAAAAGCAACCAAAATCAATCCAGAAACATCACAATCAGAGGAGCACATAAACATATATGGAAAACAAAACGAAACCAGAAATCCCCGTGGTTGAACGTACACAACCAAATCATCTACCACCTACCTCACATCTGAAGCAAAGCAATCTCTGCGGACTCTACGAAACATTTTTCTTGAATCTCCACTTGAATCTCTACTCGAACCACGAACACTCGATCGAAATTGGGAGAAGACCAATGACGGAGAGGGAAACCAAGAAACATCAATCTGAACTCAAAACCCTCAATTAGAGATCTCACAGACTCGAACAACGAAACAACAGAACCATTGAATTGTATGAACGAGAGATTGAAGAAGAGGATGAGCAGAGGGAGAAGAAGTTACGCGAAGAGGATGAACGATAGAACTATCGATGAAAAAGATGAAGGAGAGAGACTAATTGATCGTGAATTAGAATGAGTGAGAGGGAAGAAATAAAATAGATCAATAAATCTCTCCCTTAAGAAAATAATAAATAACAAAAAGGAAGAAGACAAATGTAACCTTTCTTCCTCTAATATATTAACATTAGAAGAATGTCATATACATTCTAATATAAGAGTACAATATAACACGAACTCCCTTTGTGAATCAGAAAGAAGTAAAAAAAAAATTTATGGGGCATCACAGAACAACAACACATCAGCTTCAATCTTCCTCTTCATTCAACCAGAAAACAACAACGAACAACAACACAACAACAAACAATTGGTTTCTTTTTAACTGTTATTTTTTATCAAACTAAATATTAATGAATATCTAACATATTACAGTGGCATAATTGACCAGAATCAATTTGGCTACTATCTCATTATAATTTAGTGTTAGTGTTATAGTTTAATGGTTCAGTTTTTTCTTTTGACTATCATGATGCAAAGACACGAGCGTTACAACAGTGTATGTCAATCGTAGTGGCAAAATACTTGATTGAAATGCTTATTTGAAATCTCATAAAGCTAGTGGTTAAATAATAATGACTTAATTTGTTCTTATTATCTTCTAGTATAGAGCATGTTGTGGGACTTTTAAGTTTTAAAGCTTGCAAGCAGCAATGTCAAATTCTGGTTGGAGCTGGACCTAGAGGTTGTGTTGTAGGTAAAAGGAAAATTGCGAACAAGATATTGAGGTTAATAGTGCTACTAAAAAAGTAGAGTGCATGTACATGTATTGCAACATTGTGTTGTGTAGGGGGTATCTATAGGCAAAAAGCCGGAAACATCATCTCGTTGGCACCAACATAGATGTTGAAGCATGTTTCACAGTCCCAGCTGATTGATATTTATCAGCTCTAACATTTTTTTTGTTTAAAAACTAAATTATGGTATTTGTGATTTCACATGCTAATATTTTGATGTTGTAAGAGTATTATCTTACTTATCGATTGCTTAAGATGATGAAACTATATGTTATCTTTGCTCATGATTTATTTGCTGGAAAATTTCATATGATTTTTAGGTTGGCTCATGCTTTTTCTTACCGGAGTTTCATAATATGTAAGTGTAACGCCCCTATTAACCATAAATACAGCGGAAATAAAACTCTAAGGCGATTACAGACCATCGGGTTCCAAACACCCGGCACCAAACCTCACCAATTACAACTTACAATCTACAAAAGCTACGGTCTGAACTCGAGAAAAACTTAACACAAACATAATAGAAATTAAACATATTCTCTCTCCACAAAACCTAGTCCCATCCCAAACGCTCATTCTCTTCGTGGCCACCTGTAAATCAATTCGTACCTGCAAGATGAAACCAAGCAGCCCACCCCAAAAGGGGCGGGTCAGTTCCCTGGAATGGAACTGGTACAATTCTCCAAAAACAAACTTATAAAACATAACTCTTCAAAATAAACAGTAACATGAAAACAAACTCTTAAAAGTAAAACAGAGATAAAGCACTTCAAAACAATCAAGTTAAAGAGAAAAGAAAACAAGACAAAGATAGAGATAGAGAACTTCCAAAACAAGTCATCCACTTAAGTAGTCACACCACATAGTTAGTAAGCATCCATTGTTGATGTTAGAACCAATTCCCATTAGGAGTAGAAAAACCCAGATAGCCACAAAGGACTAGGAATGAATGAGAGAAAACCAAAACCAGCAACTCAAGAATGGAATGAAACCAACTGGGAGAGATGGCCCCCACCGCCAAGAACGTCCATTAAGGACAGGGGATATACAGCCCCTTACTGTTAACTACGTCCTCTCAGGACAAGGGATATACAGCCCTTTACTGTTTACCACGTCCACTAAGGACAGGGGATATACAGCCCCTTACTGTTCATCACGTCCACTAAGGACAGGGGATATACAGCCCCTTACTGTTAAATATCAATGCCCCTATGGGCGAGGGATATACAGCCCCCTACTGTTCACATTAAAGACGCGCACACGTCGAAAGAAAGATTTCCAAGATTGACCTTTTCCAAAAATCCCGCTAGATCACCAACTACCCAGAGCAATACCAAAACACTCAGTCCTACAGAGTGCAGAAGCGTAAACCCTAAGCAGCCAATGTCTAACGGGCAACCAAGTAGAAGAAACCAATACCCAAGTGAGTTCCACATCCAAGGCTCAGTTAGTCACACAAGCTGAGTTAGTCACACAACCATTTTTTTTCCTTAGAAAATCCTCTTAAAGTCAGTTAGCGTTTTCCAAAACATTCCACAAAGTCAACCATTAAAAATATCGGAGTACGAGAAATCGTACAACACATTCCATAAAGTCCAAAACACATCAAGCTGAGTACGAGAAATCGTACCTGGATAACACTGTAGCAGCTCTAGACAACTTGCGTAAATAATCAACAGTACTCTGAAGAATATTAAAGGTAATCTATCATCAATAACTCATACCCTAAGTTAAACTTAAATAGATTCCTCACTCTCATTTCTAAACCTCGATCATCTTGCAAGCCCTTCGCTTAATTGTTAAGTATAGCCTTTGACTTGTTTTAGAATGTTGTATAGCCCAAGGTTGTAAGACCAAGGAATGTATTTTATCAACACTAGTTAATTGTTCCACCCTTATCCACTTTACCCATACTTAACCATAATTCTCACATTAAAGACCTTTATAACATAAGTGCATTATACCTTATTCAATCAATCTTAGAATTTCAATAACAATTCTTAAGCTCAATGCTTTTATTCTTACTTTAGGACATACATCGTGTTATGACCAATGATGGGTTTATCTTAGAATACTACACTATTATTTCACAATTTATTGACTATGTATCTTTATCAATATCTACTAGATAATCCATTATAACTAAGTCTTCCCCCTTAACTTAATTAAGATCTACATCCCGTATACTGGAATTATAGTGTCGTAGATGCATTTCATTACAACTTCATTGATCTTAGAATTTAGAGAGAACTACTAGACTCAATTACTTTATCTTTACTTTAGAATGACTTAATATTATAACCATTTAATTATCTTGTCTTAAGATGTTCAACTACTCTTCATCCTGAGACAACTATATTTTAATTAACTCAAACCCTTCCAACTCTTTTACTTAGTATCCACAAAGTATATTATTCGCTTAATTATTACCTATATAATAAGGTGTTTTAAGATAACCCTTTTTATGTATCCTTACTCACATTTTAATTTCCCAAGTATTTAATTTTTACACACATTCTCTCCATAGAGTATGTATAATCCTTTTGTACTAAATTGTAATAAACCTACGTCTTAAATATATTTTATATTACTTACAAGACCAAGGTTCCAAAGGAATAACTTAATAAATTATTTTCCTTTATTGTATCTTAGGATAAACATTATATCTCGGCATAAGGTAAAGTCTATCTAAGAACTAAATTCTGATTC
Organism: Limonium bicolor; assembly: GCA_023374045.1. NCBI lineage: Eukaryota > Viridiplantae > Streptophyta > Magnoliopsida > Caryophyllales > Plumbaginaceae > Limonium > Limonium bicolor. The sequence continues at coordinate 459,974,214 of CM041776.1, read as the reverse complement.
ATAAGTGAAATTGTTAATTATGTAATAAGACAACCCATTCTGAAAATCCCCATACCCTATATTCAAATGACACACTAATATTCCAGTGTTAAAAAGGTAAATCAATATAATCCCTTATGTAACCTAGTTTCATCTAATTAAAGGTTCAATGATTTTAAGTATCAAATTTCCATCTGCAAACCTTTTTTGTAAATCTTTAACCATTATGTACATCACTTATTTATAAACTCACATCCTGAATATCGATAATGAATGTATTTTATATGGCTTAACTAATTCCAAGAAACTTAAGGATTATTATTTAGATTAATCTCCTAATCATAGTTTAATATAGTTTTATATCATAATCCTTTTAATGATTTTATCTTAAAATATTAAGTTATTACTCAATACTATAAATATTAAGAAATAATTAAATCTAGACTTATTTATCCTCTTCACATGTAGACGTAAAAGTAACTCATTTATTTTACTATTGTTTATATAATAAGAACATTTAAATGTAAAAGTATTTCATTCATTTTATTACCAATTAAATAATAAGATCTATTTGTGTAACACTCTATGTAAACTAATTACAAATATTCCTAAATTTCAACTTATTAATTTCTTAACCCGATTATAGATTTACATTGTGGACATTGACTAAATATACACATGTATTTTAATACTGTTTATACTTAGAAATTCAAGGGTAACTAAAAACTCAATTCGTAACCATAAATTAATACCACCTCATATAGTATTCTATTATTAGTATTATGTAGAGGTTTTATTTTAAACTCATTAATTCCTGCATTTATATTTTCTATAAGGTATTTTATTTCTTTTATTTATTTATTTATCGTATATATATATCCTTCCTATTATATTCCTCACAAGGAATGTTATTTCCTTTATCTATTTTTATTGTATTTATATATATATATATACATATACCTACATATATTAAGATTTATCCAGAACACTCTATTGTATCTAATTATATCTAACATCTTTTAGACACATCCAAAACTGATTTACGGTTTATAAAATAAAGTATTTCCCTTAGTTTTAGTTAAACATATTAGCTTCCATATTACATATAGTACTAAAATGTAGTTTAGTTAAATTCCTTGATTTAATATAAGTTTCTATTTATTTCTCTCATATAAATATACATATAAATATATGTAACAATTTTTACTTCACTTAAAGCTAATACCCAAAATATTTAAAACATACTGTATTAAATGTTAATTAGTCTTATTATATTTTCCCCAACCTATAAAGTTCATTAATCAACTATACTTTAATTTTTGATTACATTAAAAACTATATATTATAAGTTATTCTTATGAAAAACTCACAAACACAATTTTTAAAACCTTTTCCCGTTGCCCAAAAATTCCTAAATTTAATATACAGTAACTATAACATTTTAGACATATGATAAAATTTTTATTTCATAAAAATATCTTTTTAATTTAGCCAAATAATTCCAGAAAACCCGTAACTTGTAAAAATCATAACTTATGTTTAAAAACTCCAAAACCTTAATAATTTACATGAAAATAAACTACATAAAATAAGGAATCTGTGGTTAAAATTTCAAGTCAAAATACCTTCGGGAAGATATTTAAATTAACCCAACAAGTTAAGACTATTTACTGGAATTTACTAAAACCCTTTAATAACTTATTCTGGAACGTTTTAATCTCGGCCGTCCAATCTCTTAAACCGAGATCGAACGGCTCCTGTGCACCGAGTTCTTCAGCGACCTCTGTTATCCAACCGAGTACTAATTCGACAATTCCTCACAATCCACAGAACGAAATCACGTGATTCTTGTTTCTATGGATTCGTAATACAATTTCGGTTCCAATGATGCTAATTTCCCCAATTTTAATGCAGAGTTCACCCAGTTTCGTATTCAATTCGAACGTTAGGGTTTAAACTAGTTTCAGAGTGCGATTCGGATATAAATTCGCCAAATTCTCCTAATCTATAGTGTAATTGACACAATTGAAACATGGGTTAGGTCGGAATCAACACTACCAACAACATTATCGGAGCAATTGATCGGAAACTCACCGGAATTGCCCGAATCGAAGCGACTCGAAATCGTTTTTCTGGAAAAACTTGAACTTTCGACCAGTTCGGGAAGCACACTTCGAGGATCTATAAGTTATTGCACAGATCGAGTTAGGTTTTGTTTTTGGTCTCATTAGAAAGATGAAACTTAGATCTACACATGGATAACTAGAAATAATCCTAACTCGCATTACACAGAAAGAAAATCGACCCGAAAGTTACGAGTTTACCTCTCTGTTTCCGGTATGATTTTATGTGCTGAAAAATCCGGAACTTTGAGCGACTATAACTTCCAAACGGTTATGATTCAGGCTTGGGCACAAACATAAAAATTGTAGACGGTTTAGAGATCTACACAACGAGCTAAAGAAATCAAAATTTGGTTGAGAAACGAAGGATTTATGGCTAGACGAATTTACCTGAATTCGAAGGAAATTGTAAATCTGGGTTACGACTGTGAAAGGTGCCGACTTGAGAACGATCTTCCCGTTGATGTAGAAGGATTTAGGGCTTGTATGAGTTACGGTTGTAAAGAGGGAATTAAGGAGAAGAGAGTGGCGAAGACGGCATGGAAAAATATTGAGTAATGAAGAAGATATAGCCGTCACAAGTTAGGTCAAGATCGGTTGTTTGCTGGCGAAAAACAAGGAGGTAAAATCAGCTAAGTGTTGGGACGCACGAGAGGCTGACACGTGGCACTTTATGAAATTTTGGCTCTAAACTTCAAACTAACATAACTTTGGCTAGGATGATCCGTTTTTGACGTTTTTTTATCGATCTTCATGGTTTTCCATAACCTATTTATTGGTATAGGTTTCATGGCCTGGTTTGACCATTCTCAAAAAGTCAACTCTAGCAAGGCTTAATAAGCTTTAAGGTTTCTAGAATTTTATTTTGACTTTTATGTTTCAAAACAATGTTCCAACACTTCCCAAAATCTTTATAATATTTAAGGAGTGTTTAATAATTTTCCCAAGATTTATTGACTTATAAATCTTATTATTAAATTCATAATACCATATAATAATGTATAATAATTAGGGTTAAATAGAAGAAAACCCCTAAATAAATTTCACAACCCATATATAATTTACCCATATATAATTAATATTTAATTTAATATTCATAATTCCATATAATAATTTAATACTTAATAGTATTATTAAAGGTTTAATAAAAGAAATCCCCTAAATTAATTTAAATTAATTTAGGGGTATTTCAGTAAGATTACATGAAATACAAACTTATATTTATCAAATTTTGTAGGATTGTTCGATCCTACGATTCAATCCCACGATCCGATCCTATGGGTCCATTACGATCCTACTTTTTCATAATATACATGTGCACAGTTTTATGGCTAGTTTTGACCTTTAAATACTCAAAATAGCACATAGGTGTAGTATTTCACCAACAGTGTTCAATGGTGTAGTTTAAGATCAATGTCAAATTAGCTTTTAGTTTTGGCGAAGAAAAATATTACCTATCATGTTTGACTTTGTGAAAAAAAAAACCCACCTCTTATTCTGAATCTTTAGTGTAAGTTGAGCCTCTTAGATTGGTGTCTAAGATTGTATTTATTCCTGAATTTCACTTGTTAATCTTATTATGATCTTTTTTATTAGAAGTTAATGCATATGTAAGCATATGACTTCTTTCGATGCCTTCAACTGTGCAAGAAGGGGGTAGGGCCAGTGTTATATTGCTTGTTCTATTCGCAGTCATTGGTTACATCTATGGTAGTCTCTTGAGAAATATTTAGATAAGGACAAACAGATCTTTACATATCCGGATACTGGACTAGTAGTGTTTGGCAAGTATGACAGACTCTTCTTATTTGTATGCCAGTCACTTAAACATCCGCCTAGCTCAGGTAAGCCTCTGTCTCAGTCCAAAAGATTGTTAAGGATATTTGTCACTCTCGTTATTCTACCATCATACTGCATAAAGGATCTTCGTCATGTATCTTTTTTTTACGTACATCAACCAAGTTTGTTCAAGCTACAAAAATCTACGGTGTGAAATGAATAATGCAGCCGGTGGTGTCATGGGTGCAATCTTGTTGATATTTACACTAATTTTAGTGGGTACACCGAGTAAAACCGGGTTCCATCGGATTGGTCCGGTTACGAGGTAGAGTGGCTCCTTTTGCGCTTGGAGGGTTATATTATGAAAAAAATCACTATACTGTAGAGGGGTATATATAATAAAAATGTAGCCGGCACACTGTGTAGGGGGGATATCATGCAAAAACATTTGTTACACTTTAAGGGGTATATTTAAAAAATAAACTTGAGGGGTATATATATATATTACCGAAATAAACCTGAGGGTATATTATAATGTAAAGGGGTTTATTATAATGATTTGTGAAATTTAGGGATATTTTATAAAAAACGGGTAAATCTCAAGGATATATTATGAAAATTTTCAAAAATGAATTTAGTTATGATTTAATTAGCTCGACTACTTCCGCATATTTTTGAAATACCCCTAAATTAATTTAGGGGATTTCTTTTATTAAACCATAAATAATACTATTAAATATTAAATTATTGTATGGAATTATGAATATTAAATTATTATATGGAATTAAGAAAATTAAATTATGGGATTTCTTCTATTTAACCCTAAAGAATACCATTAAACATTAAATTATTATATGTTATTGGAAAAATTTCTAAACACTCCAAGTATATTATAAAGATTTTAGAAATAATTGGAACATTAATTTGAATCATAAAAGTCAATATAAAATCATGGAAACCATAAAGCTTCTTAAGCCTTGCTAGGGTTAGACTTTTTGAGAATGGTCAAACCAGCCCATGAAACCTATACCAATAAAAAGGTTATGGAAAACCAAGAAGATTGATAAAAAGAACGTCAAAAACGGATCATCCTAGCCAAAGTTATGGGGAAATGAAGTTTAGAGCAAAAATTTTGAAGAAAGCTGACGTGTCCAAATCCTGCTGACTCATCCGCGTGCCTCGGGAAGCGTGCCACGTCAACCTCGCCGGATCCTCTAAAAATTTGGCTAAGTCTTCTAGCAACCTTCAGAATTTTGCCCTAACTTGTGACACTGATATCTCTCTCGTCTTTGAGAATTTTTGAGTGTCGTTTTCTTCATTCTCTTCTCCTAAAACTCCTCTTTCCAACCATAACTCACACTCAACCTAACTCTTTCTACATCCGCCACAAACTTGATCTAAAGTTGCCTCCCCGAAAACTTGCAACCCATATTTCTAGAAATACCGAATCGGTAAGGTAACTTCGTCTCGTCATAACTTCTTCGTCTCTCAGTCAAAATTTGTGTTCTTTAGCTTGTTGTGTAGATCCCTAATTCCTCTACAACTCTTATGTTTCCACCCAAGGCTAATTCCCAACCGTGTGCAAGAACGAAGTGTCTAAAGTTCCCATTTTGTCACGCACATAAAGTCATAGAGAAACACAAGGTATAAACTCGTAACTTTCGGTTTAGATTTATTTCTGTATACTGCAAATTAGATTAAGTTCTTGCTATCAATATGTAGATCTATATCTCCTCTTTCGATTAAGCCTACACACATAGTCTGACTCGATCTGTACTATAATTTATAGAGCTGCAAAGTCGGCTACCCGAACAGCCTGAAAGTTCAAATTTTTTCCAGAAAACCGGATTGGATTTTCCTCGTTAGCGCAATTCCGGTGAGTTTCCGATCTAATAGTTCCGTTGTTGTCATTTGAAATTTCATTACCGGTCAAACCCACGTTTCATTTCATCTATTACGTGTTATATTAGGCGAATTTGTCAAATCGAGATTCAAATTAACTTAGAACCCTAACTTCGAACCCAGAATCGAAATCCATGATCCGTGCCTCATAATTGACGAAATTTATACCATTGTAACCGGCTTTCGATTTTGAATCCAATGAAAGAAGAATCATCGAATTTGGTTCTGTAGATTTTGAGGAATCGTCGAAATCGTACTCGACATGCAAATGCTTTTCGCTGATGAACTCGCAAGATATGGACCGTCTGATCGTGTTAAAGGGAACGGACGGTCGCGATTAGATCATAGAAGTAAATGATGTATTAAATTGCATGAAAATACTCCAACTTGCTGGATTTATTTAATGACCTTCCCGAATGTATTTTGACACGAAATTTTAACCATAGATTCCTTATAAAATATAGTTAATTATGATGTAAATTAATATGGGTTTTGAGTAATTAAACGTAAGTTATAATTTTTGTAAGTTCTGAGTATTTTGGATTTATTTAGATAATTACTCAAGATATTTTTATGAAATAAAAATTTTATAATATGTCTAAAATATCATAGTTGCTATATATTAAATTTGGGAATTTTTAGACAAGAGGAAATAGGTCTAAAAATTGTAATTCTGAATTTTTCCTAAGATATATTATAATATATGGTTTTTAATGTAACCAAAAATCATTACAACAATGTTTATCAATGGAGGCAATTGCATAAGATCAAAGGAGGCAACCTAAAACTTGCCTCACTTAATCTAATCAAAGGAGGCGAGAAATGTTGTTGCCTCTGATGGTCTGATCAATGGAGGTGACTTTATAGTTGCCTCTATTGACAAGACCAATAGAGGCGAGCATGTCGTGTTGCCTCCGTTGTTTATACTCATGTACAACTAACAGAGGCGACTTATAGTTGCCTCTATTGCTCATCTCAGATATGATTAACTGAGGCGATTAATATTAGTTGCCTCCGTTGAGCCAGTTACTATGGAGGGGAGTTGGCACTTGTTGCCTCCATTAGTTGTGTGAATGCATTATCTATGGAGGCAAGGAACCATCGCCTCTGTTTTCATTTAAAAAAACAATAACTTAAGGAATCGAACCCGACCAAACACACTGTTAAAACATTGTATTTGCCACTAACCTACTCCCTCCGTTCCTGAATTGACCGTCCTGTTTACTATTTGGACATGTCGTTTGACTTCAATTTTTAACATATAAGATAAATTAATTTTGAAAATTTAAGTTTTACATATGATTCCTTACATGATAAACTATATGTTACAAAATTTAGTTTTATAAAATTATTTTATCTTATATGTTTAATATTGAAGTGAAAAAACGTGCCATAAAGCAAACAGGACGGTCAATTCAGCACGGAGGGAGTATTAGTCAATCTTTATACACTAGCACATCACTAAATATTTAGCCAAACTCATCCTCAATCAAAACATCTAACTCAAATTATTTTTTTCACAAATTACCCTAATCGCCGAACTCAACCTATCGTTCTTCCTTCCCCATCTCCACCGTCAGCTCATTACCTTCGGTTTTCCACATTCCGCCATTGAAAAGAAACTCTCTCTCTCTCTTTCCCTCGTGTCACTTATTCAACTCTCGTGATCCATTTCTGATCTTCTTCATTCTGTATACCTTTCAAGCTGCATCCCGATTATCTTTAAAATAATATGAAGAGCAACCAACAAGCAGATTAACGATGAGGAAGGGCATGAGGAGCTTAAAGTTGTCGCCCGAGCCACTGATTCTGATTCAGCGACGAAGATGCTGGTAGTGGCAGTGACGGGAACAGCCGCGCGAAGAAGATGATGAGGTAGTGCGAAAATGTTAGGATTTTATTTCTATGCCCCAGTTCTTTATCCTCCACCTCACTGCTCCTCGTACCACCTAAGCGAAGAAAGAACCCAATTTAAAAGCAATAATGTCGCGATAGAGAAGAATCATTCAAGCCTTTCATGGCTGATACTTTATTCTTTGGGAAGGTGATCCCCTGCTGTTGATATGGTCTATTTTGCAAGTTTATGCACAATAGTTGTACATTTGGTTTACACATTTTCTAATGCGAATTTTGTGTTGTCTTCCCGATTTTCCTTTTGGCGTTTGCTATGTTTCTGGATTACCATCTAGCATTGTGGTACCTAGTGGCATTTATTGGTAGGTCTCCTATTCTGTTCACATTTTTTTCTTGTATATGGGATGTTAGAAGTTAAGTGAAAGATGTCAGTACTGTGTTTCCCCCCTCTAATCGTCTTGCTTGTACAAATGTGAATGTTACGGTTACAAACAATTTGTGGGAGTAATGATTTTTGGTTTGCTACATCCTAAATATGTGATTACCCTAATGAAAGTGGGCATCACGCTTTCAGATTGTTTTACATAACAAGAATGGAAAGGTGATTCCTTTAACAGAAACTAGAGCTCGAGTTCAATAGAGCAATGGGGGTATTTAATTGCTTTTAGTAGTAGGTTAATCGAAATACTTTCATTCTTGCTTAAGTTGAATTATCTTGTACCAGATTTGTAACCACAATCAACATTATTCCAGTTCCTGATGCTTTCTGTGATTCCACAATCACAAACTTTGTTCTTCTCACCTCATCTTTCATATTGAATTTCCTCGTCGATCTTAAGTGAGTTACTTGTTATGTATTTTTGCAGTGATATATATTCTCATGCAACAACTAGGTTTTCTACCCGAGTGATTGAATGAGGTTTGAAATGTGGGATGTGATATAAAAGGTGTTTTGATTGATGTTGTGTTAGGCCTATATTATGCTTGATTTAGTCAAGCTTAGAATTAACGCTTGAAAGCTGAACTTTATTACTTTTATGAACTTAGTTCAATAGTGAAAAGCGAGACTCTTTTATCTACCGTAATCGTCGGATTGAGCTTTCATGGTTAGTATAATTGTTTCTGACTCCCTCTCTGCTGACTAAAGTAATGTTTGTCATTCTTCTTACGTTAATTTGTACATTTCTTCTTGTGTATTATCAACATAACAGTGAGGCATGTCTAACAGTTTATGGTTTTTTAGATATAGGTTGCAGTTTTGTGGTGTTTTCGATTGCTGTTTGTGTTCTTTCTGTAGGACTATGAAGCTGGATCGACAATCAGGTACTTATAAGTTATATATATAGAAATTTAATTAATTAGCTTGTAGATTGAATATATATTGAATGTAAATTAATGTTAAAATATGTATCGAATGTAGTATTAATGGTGGTTCTGTTATGTTAATTATTTGAATTTCAGGTGCTGGATTTGGTTCAAATAACAAGTTCATGTTCGGGCAGATAAACATGAAAATCAAGGTAATTCCAGGCCATTCAGCAGGCACAGTCGTTGCCTTTTACGTGAGGGATTAAGTTATTCCTTTCAACAATTAAGTACTGCTTGTCTTGTTATGCAACTGTGTTTGTCATTTTGTATGCTTTCAATGCAGTTGAGCTCGGATCAACTTAACTATGATGAGATAGACTTCTAGTTCTTAGGTAGCGGAACTGGACAACCTTATATTCTCCAAAAAAATGTCTATACTAACGCATATGATGGTAGAGAAGATCTCTGGTTTGACCCTACTGCTGGCTACGACAATTATTCCATTCTCTGGACTAAATACCAAATTGTGCAAGTTATTAATTAATCTCTCCTAATTCCTAAACTAATTACTCCTACTACTAGTAATGCTACTGTACTGCTACTGCTAATGGTGTGGGGATTACTCTGTTCAGCTTTCTCAAGCTGATGTTAAGAATTTCTCAAGCTGATGCTAAGAAAAACAGTAAAACTTGAGTTGGTTTTGGTGAGAGGTTAGATTATTACAATCATACTTGACTCCTTCTTTCACTTTATTACTGATGCAGATGTTGTGTATTGCATTTAACATTATGATGAATGGTCACTGCTCTATGTGGCTTCTTTCCATAGCCTTGTATATGCTTGTATCATGAACTTCATATTGCACTGAAGACGATTCATTCTTATGTGTGTTTTTATTCCCGAGTAGGTATCACCTGTTCTTCAAGAAGCACAATAGCTTCAAAGTAGTTTTCCTCTGTGCTCGTTGGCTGATGAATGCTATTCACATTTTGGAGTTGAATGCAGGTGACACACAAGATGAAGAAGCAGACAACTATTTCGTTTTGGCCACAGTATTTTATTTCTGCAAGGTATGAATTTTTAGCTACTTGGACTCCTGATTATGTAATCTTGTAGTATGTGGTTTAAGTATATTAAGATGAATCAATCACTGCTTCTGTGACCTTGCAAGGTTGGATTACTCAAAAAACTGCTAGAATAATAGGAACAATATATTAAGATGAATCAATCGCTGCTCAGTTTTGTTTATTCTGTACTAGTAGTGTATGGTTCTGATGTTATTGGTATTAATTGACCAAATTTGATGATAAGGTTGAGGAACAGGGGAGATTTCACATTTGAGTTGTTGCTTTTATTGGATGCATTAAATAATGGTTAAGAATTATTCAAATAACTTTAATTTGTGTTTGCATGCTGTAGATGTGAGGTATCATAATGGAAATTAGATATTGGATGGTGTTGTATTGATGCGTATATGCATACTGTTTTTAGTTTTGCTTAAGATAATGACACGTGTGAGTACGACAACCGACCTGTTTGAATACATTAATTCAAGTGCAGAGAAATCATGGTCAATGCATGTGAATTCTGATTAATTACCCTTTGAAAAGTATACTTCCCTGAACTCCTGGTTGTTCAGTGTTTGCTAACAAATCTATTTGAAGTGCTTATTGTTATTATGTGCAGAAAGGTTGTCTTGTGTGTTTTTCTCCTCAATCAGGTATTGATATAAACAACTCTTGTGCTGAAACAAATACTAGTATAGAACATAGTAATTTACATTAGCATGCTCATTAGTTATCCGAAAACTACAAATGTGTAGGTTGCCAATTTAAGGCAAAGATTCTTCCAATCTATAGCACCAGGTGGACTTGCTGGAGATCGTCATGCAGTTGTTCCAGGATCAGGATTTTCTTTCAGTGCCCAACATATATAGGTAGTGATTCTAAACAAATTTTATCCTAGAACTTTGTATTTTCCAGTGGCATTTGGATTCAAATCCTTCTGTTTTTTCTTCCAGATTCACGAAAGAATTCAGTTATGACTCTGACTCAATGTTGTCATGGATTTGGACTGAGAAAGAGAATATTCGAGCAATTATAAAAAAAGCTCGTTCAGCGGTATGATGAGTAGCTAAACGTTCACTCCAATCTTCAGCTTTATTTCTTTTCATAGATAACATCAGAATAGCCTCCTGAAAGTAGAAACGACAAAGAGACAAGTCTTATTACAGCAGAAATCCAAACATCTGGCATAGCAGCTATCTTGAGCTTTATTATCCTTAGCTTCTCATTTTTCCTTTTATTGATACGTTAGTTTTGCAGTTATTGAAATTGGTATCTATTGTGGCTGCAAATCGGTCAGATGAATACATAAAACTGTCTGTAGGTTGGATGATATTAATAAAATATGTCCCGTTCTCATTGAATACTATACAGCGCATGCAGTATTTGTGTGTGCTAAAGCTAAATGTCGTATTGTTTTTGTCTTGGTATATTTGTGTGCTATAGTTTTTGAAACTACTATACTAAAGAAGAAGCTATGGGAGCATAAATGCCCCGTTTGAATTTAATAATTTTTTTTTTAAATAAAAGATCAAGGGGGTAACTATTCAATTTGCCTCCGTTGATAAACGAGGGGACCAAGGTAGCCTCTATTTATTCTCTACGCAAGCAATGGAGGCGAATTTTAAACCTTGCCTCGGTAGTGGGACATCAATTGAGGCGAGTTGCATAGGTCGCCTCCATTGCTTATTCTCTACAAGACCAATGGAGGCAAGATTTAGCCCTTGCCTTGTTTGTGGTATATCAATAGAGGCGAGTAAAAATTGTTGCCTCGCTTGTTTATGGTAGAAAGCATTCTCCATAAAGCTCAACGGAGGCGAAATAAGCTTGTTGCCTCAGTAGTTTAAGAGCAACGGAGGCGAGTTTTTACTTGCCTCGATTGTTTAAGATCAATGGGGGCGAGTAAAGTTGCCTCTGTAGGTGAAATTAACAGAGGCAAAATTTTTAGTTGCCTCCATAATCAACTGAGGTGACCCTTTAGAGGCAACTGTTTTGTCGCCTCTAAGTATTTACAGAGGCAATTTGTTGACTTACAGAGGCAACAAAAGTTGCCTCCATAGACCTTATATGTTGTAGTGAATTAAAATATAGTTGATTAAAGAACCTTATATATTGGGAAAAATATAATAAGACTAAACTAACATTTAATACAGGGTGCTAATGAATATTTTTAGGTGTAAACTTTTAAGTGAAATAAAAATTATATATATATATATATATACATATATATAAAAGAAATAAAATAGTAACTTAGGTTAAAACAAGGAGTTAAATTAATTTACACTTATATTAATTAAATACTATAGAAGCTAATATACTGAAATGAAACAAAATAAAATACTTTATAAAACATATATTGAATGTAGATATATGCAGAAGTTAATAGAAATAATTTAAATACAATAAGCTACATAAAGGATGACTTAAATAAATTCTAATACATGTACATGCATACATATTAAAATAAATAAAGGAAATACATACCTTATGTGAAATGTAATAAGAGGGGAAATATTCGAGTAAACCTAGTTCATACGCAACAATCAAAACATTAAATGTTAATGTGACGTATAAGTGGACTGTTAGGAGAAATATAGATCCTAAACCTTAATCATGTATTAAAGTAAAATTTATCCATTATAACTTAAGAGCTTAATTAAGTTAACCCTATGACTGAGAGTAAGTGATTGAAATAAAATTAAATGTACCCTCAAGACATACAAATTCAATGGCGCAAATGGTCAGGTCAAACCTAGAATTAAATTGAGGTTGCATGTTCGAAACCTCACAAACTCTTTTTAGAAAGTTTAATCAACTAACAAAAAGGTAAACACGGACTTGGGCCATCCTACTGGGCCCAAGTCCATGAACTCCAAAAGCCCACTTAAACAATTCAACGAGATTCTGGGCCACTCTCGGGATAAACCCTAAATCATTCCAGATTAAATGAAATGGGCCTAACGAAAGATTTAATTAACAAAAGAAAAAACTAGCCCAAATCTTTGTGAGAGAATAATTGTAAACCGGAAACTGTAAACCAGTAAGAATTAAAAAAATGTTTAACGTTATAAGTTCCTTTCGCACTTTCAAGTTGGTTACTGCTTCTACGTATACCAGGTAAGGAGACGTTTTGGAAAACGCTAATTGACCTTGAATGAATTTCAAAAGGAATCTGTTTGGGTGACTAATTGAGCTTGATGTGACTAGCTGAGCCTTGAATGTGAAACTTACATGGTTATTGGTTCCTCCTCTCTAGTTGTTTCATAGATCTTAACTGCCTAGGGTTTACGCTTCTGCATTTTGTAGGACTGAGTGTTTTGGTATTGCACTTGTGCAGTTAATGATCTAGTGGGGTAACTGGGAATATAAGAAAATGTTTGGTATTGGTAAATTCTTCCTTTGGACTATGGGTATTGTTTCATCCATGGGTCAAGTTTGATCAGCCTTATCGGGAATGAATTCTTTCTATTAGATATTAATTGCTGAGGGTTTACGCCTCTGCACTCTGTAGGACTGAGTGTTTTGGTATTGCACTTGTGCAGTTAATAATCTAGTGAGAATATGGGAAAATGACAATCTTGGTACTGAGTATGGATTCTTTCTATTAAGTGGTGCACACACTTTTCACCGATGACTGAGAACGGGTCGGTGGCAGCGGAGGTCTGCTATACCTCGTCCGTATGGACAACTGACAACGAAGGTCTGTTTACCTCGTCCTTGTGACAACTGACTGGCGGTGGGGGTCATCTCTCCCAATGGGTTTTATTCCACTCTTGAATTATGGGTTCTTGAATCTCTTCTTCATTCCTAGTCCTAGTGACTACTTGGGTCTTCCTACTTCTAATTGGAACTGAATCTAACACAAGCAGTGGATGTTCACTAACTTATGGTGTGATTTTTTTAATTGACTAACTTTGTCTTTCTGTTGTTTATCTTTTTTTTTAATTGCTATCTTTGACTTGGTGGTTTTAAAGTGCCTTGTTCTTCTGTGTTGTTTTAAGTGTTTGTCTTCAAGTTATTACTCCCTCCGTCCTGAATTGACCGTCCTGTTTACTATTTGGACATGTCGTTTGACTTCAATTTTTAACATATAAGATAAATTAATTTTGAAAATTTAAATTTTGCATATGATTCCTTACATGATAAACTATATGTTACAAAATTTAGTTTTATAAAATTATTTTATCTTATATGCTTAATATTGAAGTGGAAAAACGTGCCATAAAGTAAACAGGACGGTCAATTCAGGACGGAGGGAGTATTTATTAAAGAGTTATGTTTATAAGTTTGTTTTGGAGAATCGTACCAGTTCCATTCCAGGGAACTGACTCACCCCTCTCGGGGTGGGCTGCTTGGTTTTATCTTGCAGGTACATATTGTTATACAGGTGGCCACGAAGAGTATGAGTGATGGGTTTGAGAATTAGGATTGTGGAGAGTTGATGTATTTTATTATTATTATGTTTATGTTACGTTTTCTCGAGTTCAGACCGTGGCTTTTGTAATCTTATAAGTTGTAGTTGGTGAGGTTGGTGTCGGGTGTTTGGAACCCGATGATCTGTTAACGCCTTTAGTATTTTGTTTCCGCTGTAATTATGTTAAATAGGGTGTTACAATTTTGGACAATCAACCTTGACGTGGGCGGCTCTTGGGTGTCCAACTTGTTCCACTGAACAGACCCCCAAATTTTGGGACCCATATTTTGGATTCCCATTTGTTTTTTTAATTGAAATTAATTTTTAAAACAAAAAATATGTACAATCTATTAAATTAACAATTGACCGAATTTTTCTTTTAAAGACAAATGTATAAATAAATTATAAACTGTATTAATCTTTCTTTTCTTTTTCCTACGCATTAAGTGGTAACCTTTTCAACTATTCTCGACTATTATGTATTAAGTATTAACATATACTTCTTCATCTCCCATTTACATATCGATTATAGAACTCCCACAACTTTTATGCACTTTTATTAATCTAAGTCCAATCATTTTGAACCCTTTGTTACTCTACATCCTTTTCAACTTTTTCAAAATAGGAACTGATTTTATGAAGAGAAATGACTGAAAAGTGCAGTACAATAAAATTCTACTATGACACTGTTAGTGTTAGAAAAATTACTACTTAAAATGATTATTCAATAATGAGTATACTTCTAGTTTGTATGTATTAATTGTCGTGTTATGACAGTTTATCTCATTACATAACTTAATAGTAGTATATAATTATATTTTGTGACATAGCTATTTAAATTAATTTTTTTATATTTTTATTTTGATAATTTGGGCATGTAGCCATATTGTTAAATAAAATAAGCGAAAGAGATATGTTTAGGCCTCATTAAAACCTCCTTAAACAAAACTCAGTGAGAATAAGCCTAGGGAAAAAAAAAGAGTACCCACCACATCCATTTACGAGCTTAAGGGCCAATCTAACTATTCCAAAAATGATATATTTTATATAGGTGTCATACATCTAAATATTCATCATATGTCTCTGAATTACCGAGCCATCCCTGTCGGTGTTGATATAAGAAACTATATATATATGTATACTGAGAATATGATATTGAAATTAAACACCTAATTAATTCTCTTTAGAAACTTTATTATATAATTGGTACTTCTAAATATAAATGATTTTCCACAAACTTTCGAAATGGAATATTTATGGAGTGTTTCTGCTCTCTTTGTGGGGGTAATTCTCTTTTACCGTGTATTTCCCAAATGTTTGATTTGAAAGAAGCACGGGCGTTAAGAGTTTGCATTGTTTCCACTTCATATATGTGCGGAGAAGTTAGGAGGAGACCCATCTGTTTAATCTGTGGACGGTTTTGGTTGGCCTCACTCCGGAAACCCAGCATGCATCTCGCACTCGATTTGCAAATACACTGTTTTTCTTTACTTACTCATCCTCGTACAAGTGTAACAGTGAGATGCTAGCTCATAGTTGATATGAGCTGATATGGATTGATGAGTGATTTCAAAAATAGATGATTATGTAAAAATCAATATAAATTGTTCTTTTTGTATTATATTTTTTAACTGATTAACCAATTGATAATGCGTAAGTCAACTGATTAACCAATTGATAATGTTGTTTTGAATAAACTATTTGGATAGATAATATTCAGCTCATAATACACTCAAAAGAATAGGTTGAGCTGATTATACCAATTAATAATGTGTAAACCAGTTGAAACTAACCTACAAAAATAGGGCCTATATGAGAGTAATTGTAAAATAATTTTAATTGTGTTTACATTTATATACTTTACTATAATTTTTATTTACTTTAGTATATTATATGTGATATAGACGTGTAGTTACTCAAATAGCTCCTCTGTGGGTGTTTTTCTAAATAAGAGTTAAATTGTTTTATGCAATTAAAATCCTGACTCCTATACATCGATGCATTACCGCCGTTATGTTGGCGAAAAGGGACTAGTAACGAAAAGGGAGAGAATATGAAAGACAAAAAGCAGCTGATTGGACATATATATATGTGTGTGTGAGGGTTGGATTGGAGATCTACAACTAAAATATCATATTGATTATGAGAGGAATCACGGGTGGAGAAAAAGACAACTAATGAAGGAAAACGAAATAGATATTGATTATATATAGGAGAATTAAGTTGCTATTGTGCATGTGATACTAGCAATTCTTTTTTTATAGAGAAAAGTGATAGTACGTAGCAACTTAATAAGCGTTGGAAGAGAGACATTGCATGTGACATGACGATGGAAAATATGAGAGTACGTGGCTGGATTGGATTGTGTGTCTTTATATACTATCCATGAAGAAAGAATTTAGAGCCAACCATAAATGAGTAGTGTTGCGTGAATGGATTACTTGATCAGATGATAGGATCACATGCGTGATGCATGTGATTTAGGGTGACTAGACAATAGAAAAGAGTCCCACACCACAAAAAAAAACTTATGAGATTGTAAAAGGGTGGAGCGAGAATTAGGTGATTATCTCAACCCAAATTAATTAATGTTCAGACATTTAAAAGATGCAAAATTTATTCCCAATCGAATTTCTATTTATTATATATAGCTCTCAAGACAGACTATCGAATCGATCGATCACCAGATAACAAAATTTGAAAATGTTATTGATTCGTGCGAAAGGAACCCAACAGTGGAAGATCGATCATGTGATTGTGAAGAAAGATAGTATAGCACATGAGAGTCACAGTCACAGACGGAAGATACAGCTACAGATGGGAATGGAGACATCCTAAATTCGTTCCTTCAATTAACTTCCTAAAAAGAACAAACAAATACTGTATCACTGTGAATGAATACGTTGTACCTGTACCTAGCTAACCAGTTAACACCCAACTGCTGCCTACTATTAAAAAAAACAAAAAAGAGTACTTAATTTTACCCCTCGGCCGGCCGGCCCAACTGTACTCTGCTCTGCAATGCATGCCTCTCTACTTATATGTATATAAATAACCGTATATCACACTTTTATAACTAAACTCTTCCATCAATTCTCTCTAGCTAGCTATCTACATACGTACATACTTAATTTTCTCAATCACCATTGCCGACGTTACGCCGGCAGCAATCATCATGAACCGTGGGTTTGGATTGTTCCTCTTTATCGCCGTTGTGCTCTTCTCCTCCTCCGCCGAGAATCATGAGGTAATATATTAATAGACAATGGAATGGAATCTTTTAGTCCACACTCCCACTCACTCATACATGCAATTAATCTATCAGTTTACTTCTCTGTAACTCTATATATTCTTTTCAAGTTCAAGATTCATCTCCTAAATTTAATTACATTCATCAAGTGTAATCAAGATGGACATTTTTGTATATATATATAGATTCAGCAGCAACAGCAGCAGCTTGCAAGTATGGAATCCTACTCCTCTGAACCCCCACAAGATGCAGCAGCACACCCCCCAACCACCGATTTTCCCACGGTACACACACATTATTCACTTATATACCATCATGCATGCATTATTATGTATCAAAACCTCTTTTTTCTAATTCGTTTTCTTAATAATGCTCATATAGCATGGTTCTTCTGAAGGTAGCCTCAACCCTGAAGGTATGACCTTTAATTGTTTATATATAATCATATTCGGCTTTCGCCTAATCGAATTATAAAGTTATACTAATATATAGTATATGTTTGATATGGCATGTTCAGAGTGCAGTCCAAGATGTGCGATGAGATGCTCAAACACACAATACAAGAAACCGTGTTTGTTCTTCTGTAACAAATGTTGTGCTAAATGTCTTTGTGTCCCACCCGGTACTTACGGGAACAAACACTACTGCCCCTGTTATGATAACTGGAAAACCAAAAGAGGCGGACCTAAATGCCCTTAATTCATTCACATATACCTACCCTTCTTTACTTTATTGTATCCATCTCTATGGCTGGGTGATTTAATTCCATCTGTCGATTCAATTACCTTACTTAATTGCTTCTAACCAGTGTACGGGAAATTAATTTGGTTTGTGGGGAGTTATTGGCATATTGTACTACATATATCTTATCTTATTAATTATGTATATATAGACGAATAGATTAATTCCAACCGATTGAATCTGCTCGCGTTTCTGAATTTTAATTTATAAAAGATGACTGGCTCTGTGGTGCTACGTACACTAACTTCATCAAATCTACACCACTTGCTTGCAATGCAACTACCGCGCCAATATTCTATAATCGAATGTTTTTTTTTTAAAAAAAGAAACCATTGACCGGAAGATATATATATTTTTTATAAGTGGTGCTGAAAACTAAATTGATGAGAAGGTATAGGGCCAACGTGAAATTAAAAATACATCAGATTAATCACCAAGCAACAACTTGCTCAAGAAATTTTAGAAACTATAGAAACTTTCTCAACTAGGAGACATAAAAGAAGAAAGTAACAAATACTTTGAGATTTTTGTTGGGATAAAACTACACTATAATAAATATAGATTTATAGCAAACTAATAGGCAAGTGCACCTATTCGGAATAGTATAACAAGTGTCGTATCCACAGAGAGATTGTTCAATTATCCTAGTCTTGGTAGTTAATTAAAAACTGTAAAAAGGGGTTTAGCCGGAGGCAAGCTTGATTTGTTGTTGGATTAGTACAGAAATAATAAAAACAGTAAAAACAGGTGAATTAAGTGATGTGGATGGAAAAAGGTATCCTAGGATAGCGGGGGAATTGCCTAAATTACTTAAACAGATTTATAACCATGTCTCAAATATTTATTGTCTATTAGAGTTAATAATTGTCAGTTACGAACTCTTAATAATAGCCTTAATATTTTCCTGCTCAATCCGGAGTGTAAATATCAAGATTAATTCCTTTGTGGTACTTAGACTATCTCAAAATCATATGTTGATAGTTACCATAAAAATGCAGTATTTTGTCAGAATAAGCATTTAACAATATTAGTTGAAAGCAATTAAAACAAGTTAACAAGTGAGACAGGTAATAAATATTGATTACGTAATATTAGGAACAAACCCCTATCCTAGGATACAAAAGAAAATTACTCAGACATTAACGGGGATAAGAAGATAGCACAGACAGATTTTGACATTATTTCAGAGGAAGAACTGGTCTGCTCTCGCTCTCACTGCTGCTGCCTCTTTTCTCTCTTTGTAAAATACTGCTTCTGTTTGAGTACGTACGTGAGTAAATGTGGTGAAGTGGTGAAATAAATAAAAGATGGAGAATTATGGTGTTACGGGATGAATTGAATGGAAGAGAATGGAGTGTGGTGAGCGTGGTTTGATTTTCTGGTTTTCTCCGTACGCCTGTTTAAGGTTGCAGTAGCTGAGTTTATATAGAGGAAGGGAAGAGGCAATCTGGAGTGTTTGATTGCAGATTGATTGCTCATTTATTGCAGGGGACAGAGCTGAAACGCGTGAGAGATTTAAGGTAGGCGGGGCGGAGTAGATGGATATGGCGGAAGCAAGTTGCAGACGACGACGGGCGAAGAAGAAAACTGGCGCGCGTCGATTTTTAGTCACGTCCGCACTCACGTCCGCCTCTATCTAGGCGGTTGCATGTGTTGTCCGCCCAGCCGTCCGCGTGGGTTCATGCGGTTGCCTTTGGTTCTGTCCGCCCAGGAGTCCGCCCAGGTTCAGGCGGTTGCCTTGGTTCTGTCCGCCCAGGTTCAGGCGGTTGCAAGTAGTCTTGTCCGCCTAATATGGGGCGGTTGCCCATGCGGACACGAGTTGTTGACGTACTTTCTTCTACGAACTTTGACCGGCTCTAGATTCTTCGTTTGGACTCCGTTTTCTGAGCCGTTTGTGTCTATGCGTTTGTCTCTTCGTCTACTTTGCTCACAGCTTGGTTTTTCCTCATGTTTAAACCAATAAATTTGTGAGATAATCAATAAAACATAAACTAGAGGAAAAACATACGATAAGTGAGAAATGAGCAGAAAAAGTGCTGATATAATATATGAAATACACCCATAAAACATGCTCATTTAGACACTTATCACACCCCCACACTTACCTTTTGCTTGTCCTCAAGCAAAACCATGTACCCAAGCAAGTAGGGAATGCTCAATATTAACAAATACTATTATGAAGGGTAGGATAAAGAGGTGAACAGTTCATGATCTTTTTAACTTATTGAGGAGTGTGATCCATCAACTGCTGGTGGCATAGGTGTACTCAGGGCAAAAATAAAAATTAGAGTTTCGGGGTATGATCCGGAGTACTTCAATGCTTCTTAGTTAAGGTGACTTTGAGAACTTTTACCATGGCCAACTTCTCTCAAGAATGGGTATTGAGGAGAAAACAAAAGGAAAAATAGAATTATGCATTTGTTTCACTTTTGCATAAGAGATGAGAAGATAATATGTAGGCATTAAGCCTTTGTATTTAAGGACACTCAACTCTCTTTGTTGGTTACCAATGGTGTCTCGCAAGTCCCTTTTTTATTTTATTTTTTCTTTTGACAGAGAAGCACCCCTTATCAATCCCTAAGAAAGAAGACAGAAGGAACCCCTGAGTAATAAAAATCCATCCATTTCAGATCACTTGGTCACACCGCATAAAAATGCTCCTCAAAAGTAATCAAAATTTTAAAATTTTTGAATTTGTACCATTTATACCATTTATCCCACAATTCATAACAGTATTTATTCTTAAAGAGAACAACCCACACATAAAGGGTCCATGATATTGAATTTGAACAAACGCAAGATAAGTAGAGAGATTAAGCATTTTAGCATAAAATATCACCGAAAAGGGCACACTCCCCCACACTTAATTTGAACAATGTCCTCATTGTTCACCCGAAAAACAAGGGAAAGTTTCAGAAGGCCTTTTCGGTAAGTAGATAAAATAGAGAGAACACGAAGCTCACGAATATTCATTTAAGCACATAAACTCTCCTCTGCAGATTTTATTTAAAATAAAAGCATAATTAAAGAAACTGGTACTCCTCTGAGATTATTTTTGCTAGCATTATAGGAGTTCTCCCACACTTGAGCTTCAGCCTCAAGTAGCGTAGCTTGGTTGCGGTGTAGACATGAAATTGCACCTGCATAAGACACTAGAAGCAACCATACTACAAACGGGTTAATAGTTAGCAAAAACAAAATTGAAAGAGAACCTGAAAATTAAAATAGCATAAAAGCATATAAAAGATAAGTTTGTCCGGGTTGCCTCCCGGAAAGCTACCCTTCTTTAACGTCTTTGGCTAGACGCTTTGTCGTTAGATCGATCCTGGGGGTGGTTATGAGGAGGAGATCCAAAGCATGACTCGATGGTATTTTTGAGTGTCCACCGGGATGCATGTTTTCTTTTCTTATCCCGCTCTTCGTCCGGGATTGGTGGTGGTATCTCTGTAATAGACATTCCGTCTGGAAGGGTAATAAACAGAAGTGGGGATGATGGTGATTGAGTGTCCCTTACAAACTTGAGTTCCTTGGATTTGTTATCTGGAGACCTTCCTGATGCAAACTCCAGTTTTTCATTATAAGCGTGAAGGGTGATTGTCCCTTGGGCTACCCAAATGTGCACATCGGCTGTGGCAAGGAATGGTCGTCCAAGAATGAGAGGGGTAGTGGAGTTCTCTTCGATGTCTAGAATGACAAAATCGCATGGGAAGTATAAGTGCTCCACTTTAATGATAACATCCTCCACCACTCCGCTTGGGTAAGTTACCGAACCATCTGCCAGTTGCAGGGTCATCTTGGTCTTTTTCATCTCTCCAATTCCCAACTTTTTGAAAGTGGAGAGGGGCATCAAATTAATTGAGGCACCCAGATCGCATAGGGAGTATGGAAATGAGGTGCTACCAATTGTGACTGGAATGGTGAAGCTGCCTGGATCATTGCATTTTGAAGGCAGTGGTTGTTGCAGAATAGCTGAGCAAGCTACATTGAGTGGTACAGTACCGACTTCGGCCAATTTAGTTTTGTTGGATATAAGGTGCTTGAGGAATTTGGCGTAGTTTGGCATTTTGGCAATGAGGTCTACAAACTGTATGTTGACGTTTAGTTGCTTTAGCATTGCTAGAAACTTACCATATTCATTATCCAATTTCTGCTTCTGGAGTCGGTGGGGAAATGGTATAGGCGGTTCTTGTGGAGAAGATTTTGAAGTTGATGGAATAGTGAGGATGCTGGGAGATGTTTTTTCTACTGGGGCCTCAGCTTTTTCTTCACTATCCTCTTTGGATTCTTCTGACCTTTGCGGGATGTGAATCTCGTCGGTTTTCTTACCGCTTCTCAAGGTTATCGCCTTAACCTCCTCTTCCTCTTCTTCAAAATCGAGCTTTTCATTTTCGTAGCCGGCCACCAAGTCTTTGAGGTAGGTATTCTCAGACTGAATACGATTTTTATAGACTGTGGCGGTGCTCTCCAATTCAGCTACGTTCCTTTTGGAAGTTTCGATTGCTACTACCCACTCGTGAAGGGAAGGGTGTAGTTCTGGAACCTTAGCTGTTTTGGCTACCTCCATCTTTTCTTCACTGTGCTCCTTCACATAGATGCATTTGGCTTGCTCTCTTGGATTTGGCTCCGTTTGGCTTGGGAGAGCCCCTGGCGGTCTTCGAGCAAGATGTTCTGCAAGTTGATTGAATTTACCTTCGATTTTCTGGTTGAAGGCTTCTTGTGCAGAAAGCTGGTTCTGAGTCATAGTCATGTAACCCTTCATCATCTCTTTGAGTTCCGCGTTTGGATCAACAGAGGATGAAGATGGTGTTGTTGTTGTTGGAAACCTGGAGGGGCACCTAGTGCTCTATAACCCATATTAGAGTTTGGTTGGGGTCTGTTTCCCTGATAGGTATTGGAATTGTTGTTCTGCCCTCCCTTGGTTCTGATCATTGTTTTTCCATGAGAAATTCGGGTGATTTCTCCATGGGTAGTTGTTGTTGATGTTATTGTTGTAGGAATTACCGGGGCGGTTTCCTATGAAATTCACATCTTCATACTGGTTTTTACCTTCGCACTGATGAGTTTCATGAGGACCGGCGCATATGACACATTCTTCTGTGGGTGGAACTGGTGGTGAACTTGTAGGTGGGGAAGCTATTGTTTTTACGATTTCGTTTTGAGATGTTGTTAGCTTTTCCACCATCTTTGCAAGGGACGAGATCTGGGCTGATAACACTGGTGGAACGCGACCCATTAATTACGGTCCAAAACCGTGTATAATTACGGTTCTGGACCGTAATCTACGCGGGCGTCAATAAAGATGGCGTTTCTTTAATTACGGTTTAAAACCGTAATTAAAGTCCCTTTTCCGGCCCGCGTGTCATTGACTTTACATTACGGTTATTTGTAAAACCGTGATCTAAAGTCCTTTAGCGCGCGTGAACCAAAGGACTTTAGATCACGGTTTTACAAGTAACCGTAATGTAAAGTCGACACTTTAGATGACGGTTTTGGCAATAACCGTCATCTAAAGTCTTTTGGCGCGCGCGCCCAAAGGACTTTAGATTACGGTTATTGTTAGAACCGTAATCTAAAGTGTAATTTTTTTTTACAAATCTACACAATTGCAACAGAGACAGAATTGTAACAGATAAGCAACAGAGGGCAGAAACTACACAATTGAACCCCCTGAATCAAATACCAACAACACAAATTCATTCTCTGCGCACAATTGCAACAGAGATAACATCTAATAAAGCACCAGATCGAAAATCTGTAACATATTCAATCTGTTACACAATTGCAACAGAAATAACATCTAATAAAGCACCAGATCGAAAATCTGTAACATATTCAATCTGTTACACAATTGCAACAGAGATAACAATTGCAAATTCATTTCTGCGCACAATTGCAACAGAAACATTCAATACAACAGCTAGAATCTGTTACAGCAGCAGCTAGCATAATTCATTACAAACAGAATCAGAGCAACTAACAAAAATATAATTTGTTACACAATATAATCTGTTGCAGCAGCAACTAACAGAATCAGAGCAGCAACTAACAAAAAATATATGTTACAGCATCAGAGCTAGCTAGTCTACCACTCCATTCTCATAAACATGGCTGCCATGCTCTCTCTGACATGCAACAAGTCGGTAGGAGCATAAGTCTTGAATCTGGCATAATGCTCTTTAATCTGCAACAAGAAAAGGAATGGAACACATAATGAGATTAAGATAAAGACACAAAAAATCTGCCGAAAGAATTAAATACAAGACAGCGTTCGTATTACCTTGTCAATATCATTCTTAAAACTTGGGAAGTACCCGCAGAACTCGTACATATACCGCATCACGTAGTACCCGCAACTCTTAGAATCCTTTTGGGTAGGGCACTAAATCACAAAAATTCACAAATGTAAAACAATTGTACAAAGATAATCAGCACGAATGAAATACATGAATTACCAAACCTTGATGTAATTGACGGTCAAATCACCAAACTCTCCCTGAGGGGTTTTTTTGTAACAACTGTTACATATATTAACAAAAGCGTTTAGCAAAATGAACAAGTACATTAATTTTGGTTCAAAAAACTTACAAACAATTAAATAGTAATAAAAACTTACTCTTTGATTAAGTCTTCAGTGTTGAATTCTGTCCACTGCCCTAGTAGATCTAGAACGAGCAGAGTAGCGGTGGCAGCGCAGAATATAAACAAAGCCCAGTGGTGGCTACAATGTCAAATACAAAATGAAATGAGAAATGAAGGTAAAAAGTTAGCTAATTAGTATGTATTTTATATTAGAACTCACGTTTGGTGATACGGCATTAGAATGATATTTTTTCTGTTGATCAACAACATTGAAGCAATGAATCATGTATTCACAAAACCTCCCCGGGTCCCTAGTGACTGAGTCGTACGATAAACGCTCCGGGCACACCGCAGTAATGGAGGTCATGTCCTTCTCAGCACATCTCTCAAGCAGACATCTATTATATCACATGTACTATAAAAAGTTAGCCAATGCAACTTCATAGATACTTATTCTATATGTTTTTACAGTATGAGGAAAGACACTTACTTTAGATAAGCTTGAATAATGTTAATGTTCAGATAATCTCCACACATCATCTCTCTGATGTCCTCAAAGTTGATTGTCGTCATCATATCTTCTTCGTAGTGAAACATCGACTTTGGAAGCGTCATCATGAAGTTGTTAGTTTGAGATGACTTCAACATGATCTTGTCGTAGAGATTCATCTGCTTGGGCCCCAAAACATTAACAAGTTTTTGTGGCAGTGTGAGCTTATTTTTAGGCGCCTCAGAAGTCCTGGTGCGACCTCGGACGGACGCTGGATTCTTACCTTTCGCACCCCGACTCACTGGATTCTTACCCTTCACACACAAACAGTAAAGCATCAATGTAAAGATAATTACTAATTGATTATTATAGTAACATTAACAATTATCTAGAACATACCCTTGTACTTCTGACAGGATTCGCCGGCGCGCAGATCTCTTCTTCTCTGGGCCGGGATACGCGGCGAGGAAGCTCAGGGATCTCAGGATTCGCCGGCGCGCTGGTCTCTTCTAGTCTGGGCCGGGTTACGCGGCGAGGAAGCTCAGGGATCTATAATAGATTAGATTAGATACTTAATGCTAAATAATGCATTTTTTAGATACTAAATGGTTGTCAAACAGTCTTACCTCATCGGTGACAACATATAACATGCTGGCCAGGGCAATAGTCTCCCTTCACTTCGATCAGCGTGCATTTGTTGTCAAACGCCATCGGAAGGTATGCATGCTCAATCCATCAACTATCAGGTCTAAGGTCACACGCGCGTAGAATGGGGGTAGACGTACGAAACTGATGAGCGTGAGTGGACCTGATGGCAACACCGTCCCGTAGGCCGCATCTACAGGGTGCCCGTCTAATGGTATTTGGAGACGACATTTATTTTGCTCCTTTAATACAGAGATAATACGTGAAATAAATAAGTGAGTCCAATCTAATACTATTTAAATAACTTTATTTTAGGAGAAAAATAGTTAAACAAAGTTAACCTGGATGTTGGCAAACGGGTACGGGTCAGCGGCCGGAGCACAACTAGACGAGGAAGATAGTCGAGGATCTATCTGCTGCTGCTGAGTAGTCGCATGTGCAATCGCATTCAACGCTTCCTGCAGCCTCTCCTCGATAGCCCGGCGCTCCAGCCTGTTTCTCGTCATTAGCTTGGCGCTCAGCAGCGAACTTACGCTCTACCATCGCCTCGACTTCAGCAGCACTCATCTGACCCTTCCTAGCAGATGGCGGGAATACGTTCTTCTGACGTACTTCTCCCCCAAATCCTCTAACACGCCCCGGGTGATCCTTCTTCCCAAGCATTTGATTGAGCGCGTCGTCTTGAGAAGGAGGAGCGTGTAAGTCTACTTCTCCTCTCTGTGCCGCTTCGTACTGTCCAATTTTCAAGAAGTTAACACTAATTTAAGATCAACAAACACTTGAGTATATAAGTAAATTATTTAACAGCTACTTTCAAATACTTACAATTTGGTTAGCCAGTTGTTCCATCGCAGCATTAGGAAATATCCTCTGACCTTCGCTGGTCGTTTTCTGGCGTCCCAGTATGTACATCTGCACCCTCCTCGCCTCAGAGACATCCTCGATCGGGCATTCACTTCCATCCTCGTTCCTCCGTGTCAGCAAACCAGCTTCTTTCCATCCCTCGAGGCTGCCCACATATCCCCTTCGTCCCATGGTGTGGGGGTAGATTAGCTTCACGGTTTTGCCGTGCTTGTTCTTGTACTTGCTGTTAAGAAGTACAACAGGAAATTAATTAGAAAATCAGGGATAAAGCATTATGAGCATTATTAAGAAAATAGTACACACAAACATACCCTGAACTCGGGGTGGCGTGGCCGCTCACGAACGCCTTCCACTCCTTCTTCAGTGATCATGCGCGTTGTACACAACATACGGCGGAGGCTCACGTGGGGGCACCCTGTTGATCCAATGCTCAACCAATAGTGGCGGAATGATTTAGCTTTGCCGGACACCAAAGAAAGAACGGTCTTCTTCACTTCTTCTGGGATCTTGTACCGTTCTTGCACCTTCTTCCAGATGGTCTCCTTTACTTCTTGCGGGACTTGTTTCCATGTGTGGTTGATGCAGCAATGTGATCTGGCCAGAGTCCCTAGCATACTACCGAACTCTGACCTGCTGCCCCCACCATACCTCCCATACTGGTCCCACAGAAGACTAATCTGATCCTCTTTCTGCAGTTTCAACCCACGGGTCGGACCTCTACCTCTGGGTCTCTGAGTAGCACTCGTAGAAGGTGCACTCATGGAAGGGCCAACAGTAGCAGCGGCAGATGTGGATGGGGCAACAGCAGCAGCGGCAGATGTAGATGGGACCGGTACCATTCGCTGCTCATTTTCCTCATCCTCACGACAAAATAAATCGAACTCTGCATCAGCCATGTCCTGATCAGCCATGCCTGCAAGGATTGAAATACAATTTGAATTAAATTAAGCATTTCATAATGGTCATAAACAAGCAATAAATAAAAGAGTGGTAATTTCATATAAATTTTTATAGTAATAACTTACATACACCATTATCTCTCAACCCACATTCCCTCGTTATGGTCTGATCGTATATACTCACGATGACCTGTGACCTCAGCCTCTTCCAATGAAATAGGAACAGTTGGAGGTTCATCTTCTGCATCATACTCATCCTCATCAACCACACCATCCACACCAACTATTCCTCTTCTCCCTTTAAGCACAACAGACCATCTAGGATTACAGGGATCAGTTACATAAAATATCTGCTTAACCTTCGTCCCAACAACGAATGGCTCAACCGTGGGAGTAGCTCTAGACAGATCAACCAGTTTCATACCATGCTCCTCCTCACGGTAGCCATGAATGTTGTTAACCCAGTTACAGCGGAAAACACACATTTCGTAGCTGTTGTAGTCCAATACCCAGATGTCTTGTATAACACCGAAATATGATTGTTGTACTGAGACAGGACTATGACCCACGACACCGACGTCATATAAGTTTTGATAAGCTTCAAGCTCTACACCACTGTTTTGATTCGTTGACTTCTGATCCTGACGTTCTGTGAAAAAGGTGAATCCGTTGACATCGTACCCCTCATAAGAAATTACATCCAGATTTGGTCCAAATGCAACTACTTTAATCAGTTCAGGCACATTCGTGGACTGATCGGACAACACTCTCTCTTTGAACCATCGGACAAATGTCCTATTCTGCTCATTTTGTAGTCTGACGTCACTCATGTTTGGATATTGTGCTCTTAAAACACACAAGTGTTCATCAAAGTATGGTTCAACATCTTCAAGATGACTTAGCACAACTAAATGAGCTTTGTTAAGAGTGTCTATGTCAATTCTTTTCAGTTTCCTTCCAACCGTGCCAACACCCTTCAATCTGCCCTCGTGTCTAGAACGTGGAAGTCCAATGGTATCGACACCTTCTAGGTAATTGGTGCAGAAGTCTACAACTTCCTCTGTGATAGTGCCCTCTATAATACTACCCTCTGGGTGACGACGGTTCTTCATTTTCTTCTTCAGGACACCCATGTACCTTTCGAACGGATACATGTAGCGAAGGTACAAAGGACCACACATCAGAATCTCTCTTACAAGATGCACGAGGAGATGTATCATTATGTCGAAGAACGATGGAGGAAAATACATCTCCAGCTGGCACATTGTCACAATAAGATCCTTTTGTAATTTAGACAGAGTGTCCACATCAAGAACCTTAGACGAAATGGATTTGAGGAAGACACTGACGTTTGTGATTGTGTGTCTGACAGCATCCGGCAAGATCCCACGTAGTGCAATTGGCAAAAATTCTTGAAGTAGGACATGATAATCGTGAGATTTCATTCCTACTAATTTGAAATCTGTCATGGACACTAGGTTTCTTATGTTTGAGGAGTAACCTGATGGCACCTTGATGTTGTAAAGGGTACTGCATAGACTATGTTTCTCTTCTTTAGACAGAGTGTGACAGGCAGGAGGCAAGAATGTGCGTTTTCCACGTTCTTGCGGGCCAAGCTCTGTGCGTATGCCCAACTCAATTAAATCTTTTCTTCCTTTCAAATGATCCTTTGTCTTTCCTTTTATGTTCAAAAGGGTGCTAGTGAACTTTCACCCACGTTCTTCTCGACATGCATCCCATCGATACAATGTCTAACCTCCAGATGCTGCCAGTACTGTAGTTCCCAAAATATTGATTTCTTTTTCCAGACACTTTTTTCACCACTTTTGGTTGGCGGCCCGAAGTTGTTCACAATATTATCCAACTTTTTGTAAATCTCTGTACCTGTCAAAGGCTGGCGCGCCATGCTGTGATCAGTTTTCCCATCGAACTCTTTCGCCATCTTTCGATACTTATGTCCTTTTGGAAGCATTTTTCGGTGGCCCATATACACGGTTTTCCCACTATGTTTCAAGCGAATGCTACAAGTGTTTTCACCACAAATCGGACACGCCAACGCCCCCTTGATTGAATAGCCTGAAAGATTACCATAGGCGGGGAAATCATTGATTGTGCAGTACAACATAGCACGCAAATTGAAGTCCTCTTTACTGAATGAGTCGTAAACCGTAGCCCCTTCATTCCACAAGAGTTGTAGATCCTCTATCAAAGGTTGTAGGAATACGTCAATTTTGTTGCCCGGTTGCTTTGGACCAGATATTAACAAAGACAACAAGATGTGTCTTGGTTTCATGCATAACCACGGCGGTAGATTGTAAATAACCAAAAGCACAGGCCAGGTACTGTGTATGCTACTCAAAGT
The DNA here is from genome assembly GCA_023374045.1 of Limonium bicolor. Taxonomy (NCBI): domain Eukaryota; kingdom Viridiplantae; phylum Streptophyta; class Magnoliopsida; order Caryophyllales; family Plumbaginaceae; genus Limonium; species Limonium bicolor. Next base: position 459,943,961 of record CM041776.1, on the reverse strand, counting down.
ACCGTAAGGGTTCATCCCATCCGTGCACAAGCCTAGCCTTAGGTTTCTCGGTTCGTTACCAAACTCAGGAAATTTTACGTCTATGTTTCTCCACTGTGGTGCATCAGCGGGATGTCTCAATCTGCCATCCTTTTTCCTGTGAACTGAATGCCACCGAAGATTCTCTGCGTCTTTCTCAATGGAGAACAAACGTCTGAACCTTGGAATGATGGGCAGGTACCACAATACCTTAGCTGGTGAACCTTTCTTACTACCGCTGATGTGAGTTTGTTGTTTCTTATACCGTGACGCTCCACATGCTGAACAGCTTTCAGCAAATTCATCCGATTTCCAAAACAGCATGCAACCATTTGGACAAGCATGAATTTTCTGGTACCCCATACCCATTGGGCACATCATTTTTTTGGCTGAGTACGTAGTCGTTGGTAAAACGTTGTCCACCGGAAGAACGTATTTCAATAGTTCCAGGAGGTCAGTGAAACTTACGTCGCTCCAGCCATGTTTCGCTTTCAAGTTGAATAGCTTGAGGACGACACTCAACTTGCTTAACTTTGTAGGGTCACACCCGGGGTACAACGGTGTTTTGGATGAATCCAACAAATTTTCATGCTTGTCTGGCGTGTTAGAGTAATGTCGTTCCACATCTTCAAGCATAGTCTCAATGTCATCATCCCAGAAATCTGGCACAACGTTCGCTGTAACGTCTTCTGGATCACCAGCAACTGTATCATCTCCAAGTTCTGTTTCTGTGTTTGCCTGACCATTATCCCCTTCGTCAGGCTTAATAACATCGAACGCACTCTGACCATGCCATCGGATTATGTCTTGGAAATCTTTTGTAAAACCGCGGCGGATCAGATGTTCCTTAATTGTTTCAACGCCGCGATATCTCAGATTGTTTTGGCAGTCGATACACGGACAAAATATGTATCCCTTGTCTGTAGGTTTCAGATTGTTCGCCAACACCGTGCATAACTTATCAACTCCTTCTAAAAACTTGTCGTCCAAATTTCCGCTGTAAATCCACGAACGTTCCATCTCCTTCTAGCTATTTATATGAAGGCAGCCATTTCATACCGTCACCCGTGCAGAGTCTTTACACTTTTGTATCTTATCAACCTAAATCCATCCATGAGTATTAAATCCCACCGGTGAACGTGTTTTTAATATGTAATTTATTGAAAATTTCGGCAGCATCTCCCTACAGTTCTTCAAATGCACGATATTATGTATATTAAATAATTATGCATTCAAAGAACAAAAAGAGATACGCTGAAATAATCAATAAAGTACATATTAAAAGCACATTCACACCCTAGGTGTGTGATTTAACAATCGTGGACAGTCCCGACAGGGACTGCCGAAGATATACCTCTATTAGGTATATCTTGGGCGGATAACTATGTTTGGTAGTTTGTCAAATATTATATGTAATATATAAATCTTACCTCTGGTAGACGATTAGCCGATGCTAAGACGGTTGAGGTCGGAAGCCTAAATAAAGTCGTAGTCCTGATGCATAAATGAAAAACGACAACATTAGAATTCATCAAAAAATCAAGGTTAAATGCTAGCTAAACCGCGGAAAAAAATCGACAGCATCTCCCCTATATTTCTAACGTCTCCAAATCAGTTTTATCAAAGTCAAATTCGCACGCACCATCTAGAACTGGTAACATACATAAACTTATCTTCACTGATGTATTTAGTTTACAGAAACAGAAAAACGACAACATCTTTCTGTTGCCTCTACTGAACAGATTCACACAGAACTCAAACAGAAATAGAAACTGAAAGAAAAGAAACAGACAGACAGAGACTGGTGTATGACTCCTCTCTGTTTGTTCACGTGTTTGAATTCTCAAACCTTTCTAAACTGTCGATCCTGTCAATTTGGTGTGTTATAAAGTTTCTAACTCAACTAAACCCAAGGCAACTTTGTTACAGATGCAGAATTAGTCAGAACCTGATCTGATACGAAACTGAAGCTGAAATCCAAACTGAAATCAAAACAGAAACTGAGTTGTGTTCTTGCTTTCTTCCCTGTCTGTTTTTTTCCTTTCAACTGATTATACTTCTCCTAACTCCTTACCCAGTTACTTAAATATTCCATTAAGCTTTTAAATCCAGACCAAAACTCAAACAACTTGTTACAGTTCTGTTCCATTCATGAAACTGAGATATGCTACAGTTCTGTACCATTCATTTTTCAGGAATCGGTAATATACTTGAACTTATCTTTCCTGTGGCAGTTTTAAGTAGTAGCATTTTTAAAACTACACTATTATGTATTAATTGTAATACTAAATGCTAAGAACAAATAAATACAGCAGTTTACAGATTGGTTTGCAAAGTTACCGTAACTAAGCACCGAAGTGGGCAAGTAGTGTAGAAATCAGCCCACGAACTAGGTCGCAATTAACTGTGAATCTGGGCACAAATATATGAACAAGGTTAGAACATTTGCCATTACACTCTCAGGATTCGATACAAACGAGGTTAGAACTTGCAATCGAAATGCATGTATATGAACAAAGTTAGAAAAAAACGACAATCAATCGCGATCGCATACCCAATACGCGATAGAGACGTCGACGGTGAGACCAGTGGTAGATGGGTGGTGACCGGCGGCGATGGGAGTGACAAAGGTGGTGGGAGCGACGGCGGCGATGGCCGTTAGCAAGGTGACGGGAGAGAGGAGGCAATTTCAGTGAGGAAGATAGCGCGAAAGAGAAGAAGAGTTACTGTGAGTAGAGTGTGCAGAGTGTAGGCAAATGTTTAAATGGACTTTAGATTACGGTTTACATGTAAACCGTAAACTAAAGTCACACTTTACATGACGGTTCTCACAAAAACCGTAATCTAAAGTGTAACGAAATTAAAAAAAAAAGCGCGATAATTATTTGGCATATGTTGGGTTTCAAACATAGGTAACACATTAATATAAAGTTTTTATTAATCTAAAATACACTGATAAAACGACGTCGTTAAATGTAATCTAAAGTGTAACGAAATTAAAAAAATAGCGCGATAATTATTTGCCATATGTTGGGTTTCAAACATAGGTAACACATTAATATAAAGTTTTTATTAATCTAAAATACACTGCTAAAACGACGTCGTTAACTGTAATTTAGATTACGCGCGGAGTCGAATAAATCAAATAATACGGGAAATTTTTTTCGTCAGGTCAAAACGACGTCGTTGACGAGGTTGGCGCGCCTTTTTTAGGAGGGACTTTAGATGACGGTTTTTAGTAAAACCGTAATCTAAAGTCCGTTGACCGTAAAGCGCGCGTCAACACGGGACTTTAGATTACGGTTTTACTAAAAACCGTCATCTAAAGTCCCTCCTAAAAAAGGCGCGCCAACCTCCGATCGATTATTGATTACGGGTTAATCAATCATCGTCGCTAATAAATTCCGGCCTTCCTATTAATCACGGTGTCTGTTTAAACCGTGATTAAACCACCGTCATTAAAGCCTCGCGTTCCACTAGTGTAAATGATCCGTAGGCTCAACGTGGAGTAGGCCTGCTGCTCGTGGCGTTCTTCCCTTGGATCTCGTCCACTGTCTTGTATTGCTCGTCATGGTTTCGAGAAGGTCCATTCCTTCTTTAGGAGATTTCATCATGAAACTTCCTACTGTAGAGGAATTTACGAGTAGTCGGTTTCTATCATCTAGACCATTGAAAAATGACAGGCAGAGGGATTGATCGTCAAGACCATGGTGGGAACACTTCATTAGCATATCCTTGAATCTGTCCCATGCGTCGTACAACGTTTCTCCCGGCTCCTGACAGAATGTGTTGATTTCACCGATCAATTGCCTTGTTCTACTGGTTGGGTAGTATTTGGCAAGGAATTTCTGGGCCATTTGCAGCCATGTGGTGATTGATCGGGAGGGAAGACTTCGGTACCACCTGTTTGCTGAATCCGACAACGAGTGAGGAATAGTTGTAGACGGATTCTTTCTTTGACGTTGCCGGTTTGACCAAAGGAATTGCAGAAGTCTAGGAAGAGACTCAGATGATTTGGGGCTTCATCTGGGTTCGCTCCACTAAACTTGCCCAAATCCCAGACGGCGGTGATGTAGTGGGTTTTGAAAGCCCATCGTCCGGTTTCTAGCGGTGTTAGTTCGGGGAGAACTATGGCTGATGCCCTTCCTTCGGTATCCGGTTGGTGGTAGTCAGAGAGACACGATGTTCTGGTTGATTTGCATGGTCCATTTCATTTATAACTTCGTTATCGGCCATGGCTTGATTTCTCAGGTTTCTTTGTGCTTGTAATAAAGTGCGCTCGGGTTTGGGTCTCGGACTGATAGGTGGAGAACCTCGGGTTCGAGTGTTTGGCATGCACAGAAGATAACTTGTGGTTCGTCAGAAACTGCAAAATTAATTAGTAAATAGATAAAGAAAGGCAGAGATATTGGTTAGGCTGATAAACGTTAATTAAACAACACTGATATATATTCTTTTTTTTATATATATATTTTTAAGAGTAAAATGACAGAAAATAAGTGACAAGGGAAATTAAATGACAGAAATTATAAGTTAGTAGTTAGAGACATAAATTATAAGTTAGTAGTTAGTTGACAGAAATTTAAATGACAGAAAATTAAATGATAGAAATTATAAGTTAGTATACTGGGAATTTAAATGTTAGGGACAATGGAAATTAAATGTTAGGGACAATGGAAATTAAATGTTAAGGACAATGGAAATTAAATGACTGAAAAATAAATGACAATAATATTAAAAAGTCAGAAGTCAGATGTCCAAAGTCAGATGTCCAAAGTCAGATGTCCGAAATTAGATGTCCAAAATTAAACAAACAACAAAATAATATACAGAATATTACAGTATAGCAAGTGAACTACCGGAAACTAGGGAAATTGATGGAATCAATCTCCCCGGCAACGGCGCCAAAAACTTGTTGGGATAAAACTACACTATAATAAATATAGATTTATAGCAAACTAATAGGCAAGTGCACCTATTCGGAATAGTATAACAAGTGTCGTATCCACAGAGAGATTGTTCAATTATCCTAGTCTTGGTAGTTAATTAAAAACTGTAAAAAGGGGTTTAGCCAGAGGCAAGCTTGATTTGTTGTTGGATTAGTACAGAAATAATAAAAACAGTAAAAACAGGTGAATTAAGTGATGTGGATGGAAAAGGTATCCTAGGATAGCGGGGGAATTGCCTAAATTACTTAAACAGATTTATAACCATGTCTCAAATATTTATTGCCTATTAGAGTTAATAATTGTCAGTTACGAACTCTTAATAATAGCCTTAATATTTTCCTGCTCAATCCGGAGTGTAAATATCAAGATTAATTCCTTTGTGGTACTTAGACTATCTCAAAATCATATGTTGATAGTTACCATAAAAATGCAGTATTTTGTCAGAATAAGCATTTAACAATATTAGTTGAAAGGAATTAAAACAAGTTAACAAGTGAGACAGGTAATAAATATTGATTACGTAATATTAGGAACAAACCCCCATCCTAGGATACAAAAGAAAATTACTCAGACATTAACGGGGATAAGAAGATAGCACAGACAGATTTTGACATTATTTCAGAGGAAGAACTGGTCTGCTCTCGCTCTCATGCTGCTGCCTCTTTTCTCTCTTTGTAAAATACTGCTTCTGTTGAGTACGTACGTGAGTAAATGTGGTGAAGTGGTGAAATAAATAAAAGATGGAGAATTATGGCGTTACGGGATGAATGATTGAATGGAAGAGAATGGAGTGTGGTGAGCGTGGTTTGATTTTCTGGTTTTCTCCGTACGCCTGTTTAAGGTTGCAGTAGCTGAGTTATATAGAGGAAGGGAAGAGGCAATCTGGAGTGTTTGATTGCAGATTGATTGCTCATTTATTGCAGGGGACAGAGCTGAAACGCGTGAGAGATTTAAGGTAGGCGGTGCGGAGTAGATGGATATGGCGGAAGCAAGTTGCAGACGACGACGGGCGAAGAAGAAAACTGACGCGCGTCGATTTTTAGTCACGTCCGCACTCACGTCCGCCTCTATCTAGGCGGTTGCATGTGTTGTCCGCCCAGCCGCCCGCATGGGTTCATGCGGTTGCCTTTGGTTCTGTCCGCCCAGGAGTCCGCCCAGGTTCAGGCGGTTGCCTTGGTTCTGTCCGCCCAGGAGTCCGCCCAGGTTCAGGCGGTTGCAAGTAGTCTTGTCCGCCTAATATGGGGCGGTTGCCCATGCGGACACGAGTTGTTGATGTACTTTCTTCTACGAACTTTGACCGGCTCTAGATTCTTCGTTTGGACTCCGTTTTCTGAGCCGTTTGCGTCTATGCGTTCGTCTCTTCGTCTACTTTGCTCCCAGCTTGGTTTTTCCTCATGTTTAAACCAATAAATTTGTGAGATAATCAATAAAACATAAACTAGAGGAAAAACATACGATAAGTGAGAAATGAGCAGAAAAAGTGCTGATATAATATATGAAATACACCCATAAAATATGCTCATTTAGACACTTATCAATTTTGATGTCGATTAATTTTAACAAAGCTGGACCACGACACAAATTCTTGATGTGCTCAACCACAATTGTCATCTTGAAAGCTTTGATACTTTAATTCCAACCCTTTGAGGCATTAGGTCCAAATATTCACCGCTCAGTTGAACATTGGAAGATCACCTTAGTTAGCGGGTAGGGCGCTTACTTCTACTCGCCCCTCTAGCTTTCTTAAACCTCAAATGAGGTGGATCCCCGATGCTCCATCCAGTCTTATGATTATTTTTCTTGTAGACATAATCATTACGGTAGAGAACGAGCATAGTTTTGTTTTGACAGTTTGGGAAAGTGAATGGAGCAGCCTAATCTTCTTCCATATTTAAGACATATTTCTAGGAAAGCCATTTCTTTAGTCTCCCCAATTTTTGTGATTCCAGTGAAATGACTACTTGCAAATTTATTTCTGCTATCGCCTTAGCATCCACCGGAGTAGGCCTCCCCTTATTCGGGCTAACGTGCATTCCAATACATGTTGTCGAGTCCATGATCCCATTTACATTTGCTTCCTTAGATACCCGAGCAATTGGGATAGATGAGCACACAACCTGTCAGGCATATTCCACATTTCTATTAACGGTATGCTACTCGGCTGGGATTGGGGACTGAACCATGACGGCGTTATTTAATTCTGCCTGTAGCTTTGTGTCCACACCTGCCGCACATGTCCTCATATCACTTATAATCATCATTCCTGTATAACCTATAGTAGTTTTTGACTCATCTAGCCCATTAGTGCCCCATCCGTTGATATTCCCCATGTTGCGTGCAATACACATTATCACAGATGCAACTTTTTGGCTTTTTAATTGAATCATTATGCTTCTGCTACTCATATCCTCGATAACGACATAATTAGTCTCGAGCCCTGAGAAAATTTTTGGGTCTTCCGTCGAATTTATCATCAGGTCGCATCTCTTCACTATACTCATCCACTTTTCACATTCCACGTCAGCTTCTCGGCAACAGAACAAGGCACCACTCGCCGCCTCCCGTTCCACCTGGTTGTCGTCGGTAGTATCCTCCATCCTTACCTCCATCGGACCTGCTCTTTCCCCCATCTCCTCTGTCCATACTTCCATGACCCCAACTGTTGACACCACATTGTCAAAAAGTACCTTGACTCTTCATTTATAAACTTAAAACTTGTTGTTGTCATCGTAGCGAAAACCTCTAAGCTCGCCGGGAGTATATCCATACTTGTCTCAATTTCTATCACCCTGCCAAACTTTCCCAGTACCGAGTGCACTGAGGCTCTTGACCATACCTGAGCTGGTAGGCCACAAACAACGATGTTCACAACCCGGCTAGAGTGGGACATCCCATCGATCCACTCATCAACACTCCACTTTTTCTTATCCCACTTGCCTTTTTGCAAGAACTTACATTGTTCCTCTTTCTTGTGGAATATCACTATGTAGTCATATATATCCCGACACACTTATAATATGTTCAATCTCATCAGTCACTACAAATGTTTCCCATATTGCTTCAACTTTGGTTTTCACCCTTGATTGAACTTTTATACTTCTGTCTAACCTTGGAATTAAAACTCTAGATGTTGCCAGTTTATAGGCCCCTCATGTATCTCCTAATAAGGGGTTAGCAAGAAAAGTAACGCACAATTAGGAATGAATATGAATTGGACGCAAGATCTATTTAACGGAGTTTACTTTATACCGAGGTTGACCGTGAGTGAATTTGACTACAGAAGAACACAACACAGCACATACTGGTGACAGTGAGCCAAATTTAGACATGATGGCTTTAACCTAGGTTCCTTCTCCTTCCGCTACCTGGGCATCTCCATTACGGCTAGGAAGCCTAAATCCGCTGATTTCAACCCTCTGATCGATAACATCAATAAAACTATCTCTTCTTGGCAAGGTAAATCCCTTTCATTTACAGGTAGACTATCCCTCATCCAAAGCACTCTCTTTGGCATTGTTGGCTTTTGGGCCTCATGTATCAAAATCCCAAAGAATATCATCACGCTCATTGTTAAGAGGTTTCGATCTTTCCTCTGGTCTGGGGACACCGATTCCAATACCACCCCCGTTGTGGCATGGAATACCATCTCATCCAAAAAGCAGAACGGGGGCCTTGAGCTCAAGGATATCTATAGATGGAATATATGCTTCTTGCTCAAAACCATCGCCTCTGTTTCAAACGATCCTGAACGTTTGTGGATCTAGTGGATTCATAATCGTTACCTCGTCAAGAGAAACATCTGGACGACTACTGCTAAAGGGGATGACCCTTGGGTTTGGAAATCCACTCTTCATGCTAGGGATTGGTGGATCTCCCAATGTGGTTCCACCACTGATGCCTCCTCCCTCATGGCTGCCTACCCCCCCCCTCACCGGGTTAGCATGTTTTATAATGACATTCCCCATCCCACCAGCCCCTTCCCCTGGTACAACATCTGCTGGAAAAATTGGGCAGCCCCTAAAACCAAATTTATCTTGTGGGCCACTCTCAGAGGTAGGCTAAATACCTGTGATAAACTCCAATCTTGAGGTATTTGTCTTGCTAACTGATGTTGGCTCTGTGAAGATGCTCCAGAGACTAACTGCCATCTATTCTTTGATTGTAGGTTCTCTCGCATGATTTGGTGGAATCTATGTGACTGGCTTGGCCTCCCTACAAATAGGACAAGCCTGCACAGCTGCTCCCAATGGATTTCTCGCTACTACAAGAGGAATCACCCAGTTGACTCAGTCAAAAGAGCGCTCGTCGCCAACATCGTCTACTTCATCTGGATAGAGAGATGCAAATGTACAATGGTAAACCAAGCTAGAGATCTATTCCACATTGTCTTCGACATCAAGCTTGCCATGAAAGCCTTCACTGCGATGAAGATGTTAGATTCTAGTAGAGACTTTGATTGGTTAGATAGGTATATGCTCTTAGTTTCCCCTATTGTGAATTCCCCTACATGACCCCCTTTTGTTAAACGCTATGAGACCACAATTGTAATGCCCAACCTTAATCTGAAAATTTTTGCGCGGAAGCGAGACCCCAAGGGGCTCTTACAAATTAGGTCATAAGACCAATTAGGCATCACCGGCGTTGGGTCAAAGACCCAACCAGCCTATTACTCAGTGTGGATAGACCAACCATCCACTTAGCCACAAGCAAGAGTCAAGAGTGGACTTAAACCTCCCAACGACAAGTTCCTACACTGATTCACATTCTCGTGGCCCAGACGCCTCAGACAATGCCAGGCCGCAGCTCAGACTGAGTCAACTTCGTCCCTCTCACTACAGCCCGAGTACTTGTGCGTCCCTTAGCGGGCACACTCGTCCTCGGAACCATCAGGCCTCCAACAGCCCAATAGCCAAAGACCCCAACTAGTATGAGTCAGTAAGGTGTACTGCTGACACGGGCCACGTCGCACCTTGTCTCCGCCCTTTTCCAGGACTCAACACTTGCCGAACCGTAAGACGGCTCTGATGTGCAATGCCCTTGCACCTTTCGAGGCAAGAGTCAACCTATAGGGCCTTAGGTTGCGAGTGCTAGTGTGACCACTGGCAATTATTCACCTCTCCCATAGTTTTTTTTGTATATCATGTTGAGTTTCCCATGTCACCCCATTCTTGGTAGGCTATATGCCGCTTTTGTTTGGCCCTATGCCGCTTTTGTTAGGCACTATGGAAGGTTTGTTCACCTCTTTAATAGGCTTTTTGTATATCCATTGTTATCCGATATATAGGAGACTATATATCCCTCTGTATAGTTCGTCTCATCATTAATATATTATATTTTACCCTTTTTACAAAAAAAAATTAGACATTAAAACTCCAACACTATTACTTTCACATGATTTCTTTGACATGGAAAATAAAAAAGAAAAGAAAAAAGCAATGCTTTTTTACAACAATCAACTACCACCGGGAACTTCCTCCCTCGATCAACAGCAACTAGTAGTGCCTGGCTAATGCTCGGGATGTATTCACCCTTCATCACCGTTCCCATCCTTTGCCTTATATATTTTATTCCACACCCTTCGTCTACGATTACTGCTACTTGTAGGATCGGGTGGCTAACTCAAACCAATCAAAGGTGTGAGTCTAAGGATTGGTTTGACTTAATCAGCCTTCTTAACTGAGAAGCACTCTGTGAGATAGAGGCACTCAATCGAATTAACCAAACTAAGGTTGCGGAAGACCTTTGCGGTAATTGTAGCGAAATGATGAAAGGAAAGAAGGACTCTGTGGAACTCAGCAAGATACACAAATAAGCTATTTCATTTCCTGGTCAAATAAAATAACTTACAAATGCCCACTAAGTAGAAAGGATCTACTTAGCGGTTTTCACTCACTCACCCAACACACTTTCTAATCAGAACAATGATAAGTGTAGTGAAACTAGGATCTTCCTAGGTAGAGTCTATCTAACGGCGCTAACTAACTTGGTACTTAATCTCTCTCTCCTTCTGGCTTACAATGCAATTCTCTTTCTCTCTCTAAGCTCTGAAATAATCCTCAATGAAAGCACAAAAGAAAACTAACTATTACACATCTTATTTATACTCTAAGTACAACAGCAAGTCGAAGGAGTTAGTTCCGAAAATACCGGAACTAACTTAGTGGGCAACTTCCAACGGCTCTTAAGTGGTATTCTTACTTGGGCCGCGATCTTCGGATGTTGAGGAAGACCCTCATGACCGTTGTGGCACTTAAGACATTCCGAGTTGACTCCTGATTTTCCGCAACATCACGAGAGAGTCTTTGAGGTCTTCTTTGTTGCGCCGGACTCTATCGAAGAGGATCACTCTTTGTGTCTGTCAAGTGATGATTGACTCTGTCGCAGTGAAAGGCTATCTCTGCAACACTCCGATGTCCCAACAATTCCCCCCTTGTTGCTGATGATAGCAAACCTTCGTGAATCCCGATGGAGTCAATCCTGAAAATAGAAACACAAGGACTAGGGGAACCGACCCTGTCAAAGTTCCCCCTTAATAGCAGCAGTGGCAACTGAGTTCAAAGACTCCATTAAGGTTCCCCCTTGATCGGAGAGGAACTCCAGGCAAGCAAACAATAAATAAGCAGTGTAATAGGCAGGATAGTATAGAAGGCAGTTAAATCACTAGACCACATGGTCCAGCAGCACAAATCCAGAAGCAGTTTAAAACAACAGCAGAATAACCCGTACACCAGACGGGATTCACCGCTTCCCCCTTTTGCTTTCATCAGAGGGAAGCCCACAGTATCAAAAAGTCAGTCAAAGTATTCACACAAAAACCAGCAAAAGTGTTTAGAACTTAAAAACAACCTAAGATCTAACACTACACACACATGTCATTCTAAGGGTTTGGGTTTAAGGTGGATTGGATGTCGAGGAGTTGGTCTTGCAAGGCCGTCACTGTCGTCTCTATCCCGGCGAATCGGTCCATCATCCGCTTCTGGCCCTGAATCAGCTCGGCTGCATGCGCAATGAGGCGCTCCACTTTCTCCAGGAGGGGTTGGAGTGAAGCTTGAGGGACTGCCTCTTGAGAAGTGGATGTCCCCGCCGTCGTTGGAGTAGATGGTGGGGGCAACAGCTTTGATTTGTCGATTGAAGTCAGCCGATTCAGATACCGCAGGTTGATGGTGTCTGCCTCTTCGATGGACTCTAGCGTCGAAGTCGCCAAGGGTACCTGAAAGAATTGGAATATGCGAGGCAACCAGAACACGTACCCCAAGGAGTGTTTCGGGGTGTCGACCGACTGGGCTAGGTGATGGAGAATTATATGAGCCAGATTGATAGAGTGACGATTGATGATACAGTACATTATGGTGAGGTCCAAGCAGTTGACCATGAGATTTCCTTCCTTCCTTGGGACAATGTTTTTGATGACTAGAATGTGAAGGAGTTGGTGTAAAATGGAGAGATCGCCACGGGTATGGGAGAGCCAATCTTTTTCTTGGAGGAGAAAAAGCGATAGATTTTATTTTGTGGGACCCCGGGAATCTCAGGAAGAATTCCTTTCTCATAGAATGACAGGCCAGTAGCAGGAACGCCAAGAACTTGGGACAATTTTACAAGATCGAAGAAGATTGGGGTAGAATTAACAACAGACTGAGCAGCACCGTTTCGGATGACAAGGTTTTGAAAGAAGTCGACAGACTCTGTGGGATACCACTCAGTAATCTCACAGAAGAGATGTTTCCACCCCTGAACTTCTAGCATAGTAACTAACTCCCCTAGGTTGGAAGATAGAGCCCAAGAGAAGTCAAGGAACTTACCCCTAACGATATTCCGTTCTGAGGCAGGGTCCCCGAGCATGTAACGTTGAGTGAATGGGTCAACCTTCACACTCCGTCGGTGCGGCTTCGGTGGTTTTTGATCTTTGGCGGAGGTAGAACCAGTAGAGGCATGTGGCTGGCCGTGGGCAGTTCTTGGACTGGAGACGACTCACCGGAACCAGAGGAAACAGGTTGTGCCTTGACGGAAGATCGAAGGATTCTTTTTGCAGTGGTTGGGTAGAAGTTTGGCCTTTTCTCTTGCGGTTCTTGGGTGGAGGTTGTTGTGTGGTGGTGTGCTGATTTAGCGGGGGATGCTTGGGGGTTTTGATGAAGGAGGTTTGTTGGGTGCTTGGTTGGTTATGAGCTTGTGGTTGATCGGTAGGCTTGGTTTCGGCAGGAGGTATAGTAGCTTGTGGTGTTGGAGATGGTGGTAGGGTTTGAATTGGGGTGACATCCTCAATGTTGGTATCGAGAATTTCTGTTCTTAGCGGAGCGATGGCGGTGTTGATGAGTGGATGGGTCATGGGTTTCAAGTGGTGGAGTGGAGGAGGGTGTTGGAGATGGAAAGTAGCGGTGGTTTTAGCGGGAGTGAGTGGTGGTGGTGGTGTGGAGATGGATTAGGGGTTGCCATCGATTGGAGGTACGCCTGAAGGCGAATGGGATCGGCGAAGATGTCGGCTGGGATGTTGATTCCGTTGAAGTTTACTCCGGCCATTTGGAAATTGGAAGGATGCGTGGGTGTAAAGGGAGTGGAAGTGAGAGAGATGGACTAGACGGGTGATAGATATAAGGCTGGAAGTTGCAGATTTCGTGTGTCAGGTGCGATAAATGTGGCGACGTCATGGTTGGGTGAGATTAAGGGCGACGATTTAGGCGGGTTAGGTGCGGATAGATGACGTGTATAGTAGCGCTAGAGTAATAGGCGTGCTAAGTAACAAAACACATTTCACTGATTCAAGTGCAAACAACGACAGACTCTATGAGACATGAGGGAGTACCTGCTGAAGATTGCGGTAGGGGCAAGGAGATGACCGTCTAGGTAGATGGAGTCAATCCGATTGCTGATCGCAGTGCTTCGAATCTTGCTGTAGACAAGGGTTTAGTAAAAATATCTGCAAGTTGATCTTCTGTGGGCACAAAGTCAAGTTGGATAAGCTTTTTCTCGACGCAGTCTTTCAAGAAGTGAAAACGTATTTCGATATGTTTGGTTCTTGAGTGTTGGACTGGGTTTTCGGATATTTTGATTGTGCTTTTGTTGTCACAAAAGATTGGGATTTGTTCTTGGGTGACATGATAGTCTTGAAGTTGTTGTTTCATCCAAAGGAGTTGGGAGCAACAGGCTGCAGCAGAGACATACTCTGCCTCCGCTGTAGACAGTGCTACGGAGTTTTTTTTTGGAGGACCATGAAACAAGGCAAAGACCCAAGAACTGTGCATTACCTGAAGTACTCTTTCGATCTTGGAGAGAACCAGCCCAATCAGAGTCACTATATCCAGATAAAGTAAAAGTGGGAGATCGTGGATACCATAGATAGAGTGTACTTGTACCTTTAAGATAGCGAAAGATACGCTTGACTGCTTTGAGGTGAGACTGTTTTGGAGCTGCTTGGAAGCGAGCACAAAGACAGACTGCGTGAAGAATATCTGGGCGACTGGCAGTCAGGTACAAGAGGACCCTATCATTCCTCTATATTCGGTGGCATTGACTCCGACTCCGTCATCATCGGATGCAGTTTGGCAGATGTACAGCTTGGTGTGGACATACTCTTGGCATTTTTGAGGTTGTATTTAGCAAGGAGTTCCTTGATGTACTTTTGTTGATGAATCTTGATCCCGTCCCTTTCCTGTTCAATTTGTAATCCTAAGAAGAACTTGAGCTCACCTAACTCATTCATGGAAAACTCTTGCTTCATAAGGTTAGCAAAATGGTCGCAGAGGGTGTTACTTGTAGAACCATAAATAATATCATCAACATAGATCTGTACAAGGAGTAAGTCATGTGATGAATGTAGAATGAAGAGCGTTTTATCTACGTTACCTCGAGAGAAACCATTTTGCAATAGATATGTAGACAGTCTTTCATACCAGGCACGTGGAGCCTGTTTCAGCCCGTAAAGGGCCTTACACAGTTTGTAGACGTAGTCGGGATGGACGGAGTCTGCGAACCCTGGTGGTTGCTCGACGTAGACTTCTCTATCAATGTAGCCGTGGAGGAAGGCTGTCTTAACATCCATTTGATATAATTGGAAACCTTTAAAAGCGGCAAAGCAATGAGCATGCGAATTGCTTCAAGACGAGCTACAGGAGCGAAGGTTTCGTCATAATCAATCCCTTCTTCTTGATTGTAGCCCTGAACAACTAATCGAGCTTTATTCCTGAAAACTTGTCCTGCAGTATCAAGTTTATTACGAAAGACCCAACAGTACCAATGGTTTGTTGATGTGTGGGGCGAGGAACTAACTCCCAGACAGCATGTCGCTGGAGAGAATTGAGTTCCTCCTGCATAGCAGTAACCCAATCACTATCAAGGAGTGCTTCTTTGACGTTTCTTGGTTCAGTGCTAGACAGAAAAGCACCAAAGGCACAGAGGTTTTGCATAGCCTGTAGGCGTGTTTGAACACCGGAGTTTGGGTCTGTAATGATGTTTTCAGGAGGGTGAGCAGATTTTTGCTGGAACTGTCGACGTGAAGCAGGAGGGGGTGTGTCTTTGTCAGAGGAGTCAAAAGTCAAGTTTTGGTAAGGGTGTCTCCGGGTTATGGTCAGAGTCAGTAGATTCTGATGAATTGTTTGTTTGCTGGGGAATCATGAGGAGTGATGGAGTGGGACTCAGGGAGTCTTCCTATTGGTACAGTGATGAAGTGTGGATCGGTGAGAAAATCATCAGGGGCAAAGTCAAGTTGATCAGAAGATGAGCCAACGTTGTGGGACTCATCGAACTTGACATGTGGGCTTTCTTCTAAACATTGAGTTCTCAGATTGATAACACGATAAGCTTTGCTTTTAGAAGAATAGCCAAGAAAGATACCTTCATCACTTTTAGGAGAGAACTTACCCAAGTTGTCCTTACCATTATTGTGGATAAAGCACTTACATCCGAAACGTCTGAGATGTATAAGACTTGGTTTACGTTGACGGAGTAGTTCATAGGGTGTCTTGTGAAGGAATGGATGAATCAACGCACGGTTTAACACATAGCATGCTGTGTTAACAGCTTCTGCCCAGTAAGATGGAGTGAGTTGACTGTCAATGAGCATGGTGCGAGCCATTTCTACCAAGGTTCTATTCTTGCGTTCAACTACTCTGTTTTGTTCTGGAGTACGTGCTGATGATATTTGATGATCCACTCTGTTGTCCCTACAAAACTCATCAAACGACTTGTTGCAGAATTCAGTACCCTGGTCCGTTCTCAGGGTTTATAGAGTAAATGAAAATTTATTAACAAGCATTTTATGGAGTTGGACAAACTCCGTAAAAGTTTCATCTTTAGTAGATAAGAAGATGACCCAGGTCCACCTGGAATAGTCATCGACTATGACCATGATGTACCTCTTACCACTTCTACTTTGTGTGCGCATGGGGCCAACAAGATCCATGTGTAGTAGTTCTAGCGGAGAGCTAGTAGAGAGAGTAGGCTTACTTTTGAAGGAGGACCGGGTGTGTTTACCTTTTACACATGCTTCACAGACAGAGTCTGTGTCAAAGGTTGTCGGGTAAGCCAATCACCAAGTCCTTGCTTTTGAGTTTGTTCAACAGCCTATGATTTGCGTGACCAAGTCTGGAGTGCCACAGCAGTGAGTTTTTGGAATGCACGTTGAGACAGACTTGATCGTCTGGATTAATGGAGTTAAGCACATTTTGTAGAGATTTCCTTCTCTACGTCCCACAGCTTTTAATGAACCTGTACGCTCATCATAAACCTTACAATCCGAAGAGGAGAAAAGTACCAAATTGAATCTATCACAAATTTGAGAAATACTTAGTAAACTGTGTTGGAGTCCAGTGACCAGATGGACTCCATCAATTTTAAATTTTGAGGGGTTACCTACGGACCAACTCCCACGATTTCACCCTGGTTGTTGTTTCCAAAAGTAACCTTACCTCCTTGGTAGGATGAAAGCGAATTGAATTGATTTGGATCTCCAGTCATGTGACGAGAGCATCCACTGTCCAAGTACCAGCTGTCTCCATTCGCCTTCACCTACAAAAGAACAGATCATTTGTTAGATTTGGGAACCCAGATGTACTTGGGTTCCCTTTTCGAGCCAGACTGTTTCAATTTTTCTCGTGCTTCAAGTATCAATTTAACACGTTTGACATTAAAAGAGAGATCTCTATTCAGTTTATCACATGCACTGTCTCGATGTCCAAGACTCCCGCAGTAGCCACAAATCTTGGTTGGTGGAAGATTGACGTATTTCTGTTGTCCTTTCCACCAGGAGTCGAATTTTTCTTTTTCTTGATATCGTTTGACTCTGTTGTCGGATTTGGACATATTCTTTGGAATGTCGAACTTACCTTTGTGCCACTTGGTGGATTGAGTGGATCGAACTCCGGATTGTAGATTTAATCTGGTGAGAGAGTTGTTCTACCTTAGAACGAAGAGTATCTCGATCTTGGCTAATTTCTTTGATTTTGGAGTTGGCCCACTCAGGTAATTCGGAGGAGGTGACTTGTTTGATAAACTTGACTGGCTTAAGGGAAAGAGCGTGCTCCTTTTCTTTCAGTCTTTGAGTGAGATTTTTGATAGTGGTGTTTAGGGATATGTTTTTGGATTCAGAGGCATTAAGATCATTTTGAAGAGAACAACACTTGTCAGTAAAAATGGTGAGGTCTTGTTTGAGGGAGTCGATCAGGGTGAGAGACTCTTTCTGGTCACCCTGTTTAAACTGAGTGCATTCTAAGGTATCATGAAGTTCCTTTTGAAGGGAATCAACATGACGCCTTGATTCTTGTAGATCTAACCTGAGAGAGCAAGAGATGGTTTTGTGTTCCTCAGCTTCATCTCTTAGTGCATACATAAGACTTTTTGAGATTTCGAGTTCCTCAGATAGCTCGGTTATCTTGCTGGTAAGACTTGCTTTGAGGAGTTGTTCTCGGAGACAATTTTAGCAATTAAAGTCATAAATCCCATAGGAGAAATACGGTAAAGGTCTGTTTCAAGGTGAGAACGAGTTACCTCATTATCAGGAATCATGGACTCCGTCGTGTCATGTGCCATTAGACATACCAATCCGCTGGACTCTATGTCTGGATCGTCGGAGTCTGAATCGCCCCATCCAACAGCTGCCATCAGCGATCTCCCTTGAGATTTTCCATACTGGTTCTTGAGTAAAGGACAGTCCTTCTTGAAGTGACCGGGTTTATTGCAGTTGAAACAAGTGACAGAATTGAAAACTTGTTTAGAGGTGTTCGAGAACGACCGACTCTGTCGATTAGGTTGGTTACGCATGAATTTTCGGAAGTTCTTGACTATGAAGACAAAGTCTCCATAGTCTCAGCCTCACTTTCCTCAACAATAATGTCCACCAGCTCAGCCTTAGCTTGTCTGATTTGAGTATCAGCAACATAGGCTCCTTCTTGAGTTAACTGAGTCGAATTAACCTGCAAGGCTTGGTCATTCAAAGTAGTCTTACTAGAAGAGGAGAAGAAGTATTACCACACTTCTTTCGAACATTCTTCTTATATTTATCTACGATTGTAGATAGGAACCTAGGTCTTGACAGCTCCATTTGGATAAGTCCTTGCATGCTTTGGTGAGATTACTGTCTCTGCCCATCTTCTCTGAGACTGTCCAGCAATTTGTGCAAGACACTCTCTCTATCTGGTAGATGCTAACTTCCTGCATAGTAGTGTTAGTAAGTAGAAACGATCAAGCACTTCTTCCAGAGACTCACCGGGTTTTTAGAAAATTTTCATAGTCCATTCGAGTTCTTGAGCTTTGCATTTCTTTAGTTCAGTGACTCCTTCGTGAGTTGCTTGAAGGAGTGTCCAGATCTCATTAGCGGACTTACAGTGATTACTCTCCTTTGTTCTGGGATGGACAAGCAAGTGTATATTGCGCGTGATGCTTGACGATTCAGCTCGTACCTCTTGCGATCTGCAGCAGTCCATGTGGATCGGTCAGGATTGACTGCAAGATCTCCTCCAGTGACTATCTCCCAAAGCTCGGAGTTGACAGACTCGATGTGTTGCTCGATCTCGTTTTTCCAGTGGTCGTAGTTGGTGGAGGTGAGTCTGGGATGCTCGAAGTGCATTTTGTTGTTTTGATTGGCGAAGAGGTCTGCCATTGCTTCGTTGATTGTATGTTAGCCTAAACAAAGCTCTGATACCACGTGTAGGATCGGGTGGCTAACTCAAACCAATCAAAGGTGTGAGTCTAAGGATTGGTTTGACTCAATCAGCCTTCTTAACTGAGAAGCACTCTGTGAGTAGAGGCACTCAATCGAATTAACCAAACTAAGGTTGCGGAAGACTTTTGCGGTAATTGTAGCGAAATGATGAAAGGAAAGAAGGACTCTGTGGAACTCAGCAAGATACACAAATAAGCTATTTCATTTCCTGGTCAAATAAAATAACTTACAAATGCCCACTAAGTAGAAAGGATCTACTTAGCAGTTTTCACTCACTCACCCAACACACTTTCTAATCAGAACAATGATAAGTGTAGTGAAACTAGGATCTTCCTAGGTAGAGTCTATCTAACGGCGCTAACTAACTTGGTACTTATTCTCTCTCTCTTTCTGGCTTACAATGCGATTCTCTTTCTCTCTCTAAGCTCTGAAATAATCCTCAATGAAAGCACAAAAAAACTAACTATTACACATCTTATTTATACTCTAAGTACAACAGCAAGTCGAAGGAGTTAGTTCCGAAAATACCGGAACTAACTTAGTGGGCAACTTCCAACGGCTCTTAAGTGGTCTTCTTACTTGGGCCGCGATCTTCGGATGTTGAGGAAGACCCTCATGACCGTTGTGGCACTTAAGACATTCCGAGTTGACTCCTGATTTTCCGCAACAGCACGAGAGAGTCTTTGAGGTCTTCTTTGTTGCGCCGGACTCTATCGAAGAGGATCACTCTTTGTGTCTGTCAAGTGATGATTGACTCTGTCGCAGTGAAAGGCTATCTCTGCAACACTCCGATGTCCCAACACTACTCGACTAGGAACCGACAACGCATGACAGAGAACGTACATGATTGCGTGAATCGACTAGGACCTCTTGATCGAGATGATGATGATGATCATGAGCGACTGAAACTGCTTCACTGCCGTTGTTTGGGGCTGTTGATGGCCTCATAGAGACGAGACGACTTATAGACGAATTGAAGATACAACATCAATTGGTTCTAATGCGGCGGCAGTCACGACATCAAATGAAGGCACGAAGAAGTCCGTCGGATGAATCTATACTATAATCCTGCCATATACAACTCTTTTTCTTTCAACTTTTTTTAAAGTAATATTGATAAAATATATTAGATGAGAGAAACATGATACAATTAGGAATATCATTACATTATCATCCATCATTCCTCCCTACATTAGCTAATGTATGAGCCATAACATTTTCAGTCCTAGAAACTTGCTGAAAGCACCGAATAGATCCAAACTGTCTTCTAGGACGATTTTGGTTTCTTGTTGTACCACACTTGTCCCTTGTAGTTGGCAGATGCTAGACAATCATAGTGAATTCGAATGTCATTATAATGTAGGATTGATGCTAGTGTCAAGCCTAGTATGATCCCTTTAGCTTCCACCATAGATAGATCCCAAGTATCCTTGCCATTTGTCACTCCTACAACTAGGACTATGCCTTCTAAAGATCCCATACCAAATCCATCACTCTCATCTATGAAAACTTGTAGTTCATTAGGCTCGTGTTTTGAGAGAGTCACTCTATGTCAATATATGTCTGGGCCTGCTTCATTTCAACATCAAAATCCTTAACTTTTCCATAATTTTTTTGGCATCTAGCAAACCAAAGTTTTTAGAGGAAACAAGCTAACATTTGGAGAATTTGGACCTTATTTGAGTAGCAGAGAGTAGTCATTCAGTCACGTAGAGTGTCATCATTCCTAATTCTAGAAGGGTAGTTTAGTGACATTAAATTCCATCATTTTTTACCATCAGGCAATACAGGAAGACATGAGCCATATTTTTAACACTCCCACATATTCCACATCTAGCATTAATTGTGTCAATACCACTTTTCAGAATCAAATCCTTACAAGGCATAATACCCAAAAGAATTTTCCATACAAACAACCGGATATGAAGCGGGATAATACATTTACGGATTTTGTTCATTGCAGCTTCAATTTGGGAACGACCAGAGAGTGACTTCTCATGCTGAGTTATGATCGAGGTATCCAAGTGATATGCAGATTTAACAGTGAAAGCTCTATTCTTAGATCCCCCAGCTCCTGCCATCAAGTTTATTCGAGACGCTAAGGACCATCTTGATGATAAGAGTCGCATCATCCTCTTTACAAAACCATTTCATGATCTTATCCATTCTCTAGGTTCTCGAGTTATTGTTAATCAGATTAGCGACCATTCCCTAGTTACGAACATGGTGAGGGATGGACCATTCTCAAGGTTTGCCTCTAGATTTTCCTTAGATCTATCAATATGTACCTCCCTACATTAGCTGTAACACCCCTACCGCTAATTCTGTCATTACCGTCCAATCTCCTCGTACTTCCAGATTCACGCAGCAGGTACGTACTTACACAACGGTGGGTGATACAATGTCGTTAGTCACCCACGTGACTAACAAGGCCTACTACTATATACAGCATCGGTCTGATGGACCGGAATATCCGAGTACTACACAATTACATTACACATTCCAAATACAAACCGAGTACTACATTCCTCAATTCAATACAATACTCCATAATTTCAATACAATACGGTACACCGAGTTTACTAAGATCCTTATTCAAATACAATACCTCTTTCGATTTCATACATACTCCTTAAGAGTCTACCATCTACCCATTCCTCACAATCTACTTACTTCTAAGTACAAGGGGGCATACCAATTGGTACACCTCTACACCGAAGGCTACAAGCCTTATACCGTTCATTGCTAACTACATTACTTTCTAGCTATCTAAGCGTAGCCGCCAGTCTCTTACTGTGGTCATATCCGCTTCGGGTACCTGCACACTAAAAATGGTGCCCCAAGGGGCTCAGCTTACGCTGAATATGATAACCGCATACCCCGCGTACTAGCGAGGGTACGCCGACCACTTGGTCGAATACATGTAATTCATTTTATTCATACATACATGCATACATGCTTTCATACATAATACTACATTACTTTACGCAAGGAATACATACATACACTTCAATACATACAAGGTAAACCATACAAGCCAACCGATACTTACTTACCTTTCCTGAAATACACAATACATATACCATACATACGCAATACATACACAATACTCCATACTTGTTAGCTCCATTTGTCCACCCGGGTTAATCGGGTGGAGATTACTCTTTTACTCGGGGTCAATGACTTACACCAGCCAAGACCATTACTCATACAATACTTTACTTTACTTACTACTTACTCAAGTCAAGTCATCGGGACCTCCGGCCCGGGGACTACTCTGTCCCACCACCGGAATTTACTTGGTTCACTAATCCAGGATGCTACCCATTTAAGGGGTTTGGGCCGTGGACCAGCTTAAGAACCAGGAATCGGATCCAACCTCTTGTGTCTCCTCATCCTCACGCGTGGCCGAAGCTATATCGGACTTCTACTCATTCCAATTTACTCATTACTTACGTTAGGAGTTAGGTAGTTAGGAATTAGTAGAAGTCATTCACATTCAAGCCACATACACAAATACATTGCTCATATACACATCCATACGAAACACAATACAATACACAAGTACACTACAAGGTACAAATACACTTCATCTTCATCCATATATTTCATGAATTATACAAACTAGTGTTCAAGACAATAAATATCAAGAACAACATAAATCAAGCACAAGTAAGTGCAGTATAGTCCGATTCATGCATTTATCTTATTTAGGTGATCAAATAAGCACACAAATCGGGGTAACCAGGTTAGGATACAGGGCATGAAGAAATCATACCTTTTTACCGGAATTTACTTTACCGGGTGTTCCCTTGTTCCTTTTGTTTACTCTTGTTCCTCGATCCTTATTCTCGAACCAATGACTACATGTCAAATGATTCCATTAATACTAAGCGTTACGATACTTACATAATTACTACTCCCATACTTACCCCATTATCCCGTTGTTTCAGTTTAACTTAATGTTCTCAAACTTACAACTTTCTTAATGACTTCTCAAACTTGTTTACACTTCTTAGGGCCTTTATAGGTCACCAAACAAGGCCTTAACAACACCTAAGACCAATACCATTCACTTCCCCATCATTAGCCACCTTAAAAACACTTTCTGTTGCAAAATTAGCATGGTCCGGGTTTGTGTCCGGGTCTACAAACCCGGACCAACCTCGGTTTTCAGTTTCTGGGCATTTTTACTTGTGGTCCGGGTTTACAAACCCGGACCACCCCCTGGGATGGCCTTCTGCCGTGTTTTTGCTATGGTCCGGGTTTGCGTACCGATTTTCAAACCCGGACCACCTCTGGAACTGTCAAAATTTATAGTTTTCCACCAGCTTTCAACCCCTAATTCACCTCTAATCATTTCCTAATCTTTCCACATGTTTTCTACATGTTTAAGCACCCTAAAACATGCCCTAAAACTCTTCAAACATTGGTCCAATCCTTACTCAACTTCTTACTCAAATTCTACAACTTTCATTCTTACTGTTACATTTTGCACACTAATGTTTTTCCTATCTTCTTCTTGATGGTTTACACTTGGTTCTAACTCCATTTGATCATTCCTCATTCATCCTAGACAAATGCAATTACCATACCAAAGTCCATCCTCCATTTACAAGGTTTGCAATCTAGTTTCTCTCCAAGACTCCAAGGCACTAATATACTAGTTTGCTACAGATTTTATATCCTTTCATTCTCATACTACAATTACCATTCCATAGTTACTCAACATTTCTACTTAACCCAATACATACCTTGGTTCTCCCATTCACCAAGTCATCCATAAATGTACATTTTCTACCAAAATTTCGCCATAGTTCACCTACATTTCTCACTTGTCCACATATATCCATTCTCACTAATAGCATTCCTAATCTAGCCACCCATACAAGGTCTACCAGCAATCAAAGCAATACAATCCATCAATCCTACATCAATACTCCATCAAGCACAATACCTGAAATACCCCTAAACCTTAAAAACTTAATTAAATGATCTATTAATGATCTATGATGGTTAATAAACATCTAAATACCATTGGGGAACAATCTAAAAGATCTCAACAAGGCAAAACATGCTTTAAGATCTAAAGCCAAAAATGTGCTTTAAGACACCATAGAGATTGTATGACCTCAATGGATCCAAAGTGGATTCCTAAGTATTATAATGAAGTAATGAACATTATAAAACCATTATCAAAGGAAAAACAGCTCTAAAACTTGTTCTAACACAAAATGTGCTTTAAAATTCCTTAAAGCACGTTTTTGAGAAAATTGACTTTCTGAGTGGGTTTTGAGTGGTGTTAAGCATTGGATTAGACCTTGATATACTAATGTACTATAATGTACCACATGGGATGGTCTAAATCCAAAATTTCAAAAAAATAAAAAATATGGCATTCATTTGTGAATAGTAACCCAAATAGTGCATTTTTAAGCAAAATTAACCAAGTATGGTCAATGGTCAACTAATGACCCTTCTAACCCTTAGGCTGTCGGAAGGAAAGGAGGAAGGAAGACAGCTCACTCAGCATTAATGCTAAATATCTTCCTAATTTGGTGAATCACCATTTACTATTCCTTATTATACATTTTATTCATTTTAAACACATTGCCTTGCCTTCTCTTGCCTCTTGTCCCATTCCATCCGAGCCATCAGCCCTTCCAAACTCTCTCAAGCTGTGTTCTTGAGTATGGAAGACAAATCAATCTCTTAAGCACCTAAGGTAATGGTTTAAGACATATTTTAGCTCTTTTTCTTCATCTCTTCACTACCTACACTTGGAGCTTATGATCTATCACTTTCCATAGCTCATTATCAGTGTTTTAGGGCTTGAAAAAACATAAATCTTGGCTGAAGCAAGTATAGGGACCAAGGTTTCCAAAATTTGCATTATAAGGTAAAAACATACCTTAAGCATCTCCTTTCTCCATCCGGTTTTCTTCTCTTGATTTTTATGAGTTTATTCACTCATAATCTTCATATTTACATGTTCATTCAGTTGTTTAACCAATTGGAGCAAGGGTGGCCGAAATCCAAAGGAAGTACCATTCTTTAAGGCGTTTTGCCAAGGTAAAACCTATTACCATAGCAGCTTGCTGTTGTCTAGATATTTCCTATGTTTATATGGTGAATTTAACACCATGTTGTGTGTTTAATTCAGGCCGAAATCCTTTGGAAACTGCCTTGCATTTTAAGGTGATTTTTGCCTTAAATCTTACATTAATTGCTCTTTATGGTTAAGCTCATGCTTGGAGTATAACTATATCTTATTTTGGTGTATTAAACATGTCTAAATGATGTGATGATTTTTCCTCCAAGCTGCCGAGTTGTTACAAGGATAAACCAAGGTATAAACACCTTAAACTTATGATTTTATGATTTCTTAGCATTATATTATGTGCCGAGAGTGAGTTAAATATATGGGTTATACTAACCTAAGTATGGAAAAATGACTAAGATAAATTAAGCTAGTCATTTAAGTGATTTAATTAACATAATGGTCAAATTATGACATTATGTGGAAAAATAAATAAACTACAGCAAGGCCGTGAGTTTATTATATAAATTGAGCTATTTATGTGTAATTTTTTGTATAAAGCAAGTTGTAATAAGGCCATGTCATTAGGCCATTTTAATTTAAGTTTAAAGCTTATTAGTTTAATTTATGCTTATATATTAAGTTTGGGGTCAAATGGTAAATTACTAGTAAATATTAAGCCGTGGGCTAATTTAGAGGAATTTAGGGTTTTTAAATGAATTTAATAAAATTATAACATTTTATAAAGTTTTGGTCAAAATTTTAAAATAGGAAACTATAGGGTATAATTGGTAATTACCGAAAGTTTGGCTTCAATTTGGTGTTAGAAGTCAAGTTGACTATATAGGAGACTTTGACCAAGTTTGGAGAATTTAAGAAATAAAATACTACTTATAATAAGATAGTTAATTAATTGTAAAAGATTTTAAGAGATGGGGTTATATTGTGATTTCCGAAACTTGGGGTACTAAATGGAATTTAGGACAGACCTTTGGTTATTAAGAATTTTTAGAAGTTATTTGGTTAAATTTGGAGTTTATATGAATTATATAAGTATAATATAAGATATTTTATAACAGTGTTACAAATGGGTAACATATGAGTAAATCAAGAATTATGGGAAGTATAAGGTTAGAAATGATATTTATAACCTTTTGGTAGTTTGGGTAATTATGGAATTATATATAAGGTTTTATAAGTATACGTATATAATATAGTTTAATGACATTAGAAAACTATGTATTATAAATTGGGGTGGATTTTGTAATTTAGGAAGTTTAGTGGGAAATAATAAAAACGAGAGTTTATGGTTAGTTGGTAATTTGTAACAATTTATAATTATAGTGTATAATTGTTTTAATGACATAAATGTCAATAATATGTTATAGAACTATATAAATAACACCTATATAAAATATGTGGTGGTTTTGTAAATATTTAAGAAACTAGGTGCTGTTCAAATATTGGCATTTTTAAATAAAAATTATGATATGGGTTTAATGTTGTAAGGGTGTAACACTTTATAATATAAGGAATACTCATTAAAAGAGAATGAATATTTAAAGACTTACCATATAATAAATAGTCCCATAAATACATGATATTAAATAAATATGTGTTATGGAGTGGAAAATATAATATGGTTTAATAACCATATATTATCGTAATTTAAATGATATAAGATAAAGAGAAAAGAATTACAAACATTAGTTATGGAAATTATAATGTTAGGAGTATTCATGAAATAATAAGGATTTATATAATTCAAAATATTTCTACACATGAATTATCTCCGTTAAACTTGGAAAAAATAAACCTTAGGAAAATAAATACTAAGGTGAAATGTGTAATGTATGATAGGAATTATACATGCAAAATAGAAACAAACTATATAATATACAAAGGTATATTGAATTACATGCGATAACAAGTTCAAACATTAAGTATATTAATATACGAGACAAGACTACGCATGTAATATAACGTTTTTCCAATCCAGAGTTAAGTCGAAAACTGACAAACGTTGACAGTTAATAACCGAGAGGTATTAGTGACGGTACGGGGTACTGTAGAGTTATGTTGTTATATGGGATTCTAATCAGTAGCGTTATGTTCTATTAGACTACTAGAGACGACACGGGGAGCATCGGATCTAGCTGATTCATACTCCACGGTTATACAGTCAGGGTGAACGGTATGTTGTTACGTGTCTCTGATTGTCTCTGAGGGCTTCCTCAGTTCAGACTTCTGTGTGATCTGTGATAAGATTGTTTGTCTGAATGTGTGAATAAATATGCATGAACTGTATATTTATAGCTGCTTATTATTTACTGTTGTTGCGTTAACAGTATTGGTTCGTATATATGGACCTATATATATAAAACGAACTAGCGGCTATGGTGCTATCTTGTATGTGATATAAGGATCGTCAGAAAAACATTGTAGCACTAGGATAATAAGATATACATATTATCCGAGACTTTAATACGGAGCACTGGCCTTTCTAAACGCCGCTCTCGTATCTAACACTGGATCCCGAGTTTACAGACTCCGGATTGGACTAACGACCTTAGTCTACTGTGTTAGAAAAATTGGTAATGCGATGCGATGGTATAATTAATTAAACATAACAAAGCCAAGAGGATGTGGCTCTTGGTGCGCGTTGTGATCACAAAAACGATACCAGGATGTCCGCGTACGGGCACTACTACAGAAATAGTTAAGGACAACACTTCAAAGACAACAACTACCATTTTAATGATGTGTTTGATACAATAAAAATATTTAAGCTGCATAAATAGGCTATAAGACAATAGTTAGCATATTTAGTTGTCTTATTAACTGTTAGACAACAGTTTCTCCCGCAATATAAACTTCCGGCCCTTCATGTAAAAAAAATGAATCAAAAGACAATGATACCCCTAACAAAAAAGCTAATACCTTTCCTATCCTAACTAGAGAATATACGAGGGATTACAGTAAAATTTAAGAGAAGACAGTGCGGGAGATAAATTGAAAATTCAGCGGAGTGCGGGAGATTAATTTTTCTTCCGCGCCTACTCAATATATTATCAAATTACGGGAGTAATTTAGGGGCAGTGCAGTGCGGGAGACTACTCTCTTTTGCGCCTTCAATTCCTCCAACGCCTCTATCCTTACTAACTTCTGTGAAGCAATCGAGGTTCCTCCTTCCCGATATTCTTGAACTCACATCTTGGTGCTACTACTTGTCCAAATTGAAACGGAAAGCTCATGTGTGCGTTAATTTGATTGCTACTTTCTACATTCAGCACTTTTCTGAAACGAAAAGCTTCTGTCGCAGCCAATTTGAGAGGACAACTTCTATGGAGTAATTGAAGGTTCCTCCTTCTTCCCAATCTTCTTTAGTTATTTTTTTCTGTTTACATATTTGAGCAGTTTGCTTTTTTTTTCAACTTGAGTCGAACTGAAACTTTTGTGCTTAAAAGATCCTTGAGGTTTGTCTGGATCTTTTCTTGGGTCTCGGTTGATCGTCATCTAGAAAATCTGAACTCGCATCTTGGTGCTACTACTTGTCCAAATTGAAACGGAAAGCTCCTGTGTGTGCTAAACTTTCTGCAATTCAATTCGATTGCTACTTTCTGCATTCAACACTTTACTGAAACAGAAAGCTCCTGTCGCAACCAATTTGACAGGATAATTCATCCTGAACTTATGTGAAGAAAATTATAACTAACGTTGCTGTTGCACGTTGCAGGATTCAGGGAAGATTTTCCAAATTGAGAAAGAACGCTGGTTTGAGGAAAGAATTGCCGAATTCTGGTACGTTACTTTGATTCTTTCTACTATGTTATCTGATTTTCTTTTATTCATTCATGAGGCATACTGTAAATAGAAGTTTGAAATCAGAAGTATTCATAAGAGGGAGTTCTACATATTTTTGGTTCATTAGCGTGAGTTGTACATCATGTAGAAGGTGATCCATAGTGAGCACCAGAAGTCTTAATTAGACCACATGACAGCCTCTTTGATTATGCAACAACATGAACAAACCTTGGATAGAGTGACAGTAACAAAGGTCAATACTGAACTACTGCTTTGCAACAGCTTATTAACAAATATAGGAAAGGGGATTTCACTGTAAACTGAGAACATTGGCCTAATAAAATTGACCAAAATGTTACATTACAGCTCATTCATCACTTAGGAATCAATTAAATACAGGAAATTATCTCTTTCTCTCGGGTTCATAGATGTTTAATGAAATGCAGGGAAGAGACCATATGAAGGAAAACATTTTCTTTTCCCTTTTTTGCCCAATCCTTTCCTTGCAAACAGACACCTCTGATTTTAAACTCCCTTCACTTTTGCTGAATGTTGCTCTTCTGCCAAACCGTGATCATCTCTAGAATTTGAAGTTAGTTGTTGCCTATTGCTTGCTGTATCACATGTAAAATAAAGACGACAACTGGAGAAAGAGAGAACAACCTACAACCAGCTGTTAATAAAAAAAAGAGGATATCTATGCAAATCGACAATATCATCTTTCTGGTGTATACTTATGAACTTAGCTGCAATTCATTTTTTGAAAAAAAGACAATATGACAAGTTGTATATTCCTTTCTAGATTCTATTTATTAAACGCACTAAGAAAATATATGACTTCATCTTATTTAATACTTTGTCATTAATATACATGCTTATATCGGTGCCTCTGTATGTGTAATATTCCATTCTCATAAGAAACATTTAATTATAAATATCTATCTAATATCTTTGTTTGTTTATATTCAGCACTTTTATCGAAGATATACGAAATTATTGCTGGCACCTTCTTCTTAAGGATCACTAGAAGTTGTCTCCACAATCAAATTGTGCCGCTCCTTTAAGAGTTATTTTCAGCAACGGTATGTATGCAATATTTTACTTTATATTTCTCATGTCTTAAGTTCTCTTTTATTTTTGTCGTTGTTTACTTGTTTGCTTTCATTGTTAATTTCTTCTTGTGCACTCTTGTCTTCATGATTTCTTAAAATGTTTATTGTTTATCATCTTTTTCTTCTTAGTTTAGAATAGAGGCTGGATCCATTGAGAGGTCTAGTGCGTCATGATGTGAAGGATGTTGTAGATAAGTAATTACCAACTTTACAAACTTTTTTTTCAAGTTTATAGCAACTTTTACAATTCATACTTTTATAGTAATGTTCAAATTTTGATATGTTCCTTGCATTGTTATAGGGCATTAAAAATATTCCAAGCCAAGAATGGTGCGGGCAAAGAGCTTCGCAAGAATGTGAAGTGGGACATAATCAAAGTATGAATCATCTATGTTATTCCAGAAACATTATTTGATTCATAATATGACACATGACTTGTGGTAATGATTGTGGATATTATGTGACGAGATTTATGAAGGAAATTATAGATAAGGGACAAACCACCATTCCTATAGAGGTAAATAATATTCAATTCATTATCATCTCAAATTAATAAATCTACTTGTGTTGCTAATGGTTTAATGATAAATATATTGTATTTTCCAGTATTTCCACGGATACAAAAGTCGTCCATATAATCAAGATGAGATTGATGAAATTCAAGAAGAATGGGCAGCTTATACTCTACGTGAGGCAACTCTGTAGGAAGTGGAGCAGATTGTTCTTTCAGGTGTTTTCAGTGGCTTTTGGAGGTTTAATTATAGATACGTTAGAGAATGATTTAATAGTAGTTGCAAAGGAAAATATGGGGTCATTTGGTTTTATTTGGCACACTACGTATTAAGTAGATGTGTGTTGGTGGAGTTAGAATATACAGAAACATTGAGACCACTGAAAGAGGTCGACAAAGTTGGATGTTGATATAGATTTGAGCATTTTAGTTATACAGAGTTTTTGAGAATTTTTGTGATGTGAGTTGAATATATGTGCGTAATTGTATATAATGTTAATTTACTCTTATTTTCATTCACAGGTTAAAATGTGTGGTTAGTTGGGAGACCAATAGCTGCTAAAGACAATAGTATATAACTATTGTAAAATGGTGTAAACTTAAACCATACACAACACTTGAATACTGTTATCAAAGGGTTTAAAACCCGTTTTCAAATAGGCTGAACTACAATACTAAAAGCCGGTATGGCTGATGTTGTGAAAGGATACTTAATTTAGTTCAAAATAAGATCAACGACAACATCTACAATGGCTTTAGACAATAGTTATCAATTGTGGTAGAAATTAGTATTGTCTAAGGGATATATCATACACAGCAGTTAAATGATGTTGTAAAAGGTACTAAATATGAATAATTAATGATCAAAGACAACATTTATATAGACGTTAGACAACAGTTATAACTGTTGTAACAAATTAGTGTTTTCAAAAGTGTATGTCCTTAGACAATAGTTAGTATGTGTTGTCTATACCAACTATATGACAATAGTTAATCAGTGTTGTCTTATGTGATCCAAGTTGTTGTTATTTGGCTAGATAAGACAACAGTTAAATAACTGTTGTCTTAGCTCTGACCCCATTAGACAACAGGAACTGATACAACAGTTTTTAACTGTTGTCTATTACCTTTTTAACTGTTGTCTATTACCTTTTTTGTAGTAGTGGGGTCTGCAAGTATCAAGAAATTTCCCGTGAGCTAGGATGGCTCGTTGGTCGGAGACTCTACCGTTGGAGTGGCTACTGCCGTGGGTGACCCGCCATAGTATATGGGTAATTTAGAGACTCGTCGTTTTTCATGAGACGTTGTCACTAGGTATAACTGAACACTTATTACAGTTGAGACTTGTACATTGGTGAACAATATTGGTTTCTATACCAAGGACGGGAATTGATACTTGTTTATTATTCTCGTTGTTTCGCCTTGTTGTTCATTGGTTATACTGTGTGGTTATATTATGTGTGTTGATGATTGTGTTATTGTATGGATATTACTGTTAAATGTTTTACAGTTTAAATATTAAAACGGTATTGCATGTAACGAATCTCATGCTCTCGACCAATTAATTGAGGGGTTTGAGGAGGTATGACGGGGCATGTGATAACATACTCAGCAGGGGCTGATTCCATACCACAAACCATTTTTATTTCAGGAGACTAGCTGGTGGGTCGACGCGAGGCGCGACAGTTGTGTTTTACTATTGGTTGGACTTGGTACGGTTTGAGACTAATGTTGTTTTGGACTCGGGTTGTGTAAACCAATGTGTATTATGGTTAGACGCTCACGTGTACGGTTTTGTAATAAGCGGTTGTTGTTGGTTATGTTTTAGATTGTTTAAGCACTACTATCTATCTCTTGTGGTCACTGCGGGAATACGTTTCGTATGTTGATTATCATGCAACTCGTTATCACCCGTATGGGCGAGTGATAACAGTGACACCATTAGAGCGACAATCTGTTATTTACCGCTGCGATTTATTTATCTAGTACGACGTGTATATTATAATTAGGAGCTGGATTAGTAGGGGTGTTACAAAAAGTGGTATCAGAGCGAAGTACCGCTCTGATTACAAGAGATAGTAGTCTAAGTACCGTGAGCTTAGGTTATTCATATACAAGTACCAATGAGGTAGTTGTAAACGATTTGAGTTAGGAGATTGTCGGGGACAATGTGTTGTACGCCTTTTAGGGCTATGTTAACTTATGGTTGAGAAAAGTACGGTATTTATACCGAGTGTTGACTTTGATTCTGAATTCTTCAGATGTCTGCTGGAAGACGTTCGACAGGCAGAGGTGGAGGTAGAGGCGGCGGGCCTGGAGGAGGTCCTCCTGAGACCCATGCCATGGGCATTGCTGAGACGGTAGCGGCCGTCTTTGCTCAGCTAGCCCTGATGGGAGGTGGCCAGATAGGAGCGCCACCCATAGTCCCACCCGTACCTGCACCGAGAGAGCCAAACTGGCTAAAGAGCGTTGCTGACACGCAAGTACCCACTTATGACGGAGTAGCTGACCCCACCATCCTGGAGAGATACATTATCGAGCACGAAAAGGCCTTTGACGCCATTCATGTGCCTGCTGAGCACCGGGTCGGTATAGCAGCCTTCCATCTGAGGGACGCCGCCAGCACTTGGTGGAGGTCCGTGAGGGCACACTACACTGCGATAGAGGGTTTCGGTTGGACGGGTTTTGTGGAATTGCTGAGAGAAAAATACTATCCTGCTCACTTGAAGCAGAGGAAGAGGGAGGAGTTCGAGGCCCTGAGGCAGGGTAGTCTGACAGTGGATCAGTACTACTCCTCATTCATTGGGTTGTTGGACTTTGTCCCAGGAGTTGTTTATTCTGACACCGTGAAGGTGAAAAAATTCAGAGGCGGACTGCGATATGCTATCAAGGCCGCCATGGGTGCAGCTTTATACCCTACGGTCCAGGTAAAATTAAATGACAGTTTATACCTTATGACTCAGTTTGATTTATTACAAGTTCGGAGAGCTCATTGATGCATTGTAGGAGTGCTATGATGCTGCTTCTCGGACCGAGCTATTGGTGAACAGCCAGGATGATAGCCAGGGGCAGAAGCGTAAGGCCCCCGAGAAGGAGGCGGAGGTTGTGGCTGGAAGCGGAGGCAGCAAGGGCTGGAAGTAAGAACCGCCTTTAAGTTATTTAATCCATTTAAATTACTTACTTGCTGCCTGCTTTTTTTTACCTGCTATTCCTAACACTTTGACGATCACAGGAAGAAAAAGTTCTCCTGGAGGGAGAAGAAGAAGGAGCAGGCCAGCCAGAAGGGCAAAGAGAAGGTTCCGATGCTGACCGGGCCTACCTATGATGTCCAGCCTCTCAGATCTGCACCCCCTAAGGGTAAACAATCTAGCCTTGTGAATGAGTTGTGTATTACACTATCCATTACCATCCTTGTAATAATCAGATTGTTGTGTGATAATAGGTTCTGCACCCCAGCGCCACTTTCACTGCAAGCATTGTGGTAAAGACCACCCGGGTGTTGATTGCACCGGGCAAGCTGTGGACTGCCACCACTGTGGGAAGAAAGGCCATAGGTCGTTCGAGTGCTTCGCGAATCCGGAGAGCCGAGCGTACCGCCCGCCGAAGGGTACTCAGAGCGCACCTAATGGAGGAGGTGGAGCTCGAGGTGGCCAGAGGGGGCCAGCGCCCCAAGCCCAGAGGGGGCAACAGCGGCAGCAGAACCAGAGGAACCCGCCGGGCAACCGTGTGCTGAATGCAGCGGGAGCTTCGGGCACTGGTACTAGTACCCAGCGCGATGAAGGTTAGCTTTTGAAACTTTAACCATTGTATGAGAGCATGACTAAGTGTTAAACGCTTTACCTTAGCATGAATGTGTGTTTTGATTACCGCTCTAGACAAACGACTTACCTAGGAAACTTTTTATCTCTTAGGAGACTTCGATATCTGCTACCCCACACTTACAAGACAGAGATCACCTAGACCCGTGGAAGAAAGACGGGAGTACCCTGGCGAGTTGTGTCATGTGGTCAGACCGGGCATGATACTTCTCAGAGAGTTCCTAACCCTAGATGAGCAAATCGCCATAGTGAATGAGTGTAGAGCTTTGGGTAAGGGCATAGGAGGATTTTATACCCCTGTATTTAATAGTGGTTCTAAAATGAAACTGCACATGATGTGCTTAGGGAAAGATTGGGATCCGCAAACTAGGGTTTATCGTGAGGTGAGGATGGTAGGTGGCGTATCTATACCTAGGATACCTGAGAGTTTCCTAACCTTGGTGAAAAACGCAATAGATATTGCTCAAGACTGTGAGACTTATCCTTTACCCGACATGACACCTGACGTTTGCATCATCAACTACTATGAGCAGGGAGGAAAGCTTGGGATGCACCAGGACTGTGATGAGATGACTGAGTCCATCACCAGAGGAATACCGGTTGTGTCATTCTCCTTCGGCGATGATGCTGAGTTCATCTATGGGGACCAGAAGAGGATGGATCTAGCAAGCAAGATCGTCCTCAAGTCTGGGGATGTGTTGGTATTTGGTGGAGAGGCGAGGCTTGTATATCATGGAATTAAGAGCATTAAGCTCAACACCGCCCCACCAGCTCTAGTGAATGAGACCCACATCCGACCTGGCCATTTAAATTTGACTTTCAGACAGTACTGATGTAATAGTAGTAGCTAAGTGTGTGACCTTGTATAAACAGTTGGATGAATGAATAAGAGTTTTTGCACCTTTAAGTATATGTGTTCCGTTGTTGATACTGTTAATTCATAACTTCAGGCCACGAAAATGGAAAGGAGGGTACCATATGCATCCTAGATATGGCGCAAGGCATGGAGTCCGGTAATGTCATCACAGGTATGACAATTACAACAGAACAGTAAATTAGTGATTTATTGGGACTCGATGCTAATACGAGAGGTGATCTCAGGTACCTTTCCTGATGATGGTGTTAGTGCTTCCGTATTGTTCGACTCAGGGGCTTCGCATTCTTTTATTTCCTCTGCATTTGCTAAGAAGCTGGGGGCTGCCCCCGAACAGCTTTCAGACTTTTCAGTCACCCTTCCTTCGAAGGAGAAAGTAGGTTGCACCAGACAGTACACGGGGTTAGAGATCAGCATTGACTGAGACCTTTCCCATCGATTGATCGAGTTCAAGAATTGGGATTCGACATTATAGTGGGCATGGATTGGCTGCAGAAGCATAGGGGCCGCCTTCATTGTGCAGAACATCGACTACTACTGAAGGGGCCGAGCGACAAGACAGTGTCATACTGCAGTGTGAAGAGAGCCGACTGTCAAGATCGTGTCAGCATTGTCCCTGATGAAGGACGTTAGGAAGGGCCGACAAGCCTTCCTCTGTTATGTACAGGACACGAGACAGAGCGACGTGGACTTAGACATTCCAGTCGTGGTAGATTTCCCGACTTGTTTCCTGATGAGCTGCCAGGCATGCCGCCTGTGCGCGAGGTTGAGTTCGCCGTCGACTTGTTGCCAGGTACGGGCCCTATTGCTAAGGCGCCCTACCGTATGGCGCCGGCTGAGATGAGGGAGCTGAAACTACAGCTGGAGGACCTCCTCGACAAGGGATTCATTCGACCTAGTGTTTCTCCTTGGGGTGCTCCAGTACTGTTCGTCAAGAAGAAGGACGGCAGTATGCGACTCTGCATCGACTACCGCGAGCTTAATGCGGTCACGGTCAAGAACAAGTACCCGTTGCCACGGATAGATGACTTATTTGACCAGCTGAGAGGGGCCAGTGTGTTCTCGAAGATAGATCTCAGATCTGGCTACCATCAGATTAGGATTGCAGAGGGTGATGTGGAGAAGACAGCTTTTAGGACACGGTATGGACACTACGAGTTCACCGTTATGCCATTCGGGTTAACGAATGCGCCAGCCATTTTCATGGATTTGATGAACCGTCTCTTCAGAGAATAGCTTGATAGTTCAGTTGTAGTCTTCATCGACGATATCCTGATCTATTCAAAGACCAAGGAGGATCATGAGTTACATTTGAGACAGGTTTTGAGTATTATGAGAGAGAACCAGCTGTATGCCAAGCTCTCGAAGTGTGAGTTCTGGTTGGACAGCGTGTCATTCCTTGGACACATTATATCAGCGAGCGGGATATCTGTAGACCCTGCTAAGATTGAGGCAGTAAAGAGTTGGCCGAGGCCGAAGACAGTCACAGACGTCCGCAGCTTTCTGGGTTTGGCCGGTTATTATCGAAGGTTCGTGAAGGACTTCTCCAAGGTGGCCAAACCGATGACGAATCTCATGAAGAAGGAGTCCCAGTTCTTATGGTCTGCCGAGTGCGAGCAGTCCTTTCAGACACTGAAGGATCTCCTGACATCGGCACCCGTTCTTACTATCCCTGAGGGCACCGATGGGTTCGAGGTATATTGTGATGCCTCTGGAACCGGTCTAGGCTGTGTGCTTATGCAGCACGGGAAGGTAGTTGCCTACGCATCCCGACAGCTGAAGAAGCACGAGGTGAATTACCCCACACACGACCTTGAGTTAGGCGCAGTAGTCTTCGCTTTGAAGATCTGGCGACATTATCTATACGGTGTGACAGTCACTCTACTCTGATCACAAGAGTTACAGCATCTCTTCTCTCAGAAGGAGCTGAACATGCGACAGAGAAGATGGATCGAGTTCTAGAAGGACTACGACATAGACCTGAAGGTACAAGAAGGGCAAGGCGAATGTAGTAGCCGACGCCCTGAGCCGCAGAGCTCATTCATTGTTTACACTATTAGCGAGCAGCAGTATGATTGATGAGATACGAGCTGCACAGGAGAGTGATCAGTATATGGAGAGTATCAGGCAGAAGATGTCAGAGGGTTGTTTTGAGAGTCAGAAGTATGACTTCGAACTGTGTGATGATGGCATGATTCGACTGAATGGCCGTTTATGTATTCCAGAGTCTTCTCCTGACCTGAAGGAGAAGATACTCCAGGAGGCTCATTGCTCGTCCTTATCCGTCCACCCCGGTTCTTCGAAGATGTACAAGGACTTGAAGGTCCATTTCTGGTGGAGCGGGATGAAGAAGGATGTAGCTGACTACGTGGCTAGATGCTTGACCTGTCAGAAGGTTAAGTTTGAGCATAGGAGACCCGGAGGTTTAGTGCAGTCTATGCCTATTCCTTGCTGGAAGTTCGAGGACATCTCGATGGATTTCGTTGTCGGTCTCCCACCGACTAAGGGAGGACTGA
This sequence comes from Limonium bicolor, assembly GCA_023374045.1. Lineage (NCBI taxonomy): Eukaryota > Viridiplantae > Streptophyta > Magnoliopsida > Caryophyllales > Plumbaginaceae > Limonium > Limonium bicolor. The sequence continues at coordinate 459,906,170 of CM041776.1, read as the reverse complement.
ACACGATTTGGGTCATTGTGGACCGTCTGACGAAGGTGGCGAAGTTTGTTGCTATGAAGGATACCTGGAAGGTCCCGAAGTTAGCGGACTTGTTCCAGAAGGAGGTGATCCGGCACCATGGTGTGCCAAAGACCATTGTGTCTGATAGGGACCCTCGATTTTTGTCCAGATTCTGGGGTCAGGTTCAGGAAGCCTTGGGTACGAAGTTGAAGCTTAGTACGGCATTCCATCCACAGACCGACGGTCAGAGTGAGAGGACCATCCAGACACTGGAGGACATGCTGAGAGCATGTGCCTTGGATTTTCAGGGGAGCTGGTTAGAGCGTCTACATCTGATAGAGTTCGCCTACAACAACAACTACCACTCCTCGATACAGATGCCATCGTTCCAGGCCCTTTATGGTAGACCGTGTAGGACTCCTTTATGCTGGGATGAGGCCAGCGAGACTACGCTTCTAGGACTGGAGTACCTAGAGCAGATCAAGGAGGATGTCCTACAGATTCGTAGAACATGAGGGCAGCTCAGGACCAGCAGAATTCATATGCAGACACCAGGAGGAGGGACATTGAGTTCACTACCGATGACATGGTATTCCTCAGAGTGTCACCCATGAAGGGGATCTTCCGGTTCGGGCAGAAGGGCAAGTTAAGCCCGAAGTATGTTGGACCTTATGCGATTAGGGAGCGAGTGGGCCCGTTAGCCTACAGACTGGATTTACCAGCGGAGCTCAGGAGGGTGCACGACGTCTTTCACGTTTCACAGTTGAAGAGGTATGTGCCCCATCCATCGCACGTTTTACAGCCAGAGACTTTAGAGTTGGACCCCGCTCTACGATATGAGGAAGTACCACTCCGCATTCTCGATACGAAGACGAGGCAGACTAGGTACAAGACCGTTAGCATGGTCAAGGTTCTCTTCGAGTAGTAGCTGTGATACTTATACGGGTTCGTGGTCAAACCCTTTTTAAGGGGGGTAGACACCACTTGGCTTGCGCATATGTTATGCATTAGGTCTAGTTGTTGTGGTGTGTTTTGGTAGTATGCTATGTCATACATGTTGTTTGGATGATTGTATGTTTGATACATCTTATGTATGTGCCTTAGTGCACCTATTTGAATATATATATATATAGTACCGCTAAGTACTTTTGTTGATGAGTTGGATGTGCACCTTGTTTAGTGCTATGATACGAATGAGATTATACCAGGAGTTTCGACTAGTTTGTATGTGCTGTATCAATCATGATACATATAGACTAGGTCTGAACCTAGTGGGAGTTACTCCTTAGTGATGGTCTGATGGTTACTTAGTGGAACTTGATTCCTTAGGTGAACTGTACATGAGTAAGGACTTCGGGGACGAAGCCTTTTTAAGGGGGATAGACTGAAATACCCCTAACCTTAAAACTTAATTAAATGATCTATTAATGATCTAAGATGGTTAATAAACATCTAAATACCATTGGGGAACATCTAAAAGATCTCAACAAGGCAAAACATGCTTTAAGATCTGTAAAGCCAAAAAATGTGCTTTAAGACACCATAGAGATTGTATGACCTCAATAGGATCCAAAGTGGATTCCTAAGTATTATAATGAAGTAATGAACATTATAAAACCATCTCAAAGGAAACAAAGCTCTAAAACTTGTTCTAACACAAATGTGCTTTAAAATTCCTTAAATCACGTTTTTGAGAAAATTGACTTTCTGAGTGGGTTTTGAGTGGTGTTAAGCATTGGATTAGACCTTGATATACTAATGTACTATAATGTACCACATTGGGAGGTCTAAATCCAAAATTTCAAAAAAAAATCGAAAATATGGCATTCATTTGTGAATAGTAACCCAAATTAATGGTGGCCATCGAGTCCGGTTCTACCCGGAACCGGCGGTTCTACCCGGAACCGATTGGAACCGGAACCGACCGGGAACCGGTGGGAACCGGAACCGAACTGCCTAAGCCGGTTCCGAATACGAATACATTTTGAGATTCGGGCCGAACCGGGCCCGGAACCAGGAACCGCTCGGAACCGGCTGGAACCGCTTGGAACCGTCGTCGGATTCGGAACCGGGAACCGGAACCGGAACCGCTCGGAACCGGCTGGAACCGCTTGGAACCGTCGTCGGATTCGGAACCGGGAACCGGAACCGCAACCGGTGGAACCGGAACCGCCCCAGAACCGGCTGAAGTTACCGTTGGAATCGGGCCAAAATGACGTCGTTTGGGTCTCGGGCGTGCGCTCCTCTGAAGAAAATAGTCGTTAGATCCCAAGCACGGCCATTGCAATATGAAGGCCAACATCATGATTGGTATGAGATGAATGGGGATAACACCATTAGGACTTCTATCTTCTAATATTTTAGAATGTATTAGTAATTTAGTATTACTTTCTTTCCATGTAATCTTTTTTTAAGACTTGCAAATTGAAATCATGTAACCTCTTAGTAGCTGTACTCTTTTCCTTATTAAGGTTTTCTCAAAGGGTTTTTACCTAATAAGCTTTTAATGAGGCAGTTGAATCATATAATAAAATTCTCTTTGTTCCTTATTTTTTGTAAATTCAATAAAATTTCCTAAGTCTTTGTTTCTTACACATTCAAGATTATAACTTGAAGAATAACCTATCTAGGAGTAAAGTGGATGAAAAGAGCAACGTTGCGCTCAAAAGGATCTAAATCGGCGCTTAAAACGAAGCAACTGGAGCCGATCGAATTTCCGGGAACCGCTCCGGAACCGGTCGGAACCGATCAGAACCGGAAACGAAACCGGAACCGGCCGGAACGGTTTTTTTTTGACCGAATCCGAAGCGAATCCAGATTTCAGAACCGGAACCAGAACCGCCCAGACCGGTTCCGAATACGAATACACATTTTCCGGAACCGGAACCCGGTGGAAACCGGACCTGTGGCCACCTTAACCCAAATAGTGCATTTTAAGCAAAATTGACCAGTATGGTCAATGGTCAACTAATGAACCCTTCTAAACCCTTAGGCTGTCGACAGGCAAGGAGGAAGGAAGACAGCTCATCAACATTAATGCTAAATATCTTCTAATTTGGTGAATCACCATTTATTCTTATTATACATTTTATTCATTAAAACACATTACCTTGCCTTCTCTTGCCTCTTGTCCCATTCCAGCCGAGCATCGCCCTTCCAAAACTCTCTAAAGCTGTGTTCTTGAGTATGGAAGACAAATCAATCTCTTAAGCACTAAGGTAATGGTTTAAGGCATATTTTAGCTCTGTTTCTTCATCTCTTCACTACCTACACTTGGAGATCATGATCTATCACTTTACATGGCTCATTCTCAGTGTTTTAGGGCTTGAACAAACATAAATCTCGGCTGAAGCAAGTATAGGGACCAAGGTTTCCAATTTTGCATTATAAGGTAAAAACATACCTTAAGCATCTCCTTTCTCCATCCGGTTTTTTCTCTGATTTTTATGAGTTTATTCACTCATAATCTTCATATTTACATGTTCATTCAGTTGGTTAACCAATTGGAGCAAGGGTGGCCGAAATCCAAAGGATAGTACCATTCTTTAAGGCATTTTGCCAAGGTAAAACCTTACCATAGCAGCTTGTTGTTGTCTAGCTATTTCCTATGTTTATATGGTGAATTTAACACCATGTGGTTGTTTAATTCAGGCCGAAATCCTTTGGAAACTTCCTTGCATTTTTAAGGTGATTTTGTGCCTTAAATCTTACATTATTGCTCTTTATGGTTAAGCTCATGCTTGGAGTATAACCATATCTTATTTTGGTGTATTAAACATGTCTAAATGATGGATGATTTTCCTCCAAGCTGCCGAGTTGTTACAAGGATAAACCAAGGTATAAACACCTTAAACTTATGATTTTTATAATTTCTTAGCATATATATATATTATGTGCAAAGAGTGGAGTTAAATATATGGGTTATATTAACCTAAGTATGGAAAAAAATGACTAAGATAAATTAAGCTAGTCATTTAAGTGATTTAATTAACATAATGGTCGAATTATGACATTATGTGGAAAAATAAATAAACTACAACAAGGCCGTGAGTTTATTGTATAAATTGAGCTATTTATGTGTAATTTTATGTTATAAAGCAAAGTTGTAATAAGGCCATGTCAGTAGGCCATTTTAATTTAAGTTTAAATCTTATTTAGTTTAATTTATGCTTATATAATTAAGTTTGGGGTCAAATGGTAATTACTAGTAAAATATTAAGCCGTGGGCTTAATTTAGAGGAATTTAGGGTTTTTAAATGAATTTAATAAAAATTATAACATTTTATAAAGTTTTGGGTCAAAATTGTAAAAATAGGAAACTATAGGGTATAATTGGTAATTACCGAAAGTTTGGCTTCAATTTGGCGTTAGAAGTCAAAGTTGACTATATAGGAGACTTTGACCAAGTTTGGAGAATTTAAGAAATTAAAATACTACCTTATAATAAGATAGTTAATTAATTGTAAAAGATTTATAAGAGATGGGGTTATATTGTGATTTCCGAAAACTTGGGGTACTAAATGGAATTTAGGACAGACCTTTGGTTATTAAGAATTTTTAGAAGTTTATTTGGTTAAATTTGGAGTTTATATGAATTATATAAGTATAATATAAGATATTTTATAACATTGTTACAAATGGGTAACATATGAGTATAAATCAAGAATTATGGGAAGTATAAGGTTCGAAATGATATTTATAACCTTTTGGTATAGTTTGGTAATTTTGGAATTATATATAAGGTTTTATAAAGATATACGTATAATATATAGTTTTAATGACATTAGAAAACTATGTATTATAAATTGGGGTGGATTCGTAATTTATGGAAGTTTAGTGGGAAATAATAATAAACAAGAGTTTAATGGGTTAGTTGGTAATTTGTAACAATTTATAACTATAGGTTATAATTGTTTTAATGACATAAATGTCATAATATATGTTATATAACTATAATATAACACTATATAAAATATGTGGTGGATTTTGTAAATATTTAAGAAACTAGGTGCTGTTCGGAAATATGGGCATTTTTAAATAAAAATTTATGATATGGTTTTAATGTTATAAGGGTGCAACATTTATAATATAAGGAATACTCATTAAAAGAGAATAAATATATTTTAAAGACTTACCATATAATAAATAGTCCCATAAATACATGTATATAAATAAATATGTGTTATGGAGTGGAAAATATAATATGGTTTAATAACCATATATTATCGTAATTTAAATGATATAAGATAAAGAGAAAAGAATTACAAACATTAGTTATGAAAATTCTAATGTTAGGAGTATTCATGAAATAATAAGGATTTATATAATTCAAAATATTTCTACACATGAATTATACTCCGTTAAACTTGGAAAAACAAACCTTAGGAAAATAAATACTAAGGTGAAATGTGTAATGTATGATAGGAATTATACATGCAAAATGGAAACAAACTATATAATATACAAAGGTATATTGAATTACATGCGATAACAAGTTCAAACATTAAGTATATTAATATACGAGACAAGACTACGCATGTAATATAACGTTTTTCCAATCCCGAGTTAAGCTGAAAACCGACAAACGTTGACAGTTAATAACCGGGAGGTATTAGTGACGGTACGGGGTACCGTAGAGTTATGTTGTTATATGGGATTCTAATCAGTAGCGTTATGTTTTATTAGACTACTAGAGACGACACGGGGAGCATCGGATCTAGCTGATTCATACTCCACGGTTATACAGTCAGGGTGAACGGTATGTTGTTATGTGTCTCTGATTGTCTCTGAGGGCTTCCTCAGTTCAGACTTCTGTGTGATCTGTGATAAGATTGTTTGTCTGAATGTGTGAATAAATATGCATGAACTGTATATTTATAACTGCTTATTATTTACTGTTGTTGCGTTAACAGTATTGGTTCGTATATATGGACCTATATATATAAAACGAAACTAGCGGCTATGGTGCTATATTGTATGTGATATAAGGATCGTCAGAAAAATGTTGTAGCACTAGGATAATAAGATATACATATTATCCGAGACTTTAATACGGAGCACTGGCCTTTCTAAACGCCGCTCTCGTATCTAACACTGGATCCCGAATTTACAGACTCCGGATTGGGCTAACGACCTTAGTCTACTGTGTTAGAAAAATTGGTAATGCGATGCGATGGTATAATTAATTAAACATAACAAAGCCAAGAGGATGTGGCTCTTGGTGCGCGCTGTGATCACAAAAACGATACCAGGATGTCCGCGTACGGGTCCGCAAGTATCAAGAAATTTCCCGTGAGCTAGGATGGCTCGTTGGTCGGAGACTCTACCGCTGGAGTGGCTACTGCCATGGGTGACCCGCCATAGTATATAAGTAATTTAGAGACTCGTCGTTTTTAACGAGACGTTGTCACTATGTATAACTGAACACTTATTACAGTTGAGACTTGTACATTGGCGAACAATATTGGTTTCTATACCAATGACGGGAATTGATACTTGTTTATTATTCTCGTTGTTTCGCCTTGTTGTTCATTGGTTATACTGTGTGGTTATATTATGTGTGTTGATGATTGTGTTATTGTATGGATATTACTGTTAAATGTTTTACAGTTTAAATATTAAAACGGTATTGCATGTAACGAATCTCATGCTCTCGACCAATTAATTGAGGGGTTTGAGGAGGTATGACGGGGCATGTGATAACATACTCAGCAGTGGCTGATTCCATACCACAAACCATTTTTATTTCAGGAGACTAGCTGGTGGGTCGACGCGAGGCGCGACAGTTGTGTTTTACTGTTGGTTGGACTTGGTATGGTTTGAGACTAATGTTGTTTTGGAGTCGGGTTGTGTAAACCGAGGTGTATTATGGTTAGACGCTCACGTGTATGGTTTTGTAATAAGCGGTTGTTGTTGGTTATGTTTTAGATTGTTTAAGCACTACTATCTATCTCTTGTGGTCACTGCGGGAATACGTTTCGTATGTTGATTATCATGCAACTCGTTATCACCCGTATGGGCAAGTGATAACAGTGACACCATTAGAGCGACAGTCTGTTATTTACAGCTGTGATTTATTTATCTAGTACGACGTGTATATTATAATTAGGAGCCGGATTAGTAGGGGTGTTACAATACCAATACACATACACAATTATTTGGCTCTAAGGCCTACGATCCAAATACTTAGCTCACAAATACTCATACTTCCTTAACTTCAATACTAATACAATATTTGGGTTTCTTTAATTAGTTTACCCATTCCCATTACTCTAATGCATTTAAAATTTAGCATTAAGAAGGAGCTCTTACCTTAAGCTCTTAATTCCTTTCTTTCTTTTCCATTTCTTCTCCTTCTCTCTTTCTTGCACAAAATCGGTCACATGGGGAATGGAGTTGCCAAACTCCATTCCCATCACCCAAAGCACACATAAACAAGTGTAATTAAAATACTAACACAAATTATCTTTAAAGCTTTAAGGTAAGTTTTAGGGTTTAGGAAATGCATTACCTTGCCAATATGTAGAAGGAGTGTAGAATAGCAACAAGAAAAAGGTTTCCACTCTCCAAGGAATGCCAAAATCGGCTGGTCAAGCAAGGTAGCATAACTCAAGACTTAGAAATCTTCTTTTTGCAAATAAAAGCAAGAAAGGGTAGTATTTTCGGATTTCTTTTTACCTTTGACCAACAAGGTGAAGAAGAGGCTTCTAATGGTGGTCTTTGCCTTCAAAACCAAGAACACCCATGGAGATGAAAGTGCTTGTTTTCGGATTTGGAAAAGAGAGTAGTGTTCTCCTTGATGAGAGGAAGACAACGGTACAGTTTTTATGATTTTTGGTGGAGATTTGAGTAGTTTACAAGAGGAGAGAAGTGGGTATGCTAGAGGGGTCTCCAAAATCGCCATTGTTGGGGTTCTTGGGGAGGAAGAAAATCAGAGAATGAAAGAGAGGTGCAGTACGTAGAGAATGGGGGAGTAGGAGAGAGAAGGTAAAAAGGTAAGTTTTATTTTGCTTTTGCTTTACTTTATTGTCTTGTCCTTTAGCAAATTAGGAACAATTAAAATAAGAGAGGGGGAGTAGCAGCCGGCTCACACACAGCCCTCTTATGGGTTTTAAAATTTTATTTGCAATAGTGGACACACTAGTTTGGTTTATTTACACTTCCACCCCACAACTTCCCGTTTTTTACAGTTTTTACTATTTCCTCGTTTAATCGATTTTATTGGTTCTAGACCTTCATTAATGTTTATTAATGACTATTTGGTTGACCAAAGTTGTTACGAGTCTATTTAACCCGCTTAAAGTTGCGTTTTCCCCAAAAAACGCGCTTTAAGGTTCGTTTGTGGTTTTAATCCATTTTATGGATCCGTTTTCTTCGGGAGTTGTTCCCATATATTATTTAGGTCTTATTAAGCCCTTAGAATCCATATAATACGCTAACCGAGGTCTTATACCTCCTATGGTTATTTAACGCTTATTTAGCGTTTTTCGCTTTTAAGCGTTTATTCATTTCTTTTGGATTTATTTTTCCTTTCCAATATTACTTAGGCGTTATTAGGCCCTTAGATACATATCACTATATTTAAGTTCGGGGTATTTCATTAGCTATTGTATGAGTCGTAACATTTTCAGTCCTCGAAATGTGAGTCCAAAGCACCATGGTGAAAGCAGCGGATAGATCTAAACTGTCTTTAGGACGATTTTGGTTTCGTGTCGTACCACACTTGTCCCTTGTAGTTGGCATATGCTAGACTATCAGAGTGACTTCGAATGCCATTGTAAGAAATTTTTTGTTGAAATACCATTTTTCAAAATAAATTACTTGCAGTGGTTTTTTTTTTTAAAAAAAAATACGCGGAAGTGCCAAAACGACGTAAATAAGCCGCATTGGTGTGATTCATCTTGTAGTAAACCGCATCGAGTCGACGCCGCTATTGGTTATTTATGCCATAAATCGCATCATCTTTGCAATAAAAGGCATCAGTCCAATGCGGTTTATTTGCAAACGGTCATGATCCGCAACTCTCTCCGCGGTGCAATCTGCGCCGTCCGTTCGCTGCGATCGTGGCCGTCCATTTTCCGCGATTTTCACGATTTCTTGATAACCTTATCCAATAACCGCGTAAATAAACGGCACTCGGCTGATGCGGTTATTGACACTGTAAATGGCTATGAAACGCTGCCATACGATGCAGCTAATTGTCATTCATTCTCCCCAACTTTCCTCCCTTCTACTCCCCTTCCGAAAGTACCAAGGTTAGTATGCTAATTTTAAAATTTAATTTCTTATTTTTATGCATTTTAACATCTTCTAATCTTTATGTTTTAGCATATATATTTTGTTTAATTAGTTAATTAATTTTTCTAACTATTTATAATGTGTAGGAATCATTCGAAATTCTTCTAATCCCATCCAAAATTCTTGAGGTTAGTATGTTGCTCTTAAATTTTAATTCCTCATTTTTATATTAGCTACTTATAATCATTAAGGTTTTAGTATATATTTTTTTTGCATAATTTAATTGATTGTTTAATTAGTTAATTGATTTTGGTAATTCTTTATAATGCGTATGTGTTGTAAATTGAGTTTTAGTTAGCTTAAAGTTTTGTGGATTTGTTGTTATAACTCAATATATATTTTTTCATTTACTTTATTGTTTAATTATTATTTTAATTCGTTATTAATTAATGCACTAATTTTATAAGTTGTTGTTAATTTAAAATGGTGTATAAATTAACCAAAAAAACTAAGTAGGTATTATGTTATAGGTAAAAATTGATCTTGGTAGTTTTAGTTGTTTAATTCTTATTTTAATTCATAATTAATTAATGCACTAATTTTATAACTTGTTGTTAATTTAAAGGTGTACAATTAGTCAAAAAAACTAGTAGGTATTATGTTATAGGTAAAAATTGATCTTGGTAGTTTTAGTTGTTTAATTATTATTTTAATTCGTAATTAATTGATGCACTAATTTTATAAGTTGTTCTTAGTTTAAAATGGTGTATAATTAGCCAAAAAAAACTAAGTAGGTATTATCTTATAGGTAAAAATTGATTTAAAATGTTGTATAAGTTGGCTAAAAAAAATATGTACACATGTAGTTAATTGTTTAAATTATTTTTTGTAAGTTTTAGTTGTTTTATTATATATTAAATTCGTAATTATATATAACCATTAATTTATAAGTTATTTTTAATCAAAAAAAGTTGTATAAGTTGGCTAAAAAAATATTTACACATGTAGTTAATTGTTTAAATAATTTTTGGTAGTTTTAGTTGTTAAGTTATATATTAAATTCGTAATTATATATAACCATTAATTTATAAGTTATTTTTAATCAAAAAAAGTTGTATAAGTTGGCTAAAAAAATATGTACACAAGTAGTTAATTGTTTTAATAATTTTTTGGTAGTTTTAGTTGTTTAATTATATATTAATTTCGTAATTATATACAACCATTAATTTATAAGTTATTTTTAATCAAAAAAAGTTCTATAAGTTGGCTAAAAAAATACATACACATGTAGTTAATTGTTTAAATTATTTTTGGTAGTTTTAGTTGTTAAGTTATATATTAAATTCGTAATTATATATTACCATTAATTTATAAGTTATTTTAAACAAAAAAAAGTTGTATAAGTTGGCTAAAAAAATATGTACACATGTAGTTAATTGTGTAATTTTTTTTGTAAGTCTTAATTGTTAAATTGACTATAGAATTCATAATTTAATATTATCATTAATATATAAGTTATTTTTCATCAAAAAAAATTGTATAAGTTGGCTTAAAAAATATGTACAAATGTAGTTAATTGTTTAAATTATTTTTGTAAGTGTTAGTTGTTTAATTAACTTTGAAATGTTGTGTGCTTGTGTAGAGACCACCTTGCAGTGGAGATGGCATTCCAGAGACCCGGTAAGTAATGTGGGGCCAGATGACGCAAGTCTGTTCACATACCAGACTACCCATATTTCTACAACACTTTTTTCGGATGACCCGGTAAGTAAAGTGCATATGAAACCTTACCATATTTCATTTTATGTAATTGTATTCAAGTTTTGAACATCATTTATTTTATTGTCGTGTAATCTAGATCATGAGAAATAAAAAATATACCGAAAGGAGACTACGTTCTAGGAATGTTGATGTAAAGCCTCCACATTTTGCTATGCATAGTTACATCCGAGATGCTGGTTCTCTTGGATCATCCTTTTTTCAAGTTCAAGAAGATAATTCCATAGTTAGTGCTTTAGTTGAGAGATGGAGGCCTGAAACTCACACCTTTATGTTACCATTTGGTGAGGCAACGATTACTTTGGAGGATGTTCATTGTCTACTCGGTCTGAAAGTTGATGAGGATGTGGTGATTGCACCTATGAACCTACCCGTGGATGACCTATGTTTGGAGCTGCTGGGGAAAAAACCAGAGGAGAGCGCAATTAGGGGTCACAAGATCTCCTTGTCATGGTTGCACAAGAATTTTGAAGTGTCTGACAGGCTTTATAACTGCGTCTCCAGACAGTCAGCTGTGGTGCACCAGCAGTACACTCGTGCATTCCTCATGAGGCTAATTGGTGGAGTGTTGATACCGACTCAAGACAGTCGTACGATTCAGATCCATGGTATCATGCCCCTCCGACTGACCAGTCAAGTATGTGGGGATTGTCATTCGGCGGCCAGCAACAAGGTTAGTGGGGTTTTCAGACCAGCTCCCAGGATCAGTTAGGTGTCCAGAGATCCACCCAAGGCAAATGGGGTGGTGAAGCAGGCACCCTGGTTCAGTGTGGGGTTCAAACAAGTACGGAAGTACCCAAGATCAGTAGGATCAAAAGGGTGTGACAAGTCAGTGGGATCTTCAAATTAGTAGTCAGCCGAGTCAGACGAGTCAGTGGACAGTCCAGAACCCATATGCTAGTTGGGATCAACCACACTAGTCTTCTTATTCAAATTTGTATGTTGATCCCATACCACCATCCATCACACCATATGGGGAAGGATCTTCAAGATCAGGAGGCACAAATGTTGCGACTACACAGGTTGAAAGGTCAGCACACATGAGTGCTAGTTTTGCGAATCTTAATGTGTTTGATGATGAAGATGAAGATGACGCACGTCGAAGTGCGCTGTATGCAAATTTCTTTAATCTAACCCGGTTACTCCTCCACCACAAACTAGCACGTTTGACATGACTTTGAGAGGACCGAACTCAATGAACCTTCCAAAGCGTTATACACCGAGTGAGTATGATCAACCCAAGAGAGGCGGTGCAGGTGGAAGAGGACAAAGAGGTAGAAGAGATGGAGGGGTGCAGCTTGATACTACTATGCATTGTAATTTTTATTTTTGTCTGACTCGTTTGGATCTTGTAATGGATCTTGAAATTTTTATTGTTATGTTATGTAATGAATCTTGTTATGTTACGTAATGAATCTTGCATGTTATGTAATGGTACTTGTATGTTCATGGAATTCGAAGCACGAAATGACATCCATTTTGGTTGTAAATTTGTATGTGTGAAGTCTTATATACGTACATTATCCTCGCAAAAAATTAGCCCCAACCGACATCAAATACTGATTCAAAAGAATCACCAAAGTATTGAAACGTGAGCAGCTTCAATCGGTTGGAATTAATATAGTAGCATTGATATAATATATTAGATGAGAGAAACGTGAAACAATTAGGAATATCATTACACCATCATCCATCATTCCTCCCTATATACATTACCTAAATGTATGAGCCGTAACATTTTCATTCCTCGGAATGTGAGTGCAAAGCACCATGCTAAAAGCAGTGGATAGATCTAAACCGTCTTCTAGGATGATTTTGGTTTCTTGTTGTACCACACTTGTCCCTTGTTGAAATACCCAGAAAATTCCAAGCTGGGAATAATATAGTATATGGTATGGGTAGCATGTCTGAGGTTATTTAAGGTGGCCCAGGGAATTAATCTTTCTCCTTAAAGTGTTTCTGAATATTGGTAATGTTTTGCCTTAATGAATTTAATTATATTTCGAATGCTATATGATATGGTATTATTTCTCTCTCCTAATTTCTCTAAGTTAATTAAACTTCAAATTACTATTCCAGAGTATTCTTTCCAACTTATTTTAAGTATTCAGAGTTCGAATTCAATTTGGCTTTCTCTTGTGGTTATTTGATTTTAAGAGTTCAAATTCTATTTGACTACTCAAAATATTATTTTGTTAACTCTCCTTATTCTTCTCTCAGTAATTATGTTACTGGTGTTTTCTTTTATTCTTTTAACGGGTTGTTCTTTTCCTTTGTTAAACCTTTAAATTATTTACAACAACTCTCCTCTTTTCTAAATTATTTCCTTCCAAATAAATGTCTATTAATTGACTTCTTGATATTGTTTCTCGTTTTTGATTTATTCCTTCCTGAATTACTTCACCAATCTTCTTTTACTAATCTTCATAATTTAACGAGATCTATCTTTTGGAAATATTTTAATTACCGAGAGTTAGAACTCTTTCTTGATTATTTTATTCGTATTTCCTTTTAGCATAAATCTTTAATTAGTTATTCTCTTTTTATTATACAAATAATTCTATTTAAGGGTTGATTTCTCTTCATTATTCTCCATCCTCAATACGCCGCTCTTGCGTTTACTCTCTGCTCATTGTTTTCACGCTCTTTCTTTCCAAACCCTTGGTGATTTCTCGCTAGTGTCGTCGAGGACTGATTATTCCCTGGTGTCCAGTTGGTAGATTGTCAGGTAATGTATTCTACTTAGTTGTTTAGTTATCTGCTCGTTGCTCGATGAATTCTGATTGCTAATTTTGGTTATCTAGACGCCGATTACATCGACGAGTGCTATCATTAGTCCGGAGCAGTTGGGCTCTTGAGGGATTTGGTTGTTCCAGGTAAATTCTATGCTCAATGATTGTTTGACTGATGTTTTGTAAAAGAATTGGAAAAGGTTCCGCTGTGTTTTATGAGTTCTCGATTGTGGTTTGAGGATTTGGGATTGTTTCCCACGTTTTGGAATTGAGGAATTGGATTGAGATTGTGGTATTTCAGTTATGGTTTTTGGGAGTCTTTCACAGGTTGTATTCTGTTGTTTGGGAGCCCATAGGTGCTCCCCATTATTGTTATTATTTGCGCTGCACACATTATTGCAGTTAAGCTCTATGATCTACTCTATGTTACTGTTGTTTCATAGGGGGTGTGCACACTTAAGGACTTAGGGTGAGGTGGTTGTTTGACGGTCCCATAGGTGACTGTCCTGGAGTTGTTGTTTGGGGTCTCATAGGTGACCCCGTATTTGGAATTGTGGTTATCTCCTGTTGAAAGCTCCCTACTGTGGTTTCGGTATTGTTATGTTTTCTAGAAATTCATCAACTGTTCAGTAAAATCTTCTCATTTGTTTAATAAAGGCAAATGAGTTCTAAAAATGTATTTTACAGGTTGAGGTGGAATTTACTCAGTTTTTCTGATTTGTGCGATCCTTTCTGTGTTTTGTCTATGTTTTATGATCGCAGGTATGGATGACTAAATGTGGGGTTCGGGACGGCGAATCACATAGTTAGGGACTACGAATAATTAAGGCGATGTTTTGAGTTTCAGTGATAAAGAGATGTTATGATGCTCTCAAAGTTTTATACATTGAGTACTTACTTTTGCTTCCGCATAACTTGAAGTTAACTTTTGTTTTAGTGTTAATTAGTTCTTTAGCCTGAGCACCCATGGGAATTGGGTGTGGCGGTAATGCCCTGGACGTTTTGAGATCCGCTGCTGTGTTAAAGGTTATGTTCATCTGAGTTTTGGTTAAATGAATTTATTGGCATTTATGAATTAGTTTTGTTTGAGTTTGAGCTTTGTATTGAGTATTTAATAATGATCCTTTATGTTCAAGAGTTCCTCATGTTGTTATTGTGTTTTATATGAGAGTTTCTAATGGTTTTTAGTTTCTGTTTACGTTTTAAAAACTGCACTTAAGGACCTGTCCGAACGTCCGTCCGGACATCAATGTTCGGACAGGCCCCGAAAGTTTCAAGGTTTTTCATCGTTTGGCTGTGTCCGGACATCTGTCCGAACTTCTATGTTCGGACAGCATGCGAGGACGGGTTCAGCTTGCAAGTCTCGACCTATGTCCGAACTTGCAAGTTCGGACCAATGTTCGGACCATGTAAGGTTTTTTCCGAAGTTTTGAAACTCGACTTGTGTCCGAACTTCGAAGTCCGGACACAAGTTCGGACGTTTGGTTTTCCGCAGTCTATTTCGCTTCGGCTTGTGTCCGAACTTACCATGTCCGGACACAAGTTTGGACCATTTCTGTTTTGCCCTTTTAGGACTCGTTTGAAGTCTGTTTTTAATGCCGTTTGCGCCGTTAGATTTGTATTTTCATAAGCTTTGTTTTGAGGTAAAAATCCAGGGTGTTACAAGGTGGTATCAGAGCTTTGTTTTCGAAATAAGATAAAACCTGAGTAAACCGGATTAAAAATTTTGGGGATAAGCCGTTTGGGGAAGTTATGATGGATTATGTGTTATTTTGTGAGCTGTTGAGTTATATTGGACATCTTGGTGTGGTGTTTGAAGATTATACAGGGATTGTTGTTTACTATCCAATTGTTGAATTGTATCATACTTATTATATATATCATTGTTATATCTGAATTACCTACCCGTGGATTGGGGTAGTGAGATCTTGTATAACTAGAAGGGGATGTTGGGGAATTAAGAGCCTTTGAAATTTTGACTCATAATCAGGAGTCCACCTTGGTGGTAGACTGGCAGCACCGACTGATTCCCCTATAACACCCAGAAGTCGAACTGGGAGGACTACTATGGCACCACGACCCGATGAGACAGCTTCAGGAGCTTGCTTTGAACCTGGGCCAGATGTGAACGCCAAGCCCAGTGAGACAATGTGCCAGAAGACTACACGAAGAGGATGCCCACTTGAAGCCGACTGATTCAAGGGGGAGGAGTGGACCCCAGTACTGCTGGAGGATTGACTGCGAGAGTTTGACAAGATCTTTGAGGCGGTCAACTGCCCTGCTGATAGGAGAGTCAACGCCGCTGTGTATTACTTCAAGAGCGAGGCTGACATCTAGTGGTCTGCCAACAAGGATGCTCTTTTGGCGGGACCTGACTTTGGATGGGAGGCACTGAAGGAGGCCATGCGAAGGCGATTCTACCCCGAACATGTCCGGATGCAGAAATACTTGGAGTTCTCTGAGCTCAAACAGCAGGCCCGGAGTGTGAAGGAGTATCACTCCAAGTTCCTAGAGCTGGCGAGATTCGCGTCGATGATGGTCCCTGACGAGGCGTCAAAGGTGCAGAGATTTGTGGGGGGACTCAACTGGAGTCTCCAGGAGGCTTTGAGCGTGCTGGCGATACCTACCCTCCAGGACGCATATGGAAAGGCTGCTAACCTGTATAGGGTGTAGCAGAAGAGGAGGGAGGTACAAGCGGGCCAGAAGAGGAAGATGGAGGACGGGGAAGAATCCCGGAGTCAAGACGACCGACATTAGAGGCCCCATCAGGACAAGAGATGGAGGCCTAACTCAGGTGATGGGAGGAGGTTCGATGTGAACCAGAGGAATGATCAGAGGCAGAATGATAGGCCCCAGGGGCAGGCTCAGAGAGCAGAGTACGGGCGTAGCAGACACTTCCACTGTAGGAGATGCCACAAGGATCACCCGGGGAAGGACTGTGAAGGAAACCTAGTGGCGTGCTTCCGGTGTGGCAAGAAGGGCCACAGAGCTTTTGAGTGCTTCCAGGATCCCCAGGGAGGCATTCAGTAGAAGGGAAATGGCGGAGACCGGACCTACAAACCAGCAGACCCCCAGTCTCGAGGCAGAGATCAGCACCAAGGCCAGAATCAGCGAGGGGATGCTCCCCAGCGTGGAAATGGCGGGGGTGGAAACGGAGGTAACCGAGGTCCAGGGGAGAACCGAGACAACAGTAGAGCTCCTGGGAGGATCAATGTTATGAGTCGGGCCGAGGAGGAGGCCGAAGCAGAGGTGTTAGCAGGTACCTTTTCTGTTCATGGTACTTCTACCCGTGTTTTGTTCGATACTGGAGCTTCATATTCCTTCATTTCTGAGAAATTTGTTAAGAAACTGGGTCTAGAAACTTGTAAGACTTCTACCATAGCAGTATCTATACCCTCGGGGCGGGTTATCTCTTTTAATCATGTATTGAAGGATGTGGGGGTAGACATTAAGGGGGAAACTTTTGTAACTGACCTGATCCAGTTCGTCCTCCCCAACTTCGATATCATTTTGGGGATGGACTAGCTAAGCAAGTATAAGGGGAAGATCGATTGTGGAGAGCAGAAGATCATCCTGAGAGGGCCAGCGGGCCGAAGAGTCTCCTACAGTAGCGTGGAGAAGAAACCGGGAGTAAAGATAGTTTCTGCTATGTCGATTCTCTCCCAAGTGAAGAAGGGACAGCAGACATACCTTTGCCATGTCCAGGATCTGAGCCGAGTGCCGAGCCCATTAGAAGAGATTCAGGTGGTGAATGAGTTCCCTGACGTCTTTCCAGATGAGATTCCTGGTATGCCGCCAGACAGGGAGGTGGAGTTCAGCGTCGACCTTGTGCCAGGAGCAGCGCCTATCTCCAAGGCCCCATACCGTATGGCGCCATCAGAGTTGAAGGAACTGAAAGTCCAATTGGAGGAGTTACTGGAGAAGGGATACATTCGCCCGAGTGTATCGCCATGGGGAGCTCCTGTCTTGTTCGTAAAGAAGAAGGATGGGAGCATGAGGCTGTGCATAGACTACCGGGAGCTGAACCAGATCACTGTAAAGAACCGGTATCCCTTGCCCAGAATTGACGACCTCTTCGACCAGCTTCAGGGTGCAGGAGTCTTCTCCAAGATAGACTTGAGGTCGGGATACCACCAGCTACGTGTTGCAGAGAAGGATATTCCGAAGACTGCTTTCAGGACCAGATATGGGCATTTTGAGTTTCTGGTGATGCCCTTTGGATTGACGAATGCACCGGCAGTCTTCATGGACCTCATGAACCGGATCTTTAATCCCTATTTAGACCGGTTTGTGGTGGTATTCATAGACGATATCCTCATCTACTCCAGGGATGAGGAAGAGCACGAGGAGCACCTGAGATCAGTCTTGTAGATTTTGAGAGAGCAGCAACTTTACGCCAAGCTAACTAAGTGTGAATTTTGGTTGGATCGAGTGGCATACCTAGGCCACATCGTCACCAAGGACCGAATCTTAGTGGATCCGCCAAGATCCAAGCAGTGAAAGAGTGGCCAAGACCGAGCAATCTGACGGAGGTTTGCAGCTTCTTGGGTCTAGCGGGGTACTACAGAAGATTTGTGAAGGATTTCTCAAAGATAGCTAGACCCCTCACAAACCTCATGAAGAAGGTGACCAAGTTCCAGTGGGATGATGATTGAGAAGGCGTTTCAGACATTGAAGGAAAGGTTGACCACAGCCCCAGTGTTGACCTTGCCTTCGAGGACAGACGGATTTGAGGTTTTCAGCGATGCTTCCAAGTACGGCTTGGGATGTGTCTTGATGCAGCATGGGAAAGTCATAGCCTACGCATCGAGACAGCTGAAGGAGTACGAGACCAGATACCCGACGCACGACTTAGAGCTTGCAGCAGTGGTCTTCGCCCTGAAGATTTGGAGGCACTACTTGTACGGTGTTTCCTGCCAGATCTACACCGACCACAAAAGCCTCAAGTACATCTTCACTCAGAAGGAACTAAACATGAGGTAGAGGAGATGGTTGGAGCTGATCAAGGATTATGATCTGGAGATTTTATATTGTAACATTCCTACCGTTAATCCTATGCTTACCGTCCAATCATCCCATAACTCAGAGTTACTTGCAGCAGAAATACTACCTACTACGGCGGGTGATACAACGCCGCTAACCGCCCATACGGCTAGCAAGGCTATTACTACTTACAGTGACAGTCTGATGAACATAGTATACCGAGCCACTACCTTAATGCATACCGAATACAAAATAACATTCTTACATTCTGGGATCACCGAGTATTTAAAGTATATTCAATTACATTCCCATTTCCAACCTACCAAAAGAATGAGTTTAATCACCTACTCATCTATACCAATGCTCCATTCTATCCATGTCCAAAAGGGTGTACCCCATGGTACACCGGCTAACAAAAACTCACAGCCGTGTACTACTTAGTACACCATTCTCAAATTCATTGTTTACAGACAAAAAGAAATCAAAAGAAACGAGCCCTAACACTTCACGGCCTTCATCCTTCTCTTGTACCTGCGTGTAGTAAAATGGTGCCCCAAGGGGCTCAGCAAACGCTGCGTATAAACTCCGCATATACCGCGTGCTAGCTAGGGCACGCCGACTATTTGACGTCCACTAAACATGTGATTCATTAATTTCATACATACATGCTTTACATACATCATACAATCATGCTCAATACATTACACATTCCAAGGCAACCATACAATAGCACGCATCTTACTTACCTTCACAAGGTTAGCCAAATTATGCATCCGGGTTAATCGGAATGCTTTTACTCTTTTACTCATTACTTACTTTTTCTTAATTACACTTACTTACTTTCATTTACTTTACTTACTCATTCTTACTTACTCAAGTTTAGTCGTCGGGACCTCCGGCCCTGGGGACTACTCCGTCCCACCTCCGGGATTTACTTGACTCACCAATCCGGGATGCTACCCACTTAAGGGATTTGGCCGCGGACCAATTTAAGAGTCAGGAATCGGATCCAACCTCTTGTGTCTCCTCATCCTCATGCGTGGCCGAAACTATATCGGACTTCTACTCATTCCAATTTAATTACCAATTTAAGTTAGGATGGTTAGCTTGTTAGGAATAAGTTAGAAGTCCATTCACACAAATAATCGGTCACGATGCAATACAACATACATACACACATTCATCATCATCCATACATTTCATGAATTATACAAACTAAGATTTAAGAAAGTATTCACAACATACAACACTACATATTCACAAGTATGCATATTAACTCCGATTCGTGCATTTATCTTATTTGGTGATCAATTAGCACACACCACACAAATCAGAGTAACCAAGATAGCATACGGGGCATGAGGAATCCATACCGTTCACCGTCGTACGTGTTTCCAAACGTCCTTCCGGTGTCACAATCCAAGTCCTAACATATACATACAATTGGGTGGTTAATTACCCTTACTTAACCTTACTAACTACTTTACTAACTTTCTTGGTTTATACTTACTAATTCATTATTGTTCAAATACATGTACTTATGTTACTTACTTAAAATTATTTTCTAAACTTGTTTATGGCCTTAATGACCTTTAAACATCATTAATTGTCTTAATCATCTTATAATATCATTACCCATCATTACCCATCCTTACCTAAGCTTTAAAATAGTTTCTGTACAAATTTTGGGGTGGTCCGGTTACTGTCCGAGTTTACAAACCCGGACCCCCACTTGGAAAAACTCTCGGGTAAGATTTGGGACTGGTCCGGGTTTGTGTCCTACTTTACAAACCCGGACCACAAGGTTTTAGAACTCTCGGGTAAGATTTGAGCATGGTCCGGGTTTGTGTGCTAGTTTACAAACCCGGACCACATGTTTGTAGAACTTACGGGTGTGATTTAGGGGTGGTCCGGGTTAGTGTCCTGGTTTGTAAACCCGGACCATCCCTTGTAAAAACTTATGTCGTGTTTTCATGCTAGTCCGGGTTTGTGCGCTGGTTTGCCAACCCGGACTAGTTACAGTATTGTGATTTATATAGGTTTTTCAACTTGTTTCAATTCCAAACTTCTACCAATCTCTTCCCTAATATTTCTACATATAATCTAGCCTATTTTAACTTTGTTTAAGCATTTTAAACTAGCCTAAACCAACGCTATAAAAATCTGTTACATAATCACCCTTACTGTAATTTTCTTCCTCTGTTACATTTCTACTTCTTCAAATAATGCTACAGACCTTCCTATTCTTCTTCCCACTAACTCAATGACTCTTACACTAGCCTAACTTAGTTTGAAAACTCTCAATACACCATTTACAACTCCACTCAATTACATTTCTTTTCCTTTACAAAACAAGTGAACAATCTCATTTTTCCTTCTCTGTAATTCTCTTCTGTTTCTTTCTTTTTTAACATCAACCAAGACTCTACATTCCTAAACAAATTTTGACAGAGGTTCCCTACATTTCTAAGTCTTCTCACCACATAATTTTGCACACTCAACATTTACACTTAGCATATTATTTTCTTGTTTTCAAAAACTTCAAACTACAACTACCATTCACATTAGTGTACCCATTCTTTTCCCACGGTTACAATAGTTTAGTTCATTGCTAAAACAATATACCTACACATACACAAACATACGAATTATACAGAGGCTTCTCATTACCTTTGGTTTCCTTGTTTCTTTTCCTTTTCTCCTCCTTCTCCTTTCTTGCTCCTCTTCCCTCTTTGTTTTCTTGTTTTATTTCAACCAAACTACACCACGTAGCAAGGTACACCCATACACACCACACAAGTAAGTTTTTATATCTCACGTATTAAACCCTAACTTATGAGAACCTATTTAAAACTCTTAGGGGATCTTACCTTGAGCTTCTAATGGGGTTTTTGGAGTAGCATATGACAAGGCTTCAACCTTCAAGGTGGAACACCAAAACGGCTAGCAATATAATAGTGGTGTTACGTGAGTTTTGTATTTTTGCAAGGAAACATGGAAAAGAGTGGAGTTTGGGTCTACTTCTTACCTTAGAACATGGAGAAGATGCTAGATCTTGAAATGGTGCTCTTGAAGCTCTCAACCGATAATACCCTCAAAATTAAAGTTGGTGGTTTTAGATTTTTGAAAGGTGGAGAATGGTCTCCTTGACGATACGAATTCAACGGTATGGTTTTTGTAGCATTTGGTGGTGGTTTGAGGTTTCAAAGATGAGGAAGAAGATGGCTGTGTGGTGGCTGCTTCAAATCGCCATTACAGTCGTGAGAGAAGAGAATAGAAAGGAAGGAGAAGATGCAGTACGTGAGTTATGAGTGAGTGAGGAGAGAGAGTTATTTTTTTTGCTTTTTATTTGTTTTGTCCTTTTGCAAATAAGGAAGGAATTAAGAGAGGGTGTGAGAGAGGGCAGTTCGGCCCATACAGCACACACACACTCACTTACATTTTTATTTTCAAAGTGGACACACTAACTTATTTTAATTACACTCTCACCCCACAACTTCCCGTTTTTGACAGTTTTTACTATTTTCTCATTTTATTGATTTTATTGGTCCTAGACCTTCACTAATATTTATTAATGGCTATTTAGTTGACTAAAATTGTTACGAGTCTATTTGACCCGCTTAAAGTCGCGTTTTCCCGGTTACCTCGAAAAACGCGCTTTAATGTTCATTAGTGTTTTTAATCCATTTTAAGGATCCGTTTTCTTTGGGATTTATTCCCTAATATTTATTTAGGCTTAATTAAGCTTCTAAAATTTTATTAGCCTAATTAATCACTATTTTTAATTACGGGGTATTTCAATCTACCCCCTTAAGAAACTTTGCCCTCAAAGTTGTTCAAGGTTAATAGTTTAATTATTCTAATCATTAGGCAAACCAATTGCCATAATGTGTCTTTCTACCACCTATGAGGTGTTTACTTCATCCACATTGCAAACATGCCACAGTTCAAGCATCATACGAATTCACATACACAATTCACCATTTCCATACACATCATTTCGCAATACACCATTGCAATTCACAATACACACATTACACCAATACATTCCACATTGTACATGCACATCCATACACTACACATTACACCTACATACTACATACACTCCGCACTACATGTGCTATCAAAACATACTACAATACACACACTCTAATGCAATGCTAACCCGAAGCAATGCAAAAGCAAAAAGGCTCTACCCCCCTTAAAAGGGGTACGCCCCGTACCCGTATTACTAAATGCTAGACTATCTAGTCTATGAATAACTGTGGGTACTTAGCCTTCATGGCATCTTCCAACTCCCATGTCGCTTCTTCTTCGACATCATGGTTTGACCATAGGACCTTCACCATTCGTATAGACTTATGGCGAGTGTCTCTGGTCTTCCTATCAAGGATTCTCACAGGGGTCTCGACATATCTCATGGTCGGCTCAATAGATAGTCTCTCAGGTTCTAGGACATGAGAAGGATCAGCAATGTACTTCTTGAGTTGTGACACATGAAATACATCATGGACACGTCCCAAGTCCTCAGGTAGTGCTAACCTGTAGGCTACAGCTCCAACTCTTTCGTGATGGCATACGGCCCTACAAACTTTGGGCTCAGCTTGCCCTTCTGGCCAAATCGGAAGACACCCTTCATAGGTGAAACGCGCAAGAACACTTGGTCGCCCACGGCGAACTCAAGGTCGCGTCGTCGCACACTGCATAGGATTTCTGTCTATCTTGGGCTGCCTTCATATTCGCTCGAATCTGCTGAACTTCAGCTTGCACTTGCTCAAGATACTCCGGTCCTATGATGACCGCTTCACTCGACTCATCCCAACACAAAGGTGTACGGCAAGGTCTACCGTATAGAGCTTGGAAAGGCGACATCTTAATCGAGGCATGGTAGCTATTATTATAAGAAAATTCGATAAGATGAAGCTTGTCTAACCAACTCCCCTGAAAGTCTAAGGCACATGCCCTAAGCATGTCCTCCAGTGTCTGGATGGTCCTTTCTGTCTGACCGTCGGTCTGAGGATGGAAGGCGGTACTCAACTTCAATTCTGGACCCAACGCTTCCCTTGTAGCTCTCCAGTATCTCGAAAGAAATCTGGTGTCACGGTCAGATACAATTGTTTTTGGGACTCCGTGATGTCTGATAATCTCCTTGTCAAATAGCTCAGCTAGCTTCACTACCTTCCAGGTGTCCTTCATCGGTATGAATCTGGCAACCTTGGTAAGGCGATCAACTACAACCCAGATCATGTTGAGTCCTCCTCTAGCAGGTGGGAGTCCTACAACAAAATCCATGGAGATATCATGAAATTTCCACTCCGGAACTGGCATCGATTGCACCATTCCGCCCGGTCTACGAAGTTCAAACTTTACTTTCTGGCATGTCAAGCATCTCAATACATACTCTGTCACGTCTGATTTCATTCCAGACCACCAGAAGTATCTCTTCATGTCTTTGTACATCTTGGAGGCTCCTGGATGGACTGACAATGTAGAACTATGTGACTCTCGCAGGATACGATCCCTTAGCTCAGCATTGCTTCGGGGACGCATAGCCTGCCATTCAACCGAATCAAACCATCTTCATGTAGCTTGAAGTCATACTTCTTCTTCTCAAATGTACCATTTTTGATCTTTTGTCTGATTTCGGTTAGGTAAGGGTCGCTCAACTGAGCGTCTCGCACCTCGTCAACCAAGCTAGAAGAAGCGAGTAGCGAATGGAGCGAGTGTGCTCGACGGCTCAGGGCGTCGGCTATAATGTTTGCCTTCCCTTCCTTGTACTGCAAGTTGATGTCGTAATCTGAAAGAAATTCCATCCATCTTCTCTGTCTCAGATTCAATCTTTCTGTGTGAATACATACTGTAAGCTCTTATGGTCGGAGTAGATGGTGATGCTTACCCCATAGAGATAGTGTCGCCATATCTTCAAGGCGAAGACAATGGCTCCTAACTCTAAGTCGTGAGTCGGGTAATTCTCCTCATGCTTTTTCAGCTGGCGGGAGGCATAAGCAACAACCTTGCCATGCTGCATGAGCACGCATCCCATTCCTTTGCCTGATGCATGCATCACTACACCTCAAATCCCTCTGTGCCCTCTGGAAGAGTGAGGATGGGCTGAGGTCAATGAGTCTTTTAGTTTCTGAAATGATAACTCGCACTCGTCTGTCCATACAAACGGTGCATCTTTCTTCATCAGTGTAGTCATGGGCTTGGCGACTTTCGAGAAGTCCTTTACAAATCTCCGATAGTAACCGGCTAGACCAAGAAAGATCCTAATGTCGGTAACCGTCTTAGGTCTAGGCCATGATCGTACAGCTTCTATCTTAGAAGGGTCAACTGAGATACCTGCGCTCGAGATGACATGACCAAGGAATGATACCTGATCTAGCCAGAACTCGCACTTGGAGAACTTCGCATACAGCTGGTTCTCGCGCAGTGTCTCAAGTACTTTCCTCAAATGAAATTCATGCTCTTCTGCTGATTTGGAGTACACAAGGATGTCATCAATAAATACCACAACTGAAGTATCTAGCTGCTCACTGAATAGTCGATTCATGAGGTCCATGAATTTAGCTGGTGCATTTGACAAACCGAATGGCATGACTGTGAATTCATAGTGGCCATATCTGGTGCGGAATGCCGTTTTCTCTATATCCTGCTCTCTGATAGCAATCTGATGATACCCAGAACGGAGATCGATCTTGGAGAAGACTGAGGCTCCTTTTAGCTGATCAAATAGGTCGTCAATGTGTGGCAATGGGTATTTATTTTTGACTGTGACCGCATTCAGCTCACGGTAGTCAATACAAAGTCGTAGGCTACCGTCCTTCTTCTTCACAAAGAGGACCGGTGCTCCCCAGGGTGATACGCTCGGGCGTATGAACCCTTTGTCAAGTAACTCACGCAACTGCTCTTTCAACTCTGTCATTTCAGCAGGTGCCATGCGGTACGGTGCCCTAGCAATGGGACCGGTACCTGGCAAAAGATCAATTTCAAACTCTACTGCTCTCTGAGGTGGCATGCCGGGTAACTCCTTAGGAAACACATCAGGATACTCAGATACAACCGGTACATCGTCACTGAACTCTGGATCTCGCTCCAGGTCTTGTACATAACACAAGTATACTTCTTTACCCTTCCTGAGTTCCCGGTACATAGCCATGGCGGAAATGACTGTGGTCGAAGGCTCTCTAGGTCTCTGGCGGTAAGATACTGTAACCCCAGAAGGACTCTTGAGCAGCAACCGATGCTCGGCGCAGAGGATCCTACCCTTGTGCCGCTCCAACCAATTCATTCCGATTATCAAGTCGAATCCCAACCCATTAAATTCGATGAAGGAGATGGGAAACGTTTCGCCTTTGATTTGGATTATGGCTGATTTGTAATACTTGGTGCACTGTACTCGCTCCTTCGATGGGAGAGTAACCAGGAAATTTGGTAGCTCATCCGCATCTAGCTTCAACCTCTTCACAAAAGATGGTGATACAAAGTGTGAGAGGCGCCGGAGTCGAATAACACATTGGCTTCAATGCCATTCACTGGGAAGGTTCCTGTCAAGATGGTGCCGCTTTTGCCGGCTTGTGCTTCGGTGAGGATGCTCAGGATACCTTCGGTACCGAGTCCGTAACCTATTGAATTCACAAGTGATTAAATAATGATGGTGGACACAAGTGGAATTCAAATCAACACTGCTCTTTATTGATAAACCAACTATCATACATATCGTGTCTCTAATACATGTTACTAATACATTACATGATATTATGAATTTAATACTTCCTAAAGGTAAGGTTCAGGCGTCCTGGTTTCATGTGTGTGGCATTGATTATGGCCGGTGGTGCTGTATTCAGCTTGATCTTGTTGATGCCATGATACAGCAACCTAGAGTTTCCACCCATGATTAGGACATCTCCTTATCTCAATACCAATTTCTGTGCGAGGTCCACACGCTTCTGCTCGCTATACAAATACGGCGTCATCACCAATGGACCAAGACACTACGGGCACTCCTTGTTCAAGAGATTCTGCGGTCTCGTCCTTGTCTTGTGTAACCCAAGTCGTCCTTCTTTCTCATAGAAGTTGACGATACAGAGCGTGCCGCTTCAAGTGCGGGGATCGGCATTCATGTTCACATGTGTGTCACAGTTCTACTTGTGTGTGACATGTTAAACTCGGTTGTATTGTCGGTGTCGTGTGTCTCCATGTTGTGTCTGTTCTTCCTTCTTATACACATCCACATCATTCATCTTCATCCGGCAATCCGCGTCGGGTGTGTAAAATCCTAGACCCGTTCCTAGTTGTGCTCGTAATGATTGAGATTCGCGCAGGTTCGGGTAGGTATCGGTCAGGATCCCCTAATAAGATCATACCTGGTCGGATGACCTGACACTTTCGTTGGTGTAGTGTGGTGGTTGGTGATGTCGGTCTCTTCTTGATTCAGGTTTACCGGTATCGGATAGATACTAAAGCTTCCTATGGTTATAAATTTCATCTACGGTGAGTACTAGTTTCAACTACTTCATTTCATGCTCATTACATATTCCAATTCATTCAATCATGCATTCACTCAAATAGTTACTCTACTACTTAGTCATGCTACTTCAAGGATTAAAGGTTCGGATAATTACCTGGGCCGGACTTAGAACCGGACCCGTCACGGTCTATGACATGGAGGACAGGCTGCCTCTGAGGTGCACCCCGCTGAGGTCCCCGGGATCCCTGTCCCTGTGGTGCCTGCTGGGCCGGTGCATCGCCAGATGCAACCTCCTTGCCTTCCCTCTGCCTGTAGCTTTGGTAGTTCCCCTTTGGTTTGGCATTCTCTGGGCATTTATTGGCTGTATGTCCCAGTTTCTGGCAGTTATAGCATTTGATTTCTCTCCCATAGCAGTCCTTGCCGGGATGGTCTAGGTTGCACTTCCTGCACACATAGGTGCGGCCATCGGAGAAGGTTTTGGTGACACCGGAGCCAGAACCTAAGGTTTAGAGGGTTAGCACATGTGTGCGTGGATATACTAGATATGATACTGATACGAATACGAATTAGAGATAGAAGTTTACCCTTAGGTGGGTATGATCTCAGTGGCTTTGCTGCCATCGGTGCAGATGAACCGAGTTGAAGAAGTTCAACCGGTTTGCCCTGCTCAGCATGGGCACTGCTTTCACTTGGGAATTTCTTTGGGATTGCTGAAAGAAATTTCCCTTCTTCTTTTTCCAGCTTTTACCCTGGTTCTGCTCCTCGCCATTGGTGTTCTTGTTGTTGGCCTTGCGCTTCAGCGCGGTTTCTTCATCCCTTAGTTGGCAAGTGATTTCAACGCGAGAAGCCGCGTGATAACACTCCTGAAGTTTCAGGTATTAGCCGGGATTCTCATTTAAGGAAGAATAAGGAAAGACTCAAAGAATTCAAGGAATTTAAGGAATTCAAGGAATTGAAATGATACTAAGGGTTAACCGATATTTACCTGAAGGGAGGTAAATCGTGTGTAGCCCATACCGTACCGAAGGCGATGGCTCAGACCGCCATAGAAGCGATCGACCAACACCTGGCCGGTGTATCCTAGATCAGGGAGAAGACGGAGAATGGAAGTGAAGGTGCGGTAGTACTCATCCACAGACATCTTGTCTATCATCTTCAAGGCATCTAGCTCTAGCCTTTTCTTAGTCTTTACGTGCTCTGGATAGTACTTGGATCGGAGGAGTGATGCAAAAGACTCCCAATCGAATGTGGGGTTGTTGACGTGCTCATGCTTGACTAGCTTCCACCAATCCATGGCTGCATCTTTCAGATAATCAGCAACTCTGACTCGAACTCCAGCAGGAGCTTCGAGGGTTTCGAATGCCGTCTCCATCTCGGAGATGTAGGCTTCAAGCTTAGCCGGATCACTCTCGCCCCTAAAGCAAGGAGGGCGGAGTTCCGCTACAGCTTTTACCCAGTTCGCTTCTCTGGGTGGCGGGGGAGGATTGGTCCCGCTTGGTTCTGTTGGTTTTGCTGGTTTTGTTGCATTGCTTGGATTACTTGGGGTAGCATCTGCGCTACCGTGGCAGCGACGATTTCAGCTATCGTCCACGTGCCGGGTCCGTCATTGCCCCCTCCTCTAGGGCGACCTGGACCTCTTCTTGACATCTGAACATTTATCAGTTACATTAGGCTCCGCAAGATATGACTCAAAGGTCTTGGAATTTAAACAAGGTATCGTTCCTAAGAACGTCAAGGGTATCCGTTGTTAACAACGGTCGTTCCTAGTTAGGTTTCTAAGTATCCGTCTTAAGACGGTTGAAATCCTAACTCGGTAATCCCCTATGCTCGGTACTATGGACATCAGAGCGTAACTACGCTCTGATACCACTTTTTGTAACACCCCTACCGTTAATCCTATGCTTACCGTCCAATCATCCCATAATTTAGAGTTACTTGCAGCGGAAATACTACCTACTACGGCGGGTGATACAACGCCGCTAACCGCCCATACGGCTAGCAAGGCTATTACTACTTACAGTGACAGTCTGATGAACATAGTATACCGAGCCACTACCTTAATGCATACCGAATACAAAATAACATTCTTACATTCTGGGATCACCGAGTATTTAAAGTATATTCAATTACATTCCCATTTCCAACCTACCAAAAGAATGAGTTTAATCACCTACTCATCTATACCAATGCTCCATTCTATCCATGTCCAAAAGGGTGTACCCCATGGTACACCGGCTAACAAAAACTCACAGCCGTGTACTACTTAGTACACCATTCTCAAATTCATTGTTTACAGACAAAAAGAAATCAAAAGAAACGAGCCCTAACACTTCACGGCCTTCATCCTTCTCTTGTACCTGCGTGTAGTAAAATGGTGCCCCAAGGGGCTCAGCAAACGCTGCGTATAAACTCCGCATATACCGCGTGCTAGCTAGGGCACGCCGACTATTTGACGTCCACTAAACATGCGATTCGTTAATTTCATACATACATGCTTTACATACATCATACAATCATGCTCAATACATTACACATTCCAAGGCAACCATACAATAGCACGCATCTTACTTACCTTCACAAGGTTAGCCAAATTATGCATCCGGTTAATCGGAATGCTTTTACTCTTTTACTCATTACTTACTTTTCTTAATTACACTTACTTACTTTCATTTACTTTACTTACTCATTCTTACTTACTCAAGTTAAGTCGTCGGGACCTCCGGCCCTGGGGACTACTCCGTCCCACCTCCGGGATTTACTTGACTCACCAATCCGGGATGCTACCCACTTAAGGGATTTGGGCCGCGGACCAGTTTAAGAGTCAGGAATCGGATCCAACCTCTTGTGTCTCCTCATCCTCACGCGTGGCCGAAACTATATCGGACTTCTACTCATTCCAATTTAATTACCAATTTAAGTTAGGATGGTTAGCTTGTTAGGAATAAGTTAGAAGTCCATTCACACAAATAATCGGTCACGATGCAATACAACATACATACACACATTCATCATCATCCATACATTTCATGAATTATACAAACTAAGATTTAAGAAAGTATTCACAACATACAACACTACATATTCACAAGTATGCATATTAACTCCGATTCGTGCATTTATCTTATTTGGTGATCAATTAGCACACACCACACAAATCAGAGTAACCAAGATAGCATACGGGACATGAGGAATCCATACCGTTCACCGTCGTACGTGTTTCCAAACGTCCTTCCGGTGTCACAATCCAAGTCCTAACATATACATACAATTGGGTGGTTAATTACCCTTACTTAACCTTACTAACTACTTTACTAACATTTCTTGGTTTATACTTACTAATTCATTATTGTTCAAATACATGTACTTATGTTACTTACTTAAAATTATTTTCTAAACTTGTTTATGGCCTTAATGACCTTTAAACATCATTAATTATGTCTTAATCATCTTATAATATCATTACCATCATTACCCATCCTTACCTAAGCTTTAAAATAGTTTCTGTACAAATTTTGGGGTGGTCCGGGTTACTGTCCGAGTTTACAAACCCGGACCCCCACTTGGAAAAACTCTCGGGTAAGATTTGGGACTGGTCCGGGTTTGTGTCCTACTTTACAAACCCGGACCACAAGGTTTTAGAACTCTCGGGTAAGATTTGAGCATGGTCCGGGTTTGTGTGCTAGTTTACAAACCCGGACCACATGTTTGTAGAACTTACGGGTGTGATTTAGGGGTGGTCCGGGTTAGTGTCCTGGTTTGTAACCCGGACCATCCCTTTAAAAACTTTCTGTCGTGTTTTCATGCTAGTCCGGGTTTGTGCGCTGGTTTGCCAACCCGGACTAGTTACAGTATTGTGATTTATATAGGTTTTTCAACTTGTTTCAATTCCAAACTTCTACCAATCTCTTCCCTAATATTTCTACATATAATCTAGCCTATTTTAACTTTGTTTAAGCATTTTAAACTAGCCTAAACCAACGCTATAAAAATCTGTTACATAATCACCCTTACTGTAATTTTTCTTCCTCTGTTACATTTCTACTTCAAATAATGCTACAGACCTTCTTATTCTTCTTCCCACTAACTCAATGACTCTTACACTAGCCTAACTTAGTTTGAAACTCTCAATACACCATTTACAACTCCACTCAATTACATTTCTTTTCCTGTTACAAAACAAGGTGAACAATCTCATTTTTCCTTCTCTGTAATTCTCTTCTGTTTCTTTCTTTTCTAACATCAACCAAGACTCTACATTCCTAAACAAATTTTGACAAGGTTCCCTACATTTCTAAGTCTTCTCACCACATAATTTTGCACACTCAACATTTACACTTAGCATATTATTTTCTTGTTTTCAAAAACTTCAAACTACAACTACCATTTACATTAGTGTACCCATTCTTTTCCCACGGTTACAATAGTTTAGTTCATTGCTAAAACAATATACCTACACATACACAAACATACGAATTATACAGAGGCTTCTCATTACCTTTGGTTTCCTTGTTTCTTTCCTTTTCTCCTCCTTCTCCTTTCTTGCTCCTCTTCCCTTCTTTGTTTTCTTGTTTTATTTCAACCAAACTACACCACGTAGCAAGGTACACCCATACACACCACACAAGTAAGTTTTTATCTCACGTATTAAACCCTAACTTATGAGAACCTATTTAAAACTCTTAGGGGATCTTACCTTGAGCTTCTAATGGGGTTTTTGGAGTAGCAAATGACAAGGCTTCAACCTTCAAGGTGGAACACCAAAACGGCTAGCAATATAATAGTGGTGTTACGTGAGTTTTGTATTTTTGCAAGGAAACATGGAAAAGAGTGGAGTTTGGGTAGTCTACTTCTTACCTTAGAAACATGGAAAGTGCTAGGCTCTTGAATGGTGCTCTTGCAGCTCTCACAACCGATAATACCCTCAAAATTAAATTGGTGGTTTTAGATTTTTGAAAGGTGGAGAATGGTCTCCTTGATGATACGAATTCAACGGTATGGTTTTTGTAGCATTTGGTGGTGGTTTGAGGTTTCAAAGAGAAAGAAGATGGCTGTGTTGGCTGCTTCAAATCGCCATTACAGTCGCGAGAGAAGAGAATAGAAAGGAAGGAGAAGATGCAGTACGTGAGTTATGAGTGAGTGAGGAGAGAGAGTTATTTTTTTTGCTTTTTATTTGTTTTGTCCTTTTGCAAAAGGAAGGAATTAAGAGAGGGGTGTGAGAGAGGGCAGTTCGGCCCATACAGCACACACACACTCACTTACATTTTTATTTTCAAAGTGGACACACTAACTTATTTAATTACACTCTCACCCCACAACTTCCCGTTTTTGACAGTTTTTACTATTTTCTCGTTTTATTGATTTTATTGGTCCTAGACCTTCACTAATTTTATTAATGGCTATTTAGTTAACTAAAATTGTTACGAGCTATTTGACCCCTTAAAGTCGCGTTTTCCCGTTACCTCGAAAAATGCGCTTTAATGTTCATTAGTGTTTTTAATCCATTTTAAGGATCCGTTTTCTTCGGATTTATTCCCTAATATTTTTTAGGCTTAATTAAGCTTCTAAATATTTATTAGCCTAATTAATCACTATTTTTAATTACAGGGTATTTCATATATCATGAGGGGAAGTCTAACCTAATGGCTGATGCTCTGAGTAGGAAGAAAAGCCATTCTATGAATTCGATGTGGGTTCTCCCAGAGGAGTTAGTTCGGGACTTCGAGATGCTGAATTTGGAGGTGATGGAGGCGGGAGGAGTAGAGCGCGAGGTGAGGTTGTACCACATGAGTGCCTCTTCCGACATCTATGGGAGATACTCAAAGGACAGCCTGGTGATGCGAAGCTGGAGCGCATCAGGGAAAAGATGAAGGAAGGGAAAGCTGAGGGGTTCGAGACCCACAGTGACGGCAGCCTGAGGTTTAGAGGTCGATGGTGTGTACCTCAGGGTGTGAGGAGGTAAAGGAGGACTAATGAGGGAGGCTCATAATACTCCCTATTCAGTTCATCCTGGCAGTGATAAGTTGTATAAGGACCTAAAGAAGTGTTTTTTGTGGCCCAAGATGAAGAGGGAAGTTGCAGAGTTTGTGTCGAAGTGCCTTACCTGTTAGAAGGTCAAATTCGAGCACAAGAGGATGAGAGGTTTATTGCAGCCGTTGGAGGTCCCAAAGTGGAAGTGGGACTTCATTTCCATGGACTTCGTGATGGGTTACCACCGGCGAAGGGAGGAGTCAATCAGATTTGGGTGATAGTGGACCGACTCACTAAGTCTGCACGGTTCATACCCATGAAGAAGACGTGGTCCATGGCCAGTTGGTGGATGCCTACATCAGAATGTGATGAGATTCATGGAGTACCTGAGACCATCATTTCAGACAGAGACTCGAGGTTCTTAGCCCATTTCTGGCAGCAATTTCAGAAGGCGATGGGCACCAAGTTGAAGTTGAGCACTGCGTTTCATCCAGCCACTGATGGTCAGACAGAGAGAACCATCCAGACCTTGGAGGACATGCTTCGGGCATGTGTGATGGACTTCCAGGGTTCGTGGGCTGATATGCTACACCTGATAGGGTTTTCTTATAACAACAGTTACCACACCAGCATCAAGATGGCTCCTTATGAGGCTTTGTATGGGAGGAAGTGTAGGACACGTTATGTTGGAGCGACATTAGTGAGACTGTTGTTTTGGGGCCTCAGTTGATTGAAGAGACTGTGGAGCAAGTCCGGATGATCCAGAGACGAATGAAGGCAGCCCAGGACAGGCAGAAGTCCTATGCCGATCTCAAGCGCAGACCAGTTGAGTTCGAGGTGGGAGATAGAGTTTTCTTGAAAGTATCTCCGGTGAGAGGAGTGACCAGTTCGGGAAGAAAGGGAAGCTCAGTCCCAAATTCGTTGGACCCTATGAGATCTTAGAGAGGGTTGGAGAGGTGGCATACCGACTAGCGCTTCCTTGTGAGCTGGAGAAAGTTCACAACGTTTTTCATGTGTCCCAGCTGAAGCGGTATGTTCCCGACCCTTCGCATGTGTTGCAGCCAGAGGTCTTGGAGCTAGAGCAGAATCTATCCTATGAGGAGTATCCCATCAGAGTATGGACACTAAGACCAGGGAGACACGATCAAAGTCCATCCGTATGGTCAAGGTCTTATGGTCTAATCATGGTACCGAAGAGGCTACGTGGGAGGTAGAGGAGGAAATGAGGAAGAGGTACCCACAACTCTTCGATCAGGTAACCGCTCAAGTCAGTAATTCGTTTAGCAGTTTTTCACCTTATGGATAAGTTTTAGCTTCGAGGGCGAAGCTTTCTTTTAAGGGGGATGAGATGAAATACCCAGAAAATTCCAAGCTAGGAATAATATAGTATATGGTATGGGTAGCATGTCTGAGGTTAGTTAAGGTGGCCCAGGGAATTAATCTTTCTCCTTAAAATGTTTCTGAATATTGGTAACGTTTTGCCTTAATGGATTTAATTATATTTCGAATGCTATATGATATGGTATTATTTCTCTCTCCTAATTTCTCTAAGTTAATTAAACTTCAAATTACTATTCCATAGTATTCTTTCCAACTTATTTTAAGTATTCAGAGTTTGAATTCAATTTGGCTTTCTCTTGTGGTTATTTGATTTTAAGAGTTCAAATTCTATTTGACTACTCAAAATATTATTCTGTTAACTCTCCTTATTCTTCTCTCAGTAATTATGTTACTGGTGTTTTCTTTTATTCTTTTAACGGGTTTTTCTTTTCCTTTGTTAAACCTTTAAATTATTTACAACATCTCTCCTCTTTTCTAAATTATTTCCTTCCAAAAAATGTCTATTAATTGACTTCTTGATATTGTTTCTCGTTTTTGATTTATTCCTTCCTGAATTACTTCACCAATCTTCTTTTACTAATCTTCATAATTTAACGAGATCTATCTTTTGGAAATATTTTAATTACCGAGAGTAAGAACTCTTTCTTTCTTGATATTTTTATTCGTATTTCCTTTTAGCATAAATCTTTAATTAGTTATTCTCTTTTATTATACAAATAATTCTATTTAAGGGTTGATTTCTCTTCATTATTCTCCATCCTCAACACGCCGCTCTTGCGTTTACTCTCTGCTCATTGTTTTCACGCTCTTTCTTCTTTCCAAACCCTTGGTGATTTCTCGCTAGTGTCGTCGAGGTCTGATTATTCCCTGGTGTCCAGTTGGTAGATTGTCGGGTAATGTATTCTACTTAGTTGTTTAGTTATCTGCTCGTTGCTCGATGAATTCTGATTGCTAATTTTGGTTATCTAGACGCCGATTACATCGACGAGTGCTATCATTAGTCTGGAGCAGTTGGGCTCTTGAGGGATTTGGTTGTTCCAGGAAAATTCTATGCTCAATGATTGTTTGACTGATGTTTTGTAAAAGAATTGGAAAAGGTTTCGCTGTGTTTTATGAGTTCTCGATTGTGGTTTGAGGATTTGGGATTGTTTCCCACGTTTTGGAATTGAGGAATTGGATTGAGATTGTGGTATTTCAGTTATGGTTTTTGGGAGTCTTTCACAGGTTGTATTATGTTGTTTGGGAGCCCATAGGTGCTCCCCATTATTGTTATTATTTGCGCTGCACACATTGTTGCAGTTAAGCTCTATGATCTACTCTATGTTACTGCTGTTTCATAGGGGGTGTGCACACTTAAGGACTTAGGGTGAGGTGGTTGTTTGACGGTCCCATAGGTGATTGTCCTGGAGTTGTTGTTTGGGGTCCCATAGGTGACCCCGTGTTTGGAATTGTGGTTATCTCCTGTTGAAAGCTCCCTACTGTGGTTTCGGTATTGTTATGTTTTCTGGAAATTCATCAACTGTTCAGTAAAATCTTCTCATCTGTTTAATAAAGGCAAATGAGTTCTAAAAATGTATTTTACAGGTTGAGGTGGAATTTACTCGGTTTTTCTGATTTGTGCGATCCTTTCTGTGTTTTGTCTATGTTTTATGATCGCAGGTATGGATGACTAAATGTGGGGTTCGGGACGGCAAATCACATAGTTAGGGACTACGAATAATTAAGGCGATGTTTTGAGTTTCAGTGATAAAGAGATGCTGTGATGCTCTCAAAGTTTTATACATTGAGTATTTACTTTTGCTTCCACATACTTGAAGTTAACTTTTGTTTTAGTGTTAATTAGTTCTTTAGCCTGAGCACCCATGGGAATTGGGTGTGGCGGTAATGCCCTGGACGTTTTGAGATCCGCTGCTGTGTTAAAGGTTATGTTCATCTGAGTTTTGGTTAAATGAATTTATTGGCATTTATGAATTAGTTTTGTTTGAGTTTGAGCTTTGTATTGAGTATTTAATAATGATCCTTTATGTTCAAGAGTTCCTCATGTTGTTATTGTGTTTTATATGAGAGTTTCTAATGTTTTTGGTTTGTTTACGTTTTAAAACTGCACTTAAGGACCTGTCCGAACGTCCGTCCGGACATCAATGTTCGGACCATTTCTGTTTTACCCTTTAGGACTCATTTGAAGTCCGTTTTTAATGCCGTTTACGCCGTTAGATTTGTATTTTCATAAGCTTTGTTTTGAGGTAAAAATCCAGGGTGTTACACTTGTAGTTGGCAGATGCTAGACAATCAGAGTGAATTCGAATGTCATTATAATGTAGGATTGATGCTATTGTCAAGCCTAGTATGATCCCTTTAGCTTCCACCACAGCTGGATCCCAAGGTTCCTTGTCATTTGTCACTCCTATGCTATGACTCTAACTTCTAAAGATCCCATACCAAATCCATCACTCTTATCTATGAAACTTGTAGTTCATTAGGATGGGGGTTGAGAGGGTCACACTCTATGTCAATATATGTTTGGCCTGCTTCATTTCAACATCAAAATTCTTAACTTTTCCATGAGTTATCTAGCATCTAGCAAATCAAAGTTTTTAGAGGAAACAAGCTAACATTTGGAGATTTTTGGACCTTATTTGAGTAGAATAGAGTAGTCATTCAGTCACGCAGAGTGTCATCATTCATAATTCTAGAAGGCACTCTAGCGACTTTAATTCCACCATTTTTGACGGGCAATGCAGGAAGACATGAGCCATATTTTTAACACCCCTACATATTCCACAACCGACATTAATTTAGTCAATACCTCTTTTCTAAATCAAAGTCTTACAAGGCATAATCCCCAGAAAAAATTTCCAAACAAACAGCCGGATACGAAGCGGGATAATACACTTATGGATTTTATTCATTACAGCTTCAATTTGGGAACGACCAGAGAGTGACTTCTCATGTTGAGTTTGATCGAGGTGTCCAAGTGATATGTAGATTTGACAATGAAAACTCTATTCTTAGATCTCCCCAGCTCCAGCCATCAAGTTTATTCGAGACTTTAAGGACCATCTTGATGATAAGAGTTGTATCCTCTTACAAAACCATTTCATGATCTTACCCATTCTCCAGTTTCTCAAGTTATTGTTAATCAGATTGGCGACCATTCCCTAGTTACGAACATGGTGAGGGATGGACCATTCTTAAGGTTTGCCTCTAGATTTTCCTTGGATCCATCTATCTGTTATTCAGGTTGATAGTCCATCACCAATATCACTCTTCTTGCACCAGTCTATAGAAGGGAGAGGGAATCCCACAGGGATTGCCAAATAAGACTAGGTTTGCACCAAGCTAAGCATGGATGGTGCTCGAATCTTGGAAGTTTTTGGATTTGAGGATGATCAACACCATAAGGTTTGGTTGCTATAGTATCTGCCAACATGGCCTCGTCAATAGAGCGTCATTGAAGGATGATAAATCTTTGAAGCCCCACTTACCATTGTCTAGACTCTTACATAATGTTATCCACTTTCTCCAGCAAATACCCTTCTTGGCTAAAGAGCCAGGCCACCAAACTGTCTAATGGCTTCTTGGATTTCTTTTACCAAGCTTATGGGAAGTTTCATGACTCCCGTAACATATAATGGGATGGTTTGAAGAACCGATTTGATAAGGGATGCTTCTCCTAGCTTACGAAAGATCGGGCATTGCAACTCATATTGCACGCTTGGACCCATTCCTTGTGTAGGAAAAATTGGTAACCTGTATCTTCTCACCTCACTTAGACAACGTAGGTAATGGTCGAGGTTATTAATCTATTCAACTCCAAAAATCCTTTCAATATGATTTCTAAGAGTTGTAGACAACCCAGTCGAAAACATTAATCCCAATTTGATTACATTAATGCTTTGCCCTAAAGCTTCTCTGATTTCCTCTAGAGATCCACATTCTTTCCACATTAATTTTAGTTGCTCTCCCAAAGATAACATAATCATCTGCAAAGAATAGGTTTGTGATGTCATTTCCTAGCCCTCTATATGTGAATCTGTGGATGACTGCCACTTGAACTATTGGGTGGAGGCTAGAAGATAACACCTCCATGCAACACACGAAGAGGAAAAGGGAGAGAGGGTCACCTTTTCGTAGACTTCTTTGAGGCCAGAAGGTTTGACCCGGGTATCCGTTAAAGAGGACCGAGAAAGATACTGAGGTGATGCATTATAGATCCAGTTTTTGTAAAAGCTCATGCTTTGTAGAAATCTAAGCACGAATGGCCATTCATCCCGGTCAAAGGCTTTACCATATCAAGATTTAGAGTGAAGAAACCTTTATGAGCCTCCTTTGAGGATCTCATTGAATGAAGGAGTTCATGGGCAATAGTGATGTTGTAAAATATTAGTCACCCCGGGGCAAAAGCACCATGATCATTAGAAATCATAGATTGTATTGCGTTACGGGCCCTATTGACCAGAATCCTTGAAATCACTCGATATATGGTGTTACATAGAGATATGAGCCTGAATATAACCATTGATGTTGCACCTTGTTATTTTAGGAATGACGACTATATGCACGTGGTTAAGTTTTGGGGGCATTGCGTCAGAGTTAAGGATGTCAAGGACCCTGTCTATAAAGTCTTCTCCAATTATGCTCCAAAAAGATTTAATGAAAGTTCCATTGATGTCGTTTGAACCTGAGGTTTGTTTTGATGAATGTAGCGAGCAACGGCTAAAACCTCCTCCCTGGAATATGGGAGACCAAGCTGTTCATACTGATCTGGTAGGATTCGATTCTCCACACACGTGAGAAGGTGGTGGTTGGTCAACGGTGCGGATGTTGAGAAAATGTTATTAAAGTATAGTCTGGTTGTTTCCTCAATGTCTTCCTAACTGAAAACCGAGATTCCCTGGGAATTGGTAAGTTCATGAATTGTCTTCTTACATTTCCTTGTCTGGGCACGATTAAAGAAGAATGCCATATTTCTATCCCCCCAACCATTGTTGCCAGTGAGATTTCTCCTTGAACAGAAGCCAATACAATTCCTGGTTCAGGTCTTTCTATTTCTTCAGATTTTTCCTCGTCGGGGGTAGTTCAATAATGTGGTTGATGGCCGTCTATAGTTCGCTAATGGTCATCATGTCTGCTTCAAATTTTGGTGCCCCATTATTTTAAGGCCTTGCCACACTTGGAGATTTTACACATATAATCACTTTTCTCACCCAAATTCTGCCAGATATAACTTATGATTTGATTGCAAAGTGATTCATTAGCCTAAGAGTTGTCAAACATAAAGAGTTTGGGGCCACGTCTCCCAATTCATCTAAGATTTAGCTTGATGGGCTGATGATCGGATCTCTCCCATCGCAGATGAGCATCAAACACATATGGAAAAGGTTAAACAATTGGGAATTAGCGGTAGATCGGTCTAATATGCTTTTGTTGTTCCAGCGGTCCTTTTGGCGCTTCGTGAATGTGTACATTTCACAACTAAACCCCAAATTTTGAAGGTCACAAGCATTGTTACAGGATAAAAAGGTATGCATACTGGATCTGCTTCTATTACCTCTCTTCCACTACTTTTGTGCCCAAACATAATTTTATTAAATCATAATATACAAGCCAAGGTTCAAAAGATTGAGATTATAGATCTTGGATGAGTAACCAGGTCTTCCAGCGATCCGCGGTAGAGTACCATCCTAGAATCCAATCCAATACCCTTCCACCCAGATCCCAGGCCACTCAACCCCAACATCAATGTGGTGGGCGGAAAGGAGGAATGCTTACCTGGATTTAGTGCTTTCAGTAGAGGGCAAGTCCTTCGCTTCGTCCAAAGAAATCCATAAGAGATTCTTGAGAAGTATGGAAGCCTTGATCCAACCTTATCATCTCTGTGATGTTAGCTTAGTCTATGAGAGGAAGATAAAGTCTGGATCATCCTCTCGCGAATCACTGGTGGGACCATTTAATGGGAAAAGGAATCTCCCAGCCCTCTACAATTTAGTGTCAGGATGCTCATATCGGATTGATTTTTAGGGGTAAGATCACGGTGAGCCAAAATTATAGTAGAAGTAATTGCATGATACTAGAAGAGGGAAAATTCAAGGAAAATAGTAGAGGTGAGAAGACTAAGACAGTAAGAGATTTTCCGCACAGGCCAGTGGAGAAAACTAGTGAGCGACAGACTTAGCAGGCCAACGGACATAGACGTGGAGCCGACAGAGCTCCCGCCTAGGGGCGAGAATCCTTCATTGCTGATCTTTCTTTCTGTCTTGACCAAACCAATAGGGGAGGAGCAGTTATTTATCACCATATTGATTTAGAAATTAAAATACGAGGTAGTGTGCGTCACCGAGCCACGCGCGTAAGTTAGTACTCCCTCCGTTCAACAATATCTGTCATTTTAGAAATTTGCACACTTATTAAGAAAAGTAGGACAATGACGCATGTGTCCCTACTTTTTACTTTTCCATTTAGATAATAATTACTTTTATATTGAATAGTAGGGTAAAGTGGAAGGAAGTGTGTCAAAAAGCTAGAATGACAGATATTTTTAAACAAGAGTCACATTCTAAAACGACAGATATTAATTAACGGAGGGTATAGTTTAATCGAGTTTTTGCATCAATGAATCAATTCACGAATTTTTACAACTATTTTATTAAATTTCCATTCCCCTCGTGTTATAACACAAAATAGTATTATAAATTAGCTTATATTCGTTCTTGTAGAGGCTCGTGACGTTTGTGGTCTGTCCCAAAATTGAAAGGAAATTCATTTGGGGTCACAAGGCATGCGGTGTGAATCGACGGGCGATGGTGCAGACCGGCCGCGTCCATTTTGTGTGCGGCTGTCTGAGTTGGCAACCAATCAATAGCCCAGTCAGCAGTTGACTGGGCTGTTTTTTATTATATTAACTTTAAATTATTATATATTTTAAAATATAAGTCTAAAATGTAAAAAAATTATACCACTGTTCATCTAAATTCAAGCTCTTCAAAACAAGATCAAACATGGATATGTTTTGAGAATTTTAAAAAATTATATTAATTAATTATTATATATATTTTATATATATCCATATATATCAATGAGACTTATGATTCATAACATTATTTTAGTGTATCATAATTGATATTATGATTCATAACATTATTTTAGTGTATCATAATATCACTTTTAATGAATCATAATATCAAAATTAATGAATCATATCTTCATTTTAGTGTATCATCGCAAACATATAAGAATAAACATTTTTACACAATAATACAACACAAAATACTATTTGGTATGTATGAAAAATACGTGATTCGCCATATGAGGTTTAAAATACACCATACAACAACAATAATACACTATAAAACAATAATGATTTTTATTGGTTCTGAAGTTTGTTATCTAATTCACCACTTATTAGTTATTGAAATCATAATATCAATTTTTATGACTCATAATATCAAAATTAATGAATCATATCTTCATTTTAGTGTATCATTGCAAACATATAAGAATAAAAAATTTTACACAATAATACAACACAAATAATATTTGGTATGTATGAAAAATACGTGATTCATAATATAAGGTTTAAAATACATCATACAACAATAATAGTACACTACAAAACAATAATGATTTTTATCTGTTCCGAAGTTTATTATCTAATTCACCACTTATTAGTTAATGAATCATAATATCAATTTAATGAATCATAATATCAAAATTAGTGAATCATATCTTCATTTTAGTGTATCATTGTAAACATATAAAATAAATGTTGCAATCAAAATATAGCACAAAACAATATTTGGTATGTATGAAAAATACATTATTCATCATATAAGGTTTAAAATTCACCATACAAGAATAATAATAGACTACAAAATAATAATGATTTTTTATCGGTTCCGAAGTTTGTAATCTAATTCACCACTTATTACTTAATGAATCATAATATCAATTTTAATGAATCATAATACAAAATTAATGAATCATATTATGATTTTAGTGTATCATCATATAAATGTAAAATAATTTTTTTTAAGTTATCAAAATATATTCATGACTAGTCTTGTTTTGAAGAGCTTGAATTTAGGTGAATAATGATATATTTTTTTTCATTTTGGACTTATATATTAAAAGTTACAACCATTTAAAGTTAATATAGTAAAAGACAACCCAGTCAGCAAAACAGTCCAGTCAGCAGCTGACTAGGCTGCCAAATCACTGGAGTGTACGGTGTAGGGTGCGGATGTCCCGCGGCATAGAATTCGCGGTGTGAATGTGATGCTATCCATTCTAGTTTCGCTCTTTTTTTTTTCAAAATCCTTCTTAGTTACAAGCATATGTACTTATTTTTGCTACAGTTGTAGTAGTACAGTTTGTTTACAGTACAATGCAGGTTTTGTAAGCTTACCGTGTAGATTAAGAAATTAGTATGTACATCTAGTACAATTTAAGGAATATCATAATTCAATGTATACCATTATATATACATCCATACAATTTTTATATAGTAACAATAGAATTTTCATAGAACAAAAGTACATGTATGTATCCATCTATAGCTATATTATGATGTAGCCAATAGATTACCTTTTTTCATTTTTAAAGAAGACTTTATCCATTTTTTGTTTAATTTATCTCGCCACAATGTATTGATGTAGTATTATTCTAATTGTTTAGGGACAGTTGGTAGTCATTTTTTTTAACAATAAGATCTTCAAGCTTTTAATTTAAACACTAATGAAGCATTACACCAATAGTTTCAGGAATGTTTCCCACAAAACAAAATTCTTTTCCCCATCTACTCCCCAATTTTGCCAAATGATGAGCTTTTTCATTTAGATCTCTTCTAACTTGCACCCACTCAACTCTATCAAAGCAAGCCAATACCCACGCTTTGAAAACCTTTTTTTACTTCCACTCCAGCTCACCATCCCCCCTCAAAAACTTGACGACACTCACACAGTTTGACACCATCGTAACAACTCTAAGCTTCATCTTCCTCGCTAGATTGAGCCCTAAAATTACCGCTTTTGCCTCTGCTACAACAGACCAATTGAATACAATCTCTCTCTCAAAAGTTAAGCTCCATATATGATGTTTCTCACACATGCAGACTGCACTCACCCCAATATCACCTCAACTCAACAAAATGCCATCAACCTAGATAGAGGCCTCCACTCTCTAACATCTGATCATCTTTCTAAAGTTTGGAGGTGGCATCGTCACAAACCTCAAGGTTTTCAAGGAACATCGCGCCTGATCAGTCTCCACTCCACTGATCTTCCAACACCACTAAGAAGGAATCTTGAGAACCAGTTGCATGAAGAAAGGCAGAGTACAATTCTGCTACATATACGGATATTCTATCTTATATGATAGGCATTCCAAAAAATATTTCCACATTTTTCATGCATGTCTTTATTTGGTTCAGTGATTTCGTGGCTGGCCGTAGGGTTATATAGGTGGCTGGCGCCACTCACTTTTGTTTTTTTCTTATTGTCATTTTTTCTCAAAACTTTAAAATGTTATAGTTTGTTAAATATAAGTCCAAATAACATATATTTATACTGTTGTTCATCATAATTCAAGTTATTCAAAATAAGATTCAACAAGA
Organism: Limonium bicolor; assembly: GCA_023374045.1. NCBI lineage: Eukaryota > Viridiplantae > Streptophyta > Magnoliopsida > Caryophyllales > Plumbaginaceae > Limonium > Limonium bicolor. The sequence continues at coordinate 459,862,051 of CM041776.1, read as the reverse complement.
ATATGTTTCAATAAACTTAAAATTTTATGTTTTTTGTATGTATGTATGTATGTTATAAAATGCATATGAATATTATTAAAAGTTCATATGTTCCAGCGGTGTTAGCTTCTTTGACAGTGTTAACCAACCTAGGGTTGTATGAAGGTAAGGTTATTTTTTTCTTGAGTGGTGGTTAATATCTGAACTAAATTAGCATTCTTTGATGGTGTTAAGTTCTTCGACAGTTTGACTGTCCTTGGGTATGTTTAGGGTTTAAAGTATTTTTCATTGTTTATTTTACAACCTTATAATGTTTCAATTATCACTGTAGGTTTTTAGGGTTTGAGTTTTAGGGTTCTTAAACCCTAAACTCTAGACTTCAAATCCTAAAATACACGTTTGATGGAGTAAATGTCCTAGGGTATGTTTGGGGTAGGATTTTCTTTTTTTCTTGGGTGGGTTAGATGTGGGTAGGGTTTCTTTTTCTTGGGTGGTAGTTAATCCGAACCACATTAGCTTCTTCGACGGTGTTACCTTTTTCGACGATGTTAACCTTTTTAGGGTTGACAACCACCTTAAATTGAATAAGCTCCAGTTTATTATTAAAGAAGATTCTTTTATTATGAATAAGATTCACTTTTAAAATACATAATATATACTATGAAATACCCAAAAATCTTAAGCTTAGTAGGTGGTTTATTTTCTAGTTCTTGGTGTAGTTGTGGGCCAATCTAGTAAAATTCTTCTAGGAGTCTTCCCCATAAGAAGGCGTCGGGTAGGGTTTTTCCAAAAAAATCTTTCGGAAGCGGGTTGGTTTTTTGGTAGTCTGGAAATCTTAGTGGTTAGTAACTGTTTCCCTATAATTATGCCACATTCTTAATTACTCAGTGGGAGTTGGCCAACCTTATCATCCATAACCATTAACTATATAAATACTCCCATGATCTTCTAATTACCCTAATTACTCTTAAGCATTGTACGTAACTTCCTCACAAAAGAGAAAAGCCTAAATAATCGTTCCCCTCGAATTATTCTCATTCTCTTTAAATCGTCTACTTTGTACTTGAACTCCTGGGGTGCTAGTCATTCGTCGTAAAGGCGAATCCAAAGCAGAGTAGTTCTTTCTTCATCTGTTCAACCAAGGTTTGTGTTTGATCTATACCCGCTAGTCATCTTCTATTCAAAAGGTTAAAGTTTTTGTGTTTCTGATTTGGAGTTATGTTGAGTTGTTATTATTTCTAGCTCTATTGCGAGTCTAGTCCATAAATCTCCTCAAATCATTACCCTGGTCAATAATTGTTAACCGAGTTATGCTTTGTTTTACGTTGTCCATCATTGGTTCCGTAAAACTCCACTGAACACCTCCTTTTCCAGTTAGAAAGCAAGAGTTCTCTCTTACCGTTTTACAATCCTTCTAAGATTCTGGAGTTGTTCGACCGTAGCAGTCTTTGTCGTGTGTATTGTTCAGGAAGAATTCTAGAAACTGGGGAAAGTTGTGGTTACGTGACTGATTGAACTGTAACGATTTTGGTTAGGTCTTAGGTGCTTTGGAAGTGGGTTCTAACAATTGACTATAGCCAGACTCACGTAAGTTGTTGTGTACAACCATTGATTTACCTTGGTGATATATGTGTTTGATTCAAATATGAATTGATGTTTGAGTGATTTCCATGAATTATGGATTGATTAATGACCATTGGAATATTGGTGTGAGCATGATTCTACTAATTTTAGAAATTATGCGTGTCAGCATATGGTGGTTTATGGTTTTTGGACTTTGTTGTTTATGGATTGATTGTATATTGATAAAGGAAGCTTTTCCGAAACATTGACAAACTGGATACACTGATAATGCGCAACTACTAATGAATTGCGGTTTAAGCCAATATGATATACTTCTAATGGTCAAAAGTACCTTTAGGGGGTATGAAACACTAGTACAAAAAAACGCCTATCTCCACGCCGCTATTTCAGCGGTTGTTCTCATAACCGCCGAAATAGGTTCCGCAAACTTCTCCGTGAAAAAAAAGATATCTATTTCGGCGGTTTCTAGCTAGGAACCGCTGAAACAGGGTCGTCGATTATTTTGTGTGTAAAATAAAGACACCTATTTCGGAGGTTCTTAGCTAGGAACCGCGAAATAGAGTCATCTCGGTTCAAGTTTTCACATTCCCGATTTTTTTAGTCTATTGCGACGGTTTCTAGTTAAGAACCGCCGAAATAGACAAAATTTTTATAAAAGTCGCGCCCGCCTCCGCCTTCCCCTTCTTTTTCTGACGCTTCCTCTCTCTCTCTTTTCATTCTCTTCATGTCTGCGCCTCTGCCTCTGCCTCCCCCTTCATTCTCTTCATGTCTGCGCCTCCCCCTTCATTCTCTTCATGTCTGCGCCTCCGTCTGCTGCATCTCGCTCACCAAATTGAAGACGGGGCTGCTGTTCATTCCAAATCGGTAATATACTCGAACTTATCTTGTTCTCTCTGGTGAACAAGAATGCATACATGCTTTGTGTGTTTTCATTCTCTTTTTGTGTTTGCGAATATATTCATTCTCTTCACTGTAGGTAATTTTGCAACTAGACAACAAGGAACATGCTCTGCGTGCCTCTGTTCGTGCGCCCTAACTGGCGAACAATGAACATGCTTTACTCACAGTAATTTTACAACTGGAGAACAAGGAACAATGCGCCTCTCTTCATTCTGCCTCTCACATCAATTTTGTAACCCGAACTGGCGAACAACGCTGCGCCTCATTGTAATTTTGTAACCCTAACTGGCGAGGTTGAAGACGGGGCAACAGTAACAATTTTTTTTAAATTACACCTATTTCGGCGGTTGTTAGCTAGGAACCGCCAAAATAGGTGTGTTTTTTTGTTCTAAAAACGTGCCTATTTTGGCGGTTCCTAGCTAACAACCACCGAAATATGATCTGACACCTATTTCGGCGGCCTCCATTTCGGCGGTTCAGAACCGCCGAATTAGGCCCAAAACGATCGCCAAAATAGGCCTATTTTATACTAGTGACACTTAAGGACATATGGTGAGGTGGAATGGATGAACCGAGACCCCACCTGTTCGGGTAATCTTTGGTTTCAACCCTTCGGGGTGGTGATTTTGGATTGAGCCGAGACCCCACTCTTTCAGGTAATCTCTGGTTTCAAGCCTCCGGGATGGTGATTATTATGAGCTTCTTCCCTTATCAATGATTGAATGTTTTAACATATCAATGCTTGAATGAGTCACTGTATGGTTAATTGGCTATTGGTTGTCTAAGATGACCTGGCTTGTGTGGTTTCATATGTTTATTACTATTGGATGATATAGCATGTCAAACGTTTGCAAACAAAATGAATTTTACAAGGTGTAGCAATGACTTACTCAGTTTCTTATTTGTGTAGTCCCTTTATGTGTTTGTTTGTAATTTTTGACTATATGTTGATGATTGAGGTTGAGTTGCTGAGGACTTTGTAATACACCAACGCTTAGTAATTCTCATTAATAGTTGGTATACGGATGTAGATTTTACTAGAATTTAGGGCCTCTTCTGGAAGTTTGTTTCAGAAGATTAGTATCGCTTTCAGTTTTAAAGACTTGAGAGTTGTACTTAACTTGATTATTAGACCAGTTCGTTTCTTTGCTTAATAAAGAGGTAAGTTGGTTAAGAAAGTTTAGCCTTAGCATTCACTTGTGTGGGTGTGCAGTGATACCCCGTTAGGTTTCCAACTTTTCCACCGTGAGTCTTTGTTATTGCTTAAGTTACGTTTTGGTCAGAAATCGGGGAGTTACATACTCATGATGTATCTTATTTCAAAAAGCACGAATTATGTTGAATAATGATATACATTTTTTTTTACTTTTACACTTATATATAAAAGTTACAACATTTTAAAGTTTACTATAAAAACCATACTTTATCAACCAATAATATTGTGACAAGTGACACCAAAGCCATATAGTAAGATGGCTCCAGCTCTAGGTTCGCCCAATTGTTTCCAAGTAAGGGAAATAATAGGATTAATTAACCCTCCAACTTGATTTCTCATCTCTAATTAGAAACGAAATGTAATTCTCTTTCCCCTTATGTTTTTGACCACTGACTAGTGGTTAATGACTGATGCTCAATGACCATTGGTGACCACTGGATGTTAATTGACAAATGGTAACTGTTAACTGATAACCACATAACTGTGATTCCTTACCAGTTTTCTTTGGTTTTGTTATGTTTCATTGGCCCAAAACAAAGGTTGACTTAGAAAGTAGCTTGAATTCGGGTAGGGATAATAATCTAGAATTGTAAAAAGGAGGTCCGACAAAATGATACAATGTTAGTAGAAAATTCTTCTAAAATAAATCATTGTGAAGCTTTTTCTTAGTAGTTTACAAGAGCAGTTGTGGCTTATTTTCATATATTTTTTTCTAGGGAAATTACATCCCATCCATGACGTTTGACGAAATTACACACTCCACCCACGAGGTTGCTAAAATTACTTTGCCTACCCATGTGGTTTCTGCTATTTTACATCCAGCAACTTTTCTAATATTTAATCAACTTAAAAGATGGTTAAATGTTCCAAAATTGATGAAACTTTACATGGACGATTCGAAGGTGTTATATTTTTATCCAATGCCAAATCCAAAGTTTTTTAAGGTCATATATTACCTGTGGACCCAATGAAAATACGTTCACATGTCACATGTTTCATTGGGTCCCACGATCACATATGAGCTTAAAAAACTTTAGATTTCACGCTGAATCAAAATATAACACCTTAGAATCGTTCATGTAAAGTTTCATCAATTTTGGATAACATTTAACCATCTTTTAAGTTGATCAAATATTATAAAAGTTATGGTTGTAATATAGCGGAAACCATATGAGTGGACAAAATAATTTTTAAAACCTCATAGGTGGGGTGTGTAATTTCGCCAAACTTCACGGGTGGATGTAATTTTCCCTTTTTTCTATAAACATATAGGCTCCGTTCGGAGATGGCATATTCTTGGTTGTTTTGGGGTGGCCCCCACGTAGATCCTATGTTCTACTCCAATAATATACTGTCATATATAACAACCACAAACCCAGACCAAAACAACCCTGCTGAACGGTGCCATACACGATATGTATACTCATGGGCAGCAGGGCAGGAAGTTATCCGTAACCGATTACCAAATTGTATGATTCTTCCCTCCATGTTTAAACAGGGAGTAAGGTCCGTTTTAAAAAAGAAAAAGAAAAAAAGGAAGACAAAGAAAACTGATCTCAGATATCATTCCGAAAATGTCGCCACCTGAAATTCTGAATTTGATCTTTCTTTTTGGTTAAAGAATCACAATTTAATGCTTGCCACTCGCATCCTTCTTTGCAACTCCTAAAAACCGAGGAATCGCGCTACATTAAGTTTGCTTTATTTCGAGCAATGGAGCAGGTCCTAACCATACAATATATGGCACAGGCGATGCGGGTATGCTTTGCAAATTTGTAGATTTCTCTAATCCGTCGATGTCTTTTTTTCCTATTGTGTTTGGATTTGTGAAGTTTATATTTGTTCGCGTTTCGATAACTCCTGAACGATATCATTAGCGTTAATTAGGGCATATTAGTGGATTGTGATTTGTTTGTGTTTGCTCTCTAGGGCGTTGCGGGTTGGAGATATGTTGAACATCTACCTCCGCTGCCAGATGATAAACCACACTGTCTGCCAACAAAGCCACATTCTCACTCAAAAACTTTTTCTGTACTTTTATTGTCACTGAGAATTCAGAAGCACAATACGAATCATCACAGCCTGTGAAAAAGGAATACAATAATGCTATGTACATACTATACATGATGACGTTTCTACACACCTGTATGTCCCCGACTGGTGCTTTCTTTCTTGCTCCATTGCTGCTGGATTATCAATCTCAATCTGACCTGATTTGCACACGAATTCTCTGAACTGCAGAATTAGAACGAGGGAATTTTTTAGCCACAATAAGAGTTAGAAAAGCAAACGTTTTTTTTCCACCGTGTGTAAGTGGAAAATAAATAAATGTTGCCTTGATGATTCTCACGGCACCCTTTGCATTTAGGATACTAGTATACTACACTTAAATAAATCGTTTTAGCAGGGTCTATATATCAAATTTTAATATGTAACACTATCCTCATGTTAACTTTATTCTTCATGACTTCATCAGACAATTTCTGGAACAAATGAATGTCTTTTTTTTTTTACACTCTGGAACAAATAAATGTCAGTATGTTACTTCACCTACAATGTGGAAATTCAGCAGAATACTGTTACTTACATTTTAGCTCCTTCATTGTCAAACGACAAACTTCTTTTTTCTTTACCAAGCTACTGTCTTGATTCTTGGGTTGGTTCTTGAGTCGAGCGATGGAGTGAATTTCTCAAAAGCATCCACAAGTGATGACACTCTTTTCTTCTGGGCAGGGCCTAGCTTCCCAATGACTTGTTGAAGTGCATTGTCAAGCATCCATTCGTCATAATTCTTCTCATTGGTGTCTGCGGCCTTAGAGTGACCGTTTCCCCATCCAAGGAAGTTTGACGAGGAATGCTCCAGCGACGCCTGGAACGAGTCTGCTTCATTTTCTCTATAGCCTTGATGAATTTGTTGCACAGAATAATCTTTGACATTGCGCTGTAGCTTCTTGTTAGTTTGTCATGGCTGTTATCTCCATCTTGCATCTCCATGGTTTCATCACAAGGAGCGCTGGAGTCTTCGTGGTTTAGAGTAGGGCTTACAGCTGTAGACTGATCACCTCTTGCCGGCTCTTGGATATGAAGGATTTCATCAACTGCTTCTTGCACCATCTTTATAGCTTCTGCTTGCTGAACATTGATGCTGAAGGAGTCCTTATCCTGGATCACATCTGCTACGTTTTGGTTAGTTTCAGTAGAACTTCGACAAGAATCTACTTCTGCATCAGGTTTTTCTGGAATCTGCTCTTCCACTATTTGGGTTGTACCGGCTTTTAGATGCTTACGTATTAGCTTCCACATGCTTGAATATCTTTGCGTGCCCGAGAGGATATCACTCATCTCTTTCGTGCTGTTATCGTCTTCAAGATCTTCATCTTTAAATGCATCCTTGATAGATTTATCGATTGTGTTTGGATTTCTGATCTCTTCTTGTTGCTCAATGCTTTTCTCTGGCTTGGGCTGTATTGCGTCAGGCTCGGCCATGCTTCTGACTGATCTCTGTTTCTCTGGAACATTCACAATCACACTCCCTCTCAATTTCCACAAGCTACCAGTTCTGTGTTCCGCACCAGCTTTACCCTCTCCCTTGTCATGTGACCTTGATGTCATAGGCTCATCGTTCTTTTGCAATGTCACATCCACTGGGATATGTCTATCTCCATTCTTCCTCTGTTCTTCATTCCTGATTGGGGAAACACCATCACTGGGTTCAGAGTTCCAGCAGCAAGACTGCTTGCTTGTTTCCTCTGGCCCAGTGGGAGCAACAGTTTCAAATGCTTCCACAAGCATCGCGACTCTCTTTTGCTGTGCTGGAGCAAGTTTAGCGATTACCTGCTGTAAAGCGTAATCAAACATCCATTCTTCTCTGTATCTTCTATCATGTAGTTGGCATTTTCTCAGGTTGAGAACTTCTGTCCCTTGGTTTGATTCAGTAGCATTATTGCGTCTTCCTTGAGGGTAGAATTTCTGCATTTTCTCCATTGCTGTGACAAATTTGCTGCAGATTAGCGCTCTTTTCCACCTGCTGTGAGGTAGAGATGCTTTTTTTATGGACTATGTTTCCTTGTGATACTTTATTATCTCGTCAAACTGAGAGATGGTGCTGCTGTTGGACCTCTCTTCTTCTTGCCCGCTGCTTTCACAGGAAAAATCCTGATTAATGTTGTTGAGCCTTCTACCATCATCCACCTCTTCCTTTGAAAGCTTTTGGTCTAAGTAGCTTTGTTTGAGTATTCCTTTAAGAGCTTCTTGCACAATCTTAGTGACATCACTCTGGGTAAGTTCAAGACCCTCATGACATGCCCCCTTACTCTCCCTCTCTGTTCCAAATGTTGAGTCATTGCCCTGCTCTTCCTTACTTGATGCCTCATCTGCCTGCCGATCAATGTCCTCACCAGCTCTTGATTTGACTTGCTGGTAAATTAGATTCCAAATCTTGGAATAATCTTTACTTTCGAGCTTAGCTTGGGCATCATGCATGTTGTTGTGTTGCTCAGCCTCTTGACTAGGACATGGAAGTTTGCGCAGCTCCTGCTCTTTTGAGGAATGAACTCCCTCCCCACCAGTCGAGAGTGCTCTTTCAGGGTAACAAACAGGACAACCTGCAAAATCAAAAGACTGCTCTGTTATATATTATGTTGCAGTGAAGGTTGAATATATGGTTTTGGCAGTTGATTTAATACTTACCTTCTGTACTACCATCCGTACCATGCATGTGCAAGTTAACACCATTAAATTCAACACTATCTTTGTACAGCTCCCCATTCAAATCTAAAATGTTCACTCCATCCACAGGGTCTTCTCCTGAGGGAAAGATGCTGCCTTTTAGAGCATTGCAAGATCCCTCTGCAAGGGATTGATATTCTAGTTGTTGGACTTTGGTCTTGGAACTTTTGGGCTTTCTTGAACTTCTGAAATGATCTCTTTCTCATTTTCTCTGAGGTTTACTGAATTGGCTGTTGGCATGCCTGATGACCATTGTTTAGCATTTATATCCTGTATCTCTGGATTGACGGATTCAAAGACTTGTGTAAGCATTGCCACTCTCTTTTGCTGTGCTAGGTCCATCTTGGTTAGAACCTGCTGAAGTGCATAATCTAGCATCCATTCTTGGCTATTTCTTCTTTCATCCATGCTTAAATGCCGCAGGTAAACTCTCTCTGGTCCTGAATCAGCTTTCGAAGACAAGTTCTGCCTCCTGTTTGGACTGATCTTTCTCAGTTTTTGCATAGCCTTAATGAACTTGGTCGATAGCATCAGGCTTTTCATTTTCCCAAATGCTTTGGATGGCGGGGCCTGAACTGGGTCTTGTGCCATTGAGTCCAATTCCTCTGGCTCTGTCTGCGTACCATCTAGCTCGGAACTAGTATTCGCGTCTTTTGGGTCTCTTATTTTAAAGGGCACCATCGCATTTATTTTTTCTTCATTATTTTCTCCATTCTGAATGTTGTGTGAAGTTACTGATTGTTGATCAGACAACTGTCCATGAAGTCGAAGAAGTTCATCGATTGCCTCCTGTACCAGCTGAACAGCATCAGCCTGGTTAAGTCCCTTCTGACTTGTACCAGAATCTGAACGGTCTATCATTCTGGTATTCTTGGGAACCTCATCTTGCTCTTTCTCTGCAGATTCCAAATCTGGCTTGTTTCCTGACTCACAGGATTCACTAGCTACGAAGTGTTGATAAACCATGTTCCACACATTGGTAAATTTTTGCTTGTCAAACTGAAGGCTGGTTCCTTCACCAACGATGTTCTTGACTTCAGAACCTCCTACGGCATATTGACGCTCAATCTCAAGAGCTCCATTAGTTCCTTCGGCTATCCTGGATTGCTCTCCTAGTACTCCATAACCCAATGATTTCCACGAGATCTCTTTCTCTTGACTGTTTCCTTGATTGGCTGCTAAGTTGATTTGTTTGTCATCCTCTGATGGTTTGTAAACTCTGTGGGCACTGCCATGAAAATTTGGTGTCATGTATGAAGCTTGATCACTTTTGTCCAACTCTCTGGTATGCATCTCACAGGTGATGAGACTTTCACCTGCTTGTGTATCTTCTCCACTGTGAATTTCTTCATGGCTCTCCTTGGTTGGCTTCTTAATGTTATGGTTGCAAAGTTCTTTAGGGGTAGCGTGTGAATCAGGAGCTGCTCTTATCCTGGTTTCGGCCTTCCCTTGATCCATGTCATCACTGCTGGTCAGAGGACCCACTGAATCATTTGGATCAGAAGGGCTGGTTGTGCCTTCCGGATCTTCCATACCTTCACCGTTCAACATGGCTGCAGGAGCTGGATGTAATATGACATAAGTTCCATCATCTCTCTCACAGGTCGATTGTGAAGCTGTGTAGTTGGTAATCTGCCACTTTTTGGGGTTAGATCTTCTGCCCATGCCTCCTAGCTCGGGGGAGATAGTTTCAAATGCTTGTATGAGTAGTGTTACCCGTCTCTGTTGGGCAGGATCCAACTTTGCAATGACCTGTTGAAGAGCATGATCGAGCATTAATTCTTCAGCACTTCTTTTGCATTTCATGCTACGATGTCTCAGCAAATCCTTGCTTGCGACTGAGCTTGCTACCGAGGACAAGTTATGGGGTTTGCGTGACTTAATCTTCATTAGCTTCTCCATGGTCTTAATGGACTTGGCGGTAATGATCATTTTCCTCAATTTTGCCAAGCCTTTGGACGCTTGTCTTTCAAGCAGCTTTCCCTCCTTTGAATCTGCCTTGTCGAGTCCATGGGTTGTATGCACATCTACCTCTGGAACTTTTTGCTCTAAACTTGCACCGTTATCTGATTTTTCATTTGTATTTTCAATGTTTCCTCTAACTGGAGTTATCGTAGTCGACTCACTTGGTTCTAGTCCATGGGAGTCTCTTTGTACTGGACTCATGGGATGGCAATCAGCTGATTCTCCATGAAGCCGGAGGAGCTCATCAACTGCTTCTTGTGCCAACTGAATTGCCTCATCCTGATTAAGCTCAAGATTCTCCTTTTCTGCATATTCGTCTTCATTTTCATCTTCATCTCCCATATCCAAGTCATGTGTCTTCTCATGCTGAGGTGGACGTGAATTCCTTGTGCCTGGACCATCTTCATCTGCTATGTTCAAGTCACGTTTCTTCTCATACTGAGCTGGACTTGAATCCCTTGTGTCAGGGCCACCTTGTTCCTTTTCTGCTACTTCATTAATTTTCCCTTTTACCGGCTGCAAATAACGTGAGAATATTAGGTCCCACATGTTGGGGATGTTTTCCCTGCCCAGGAGGCTGTTGCTGGCACTATCTCCAGATTTTACTTGAGAATCTGTTGCCCGACTCTGATCAGAAAGCTCATTTGAGTCTCCAGTTTCTTGCTTTGCCTTTGCTGGTTCTCTCAGATCATGCCTACCGTTGGGGGATCCACTTAACATCGGGTTTCAGACTGATCATTAATGGCACGCTGATATCATCAATTTGAGAAACTCTGGATTCAGTTTCATCCATCATAAAACTGTTAATCTCTTTCGTGTCTCCATCATGAACACTTGTAGGACTCTGCATGTCCCTCATGTGGCCGACTGCATCAATGAAAATTTTCATTCCGTCACTCGTCTCTTTGTGATTGGTCTCTTCCATAATTTTCATCGCACAATCCTCCCTTTCACTTGCCATCTCCCTTGATTCTTCTTCTGCTGTATCTTTCAAAAAATTTGAACTTGTTGATTCAGTTGTGTACTTGTGTGTGACACGCTTGCTCTTTTGCTTCTTCAATGTGCGTCTCTTCACAGTTACAAAGCCCTTAAAGATGGGAAACCAGCACGTTTGTTGCCATGAACAGAGCAGTAACTATAAGGGCACACGTGTAACATTGGATGCTGCTCCTCTGATTCACTTTGTCTTGAATCAAGATCTACCGCCTGTGAAATCTTGCTACTCCTCAGGGAGGATGAACAGGTCGCTTGATCAAATCTTGTCCTAGCATTTCTGGAGCCTTTCATCTCCACTCGTCTCCTGGATCTCAGGCTTCTGGACTTGGATAAGGTCCTTAATGCTCTCAGTCGAGATGGGGTAACTAGATCATCCTCGTGATTCTGTTGAAATAATGTCACTCATATCAGTAACCTATCAACATAATGCGGTTTTGATTTGCAGTGGTTCCTTGATGATCCAGCGTAATTATTCAGTATCTTTTCATGTCATATCTAGATATCACACACATCACATGTGCTGAGGTTTCACTAACATCAGAAGTATGGTACGGATAAGGGAAATTGAACTAGCTGTCTTATTAGAACGAGGAAAAATGAGCAAGAGTGAAGATAGGGAAAGAGGGGAAGTTAAGGCAAGCAACATAGAAACCATGTAACCTACCACAATACTGGCTTGTGAGTCGGACGCTCCATCATCATCAAATGGGATGTTTGCTCCATTTGTTTCAGCTTTGGGTGAAAAGAGTGAAGTTGAACCAAATCTGGATTTAGATAGCCGCCTTGACAGTTTCACACTTCTAACTCTTGTAAGCTTGATTGATCTCGATTTAGCCATTGTTTTCAGGACTTGAGCTCCTTCTCCGCAGGTACTACTCTCATCGTCATCTTGCAGGAAAAAAGTTTAAAAAGTCCACTGAGCCAACTCCTGCTGTGGCATCAATTTCCTGAAATGTGGGGTGAGCACCTAAGTTGCTCAGTTTACCAATGTTGGATTCTTCTGATGGATAAATTGGTGCTCCTCCTTTACCAGAAGCCCTCCGGGATCTTCTGAAGCTTGATGCTTTCTTCAAACGTTTAAGGCTTGACGTCTTTTTTATTCTTTGCAAGGACTTAACTTCAGCGGAGGCGTCACCTGCACCAGGTAATATTACATTTCTGGGTTTAAGCTCCGTTCCTTTGTTTGAATGGGTAATCTTCTTCTATCTCTCAGATACCCAGGAAAATAGTCATAACATTATGGTATCTAATAATTTCCTGTAGGAAAGAAGCAGATGAAAGCACCTGTGGAAGGATGCAACGATGACCCTTTCCTTGCACTTGAGCAACTTGTATCCTTCATGTAATTCGGAGATTCGGAAGTAGAAAGACCTTTCAATGACTCTTGCACAGCACTTTCACCATCATCATCGCCAGGTGGGATGACCATCCCCTCGCTTAATCTGGATTTCATTGAGAGCCTCAACCTGTCGAGGTTTGCAACTCTGACTGATCTCAACTTGTTCAGCTTCTTTCTCTGCTGTGATGACTGTTGCTTGTGAGTAGATGCAATAGTTTTCGAACCCATTTACTTTTTCTTTTTTGCGCCTTTTCTTTCTCTCTAAGTACCAATCTTCGTGATTAGCGGGAATCTAATTGGGTTTGGGAAATAAAAGAAAAGCATAAAAGGATAATAATTATATACTGATCTCTACGTGTTTTGGACTATTGCTGGGAAGTGGGTGTCTCTGGGTATACTTTTTTCTTTTCCTCGTATTCTTTCTGTTTTTCCTTTCTAGCTGTAAGGCGGATTTCAGATTCACTGTGAGAACACTGAGAAGGAACACTGGTGAAAAAGTGCTCTGCTTCTGGGTCCGTGGAAGGAATATGGTTTAGGAGAAGGAAAGTTATTTGATGGATAAGACAGGGGTAGAAGAAAGGAGAAAACCTTTGGGATCAGAGAGAGAGAGATAAAAACCTCTGAGGCTAAGAAGGTTGAAAACTCGGACAAATTTGCCTGTCATCTGTGAAGATGATGAATTGATAGGTGGAGTAGAGTTTTTTTTATAATTGTTTCGGAGTGGTAGGAAGAGATTTTCGTGTTACATTGACTCAGTTAGAGGGCCGGAAGATTTTCATGGAGACTTGTTCAACGGCTGCTAAACCAGTCACTATTCTCTCCTGGTAGACTTCTCTTCTAGCCGTAGATGACAATTTTTGTTTGTTTGAAAAGTTCAATTCAGCCAAGGTGGTTTGATTGCAATACTAGTGTAGTGACTGCTTCGGTATTGGACCAAGTCTTCTCACTCTATCGGTCTTCTCTAACTCACCCAAAAGAAAAATGAACAAAGAAATTGAAAAAAACAGGTGGGGGGTTACTTGAAACTACAGACACGAAAATATCAGCTTGCAACACGAAACTTGCTGTCGGTCCTTCTGTCACGAAAGCTTGAGACAATTATTAAGATCCGCAGGTTTGCTGCTCCAGAGGTAAAATAACAAATACACATTGATCTATTATTGTCATGTGATCCAGCCACTCAGACTGGGGTGGTGCTATGGCTGGCCTTTTCTTTTCCCCTCTGGATTGAGTGACCATCCTAAAATAGTAGAAAACGCGGTTTTATTCCACCGGCTTACTTGTTGGTGGGTGGTGCCATTTCTGCTATGGGGACCACCATTTCTTCATCATCATCATGCTCTTATCAATGACTCAGGTCTGACGGCGTGATTAAGGCTGTCTGGCCCATCCCAAACGTCCAGGTTTTATATACTGTTCTCTTCTGGCTCCATAATATAGAAAATGAGACCATAAAGGCGAGTCTGGGCTCGAAACTGTCAATGCCGGGGTCTAAAGATGTGAGCGCCACAGTCATTTAACTAGCCTACTTGTATCAGGTAAAAGCCCACCCAAAAGGTTTTTTCCCTTCCATTCTCCATTGTAGCCTTGTAGCCGATCCTAGCTTGCATGATGGGTAGATAGTAATTACCCAGTTTTATGGGGTCTTGGACCTCTTGGTTTGATCTTTCGGTTTCGGAGTCGATGACGATATCATTAATTATACATCACACCATGCAGTTAGGGGAGTCCGAGTCTTGACTGAGATATAAGTAAATATTTAGGCAACGTATCATTGTATGCTCTAATATAGATCTCCTTTGGATTATTCGTGAGCTTTATGTTAGATTAGTGGATTTTCGGGTGTTCTTTATAGAATTAAATTAATTTAAGATAAAACATATTACTAAATTAAATATGTAAAATAAGATTCCTTATAACATTTGGTATAAAATAAATTTAGATATTTTATAATTTTTCATAATAAATTCTAAGAAGAGTAAATAAAATTGGACCCAAGGGTCCTATTCTCAAAAGAGTAAATAAAATTGGACCCAAATATAGGGGCCTGTTCTACCAGTTTGTTGGCACAGCCCAGGAGGCGGGCCTGATTTAGGCCTCAACTGAACGAAAAGTTCATGGACATAGATTTGCAGCCTACTTGATGTGGTTCCTTGGTGAGTCAACCCATGAACATTTTACATACACAAACGTTGTGCCCCACACTTGGACCTTAAGTTTAGTAGCCATTAGGACATCAACACCAACTACCTAGCGAGAAGCTGATAGCTTATAATTTTTATATCTTATTGCAAGTTTGTGGTTCGTATTGATTGCTTAGGTGTTTTGTGCTTTTTTATTAAGTGATTAAGAAGTTCATGAAGTGAAGTCCCTGGGAGACAAGTAGAGCCGATCATAATCAGGATAGCCCAACCATCCAATCTAATCCGGCCCGTAAATTAAACTAATGAGCATGGGTAGAAAAAATAATTGGGCAGGTTTAGACAAAAAAAGCAGTTCGAATATTTTTTCGGGCCGGGTTATGGCTAAATATTTTGTCCAGTTGATGGTCCGGCCCAAATGTCACAGTACATCTTACATTAGTATATGTTATGTAAATATGTAAACAAAAGTAATAAAATACTTACAATAATACAGTAATAGTTATTCAACAGAATGGATCGCATACACTTTGTCTTATAATTTATTTTGTGTCATGCACACTCTTCAAAATCTATACTACGTATCCATACTTTAAGATCTATGTACTAACTAGATAAATTTGAGTTAAAAGCAGGCTGGGCGGGCCGGGCTATGGCATGAGCATTTTTTAGGTGGGCGGGTTGGGTTTAGGTGATTGGCCAGATTGGACGGGTTTGGGCTAAACTCTTGGCCTGATTAGACTGAAAATTTATGTCTAGTCCGGTCCAAACCCGGCCCGTCCATGAAATACCCCGAACTTAAATATAGGGATTAAAATTAATTCAATACGTATTTAAGGGCCTAATGACGCCTAAGTAATATTGGCAAGAAAAAAATAAATCAAAAGAAATACAGAAACGCTTAAAAAGCGAAAAACGCTAAATAAGCGTTAAATAACCATAGGAGGTATGAGACCTCGGTTAGCGTATTATATGGATTTTAAAGCCTTAATAAGGCCTAAATAATTTATGGGAACAATTCCCGAAGAAAATGGATCCAAATAATACATTAAAACGCTAATAGAACTTTAGCGCACGTTTTTCGAGAAAACCCGAGAACGGGACCTTAAGTGGTCAAACAGACCCGTAAAAATTGTGAATCATTAAATAATAATTATTAAGCATTTATGGAAGCTTAATAATCAATAAAAATAATTAAACGAGAAAATTCCGGAAAACGGGTTCCGGTTTGTAAAAATTGTAACAACCGGGAAGTTGTGGGGTGAGAATGCAAATAAGCAAAGTTAGTGTGTCCACTTTGCAAATAAAAAGCAAAAATCTGTAGAGGGGCATGTGAGTAACCGATTGGACCCCCCCTCTCACACTCTATTTGTTGTCTTCTTATTTACTAAAAGACAACTAAAGTAAAAAAAAAGAAAAAAAAACACTCTCTCTCCTACCACACTCCCTCACTCACGTACTCACCCTCCTCCTCTCTTCATTTTCTCCTCCTCCTGCGATGACAATGGCGATTTGTTGAAGCCCCTACAGCCCTCTCCTTCTCTCCTCTCTTTGAGCACTCAAATCTTGTCCAAATTCAATAAAAATTATACCATTGGAATCCCCTTGCAAAGGAGAACACTTTCCTCCTTTCAAAAATCGAAAACAACCAACTTCATCTCCATGGGTGTGCTGCATTTGGAGCTTGAGTACCACCATTAGAAGCACCTTCACCTCCTTGTCATTTTGAGGTAAAAACATTCTTGAAAACCCATCTTTTTCTAGCCCTCATTTGCAAAACGAAAATTCAAAGTAAGCCTTGCTTTGCTCTTTGCATTCCAGCCGATTTTGGCTTCTCTTAAGGGCTAGGAATCTTGCTCTCTTGCTAGACAAGAACTTCATTCATTGGTGGGAAGGTAATACTCTTTTCTAAACTCTAAAACATCTAAATTCTAGGGTTAGTATAAAATGAGTACTAAGTAGTTGTGTGTATTGGTATGGGGTGATGTAGCATTGCCCATTCCTTGAGCAAAAACCGAGAACAAGGAAGAAAGAAAGAAGGAAGAAGAGAAGGAAAGGAAAGAAAGAGAAACTAACAAGACAAGGTAAAATACTCCTACCTTGGGTTGGTTTGTGTATTGTATTGTAACAGTTTTTGAGTAGTAAAAAGAGTAATGTATTGAGTAATGAGTAGTAAGTATGTTGTAGTATAATGAGAATGATATTATAACAGTTTTGAAGTTTTAAATGATGTTTAAAAACTTGGGAAAACATTGGGTATAGAATGTGTATGTGCAGGAATTTATGGTGTTGTAGTGGAGTTGAAATGTGAGTATAATGTGTGGTATAAACAGGTTGTGAAAATGAGCCATGTGAGCTGAAGTAGTGTGTGAGCAAAGTAAGAATTACAGGGGAGACTATGTCAAATTTTGTGTAGGAATGAGAGGACTTAAGTGTTTAAGAAGAGGAAGTAACCTAGGTGGTAGCTAGGTGTATTTGGAGAGTTTAAAAGGAGTGTTTAGTATCTTGAAACAGATTTGGATATGAGGTTGTGAAGAGGATGGAACTAGGATATGAGTAAGGTATTTAAGATGCTAATAGTAGCACTATGCAAGGGAGTATTGGAGTATAAGAGTTGAGGGAAAAATCTGTAGCAGAGAGAAGAAAACAAAATCTGTAGCAAGAGGTATTGGATTTCATTGGAGGAATTAGGAAGAATGAGAGTACAAGACTTAGTAAATGAATGTTGGACTTGGGTATAGATGTTGTAATTGCTTGGAAATGTATTTGGGATGCTAGTAATGGTATTGGTAGTAGAAGTATTGGATGGAGGATTGAGATTTTTTAAAATCTGTAGCAAAAGAGAAACAAAAACTGTTGCATGTGTTGAAGATGAAGTGAGAAAAATGTGTAAGTTGATTTAGAAGTGAAAAATGAATTTGATGGATGAACTTAGGTGAATTAGAGGATTTAATTAGTGTTTAAACATGTAGTAAACATGTGGAAATGAGTAGGAAAAGATTGGGTGAGAATTGAGGTGAATTTGGAGCCCAAGTAGATAATTAAAAGGGGTTCTACAGCCGACCTACCCAGGCGACCTACCCCAGACTGGGTCGGTCGGGCTGAATTCTGTAACTCGGGTGCTCTCTGCAGCCGACCTACCCAGGCGACCCCAGAGTGGGTCGGTCGGCCTAAAAAAAAAAAATTTAAAGATGAATATATATAAATACATAACATAATACAAAATACATAATAAATATACATACATAATACACATATATACATATACATAATACATATATACATATATATATATATATACATATATATATATATATATATATAATATATATATATATATATACATACATATATATATGCATGAGTAAGGCGTTAGTGCTAAAGTAATGAAGGTAAGAAAGTTAAGCACACTTGAGTAAGACTAAAGTTAGTGGATAACGGGGTTAATACGGGAGTATTAGTTTTACATACCATAGTATCTTAATATTAATAGAACCACTTGAAATGTTGTCAGTGGTTCGAGAACAACCCGAGGAGTGTGAGGTGACATGGTAAAGTAAATTCCGGTAAAAAGGTATGATTTCTTCATGCTCTGTATCCTAACCTGGTTACCCCGATTTGTGTGCTTATGTGATCACTCAAATAAGATAAATGCACGAATTGGACTTTATCGCACTTAATTGTGTTTGGACTATTTTGTTCTTGCTGTATTCGCTCGAACATTTAGTTTGTATAATTCATGAAATGTACGGATGAGAATGAAGTGTATGTATGTGGATGAGTACTTGTGTATTGTATGGATGTATGGAAATGAAGTACTGACTTCTACTAATTCCTAACAATCTAACTCCTGACATGAGTAATGAGTAAAATGGAATGAGTAGAAGCCCGATATAGTTTCGGCCACGCGTGAGGATAAGGAACCACAAGAGGTTGGAACCGAATCCTGGCTATGATCTTTTCCTTGGACCAATTCCCTTTGTATGGGTAGTATCCTGGATTAGTGGGCCACCCTAAAGCCCGGTGGTGGGAAGTAGTATTCCCTGCCCGGAGGTCATACCGACTTAACAGGAAGTAAAGTATGTAAGAAGTAAGTATCGTATGTGTATTGGTCTTGACTGTTGTAAGTCATTGTCCTTGAGTAAATGAGTATTGAACACCCGATTAACCCGGGTGTGTAAAGAAGCTAACAAGTCTTCTGTATGAATTGGAGAAGTGTATCTCCGTATTGCGTATTGAGTATGTAACGAGTATGTATTGTGTATGTGTATTCTGGAGGATGGTAAGTAAGTATTGGTTGACTTGTATTGTCTTCCAAGCATGTATTGTATTGTACTGTACGTATGTATGTGTACCTTGTGTAGTATTGTAGTACCGTGAATGAAAGCATGTATGTATGTATGTATGTATGAAAGTATGTATGCATGTATGTATAATGCAAAATGAATTGCATGTATTCGACCAAATGGTCGGCGTACCCTCGCTAGTACGCGGGGTGGGTATGCGGTTATCATATTCAGCGTAAGCTGACCCCCTCGGGGGAACATTTTAGTGTGCAGGTACCCGGAGCGAATACGGTCAAGGTAAGAGACCGGCGACGCGCCTTGTAATTAGAAGTATCTAGTTTGTGAGGAATGGGCAGTAGATTGACTCCTAGTGAGTGTGTATGAATTTAGGAGAGGTACTGTACTGATTTTGGAACCTAGTAAACTCGGTATGCGTAGTATTATCTTGTACGGAATTGTGGAGTATTGTATTGAATGGAGTAATGTATCGAATGGAGTATTGTAGTATCCAGTATGTAATGAGAGTATGTATTGTATTAAGTGGTACTCGGATATTCCGGTCCATCAGACCGATGCTGTATGTAGCAGTAGTAGCCTTGTTAGTCACGTGGGTGACTAACGGCATTGTATCACCCGATGTATTTAAGTATGTATCCGCTGCGTGACTCGGGAAGCACGAGGAGATTGGACGGTAATGATTGAATTAATAGTAGGGGTGTTACAGTCCACCCAGTTGATCAGCTCTAGACAAGACCCTACAATGGTTCGTGAAGTCTTCCCACCTTCATTTAATTTGGATAATCTCGGGTTGCGTAAGATTGGTTATTAGATAACGAAAATTGGCTAAAAAGCTTGAGGTGTGCTAATTCTACTTACATGTTAGAGAGACCTAAGAAGTCGTGGAATGCAATGTAGATGATTCACCGATTTTTTTGTTGTTGACAATCTCCAAGGAGAAGTTGACTATCTCAAGAGATAGTCCATTTAAAGCAAGGAATATGAACAACTCAGTTAAACTCTAATTGACACAGATAAGATTGATCTTTCAAAAATTGCTTCTAGGTGCCGTTCGACAAGGGCGTCCCAATGCAGATATACTTGTGTTAATATTAAAAGCTTACTATGATTAATAAATTATGGAATGATATTGTGAGTTTTGTCGGCCCATGTTAAATATGATCCACTAAAAATATTGACATTTATCCTATTTTTTTCTTAAATTATTAATCTTCACACTCGTCTAACAAACAAGGGAAAAGGCGGCAGAGAGGGAGAAGTTCAAGTTTATGCGCAAAAGTAACAAGAAATACGTAAACCATCATCCCACAAAGATTTATGCTTACCGCGGTCATTTTGGTCACAGACTATTTATGGAAAACTTCGCAATGATATGCAGTAGCGGATCCAGAAGCTTTGTCTCGGGGGGTAAAAATTTTTTTGACACTGTCACTCTTTAAAATATTATGTCATTTTGTAATTTTTCAAAAATTTATAAGAGCATTTGACAAATTTTCAAAAGTTTCGGGGAGGCCGGTGCCCCCGGCCCCCCCTTTGGATCCGCCCCTGATGATATGTTGTTTAACCTAGAACAACGTAATACCATTTTAAAAGCATGACTCACTTCGAAATCAACTGGTTCAAAAAGGGAACTCAAGTTAGTATTTGGGTTCCCAAAACTAACGATTGATTGTCTCTTTGTAGGTTGAAGCGAATAAGGACATGGACTATTACTAGTAGTAGTTTTATAGTGTGGGTGTTCGAGACACATGAATGAAAACCACACATATTCAACTCGTTTTCTGCCTACAAAGGAAGTAAGTTTACTTTTAGAAATAGTAATTAAGGAGAAATCATTGGCATTAGATCCATTGGTAGCCCCTCGCATTTTAAAGTTGATGGAGTCAATCTAGTAACTGGACTCCAACAATCTTTTAAATAGTGTTCAGGTTGGTGATGGATTTAATTTAGTCATCTTTTCTTTAGTAGATTGTGAAATTTTTGATGGAAAAAAGGTTCTCTCAAAGTTGTTAGGCAAAGAGAAGAAATCTCTACATGATTACTAAACACACTAAGCCTACACAGTGAATTTGTCTTAATGTGTAGACCTAGAGTCATCTTCTTTGGCACACCATACTAGATCATGCACATAACAAACTTCTGGACAAACTTTGAAGTAATGGGTTAGTTAGCGGTCTACTAGATATCAACTTTGACATAGACTCTATATGCATTGCATGTGTACAAGGTCAGGACAATCACTCAAGCTTCAAAGTAAGAATGTCTTATTCACCAACACCCCCTTTGAATTTTTTCATATGGACTTGGTTCTTATGGTTGGGGACCAATATGAGTGCAAAACAAAAGTGATAAGCGATACATTCTAGTTATTGTTGATGGTTATTCTATATAAACTTTTCCCTTTGTCGTTACGCATAGAAGTAGTCTTTCAAAGATTAAAAACTTACATTATACCAATTAAAGTTTGACTGAAAATCGGTCCAGCTAATAAGTGATAATTAAATTTATAATATAAACATTAAAACAAAGGAAAATCAACAATGCATATAATCAAAATATTTCATCTCAATGCATGCACGAGAATGAAATTAAACTTTCCCCTTTGTCGTTACGCATAGAAGTAGACTTTCAAAGATTAAGCTTATCTTTGTGTCAATTAAAGTTTGACTGAGTCGGTCCAGCTAATAAATGATAATTAAATTTATAGTATAAAAATTAAAACAAAGGAAATCAACAACGCATATAATCGAAATATTTCATCTAAACGCACGCACGAGAATGAAATTCAACATTTGTCACTAAATAACAATGGATTAGTCAGGAAATGATTCTCTCTAAACTTATGGGAGTGATATCAAATTCGATCAATATTTTACTGGAGGTCTTGACGATGCTGCAAAAGCTAAGCTAGTGCGACAACAAATTTGTCTATCACTATTTTATCTCTATTTAGTGATGGATTATGTACGGATCTGGTATAAATCTACTTTATTAAAAAAATGTAATGGTTTTGACTATAATTTTCTACTCTACGACGGATGTGCTGCAACATACTATTTGCAAGACTCCTCCACTTATCAAAACAGTGTTTTGATTTTTTTTCTTCCATCTTTCTGTTTTTGTTGATAGATGGTCTTGAAAAAATTTCTGCTCAACGGCGGAAGGTCCGCAAACAACATTAATCAAGCTCTGCACAGCTCCCCGATTACCTGTATTTTCCAAGTTTCTGTTTTTGACGTGATGCATTTTATACCACGGTTCTGAAGGAAACATCATATATAGTTTGACGCGTTGTATTATATACCACGGTTCTAGCTGGAACCGTCATATATACTTTGACGCGTTGTATTTTAAACCACGGTTTTGTGACAACCGTCATTTTTAGTCATGGTCAAACAACTTTAAATGACGGTTTCTTGGTAGAACCGTGGTATATAGTCTAAGCGGGAATTCAAATTTTCGGCGAAAATTAACGTGGCTCTTTCTCCTTCTCCTATTAGACATATTGCTCTCACTGTTTTACAACCAACACCGTCGAACAAATCGAACATGCTCTCAACTCTTCTTCTCCTCAACTTCGCATTTTTTTTTGCAACCACCGGCGAACATGGAACCTGTGCCCCTCTTCTTCAACTTCGCAACCCACCGGCGAACTGGAAAACAAGGAACACATGCGCCTCTTCTTCATGCTTTGCGCCTCTTCTTCACGGTAATTTTTGCGAACAAGGACAAATGCTCTGCGCCTCTTCTTCATGCTCTGTGCCTCTTCTTCACGGAATTTTTGCGAACAAGGAACACATGCTCTTGCCTTTCTTCATCTTCATTGTAATTTTGTCAACCCTAACCGGCGAACACACATAATTTTTGTAGCCCACCGACGAACACGGTAATTTGCAACCCCCGACGAACAAGGAATACACATTCACTCATTTATTTTGCAACCCTAATTCGCATACAAGGAACATACATGTTCTGCATTCTGCAGTGTTTGAGCTCTGTTGAGATTAGTTGAAGGCGGCGCTATAACGCCGGCGATTTTTAGAAAAAAAAAGACTATAAACCACGGTTTTATGAATAACGTGGTTTATTTGTTGATTTTATAAATTAAATACCACGGCTCTACACAATAACCGTCATTAATACTCACTTTATACCACGGTTCGGGCTTTTAACCGTGGTATAAAGTCAATGATCTCACGGGATAAAAGGGTCTTAAACGACGGTCCAAAGGAACCGTGGTTTATAACCTCCTTTTAAACGACGGTTTTTGAACCGTGGTATATAGTTGTTAGCTATATGCGACGCCGGTATAAACCACGGTTTCTAACCGTGGTATATAGGCAATAACCGTCATTAAAACATTTTTTTCACTAGTGTGTGGTTTAGGGATTGCTCCAACCCTTCACTACAACCCTAAAAATGCCTTCGATGTTTTAAGATTTCCTAGGGTGGTTTTTGGGTGGGTTTGTGGTGAGGGTAATCTTTTTTTTATTCATTTCATTCTTTATAATGTCGACGACTCGACAGGTTTAGGGTTTGTGTTTCAGGGATAGGTCCCTTCACTACAAACCCTAAAAATGCCTTCGACGTTTAATTTTTTCTAGGGTGGATTTTTGGGGTTTGGTCGACAGGTGTAATGGGTAATCTAGGGTGGATTTTTGGTGGGTTTGTGGTGTAAATCTTTTTAACCAATCTATACTCTTAATGTCGCAACTAACTCGGCAATAAGCCTTCGACGTTTTAAGATTTCCTAGGGTGGTTGGATGGGTTCGTGGTGTAGGATAATCTTTTTTTATTCATTCTATTCTTTATAATGTCGACACTGACTCGACAAGTTTTTAGGGTTTGTGTTCAGGAATTAGGGTCGTTAGACCCTAACCCCTTCACTACAACCCTAAAAATGCCTTCGACGTTTTGATGTTTTCTAGGGTGGATTTTGGGGTGGGTTTTTGTGGTGTATGGTAATCTTTTGTAACTAAGTCTTTACTTTATAATGTCGCAACTGACTCGGCAATAAGCCTTCGACATTTTAAGATTTTCTAGGGTGGGTTTTGGGGTGGGTTTGTGGTGTAGGGTAATCTTTTTTTATTCATTCTATTCTTTATAATGTCGACACTGACTCGACAAGTTTTTAGGGTTTGTGGTTCAGGGATAGGGTACGACCTAATCCCTGAACCACAAACCCTAAAGATATCTTCATGTTTTAATATTTTCTAGGGTGGATTTTAGGGTGGGTTTGTGGTGTAGGGTAACCTCTTTTAACTAAGTCTATACTTTATAATGTCACAACTGACTCGGCAATAAGCCTTTGACGTTTTAAGATTTCCTAGGGTAGTTTTTGGGTTGGGTTATTGGTGTAGATAATATTAGCCATGGTTGTATATTGTTAGTATATAAAAGCTACTTGATATCAATTGTTTAAATTATTAAATGAATTGTCTTGAATGGCACTAATTACATATTGTCCAAAAAAAATCATCACTTATTGAGTAATATTTTTCAGGTATACGTACGAGTTACAATCTGTTATTTATTAGTTTCAGAATTACATGCCATTCATACGGTAATAAATATGCCATAAGTGTACATAATACTAGCTATGATTTCATATCATTAATATGTAAAAACTACTCAATTATTTTTAACTTTCCAAATAATAGGTTAACCATTTACGATTGACAGGTTAACCATTTACGATTGACAGGTTAACCATTTACGAATGACAGGTTAACCATTTACATGTGACAGATTAACCATCTATGATTGACAGGTTAAGCCATTTACATGCGATAGGTTAACCATTTACATGTGACAGGTTAACCATTTATGATTGACAGGTTAACCATTTACATACGACAGGTAACCATTTACATGCGACAGGTAAACCAATTATGATTGACAGGTTAACCATTTATATGCGACAGATTAACCATTTACATGCGACAGGTTAATCATTTATGATTGACATTTACATGCGACAGGTTATAAACAATTTTCAAGTTATAGGTTAACGATTTTCAAGCAACATTTACCAACATTTAAGATTGGCAGAAAATATTTAAACAAGGCAATATATGTAAGATAAGAAAATTAAAAAAAGTCAATAAGGAATTACATAAAACAATAATGATTATCTGTCCACATACAAAATAGAAGGTCCGGGAAGTAATGACCCAATGGCGGATCCAGAAATCTTGTTTAGGGGGGGGGGGGGCTAAAAAAATTTTGACATCCAGAAATTGTTTAGGGGGGCTAAAAAATTTTTGACATTAATTTTCTTTAAAACTTTATATTATGTTGTATTTTTTAAAAAAAATATAAAAGTAATTTGACATTTTTAAAATTTTCGGGGGGGGGGGCTAGAGACCCCTAGCCCCCCCTCTTCGTCCGCCCCTGGTAATGACGTGTTAGGTCTAAGTAGTCAAGACTATATTAACCTTGCTTCTAGTAATATACGTACTAGGTATTGGATTTTACTACTGCAGTAGTGCTACACAGTAGCGCTGCAGCATTTGAACTATCTCCCTCTGCGACTCTCATGGGTGCTTAGGGGTGTCAAAATCGGGTTTCGGGTCGGGTTGAGCTCAACACGAACCCGACTTGAAAATAGTTTTGGTCAACCGATTCCGACCCGAACCCAGAGCGGGTTGTACTTCTTTAACCCGAACCCGGAGTGGGTTGACCCGAACCCGACCTGTTTTTTTTAAAAATTATTTTATTTTTTAAATTTGGATTATTTAATAAAAAATATAATACTATAATATTAATTAATTATTAGGTACAATATATAATCATATGTTATCGATTAAATGTTTATTTTAGTCATAAATTAATTATTAAATACTAATTAAGTCATTAAATATAACATATTTTCTATTTTTAATTAATTTTTTTGGTTACAGGTTAGCGGGTTCAACCCGAACCCGAAGCGGGTTTCAATGACCCAACCCGAACCCGACCAGAAAATCATTTCGGGTCAAAAATCTCAACCGAACCCAGCTTTTACGGGTCGATTTCAGGTCAGGTTTCGGGTTCGGGTCAAGATTGACATGCCTATGTGTGCTTGTTTTTAAACCTTCTCTTATTACAACTAACTCTATTTTATTATTGATAAACATTAATGACGAGTAAGCTATCATACATTTGTTTCAACTACTGTTTTTTTTTATTACTCTTGCATTAAAAAATCGTAAACATTTAAGCACACTTAATGTAGTTTCACAGGTTATCATAGATCTCCTCCGCAACAAAATACTAAGAATGATATAAAAGAACTTGATCAAATATATACTAGCCTTGATAAATTTAACAAATGAAAAATCTATACATACATGAAATATGTTTTTCTACTTGTTCTATTGATTTGTCAAATTGCAGTATATTTTATTGAGCTATTGTATTTTAGGGAGACATAACATAAAAATCTTGTTGCTCTAAAAAAAACATAAAAGTCATGCCTAAAAAGTCTTTAGGCAGGGTTTGAACATATAGACCACAACTTCTTCACAGAGGCAATACTTTTGGCTTAGGTTTCTTGTTTCTTTCGAGAAAAAAATTTCTGACTTAGTTTTCATAGTCCTCTCATGTATGCCGTCACACCCTCACCCCTGGATTTCTGGAGTTTCTTGGAGGATTGTTTCACATTGCATTGTGCTCGGAACATTCATGTTCAAGGGCGATAAAACAACCCAAAAGATTGTCGGCTTTCGTCTCGTTTCTTTTGTACGCGGGCAGCTGGAAGTCGGGAAAGGTGTGTAGATGGTTTAAATTCGGGCCCGACTTTAGACTTACGCCAAAAGCTGTTGTTAGAATTTGATCAGGTTCATGAATGCGGGGATTTTGTCGTCAAAAAGGTACCTTTCAACCTCTTCAATCCCGTGAACACTGAACACTATTGGTGATACTAGCAAAATAAAGCCCAACGTAAAGCAGTAGTTTCTGTATAGGCCCAATATTATAGTCTGCTATAATATCCTTTGTAAACAGACCCATTAACCTTTGTACAGTCCTCAGTATATAAGGACAACATTTCACTGAATACAACACAAGGAGGAATCATTTAAACCCTATTCTATTATGGTATCCAGAGCACGGTAACTTTTTTTTTTCTCAGCCATGTCGGTTGACTCCCTCATCAACACCACACCATCGGAAAACTCTGGAGGTGACATCTTCACTCCAATTTCACCTCAGACCTGCAACGCTGCTTGTAGATCCTCAGGGTCCATGGGTTCCGCTTCTCCAAATCCACACTCTGTTTTATCCGCTGTTGGTAACTTGATTAAGTTAACCCACCAACTTCAATTTGTGGCAGACTACCATCACTCCTTTTCTAAAGGGTAATGCTCTCTTCAAATTTCTGGATAACTCTTATCCTTGCCCTGCACAAAACACAAAAACTGGTATTAATCCTGAGTATCAACGTTGGATAAACCAGGATCAGCTTATTATGTCTATAATTCATATGTCTCTCTCGGAATCCATTATTATTTCTGTTGTAGGGTGCAAAACTGCTAAGCAACTCTAGGAGAGACTTCATTCTACCTATCAGGCTCAAACTACCGTAAATTTGGGTAACTTATATCACCAGCTAGCTAATATCACTAAGAATGGTGATGAAAACATAACAACCTATTTTAACCGTGCACAATCCCTTGTTCATTCCCTTGCTGGTGCTGGTCATGAAGTTGCAAATCATGAGTTTTGAACGTTTCTCCTGAAGGGTCTCTCTGCTGATTTCACACCTATTACTACAATTCTTATGGCCTCTCGCACTCAACTACCTCCCTTTGAGCTATTAAGCTATTGCTTGCTTCAGTTTGAGGTGACTTTAAAACAACAGCAACAACAAGTAAGTTCCACGGTTTCTCTCAATTCCACTACTGCTACTGATAACAGAACCACACTCAGTCTACCAGGGGATGTGGCTCTTACCCTGGTAACAAGAACAATAGGGGCGCGTGGTAGAAACAATTCTAGAGGAGGGGGACACACCATTACAACACCAGTACTACTTTACTGGTCAACCTGACACTAGACCCTCATGTCAAATATGCTATAAAAGAGGTCATGAAGCCCGTGACTGCTATCACCGGTTCAATTACTCCTACCCGCCCCCTCCACCACCTTCTTTTACAGCTAACACTACTGTGGTTAATCCTAATGCTTCTACCACTGATTGACTGCTTGATAGTGCAGCTTCTCACCATTTCACAGGTGACAGTTCCAGGTTAAATCAGGGAAATATGGAGTACACTGGGGCTGACTCTATCTCTCTTGGAGATGGGTCCATCTTACCTATCACTCAGCAAGGTAAGGGATCTCTTGTGACAGCTAACAGAACATTCTTGTTGACAGATGTGTTTTTCACAGCCCTGCCCTAACCAAGCACTTAATTTCAGTCAACAGATTTTGTTTGGATAATGGAGTGTTCTTTGAGTTTCACCCTAATTATTTCTTATTGAAGGATTGCCAACCAAGCATACTCTTCTTCAAGGACCAGATAAACAGGGGTTATACTGTTTCCCGCAACTGCAGATTAATCCTCCCCAATAAAATGTCAGTGTGAAGACCTCTCCTACAATCTGGCATTGGAGATTGGGTCACCCCTCTACATTTACTACTAAGTTCACTGTAAATAGGTTTCATTTACCTATTTCTAGCAACAAACCTCTACAATTTTGCTCTGCCTGTTGTTTGGGCAAGACCCATGCTCTACCTCATCCCCCTTCCTCTCACTTATCTGTTAAACCCTTTAACTTGTTGTTTATGGACTTGTGGGGCCCAGCTCACAGTTTGTCTGTTGATGGGTACAAGTATTTTCTGCTAATGGTGGATGATTACTCTAGGTTTATGTGGATATTTCCTTTGAAGTTGAAATCTGATGCTAAGCAAGTTGTTGAATGTTTTTGTGCTTTGGTTGACGATTATTTTGGCACTACTGTCAAAGCTGTGCAAACTGATGGTGGGGGTGAGTTTCAAGCTTTAAAACATTTTTTCAGTCAGAAAGGTATTCTACTGAAATACCCCAAACCTTGATAGGTGGTTTAAATATTAAACTATGGTATGTAAAGGCTAAAAAGTGCCTTAGAAACATCAGTGAACAATTTAAACCACGTAAATGCAATAAAGCACTAAGATACAGTTTGAGCAAAAACATGCTCTAAGCTATGAGTGAACTTGGTTAGGACCCAAAGAGCCTACCAAGACTTAATAACATTTAATTATGATTTTATAAGGCTAATTAAGTCCTTAGGAAACCTTGGTAGACAATGAAACCAAACAAACACAAATAAATACCTTAAAGTCAATAAGAGCAAAAATGTGCTCTAAGCTTGGGATAAATTTGTAAAGACCTAATGGTCATACCTATACCTTATAAATATGTTAATGAACATATTAAATCAATTACCAAAGAAAACCAAGCTTGAAAACAAGTTAAAACACAAAATGCGCTTTAAGGAGTCTTAAAGCACGTTTTTGAAAAATTGTCTTGTAAATGAGTTTTGAATGGCTAAATGTCCATCATTACTCTTTAATTAACATGTGTACTATATAGTATCACATTTGGTGGCTATATCAATGGGAAATCAAAAATTTCACTTCTATGTGCCTTGTTTTGTGAATAGTGATTTTTATAAGCTAGTTTGTAACATATGTTATCATAAGTAATTAAATTGACAAATAAAGACTAAAACACCCTTCTAACTAAATGGGGGCCGGTTTTTCAAGGTGTGAGTCACCAACTTGTAAAGAAATCAAATAAGAAAAGTAAAACTTAAAGTAAAGTACTATTTTGCTTTATAACATAAATATCTCCAAAAGCAAACTTACCTTCTCATTCTCTTCTTTTCTTTCATTTCACACGGTTTCTTCATCTTCTCCTTTCCTCCATTTACGATTTGCTACAGCTCCATCTCTTCTCCATCTTCATTTCTTTGCCAAATCCAACTCCATGCTCCAAATCAAATTCTAAGACTATATTTGTCTTAGTTAGACCAAGCTCTACACTTCTATCTTTTCAAATCTTCAAGAGCTCAATTTTGGTGCCATGGAGATTCACCATTGAAGGAGCTTAAGCTCACCTTTTCACATATTATTGTTCTCCTTTGCTTCAAGGTAAGGACTCAAAGAAAAATGACATTTCCTTCATGTTTGTGTAATGTCCGAAAATCACCATTAATGGTGCTCATTGTGTTGCTTTTTCTAGCTTCATTGCAATCTTTATGGACTAGGTGGAGTCCTCTCTTCATAGATATTCAAACCCTCTTCAATTCAAGGTAAAACAAGTACATTAATGTTTTTGAAACAATGTAAATCTAGGGTTACTGAAATACCCCTACTTAATTAAACATGATTTAAACATATAATTAACTATATTAAGGTATAAACAATCAAGCATGTAATAACTCGCGAACAAACGAACAGTTTATTATTACCGTACTTATGTGCATACGGACATATATGTAAACGTACATAATGTTACGAGATTATAGCGTTGTACATATAACCAAAACGCGACAAATAAAAATAGTCGTATATATATATGTATACATACAACTAGTAACGCTACATATTAATATAGTCACCTATATACAATAAATGGGCTTAAAAGGGACTGAAACAAAAAAAAGAGCAACATGCTCTAGCCGGGATTCGAAACCGAGACCTCTCGTACCTACCCCGAAACCTTAACCGCTTGAGCTGTGCTCGAATTCAGTATAAACTACCCACGAACCATAACTAGTAGTCTCACTACTAAAGCTACAGAAAAGAAAGATTCACACTCGACATTCTCCTCTGAATTAGATATCTCAAACTAAGACGGCTTCAAATCTCAACGCGACAGACCTACATATTTTTCTCAATCGCCCATGATAGTTCCTTGTAACTCGCAACCACATACACACCTCGACCGTAGTAAAGGCTGTGCATCAGGGTCGCCTTTTGAAACTCCCACGCATCAGCAAATAACATGAACCGATAAAGCCACCAAGTCTTTGTCTCTTGAGTCAGTATCTCAGCATCTCCACTCAAAACTGAGCTTCTCCATGCAAGAGCTCACCTGAAGCATGCGATTCAGTTCTGATCGCAGGTGAGGAAATCCTACCAATTGCTCATCCACTGTTATTCCCTCTGTTGTCATACCGAGAATCTTTCTTTGCTTCCTAACTCATTTTTCCCCCTCAGCCTTCGCATAACACTCTCTGGAGGATTGAAACCGTGAAGTGCTTTATTCCTCCTCGAGGCTAACAGAAGGTAATACTTCGAACCAGCTTTCCAGCGTCTGTTCTTCCTTGTCTCTGCGTGAATGTGAAACTAGCCAGGTAAATGAACACTCTCTTCTTAAGCCATCTCCTGATTATAACCCATCTAATCTGTGTCTGTCTCGCGCAAGTGCCCAGCTCATTCATGCAATCCCTGGTGAAAACTCCCGGAGCAAGCAAAACAGCTTCCTGACTCTACCAAGGTGAGATCAAGAAGCCACGCTGTTACGGTCCATTTTCTATGTCTACTGATGCCAGAGCAATACAGTTCCTACACTCAGCTATCCTACCCTTTTCAGGGGTAACTGCCTTATACAACTTCCTATGAGCCTTGTTCGAAAATCCCCTGAGCATGAGCTGCAAGAAAACTTCCCAGAAACTAAGCTCGAAGGTGAAGTTTCTGTAACAGATTCTTCTCTGATTCCTGTCACTTCTTTTTTCTCAGATTACTCAATCCTAGTATGTTTTCCTCAGTTACTGTCGAATAATCAAGTGTTGGGAGCTTCACATTGTGCCAAGAAACAACCAAGGGGAACACTAAGAGAGAGAGAGTAAGCCATTCCCTAAACTGATGCATTAATTAGAAACCAGACAAACTGTCCGGTTTCAGCTGTAGACTCTCGAAACCTGTAACAATGAGTTTCTGCATACTGATTGTCCAGGGGTGTCACGGGGTAGTGTGAATTTGTTTATGAACGTAAACACAACTAGTACATTACTAACACACCCAGCTAAGTCTTAAGCACGTTAGGGAAAACTAAGGGAAAAGAATTTAAACCACAGAAACAAACAACAGGAGAGAGTTTGGACCTGCGCATGACAACAGTTTCAGTATTTTAAGTTCTGCATAAGAGACTGCAAGTAATATAGTCCAGGTTACGTTGGGGTTTTGCTTTGGGTCTGTCCACGATTGAAACTTGATGACATTTAGTTAGTGGGAACCAAACCCATTAAGAAAACAAAAAAAAAAACAGAATAAGTTAACAGAAGAGAAGCCTGCATTAGTTCCTCAGGTTATCAGGCTCTTATGCTACAGCGTTAGTTTCTAAAATCTTTGTGTCTCTGTATAACTCTGTGACAGAAAATCAGAGAGTTGTAATGGTTGTTGGGAGCCTAAAACTGTAATATGGTACATAAAGGAATCACTACACAAGTTGGGAAGAAAAGAGATGGATTAAATAGCATAAACGGTACAACAAAAGAAAATTCAGCAATTTCGTGATTCAGATTCTTCCCAGATTAGTATCTGGATTTCTGTAACATTAACCATATTACTTTGGGTCTGTCTTGAAGTTAAACACTGAATAAACCTGTAACTGTTGGATGAGCGGTTCGGGAAAAGAGACAAAAGTTAGATGAAAGAACAAGCAGAGAAACAGAAGAAGAGATATTAACCTTGTGCTTCTGTTTTGCATTTGTCTTTTCAGTTTTCAGTTTCTCTTGGTTCAGTACTAGGACATTCCAGTAGTGTGTCGAGGTTATTTTGGTTTTGTTTGAGGTTGAAACCCTACTAAGACTTTTAACTCAGTAGAGGTTAGACAACCAGGGGGAAACTAGAAACCCAAAAACCATGAGCAAACAAAAGATAGAAAAGGTAAATTAGTTTATGTATCAGTTTCAGTTCTCTGAGATTCATGTTTCAGCTGCAGTTTTGTTTAAACAAATTACAGTTGGACTATGAGTGTTCTAGTGGCTGTTAAAAAAAATACCCGAAACACTCCAACTGCATTAAGTAAAGAGGTGGACACCTAGAGGAAGATTAGAAATCTGATCAACACACTGGTACAATAAACAGAAAATAGACTAAAAGAACAAAAGAAGACACTAGCAGAAAAATTGCACACCAGTTCAGTTTTCAGGTTGTTATTAGGTTTGTGTTCTGTACAGAGGATTAAGTGAGTGTTTATTGGGGTAATTTTGAGTTTAAAATGGAGATAGGACACTTAACTAAGTAGGAAGTACTTGGAGATAAATTGAAAGACAGTTAGAGAGTAACAGAAGAGGCTGGAAAAAGGAATATCAGATTTGTGAGTTTCAGTTTTATAGATGTTCATGGAAGTTGAGTTTCGGTAAACAAATTTCAGAGGAATTAGGGAAGATGTAGTGGCTTGATAATGGGTCAACGTTATTGCTAATATGCTCAACTAAGTTGGCACAGTAATTGTGAAGTTGAGAGGCAGTGGATCTGCATAAGAAAAGAGAGAAGGAAGAAAGAAATCAATCTATATTTCAGTTTCAGTTTGGTGATATATCAGTAAGGTTAGCAATGTTGCGTGAGTTCTTTGTGAAGATAGAAACACATTGATACACCTAACCAAGAAGCTAAACGATTGGGTAAAAGAAAACTGCAGAAACAGATTAGTAAGTAACAGGAAAAGAAGAAAAAAAATAGTAGTGTTCCAGTTCTGTTGCAGTTTTCAGGTTGTGTAAAGGTTTTCAGAACCGTAGCCTTGTGGCCTTGAGTTGTTTTGGGGTTCAAACTATACTAAAACACATAACTAAATAACTACAGCAAGTTGGGGGAAATGATAGTCAGTCTGTAAACAAAGAACATAAATAGAAGAAGATGTGACAATTTCTTTTCAGCTTCAAATTGTCTAGTTTCAGTTTTCAGATTTCTGTTTGTTGTGAACTATGTCATTTGGCTCTGTTGGAACTTAAAAAACTTCCACACCCTAAACTACTTGAGTTGGTGATGAGGGAGAGTTGAAAATCAGCCCGTGAACAAACAACAGAAAAGAAAACAGAAGAGTGATGTTTCAGTTATGACTTCCAGTATGGTAGGGTATCTCAGTTCTGTGTAAGCCTACTTCAGAGGGCTTATGAGGGATGTGATGGATAAGGAACAAACCTAGTCATACCTAAGACACTTAAGTGTTATACACACCTTGGGGGATGAATTAATTATCAGTTCGACAACTGACAGAGGAAGGAGAATGAAAATACACCAGTGCAAGTTTCTGTTCTGGTTATCATGTGTAGGTGTTTCTGTACAACTGCTTTACATGGATGTTAGGGAGATCGTAATGGTTTCACAATGGAGTTAAAATCTGTCTGATAAATTGAAGAGAAGTTAGAAACAGTTGGGACAGGATAGAATCAAAATAATCAGACAAAAAGAAAGAGTGAAGAAGAAATACCCAGATTGTGTTTTCAGATTCTCTATAATTAACTGCCTCTGTATGATGGTAATACAGATGGAATAAGGGTGTTTCTTTGAGCTGAGAGAATGAACCTAGAACCCTTATAATACACCTACCTAAGAGTGTAGAGATGCTTATGGAAAAATTATAAACTCAACCAATGCATTAGAAGAGAAGTTGGAATGAAAGTATGTACAGTTTTCGGTTTCTGAAATGATTGCCTCTGTAATTAACTTCCAGAGGGTTAGAAGTGTGGTACTGGTTTAACAATGAACTCAAACATTAGCTAACAACTTCAGCTAGGTTAGCTAAACGTTTCGAGAAGAGGAAACAACAGTGGAGTTAACTAGAAACAAGAACCAAGAGGAGATGTGTAGTTGCTGTTTCAGATTTCATTATAGGGTGCTTCTGAGTAGCTGAGCTGCAGTGGGAAATTAAGACATAATGTAGTTTTAAATTTTATGGTGAATGATGAATGCAGTATGATATAAGTGAGTGGTAGAATTGGGATATTGTGAGGATAGGATTCGGTAGGAAATGGAATCAAGACACATACATTTCCGGTAAATATAACAAGTGCCATAAAATCTTGAGCAATATTCTACTACAAGGTCTTGATGTTATAAAATCAAGTACCCGCAACGTATAATAGGTATGTAGTTATATTGTGATCAATAAGGACTATACAAATAAAGGAGCACAAGTATAACATATGTGTGGTTCATTATTTTTCGGTACATACACATAGGTACCAAAACTATATGCTATAAAGTTGAATGACACATAAAATATCATACTATTAAACATCAAGAAATAAGTGTAACGCTAAAACGATATTATGTGAGCAAAACCATAGTTTAATAGAATGGTCATACAGAGCGCATGTGTATATATAAACACATGTCAAGAATAAAGATATAAACTATAGTATACAGTGACATGAAAATACTATAGTTAACATACGATTTAAGTATGATAAACAAACCTTGAATGAAAGGTAACAAGTGTATAATAGGAGGTTCCATACACCAAAGGAAACCGAGTATTAACTCACACAACGAGCAAGGGGTTTATAAATATTAATAACGATACTTTAACTAGCAACAAACGTTAAGTCTGGGGACATAGTACTGGGACTTCAAATATTATTCGGAAATACCGAATTGTGCTGTCATGTGGATTGACGCTTAGTGTTCCGTGTATTACTAGATCGCATTCCCGACGTACGCGCTCGAAAGCTCTAGTGGACTGCACTGCACGAATCTAGTCAACGGTGTACGGTATGTAAAGGATTTGATCCGAGTTGTCCTGAGGACTTCCTCGGGCTCGGATTTGTTTGATTAATAACTTGTGTGAATGTATGTATGTGATGTATGTATGTGATGCATGTGTATGATGTGTAGTTATGTTCATTGCATTATTTATTTATGCACGAACGTCCTACGGGACTAATACTACGTCGACTATAGATCGACTTATACAAAACTACATATGCGAGATGTGTGACTGTGACCACTGTTGCTAGACTTAATACGCTAAGTATTACAAGTACGTAGTTATAACCTAAGTAAAAATACTTAGGAACGGGACACGACATTGTCGGTCTCTAGAGCTTTGACTCGAAAGTGAATGTTACCTAGAATAATTCTAGGCATGCGTAAGACCCATAGGGCAGCCAATAAATTAAGTGATGTACTCCATAACAAAAACTGTAACTGACTATCTAACTAACAAAGCTAACAGTGGAGTGTGAATGAATGTGATGATGTACCTTAATCCAGACAGTCACTGGCTGCTGGTCGCGCGTAGAGATCTCTTGGGATATCCCGTATCGGGTTTTCCCTAGTTAAATCCTGATCGAGCCTAGATAGATCGTCAGGCGGAGTGTGCTACCGTTGGCACCAGGCCCTTGGCCACCTAAATGGACGCCTTTACAAAGGCAAAGTGAATAAGTCCCAGAGTCTTCGGATGATCAGGGCAGTGAGCACCATTGTGTGTACGTGGGACTACTGTCCAAGTGAGTATGTTTCGGGTTGTCCTAACTGACGCCCGACTGTGCTAACCTAAACAAATGATATGTGAAGGCCCGGAGGGCCGAGTGATGTACTATGTGATGATGTAACATACGATGATTGAGTGCTCAATACCATTGTATTGTATGATGTATGACAGTGATGTGCATATCCATATATGACTGTTTGGATTGGATGAATGATTATATAATCATGCATGTTGTTACAGTATTTATCATATCTGTAAAATGACAAAGCATGAAATCAATCTAATATCAAGACGGTTAAAAATGACAAGTGACCAATAGGGTCCAGATCCGGCATACTCAGCGTCTATCGCTGATACTACACTTATTGCGCAGGTTGCTGAACACGTTGAAGCCGAAGTGCGGGATTGGGTAGTTAGGACATTATTGATTTTGGATTTACCGTTCATACCTCGTTATGTATTAAATGATTCCACTGGAAAGGGGTTATAAGATTTGGATTATGTTTAGGTGCTCACAGTAGTTGTGCTTTTGATACTTAGATAGAAATGTAGGTGGTATCTCGTTGTCACTGCGGATGGTATTTTTATGTTTAATTTTGTTAAGATGTTGTACTGCTACATCACTCGCATGGGCGAGTGGTGGCAAGTAACACCCATGTGAGTTCTATTACTGTAATTACTTCCGCTGTGAGACGCCTTTATTTCCTGTTCACGTGAGCGACTATTACGTCATTGTTATGAGGGGTGTTACAAAAGTGGTATCAGAGCGGAGTACCGCTCTGATGACGAGATACTAGGTTAAAACAGTGAGCTTAGGATTTGGGAAACACGGGAAACGTTTGTGAGGTACGAAACGTCTGTGTCTTAATGAAATTATGCGTTGGCAGAGCCTTTGGCCTGCAAGTGTTAGCCCATGGGGCACATAAATGAGTTGATTGTATTATGGTGCTTTATGGAGAAAACGAACGGTAATACCGACATCTAGTGGTGGTGTGAGCCAGGAAGCTGGCCAAGGGCATGAAGGCCCAGGAATATTACCCCTGTTAAGGTCCAGCTGAGAGCTCAGCCAGGAGGAGACACAAACGTCATGAGTACATTGGCGACAGTCCACTTTCATGTGGAAGTCCAGTACGAACTATCGCCGACGGTACCCCTCCCGCCACAACCCAATGAGTATAATACAACTAAGAAATATAATCCCCGAATATAGGGAAAAAGGGCTACCAAGCCCAACAGACTGTCGAAACACTCTCGCAGCGAATGAATAATTCCTGCTCCTGTAACGTTAATACAACCTCAATGTCATACCTCCATTGACGACCAAACGCCGTATCATTAGGCATTGCCAGAGGCGAGCGCCACTACTACTACAACGTCGTGGGAAAGGATCACCCAAGAACATCAGGGCAAGCGGACCGGGAGCACCATGAACTCTGCGAGGCCGTCGCCGTAATGAGACCTTTAACCACTAGACTGTAAAAAGAAATTACCTTGAGAACGTGGAGGGACTTTGTGAGAATACCGTCCCGTTATGTTCAAACTTCAATCCTAAACTTGTGTGCACACAATACAGGGACACTAGAACCCTGTCGTCACGTACCTGTCGGTACCTGTAGGGAGACGAAGTCCAAACGTTTACGCTATTATAAATCTAATGTGATGGAGGATTTGATTATTCTAATGACAATGTGGTCAGGAAAATTTCCCAAATCCAAGTATCTTCTTATTCATGAACAACCTTTCTAACAGTACTTAAACAACCAATGCAGCAGTGAGGCAAACAAGTCGGAAACCGACAACTCTACTTGCATGGTGCGCTTGCAATTGCAAGCGCTGATTTGAACAGTATACTAATAATTTCGTCTACCCCGCGCACTTGCCACTGCAAGTGCTGCAAATAATTACTACTGCAGTTACCACTGCTATTATCGTACAAACGAATACTGTAAACTGCATAGACCTATGGTACGACACCATGGCTACCAATAATCACCAAACAATTGTACACCTCTAGTAATAAACTACATAACTACAATTGTGCAATAAACCACTAAGATATGAGGCCTATAACCTCTGAAGGGACCGACGAGTCCGACTAACGCAATAAAAGGGGCACACCAGCCCATAACAAATTATAACTACTAAACGAGAACGAATGCAATGACACAGGCTTAGAAGCCAAGATAACATAATTTAATTATCAAACCATTAAATGGCTGGATTGGAAGTGGACGGTGAAACCTGATTCCCGGGGATCAAGGGAAAACCAACCACAAATTGGGGTGAAAGGTTAGTGCAACACTGGTGCTGATCACACCAGAGTCGTATGACTCCTGAAACTCTTCACAAGTTGCCAACATTAATTATAGTAAAGTTAAACAAAACTGCAGTATCCTAGTTACAAACGAATAGCAAAAGAAACTTGCAATTAACAGTTTACGTTATATATATTAAATATACAAATAAAACTATGAAGAGGATACGATCGTATAACGATCGCTGCCATACAGTTCCCAACTATATCGTATGCGCAGTATTTATATTTATTCACTTACATTTATATCCCATAATTTATTCTCTTATATCTTATGTCACATTTTCATCATCATCTTAATGTAAGATGATTATCTGATTAGTTGCATTATAGTATGCAATCTATATTAAGAACCTCGTCTTAATATTTTGTAACATCTCAGGACATATAATTATAGTCCCTAAGGTTCATTTTATACTAACCTTAGTTTATAAATCCCATTTTCTCATCAGATATTATAACCTATACCTTTAATAAAACTATATTATTGCCAAAAGGCATATACATCGAATTCCTATTTCCATCAACTCCAAATACTTTTCCATTATTACAGTATTGCCACATATTTAATAAAATGTTATACATATCATACGTTATAACACTTTAACCTCGTAATAAATGTAACTTATAGTTCACTAACTATATGTACGTATACGCCAACCTGTGATGAACACTAGAGAGTTGGTAAGACGTATCAGTCCATAGATGGACCAAGAGTGAAAAGAACAATGCTACCGTAATACGGACATTACCAATACCTTCGCAACAATGAACGCGAATTAACACTGAACACATGAATAATTACCACCTCTGAGCACTACCTTTACCAAGGAGTGCCATGTACGATTATGTACAATTAATAGTGATCAACGTCAAGATTAAGTTCTATATGTATTATCAATATCATACCGATTATGAAACAAGTCCTAAGTAAAAGAATGACTACCGCCATTGGCGTCCCGCCACGTAAAGAAAATGATTAGTATCAATTTATGTTAAAGACATGTCGTTTACTACTGTGACGACTGTCAGTGATGAATGAACGTGTAAGTGAATCAATGACAACCACCTAAATCGATATTGCAAAACACACAAACCAAACGCTAAATAGCGTAAATAAGCAAGTACCTAATGCACAAATAAGGGGCATAAACTCAGGAGACCGGGAACACCGACTCCAGTTACCTTTCAAGGCATATTACTAACGTAACAATGTCTAAGTTAACATAATAAAGCAATGGAGCTACGGTACATACCGTAAGCAATGTAAATAACAATGATGAATTACTAACAGGCGCCGAACCGAGCACTTGAAAATAAATAACCGCAGTTACAAGTAACTAGCACTAAACAATAAGTAACAACAGAGACATTACCTACTAGCTGAATACCAGGAGTATATACCAGCATGTAATGTTAATCACTAATAGTGATAATTGATAAATGTTCGGTCCTAGTGGACGAACCTGATCTTATGAGAAGTGGCATACAAGGATTCACTTATAATATTTGTAAAAGCAACTCATTTGCAGT